>CM038144.1:450856594-451456594 GCA_021437245.1 Aegilops speltoides
TGTCACTACTTGGGCAGAATTCAGCGAGGCTTTCGTGAACATCACATTCGGAGGTCTCATGGATCGTAGCGTGAGGAGTTCTGCAGTTTCACCCAAGGCCGTCTCTCCGTGGGCGCCTCTGACGAGGATTCGGTAATCTCGCACGCTATGCCACGAAGAGGTCTCCAGCGCCAAAAAGCGAGCAAGGTTCCGCAAGGGACTTAGCCCGAACCGCCGAGATCTCCGTCTGCATGAGTGCACCTCTTTCGAAGCTTGTTAACAAAGCCATCAGTGCTGAAACTGGTCGGACTGATTTGAAGCAACACATAAGCATGGTGTGATATGGGTTCCTCATCCGGTCTTTGGACCACGAAGCGCCCGTGTGTGGGTGCCTATCTTGCCACCATCGATTCACACGAGGCCATCCTTTGGGCGCCTCGCCCGATTGAGCGATATGCACCAGCTAAGCCCTATGGTGGGCCAACCAACAATGCTCCTCTGCGCCAGCCCGTGGCGTGCTTCAAATGTGGGGAATCGGGCCACTACATGCGCGATTGTCCTCGGACCAACCCCAACCAGCCTGCAAAAGCTGTTGGCCGTGGCAAGCCAGCGGAAAGGTGTTCTATGCCAAGCCGGCCACCTGCGCGTGGCCATGTTAATGTGTCTCAGGTGAAGAGGCCCAAGAGGATCCCAGCGTCGTGCTCGATGCGCTTCTTGTTAATTGCCACCGGCATCCGTTCTTTTAATCTTGGAGCATCTCATTCATTCATATCCGAAAGCTATGCTCGCTTGCACAACACTGCATTCGTGATATGCCCACCTCCATGGTAATTCAAACCCGGGATCCAAATGGCAAACCTCTAGAGTAAGCCATGGAAATGAAATTCAGGTCGACGACTTGTTTTCCTTGCATCGTTGATAGCTCTCAAATCTTGGATATAAATATCATCTTGGGTATGGACTGGATGTCAGCCCATCATGCCAAGATTGATTGTTTCTCTAGGACTGTTCAACTTCGCACCCTCGGAAAGATAGTCAATGTCTTGACCCGAATATCAGCGCCAACTATATTCTCTTAATGCGGTCCATTGCGGACCTCGAAGGCGTTCGGTAGTCCGTGACTTTCGGATGTCTTTCGGAAAAATTGCCGGTGTCCCACAGCGGAGATGTTGAATTAAATAGACCTCATTCGAGGAATGTCCCAATTTCTAGAAGACCCTATAAGATGGCACCCCTAGAACTAGCGAACTTAAGAAACAACTCGATGAGTCCTTGAAAAAGGGTTTCATCCGTCCTAGTTCATCTCCTTGGGCTTGCCCGTCCTCTTCGTCAAGAAGAAGGATGAATGCGGACGGATGGTTGTAGATTATCGACCCGTCAACTTGGTCACAATTAAGAACAAGTATCCGCTCCCGGGATCAACGATCTGTATGATCAGCTCGCGGGATCCTCGGTCTTCTCTAAGATGGATTTGAGGTTAGGCTACCATCAAATCAAAATCCGAAAGGGACATTCCCAAAAGCGGCCTTTGTTACTCGTTACGTATCTGAGTACACCGTCATGTCCTTCGGTTTAACCAATGCTCTAGCCACCTTCTCGGTTAATGAACTCAATCTTCATGGAATATTTGGATAAATTAGTCGTGGTTTACCTCGATGACATACTCATCTATTCCAAGAGCGAGGAAGAACATGCCGAACATCTAAGGCTAGTGTTGATGAAACTTGAGAGCATCGCCTTTATGCCAAGTTTTCTAAATCACGAATTTTGGCTGCGGAAGTGACCTATCTAGGACATGTAATTTCTGGTAAAGGTATTCTTTGTCAACCCGGCGAGTTCAAGCCGTCCTTAATTGGACTCCACAAATCGGTCAAGCAAGTTCGAAGTTTCCTTGGCTTAGCGAGCTATTATGCCGCTTTGTCGAGAACTTCTCCAAAGTTGCTAAACCTCTAACTGAACTCCTCAAGAAGGATAAAAAGTTCAGTGGACTCCACAATGTGAGCACGAGTTTCGAGGCGAAAAGGCGTTTAACCTGCTCCGTCTTGGTACCACAGATTTCTCTAAGGACTTTGTTATCTATTGCGGCGCCTCGCGACAAGGACTAGGCTGTATTCTCATGCAAGATCGACCGTAATTGCTTATGCTTCACGGCAATTACACCCACATGAGAAAACTACCCTACTCATGATCTAGAGCTTGCGGTTGTAGTCCATGCACTCAAAACTGGCGACATTACCTTCTTGGTAATCGTTGCGAAATCTACACCGATCACCAAAGTCTGAAGTACATATTCACCCAACCAGATTTGAATCTCGAGGCAAAGGCGTTGGGTTGAGTTGATCACATTTCGACTTAGGAATAACTTATACCCGGGAAAAGCCAGCGTCATGGCTGATCGCTAAGTCGTAAATCTTATTGCAACAACCTAATGTTGCAACAAAATCAACCACTTCTCCACGAGGAATTTGGAGCTTAACCTTCACATTGTTCCTCAAGGTTCCTTTCCACCTTGGTGGCGAAACCTACTCTTATGGATCAAGTCATCGCTGCCCAAAAGCGAGATAAAGGAATATCCGGATCAAGGAGAACATTGCTAGCGGAGTTGCTAAATGTTTCTCTACAAATGATCATGGTGTTGTATATTTTGAGAACCGTCTAGTGGTTCCCAGAATCAACACATATCTGGCGGTTGATCCTTAAGGAGGCTCATGACTCTCCTCTCACCATTCATCCGGTAGCACTAAAATGTATCGGGACCTCGCGGAGGTTACGGTGGACTAGGATGAAGAGAGACATTGCTCAATTTGTTGCTAAGCTGCGGCGTGCGTAAATCGTGTAAGCGAGCATCAGCGGCCTCTTGGCACCCTTCAACCCTTAGCTATTCACGAATGGAAATGGGATAAAATCGAGTATGGATTTCATCACTGGTTTTCCCAGGACCAAGAGAGGAATAATGCTATCTTTAATAGATTATCGACCGCCTCTCCAAAGTAGCCCATTTCTTACATTAGCGAGTATAACCGCTAGTCAGCTAGCAGACTTGTACATCTCCCGAATAGTGTCTCTTCATGGTGTTCCATTGAAATTAACTTCGGATCGAGGAAGTCTCTTCACCTCTCGATTTTGGGAAAGTTTCCAAAAGCGCTATGAACCCATCTTTCCTTTAGCTTTGCTTTTCACCCTCAATCAAGTGGTCAAGTAGAGCGTGTCAACCAAATCCTAGAAGACATGCTTGAGCTTACATTATCTCATTCGGAATGGATTGGGAGAAATGCCTTCCATTTGCGAATTTGCTTATAACAACAGCTATCAATCTAGCTTGGGCAAAGCACCTTTTGAAGTTCTCTATGGGCGAAGGTGTGAACACCTCTTAACTGGTGAAACCGGGAAAGACAATTCTTTGGCGGATATGATCGAGGAAGCGAAAAAACAAGTTCGCATCGTTAGTGAAAAGTTGAAAACAGCCCAATCTCGTCAAAAGAGTCAATATGACCGAAAACATAAGGCTATGACTTACGAGGTTGGCGAGAAGGCTTACCTTGGGTTACTCCTTTGAAGGAACCCATCGCCCGGTATCAAAAGGCAAATTGGCTCCTCGCTACATTGGACCCTTCGCATTCTTGCCAAGCGAGGAGAGTTGCCTACCAATTGGAACTACCTCCGCATCTCTCCAAAGTCCACGATGTCTTCCACGTTTCTCAACTCGGCGTTGCTTCTCGGATCCTATCCGTGGGTGGACCACGCAAGCGCTTGATCTTCAAGATAATCTCACATATCGAGAATATCCCGTTCGTATCCTCGATCAAGCCAAGCGTACCACTTTCGGCGGCATAATATCAAGTTTCTCAAGGTTCAATGGTGCACCATTCGAGAAGGAAGCTACTTGGGAAAGGGAGGATCGTCTTCGACTTGAGTACCCGCCTTCTTTCGGAGGAACCTAAATCTCGGGACGAGATTCTTTTGAGTGGGGTGAGTTGTCACACCTAGCTAGTTCTTGCATTAGAGTGTTGCATCATGTCTATTTTTTTCAGCGAAACTGAAATGGGATTGCGAACTCCCAGCCCCTCTGAAACAAACTAGGGTTTACTAAAAATATTTTCGATGAACACTGAAATGCCCTTCTAAAATGTCCATCATTTTGTCTTGGTTCAGAACCTCTGCCAAAAGTGATGCACAATTTCCTAGGTCATCCCAAGGTCTTTGAATTAAATCATAATTATTTGAATTTGGGCATTTAAAATTTATAAAATATTTCAAATGTCCAAATATTCCCAATCTAAAATGTTTCATGTTGGAAATATTCCAACAATGGACCAGGAGTAGTTTGGTGAATTTTAGAACCTTTTAGGTATTTTAATAATTCAACAAAGTTCTGAGAAAAATAGAAAAAAAAGCAGAGAAGAACTTACAGGCGCCACCACCGGCCCACCAGCCAGCCACTGGCGGCCCAGCCAGCCAGCCCAGCGTAGTTGCTTGCCGACCGAGCGAGCGAGCAAGGTGCTCGGCAGCGAGCACCGCATGGGTGCCGCACCTGCTTTCGCCGCCTCGCCGCTTCCCTCGTCACGCCACGGCGAGGATCACTCCCCTCTCTCCCGAACCCCCAGGCGCCCCTCTCCTCTCCAGGCTCCTCCCCTCGCTCCCCACGCCATGGCCAGCGCCACCGTCGCCCGCACCGCCCGTCGTAACCACGCTCCCCGCCGCCCGTGCGTCGTCTCGTCGTGTCCAGGAGCTCCGCCGCCGTCCACTTCATCGAGCTAGCGAGCCCGGCGCTTCGCGTGCCCAAGCCACCGCACCAACCTCGCCCGAGTCCGCCGTCGCGGAGATCCCCTTCAACCCGTCGCCGCCTCGGCTCGTCCCGACCCGCCGGTGGCCTCTCTGGCGCTCCGTGAGCTTAGCTACCCCTCCTACCCTCTCTCTCGCTCCCGAGCCGTGTAGCCACCGCCACGAAGATCACCCTTACGCCGCCGCGGACCTCGTCGCCGGCGTGCTCCGGCCATCCTCCGCCAACCTCACCGTGTCCATCGCGCTCACCACGTCGCGTTGGAGCTAACCGTGCACTCCCGCACCTCACGCACCCCAGCCGAGTTCGTTCTCACCCGAACTCGGTGGCATAAAATCGCCGCGGCGTAACTCCAGCCACCCGACCCCAGCGGACTCCGCCAAAGCTGCGGCTCGTCCTCGGCTTCACTCCGGTGGCCTCCGCGACCCATTTGGTGGCGGGCGGCCAAAAGCACTCGCCGCGCGCGTCGCTCGCCTGGCGACTAAGCGCGGCGGGTTTGACCTGACTTTGACCACGGGTGGGCCGGGTTGACCCCAGGGTCTATGACATGTGGGCCCCTCCGCTAACTAAATCAATTTAGTTAAAACTAAATTTAATTAGGTTAATTAACCACTGACATGCGGGACCCACTGGTCAGTTTGACCTGACCAGCCCGTTGACCACTGACGTCAACATGACATAGTCTTGTGGCGTAATTTAATTCTTTGAATTATTTTTACGGGAAATTCGAGAAAATGTTTCAAACTTCAAAAATTCATAGAAATTAATCTGTAGCTCCAAATGAAACAAATTATATATGAAAAATGATCAGAAAAATCCAACCTATCCATCTGTACTGGTTTCATGCATGTTTAAGCAAGCTAACCTACTGTTTATGACAGAACAAGTTAAAGCACCTAAATGATCATATATGAGTTTGAAATTGCATCTTTGGTTCAAAATGCTTCAAACCCATCTGGTCTTAGTTGCATTAGCCCAACACACTCATATATGCCATGTCTCATGCATGCATCATATTGTTGCATATTGTTTGGTAATGTTTGTGTATCGGTGTTCCTGCGGCGAGTTACGCCCCGAGAATCCGTGATAACCCGACGAAGAGCAATACGTGTACCGACCCGTCGAACAAGCAACCAACCATTTGATCATATCGATAAAATCCATGTTCTTGCTCCTGCTCTCGTTTCTGCATTAAGACAACGCGATTCAAGCTGCTGTGTCTTTGCGGTAGTTGAACCCATTTCCTCTGCATGACTGTCATTGCCACGATAACTAGATGAAACCCACTAGCATGTGTAGGAGTTGATTGAGCCATATGATTGTGTTGTTCCTACCTTGCTATGCTGCTATGCTTAGAGTCGTGTCGGTCTGGTTCATCTGGTGATGGCTAGAGTGAAATGATGAGTCGATATGAGAGTAAGGTGTTGAACACGATTTGGTAAAGGTATCGATGAGAGGCCATGTAGGAGTACATGGTGGGTTGTTTCATTGAGGCCGTCCTTAAGCCTTGAGATCTGTATGTGTGATTTAAGATTCAGCTACTACCATACATTGGGCCTGAAATATGACCCTCTCGACTTCTTATTCACCCTAGTCCTCTGTCCGGGAGTTGCAAGTAGTTTACGGTGTTTGTAGCCCTCTTGGAGGCCGTGGACAGCGCTGACCGTAGAAAGGTGGGCTGTGATCACGGTAGAGTGCGTGGCGGGTGTACGGATGCCCGTTTGGTATCTCGGGAACCTGTTCACATCGTTTGGGGCTGTGGCGAAACTTGGTGGAACTCCTCATAGATGGAACCCAAATAGGCGATAAACTGGACTAGAGACTTGAGTGTCTAGGTAGGTCGTGGTCTACACCCACGTCGGCTTTAAGCTTGAAGTCTGCCGAGCACATGTCGTGTGCGAGCGGTAAGTGGTGAGCGTGTATGAAGAAGTACACCCTGCGGGGTTAACATCATCTATTGAATAGCGCGTCATGATAAGGACTACTTGGTTGCCTATACGGTTCATAGACAAGTAAATGGATACTACTAAAAGCCTCAAGATAAGTGTGAGTGCGAGGATGGCTCTTCCGTAGGAAGGCGGAGGTGGATCCTCGGTGGTGTATTGAAGTGATGAGTAGTGGACTCGAGTCATAAAACTATTTCAAGTTGGTGTCTCGTGGGATAAGCTTAGCCATGAGTCAAAGCTGGCTTGCTGCAATAACCCCACCAACCCTTCTTGATAATATGCATGTATGTAGGATCGATGTAAGTCTTCTTTGAGTACCTTTGTACTCATGTTGCTTTAATTTACATTTTTAGGAAGATGCCACAAACCCTTAAGCGGGTTCTTCGTGAGCGTTGACATCGATGAGTAGACTAAGGCCGGTGGTGATCTGAGCAAGTGAAGGACCATGTAGTATAGCTAGGCTTACCCAAGCCTCTTTTATTTTACTAGTTATGCGTACTCGGACAAAACACTTCATTGTGGCTTGTATGCTTGTATGACTTGTATGTGGGTCGTGTGACCCGTGCTTGTGTGTATGATATGTATGGCTCTCTGAGCCTTTAAATAAAATACTTGTGTCGTAGAGTCATGTTGTGATGCCTTGTTGTATTTGCACATATCGAGCATATTGTGTGTATGATTGAAATGCTTGGTATGTGTGGGATCGACTATCTAGTTGTTTATCTTTAGTAGCCTCTCTTACGGAAATGTCTCCTAGTGTCTCCTTGAGCCATGGTAGCTTGCTCTGCTCCGGAACACTTAGGCTGGCGGCATGTGTCCTTCTTCGTTCTGTATGCATCCCTGAAATGTCACGCATTAGTCTGAGTCTGTTAGCCCTCTGCAGCCGGTTTACGAGTCTGCTAGCCAGTGCTACAGCCGGAACTTACTTGCTGATGACCGACACGTTCGATCTTTGGGTCATGGATGCTGTCCTGTAAGTCTGTGCCACTTTGGGTTTCTGACTAGCCATGTCAGCCGGGCTCCTTTTCATATGGATGCTAGCGACACTATCATATCGTGTGCCAAAAGGCGCCAAGCGGTCCCGGGCTAAAATGGCGACACCCGTTGGGATACCGTGCGTGAGGCCGCAAAGTGATATGATGTGTTACAGGCTAGATCGATGTGACATTGAGTCGGGGTCCTGACACCGGTCACGTTCATGTATCCGGCCCCTTTACTTCATTGTTTTAATGTACTGAATTATGCATTTGCAGTCCGGCTCGGTCCAACCTCGAGCGGTCCTTATCTTTGGAGGATTTGCTGGACCCGGACGCGATGGACAGCTAGCGGGGCCCTTCCTGCGGCCTCCTCTCCCAAGGACATGGATGGCGTCGAGGCGTCGTCCCGAAGGATCCCAGGACCGGGAGAGAATCCGGAGGCCGTCAGCAAGGCGCCGGAGGGCAAAGCCTCAGCTGCCGGGCACATGGGGGATCAACCCCCCCATGGATACTGACGATGGGGGCCATATCCAATTCGGCCCCCAACCGAATATAATTCCGGAGGCCCATATGGCTCCGGAATCAGGCAAGCACCCCTTTTCGAAGGAAGGAGACGGGCATATTCCGCCGGTGACCTCTGTACATCCAGAGGCGCTGGACACTTTGCTGGAAGCGTTGCAAGGTGCTACATCTTGAGTTTGCATTGGTTTTCCTTGAAGAGGAAAGGGTGATGCAACAGAGTAGCGTAAGTATTTCCCTCAGTTTTTGAGAACCAAGGTATCAATCCAGTAGGAGGCTCCTCAAAAGTCCCATGCACCTACACAAACAAACAAGAAACTCACAACCAACGCAGTAAAGGGGTTCTCAATCCCTTCACGGCCACTAGCGAAAGTGAGATCTGATAGAGATAATAAGATAAGATAAATATTATTGGTATTTTTATGATATAGATTGGAAAGTAAAAGATGCAAATAAAACATAGATGAAAGCTTATATGATAAAGGATAGACCCGGGGGCCATAGATTTCACTTGTGGCTTCTCTCTAGATAGCATAAGTATTACGGTTGGTGAACAAATTACTGTCGAGCAATTGATAGAAAAGCGCATAGTTATGAGATTACCTAGGCATGATCATGTATATAGGCATCACGTCCGTGACAAGTAGATCAAAACGATTCTGCATCTACTACTATTACTCGACACATCGACTGACTCCTGCCTGCATCTAGAGTATTAAGTTCATGAAGAGCGAGTAGCATTAAGAAAGATGACATGATGTAGAGGATAAACTCATGCAATATGATATAAACCCCATCTTTTTATCCTCAATGGCAACAATACAATCGTGCCTTGCTGCCCCTCATCCTTTGAGGAAAGGACCTTTGCAAGATTGAACCCAAAGCTAAGCACTTCTCCCATTGCAAAGGCAGATCAATCTAGTAGGCCAAACCAAACTGATAATTGAAGAGATTTGCAAATATAACAATCACACATAAAAGAATTCAGAGGAGATTCAAATATTTCTCATAGATAAACTTGATCATAAACCCACAATTCATCGGATCTCGACAAACACACATAAAAGGAGTTACATCGAATAGATCTCCAAGAAGATCAAGGAGAACTTTGTATTGAGATTCAAAGAGAGAAAAGCCATCAAGCTAATAACTATGGACCCGAAGGTCTGCGGTAAACTACTCACAACTCACGGAGAGGCCTTGGAGATGATGTAGAGGCCCTCGTGGTCGATTCCCCCTCGTGAACACCGTGAAGGCTCCAAGATGGTATCTCGCGGATCTGAAGGTTCTTGGCGGTGGAATTAGGTTTTGTGGTCGCCGATGTTTTGAGGTACATGAGTATATATAGGAGGAAGAAGTAGGTCGATTGACGCTCGAGGGGCCCACGAGGGTGGGGGGCGCGCCCACCCCCAGGGGGCACGCCGGGCACCCTCGTGGCCGCCACGTTTGTTGCTTGACGTCCACTCCAAGTCTCCTGGTGGGCATTTGTTCCAAAAAGATCGCTCCTGAAGGTTTCATCCCATTTGGACTCCGTTTGATATTCCTTTTCTTTGAAACACTGAAATAGGAAAAAAAACAGCAATTTGGGTTAGGCCTCCAGTTAGTAGGTTAGTCCCAAAAATGATATAAAAGTTTAAAGTAAAGCCCATAAACATCCAAAATGGGTAATATAATAGCATGGAACAATAAAAAATTATAGATACATTGGAGACGTATCACGAGGCGCTTCCATCGTCGAGGAACACCGTACCCTTATGGGTACGGTGATTGAGAGGATCCAGTCTGCAAAAAGTGGACTGACCGAAGCCTGCACTAGCCTTCTAGCAGGTTTTGAGGTAAGTAACATAATTGTGTAAAAATAATGTCACAGTATAGACAAGAGCCCCTGAGACACTGTCCGGTGTTCGAAAAGAAAAGCCGGACAGAGGATCAAATAATTTTCGCAGGAGACTAATCTAAAATGTCTATGTGAATAAGCACGCGTCGCTGCTGGCTGCGACCTCTCAACCTGCGGAAGTCTCTGGACTGAAGCAGAGTCTAGAGCGGGACGAGGAAGAGCTCGGCCGCATGAAGAAGCAGCTGGAGGACAGTTAAGGTATGTAGTAACCTTGTATATATTCAGGAAAGATGAATGATTCATGCTGACGAAAGTGCCATCATATTTATTAGAGGCAACGACAGAAGTAGAGGCACTCATGAAGGCGCTGGTCGAGGCCGAGGACAAAGCGGCCAAGGAACGAGCCGCATGCGAAAAGCATGAGGCCCGGGTTAGTGAGGTCTAGCAAGAGCTCCAGGACACCGTCAAGAAGTGCAAGTCCTTGCAGCACGACCTTGCGGATCAAGAGTCCGAGCTCACCATGGCCCGCCAAAGTGCACGCGATGCCCGGGATGAGGCCCAGGGCGCCATCCTTGAAATCTAGGAGGCCAGAAAAATCGCGGCGGGTAAGGCCTTTATTATGCAGAGCAAATATTTGAAGAAAAGGTTCCTATTACTGACCCGGATTTGGAGTTCTCCAGGGGTGTTTGCTGATCTACCGCGCAGCATTTCGGATCTTTGCGAAATTCTTCGAGCGAAGAGGGAGCTCTCTGGACTATATCGAAAATCAATTCTTAAGCGAAAATTATCCGGAGATCCGAAGACCACTTCGGTGTGATTGAGCCCGTCTGACATGCCTCTACACAGTATGACACCTTTAAAGGTGGTTTTGGTGGGTTTGATCCTTGAGGGATCGATACCCATTTTGCGCATTGTATCCTGATAAAGCAGATTCAGGCTGCTTCTACCATCCATTAGAACTCGCGTCAGATGGAACCCATCAATAATTGTGTCAAGGACGGTCTTGGCTGAACGCCATAGCGGATCTTGGTGGGAAGAAGAGGAGGAGGAGGAAAGCCAATCCCCTGCGGGGAGAAAGAAAAGGCGGCCTCCATGAGTGCAGAGGCCCAGGCGTCAAGAAGGAAAACCTCCCTTAGTACAGCTCATGATGGCCCCGAGCAGCCAGTGGGAGTGGGAGCCCAGGGTCAAGCACCTGGCCAAATCGCAAGTATCCGGACACATAAATGTACCCGACCTCTTTATTTCATTGTTTTAATGTGCTGAATTATGCATTTGCAGTCCGGCTCAGTCCAACCTCGAGCTATCCTCCTCTTCGGAGGGTTCGCTAGATCCAAAGGCGATGGACAGCGGGTCCCTTCCGGCGGCCTCCTCCCCCGAGACCTCGGACAACACCAAGGTGTTGTATCGAGGGATCCCAGGATAGGGAGAGGCTCAGGAGGCCGCCCGGACAGCGCCGGAGGGTGAGACCTCGGGTGCCGAACACATGGGGGAGCAAACCCCCATGGGCACCGATGATGGGGGCCATATTTAATTCAGCCCCCCGCCGAATATAGTTCTGGAGACCCACGTGGCTCCGGAATCAAGCAGGACGCCTCTTTCAAAAGAGGGAGGCGTGCCTACTCCACGGTGACCTTTGTCCATCCAAAGGCACCAGACAGTTTACTGGAAGCGCTGCGAGGTGCTTCCATTGTCGACGAACACCGGACCCTTATGGCTATGGTGATTGAGAGGATCCAGTCTGCGAAGAGCGGACTGACCGAAGCATGCACAAGCCTTCTAACAGGCTTTGAGGGAAGCAACACATCTATAAAAAGAATGTCACAGTATAGACAGTAGCCCCTGATACCCTGTCCGGTGTTCGGAAAGAAATTCCGAACACAGGATCAAATAATTTTCGCAGGAGACTAACTTAATATGTCTTATGTGAATAAGTAGGCATCGCTGCTGGCTGCGACCTCGCATACGGCGGAAGTCTCCGGACTAAAGCAGAGTCCGGAGCGGACCGAGGAGGAGCTCGGCCGCGTTAAAAAGCAGCTAGAGGATAGCCGAGGTATGCAATAATCTTGTATATAGTCAGGAAGGATGAATAAATTGTAGTGGATGAACTGCCATTTTATTTGTTAGGAGCAACGACCGAGGTGGAAACCCTCAAGAAGGCACTGGTCGAGGCCGAGGAGAAAGCGGTCGAGGAGAAGGCCGCCTGTGAGAAGCACGAGGCTAGGGTCAGCGAGGTCTAGCAGGAGCTCCAGGACGCCGTCAAGAACTGCGAGTCCTTGGAGCGGGGCCTTGCGGATCAAAAGTTCGAACTGGACAAGGCCGTCTAGAACGCACACGATGCCCGGGTTGAAGCCCAAGGCGCCCTCCAAGAACTCCAGGAGGCCAGAAAAAATCGCGGCGGGTAAGGCCTTTATTATGCAGAGCAAATTTTTGAAGAAAAGGTTCATATTACTGACCCGGATTTGGAGTTCTCCAGGGGCGTTTGCGGATATGCCGCGCAACAATTCAGACGCTGTGGAATTCTTCCGAGCCGAAGAAGGGAGCTCTACAGAGGTGCTATTTTGGTCGCAATACCTTGCACCAGAATATCCGGTGTCGTTGAGCAACCAGCTAAAACAGATGGTCGAACTGCACAAAGCGGCCGAGCTAGCCATGAATGATTTGATATTCTGCTATGGCCTGCCGAACCCATCCCCAGCAGCTACTTCGGGCTCGTGAAGCGGCTAGTTAATGCATGCCCTCGGCTGGACACCATCAACCGGTCGGTCTGCATTGAAGGCGCGTGCATGGCCTTCGCCCGAGTAAAGATAAAATGGGGGAAGATGGATGCCGTGAAGGTTGCGACCGAGGGGCCGCCCGTGGGCAAGGAGCACCGCACGCCCGAAGTGTATTTTTTTAATGTCATGGAGGGGTCTCGCATTGTAGTGGAGCGGTGTGCAAAGGATGTTATATTTCCGTGAATGCATTCACGTTATCCTGTCCTGTATTATGAAACAAGATCGTTATGTAATATAATGCTTGTTATTTAAAATTTTGCCTCCTGTGCGGCCGTATTATGAAATCTAAGAGTTGGCCAGACATCGGCTTCTGCCCCCACGTAGATAGTACGGGGGTTTTCGGGATAAATCTAAACACTCTTTACTCCAAAGTTTGGTTCTTAAAGGAGGTGTTTAGCACAACGAACAAGGCAATCGGACTATGCGGCTTTATCACCCTCACTTAGCCATGGGAGTTTGAACTTAGAAGTTTAGGCGCAGCCCCTAGTGTTCGTAAGTCCAAACTTGGGATGATGTAAACACCTGATCGGATAAGAAACCGATTCCACGCATAATGTGGAAAAAATCTCTAAAGATTTGAAACCTCTCGAACGGCTGACCGGCTCTCGCCTCATCATGACAGTCAGTTTTCGGCTTTCTCTACTGAGGTGCTCATTCGAATGAACCAGGACACAATCGCAGTAGTTCTCCCTTTAGTACCCTAGCCGATATAGCGGAACATAAGGGAGTAAGCACAGGAGCCGGGCAACCCAACTATTGACCAAAGACATGATTCGGAGCCGATGCATATAATGCTATAAGATCGGGGTGCGAGCTATACTTTAAAAAAAGTGTTCGGACTTTGTTGCCGTATTACGGAGCGTAATGAAGCCCCTGGCTAATTAAATTGTACCAGAATGTATGAGCACAATTTGATAAAAAAAACCAAGACAAGGAAAAAAAATGAAATAATAGG
Source organism: Aegilops speltoides (assembly GCA_021437245.1). Taxonomy (NCBI): domain Eukaryota; kingdom Viridiplantae; phylum Streptophyta; class Magnoliopsida; order Poales; family Poaceae; genus Aegilops; species Aegilops speltoides. The sequence goes on from CM038144.1 coordinate 450,870,362, forward strand.
CTAATGCTGCAAAAATTGGGCCGCAGACTATTTTTCATTGTAGTTTGATTAATACGTCAAAGTGTATGTTGTAAAAGTAATGCGATAAGCACCAGGGCTATTTAACATGCCCCAACCAAGGGAGAGCTGCATGCGGGTCCTCAAGATAGGTATAATTATTATTTAAAAAAACCACCTAGAAATTTTGCCATGCGTCAATGCTTCTTGCCGTCTTGGTGTATCCGTCCCTCTATAGGTCCGCCGAGCAGGTCGCCAGGAACTACCTAGGTAAGAAAAGAGACCTGAAAAGAAAAAGGAAAAGTGAAAGTATGAGGATCCAGGAGCGGTTGAGCCCTATTATGGACTACGATCTAGTTGTGCCTCCGTCTATGCCCATGGTATTTTGAGTGCGTAGTTATGTACGCGCGGCACGAGTGCCTCCGCTTTGTCGGGACTGGGACGGAGGCCAAATTGCTAGTTGAGCTCTGGACGGGCTGGATTGTCCTGCTGCAAAGTAGTTCGGACTCGTTTGACAGTGTCCGGGAGCTTGACTGCCGAATTGAGGTTCTGCCTAAAAGGTTGCTCTGTACTTCTGCTGCAAGGGCAGCTAAGTGCTCCTTAGTGCTAAGGGAGTGTTCCGTGTTTCCATTGACTATTATAACACAGCATGGTCTGGGCATCTTGAGTTTGAGATAGGCGTAGTGCGACACCGCATTGAATCGAGCGAATGCGGTTTGTCTGAGTAGTCCGTGATAGCCACTGCAGAATGGGACTATATCAAAGATCAATTCTTCGCTTCGGAAATTATCCGGAGATCCAAAGACCACTTCCAGTGTGATTGAGCCCGTACAGCAGGCCTCTGCACCTGGTATGCCACCTTTAAAGGTGGTTTTTGCAGGTTTGATCCTTGATGGATCGATACCCATTTTGCGCACTGTATCCTGATAAAGCAGGTTCAGGATGCTGCCACCGTCCATGAGGACTCGCGTTAGATGGAACCCATAATTAATTGGGTCAAGGACCAGTGCGGCTGAACCGCCATGACGGATACTGGTCAGATGATCCCCACAATCAAAAGTGATCGGGCAGGATAACCATGGATTGAACTTTGGGGCGACAAGCTCTATCGCGTAGACGTCCCTGAGTGTGCGCTTGCACTCCCTCTTGGGAATATGGGTAGCATATATCATGTTCACCATTTTGACTTGGGGGGAGGGGAACTTCTTCTGTCACCCTGTGTTTGGTGGCCGGGGCTCCTCATCGTTGTCCTTGCTTTGGGACCCCTTCTCCTTGTTCTTGGCATTTAACTTGCGGGACTGTTTGAAGACCCAACACTTTCTGTTGGTATGATTGGCTGGTTTATCAGGGGTGCCGTGGATTTGGCATGGACGATCGAGTATGCAGTTCAAAACTAGACGGGCCCGGATTGTTTCTTTTATACGGCTTCTTTCGCTGACCGGATTTAGAGTCGCTGAATCCGGCGTTGACCGTCGTGTCTTCGGTGTTGTCACCGTTGTTTCAACGCTTATGTCTATTGCGTCGGGGCTTGCTGTTGCTGTTTCTGGCTTCGGAAGTGCCAGGTTTGCCCGTGTTGTTATTGCTATGGGCTAGCCAGCTATCTTTGCCTGCACACAAGCGCGTCATGGGTGCCGTGAGGTCTACCATGTACTTCGGCTTTTCTTGGCCAAGGTGTCGGGCGAACCATTCGTCATGAATGCTGTGTTTAAAGACCGCTAGGCTTTAGCATCCGGACAGTCGATGATCTGGTTCTTTTTAGTTAAGAACCTAGTCCAGAATTTTCTGGCTGACTCTCTAGGCTGTTGAACTATGTGACTTAAGTCGTCGGCATCCGAAGGTTGGACATATGTGCCTTGGAAGTTGTCAAGGAAGGCATCCTCCAAGTTCTCCCAGCTGCCAATGGAGTTTTCAAGCAGGCTGTTCAACCAATACCTGGCTGGTCCCTTGAGTTTAAGCGGGAGGTATTTGATGGCGTGAAGATCATCACTGCGGGCCATGTGAATATGGAGAAGAAAATCCTCAATCCATACCGCAAGGTCTGTTGTGCCATCATATGATTCGATGTTCACGAGTTTAAACCCTTCTGGGAATTCATGTTCCATTACTTCATCAGTGAAGCCGAGGGGTGTGCGGCGCCTCTATATCGGGCCAAATCGTGACATAGCTTGGATGGAGTTCGTTTGCGGTTCTCAGCCCGGACGTGGTTATGTTTGTCGCGTCCAACCAGGTGGCTGTCATAGCGCGTAGGGGCACACCCCCGTGATCCGTAGATCGATCTTGTCAGTCCTGCTTTGTTTTCCAAGTCACGCCGCAGGTCATTTGTGTATCCCTGAGCTATTGTATTTCTGTTTCTACGATGAGGTAGTGAGGGTTGGTGTTCGGCTCGACGTGCCGCTTTGTCCTGGCAGCGTGGTGGCCGGTCAGCCGCATTATGCGCTCGTAGGACGAGCTCTAGCGCCTCATCAACGAACTGTGGTAACAGTTTACGCTTCGGGTAGCTCTTGGTTGGGTGCTCGAGGCCATATTCTTCGGCTGCTAGGACGTCAGTCCATCTATCATTGAGCAGATCTTGATCAGCTCGAAGCTGCTGCTGCTTCTCTTTTAGGCTCCTTGCAGTGGCAATTAGCCGGCGCTTAAAGCGCTCCTGTTCGGCGGGCTCCTCAGGCACGATAAAATCTTTGTCACCGAGGCTCACCTTGTCCTCAGAGAGCGGAAGGTAGTTGCTATCCTCCGAGTCTTCATTCAAGGCTTGTTCATTAGGGCTGACTCGCCCGTATTCCCGTTCGTCTTGTTCGAAGGTTGGCTCCACGTCTTCATTGTCTTCGGCGTCATCTGGAGTATTGTTTTCTCCTGTGATGGTATTGCTGTCTTTACCACGGCGTGGCTTAGAAACACCTTGTTGCGTTGACATTTTGGCTGTATCTCGGGAGGCTTATCCTCATTGGGTTTTCATTATCCTGATTGTTCTCTTTGGGTGTATCCACCATGTATCGTCATCGAGAAGTGGCTGTCCAGTATACATGGCGGTGGTTTTGTGCTGCTCCTCTCCGGCATCATCATCCATACCGTCGATGTCTTCGGAGTCATTGTCAAGCATGTCGATTAAGTCCTCGACAGTGGCTATGTAGTGGGTGGTGGGCGGGATGTGAAATTCTCCGTCATCAGCCTCAAATTCAAGCCGGATATAATTCGGCCGTGAGTCTCCTGACAAGGAGAGGCTTTTAGTGAGTTTAGCACATCGCCAAAAGGCGAGTGCCGGAAGATGTCTGCGGAGCTGAACTCAAGAATTGGCGCCCGATCAGGCTCGATGGGCATGGATGTACGTGGTTCGGAACCTATGGCCAAAGACGAATCCGAGGTTCGGATGACACATGGCCCACTCGAGGTTGGATCTGTGTGCGGCTCTATCACCGTTGAGTCTACGGCTTCCGGGGCGGGGTTGAGCATCCGGTCCTCAGATGGTGCAATCTGCTCCGAATCTAGGGCCAGAGCGGTTATGGGTGCTATCTCCTGCGCATGGTCCGATGACAGATTTAGGTCATGTTCATCGCGGTGGTAGGGAGCAGCCGTCATGGGCTCGAATCCGTCGAAGATCAGGTCTCCACGGATATCGGCCACGCAACTTAAGCTTCCATATCTAACTCGATGGCCAGGGGCGTAGCTGCCGATCTGCTCCAGATGGCCAAGCGAGTTGGCCCGCAGTGCAAAGCTGCCGAATATGAAGATTTGTCTAGGGAGGAAAATCTCCCCTTGTACTGCGTCATTGTAGACGATTGATGGAGCCATCAAACCTTTTGGTGACAACACAGCGGAACTCTCAACGAAAGCACCAATGTCGGTGTCAAAACGGGCAGATCTCGGGTAGGGAGTCCCGAACTGTGTGTATAAGGTCAATGGTAGCAGGAGACGGGAGACACGATGTTTACCCAGGTTCGGGCCCTCTCTATGGAGGTAATACCCTGCTTCCTGCTTGATTGATCTTGATGAATATGAGTATTACAAGAGCTGATCTACCACGAGATCATAATGGCTAAACCCTAGAAATCTAGTCTATGGGATTATTATTGTGCCCTATGTATTAAACCCTCCGGTTTATATAGACACCGGAGGGGGCTAGGGTTGTACAAAGTCGGTTACAGAGAAAGGAATCTACATATCCGAATCGCCAAGCTTGCCTTACTCACAAAAGAGAGTCCCATCCGGACACGAGAAGAAGTCTTGTGTCTTGTATCTTCATATCCCAACAGTCCGGCCCAAGTATATAGTCCGGCTGTCCGAGGACCCCTTAATCCAGGACTCCTTCAGCCTCCACAAAGCAAAACCTACCATGTGCATCTGCATTCAAAAGCAAACTATTTATATGCAAATCTTCAGGGGGAGCCTTGTCTTATGTATAAAGACAATACTCACAACACTGAACTTTCACATACTTTTATCCCCATTGAAAACTTCAACCAGTTTGCCATCAATCACAAAAAATGGGGAGATTGTAAGTGCATATAGTGCCACCCCTAGTTGCTTTTGGAGTATTGACGACAAACGTGGTTGAGGGACTAATGTGTTTATGAGAATCGCAGGATAACACAGGTAGTGTCCCTCATTGATTCGGTCTACCTACTAGAGATGACCCCTAAAAATGTGTGAAGACATTGAAGACAATGGTGGTTCGTGAAGACATTCACGACGAAGATTATGACACGTGAAGCTATTCACTTGAAGACTATGGAGTGTGAAGACATAGTTGTTTCATAGTTTCCTTTTCTTCTTATTGAGTCATCGGAACCACTGTACTGTTAAGTGGGGTGCAAGTGAACAAAGTCAAAGTGACTGAAGTGATGCTCAACCAAATCCTATGTCTTCGAGCAAAGACAATGAGAGCAAATCTTATCCAGAGCTAGATGAGTCAGCTTTGCTTGTAGCCCAAGGCAAGTTGCCGCGTGTCTTTGAAATCTGACCATTGGACACGTGTCAGTTCCTTAGTGACCCAGGGTCATTTTGGACATATCAGGTCGACTTGCCTCTTGGCCATAAATAGCCCACCCTATACACCATAATTGGTGGCTGCTCAGAGTTATTGCACGGCTTTTGTTGTTTGAGAGCAACCCACCTCTAAAGCATTTGAGAGAGAAATCCTTGCGAGGACAAAGCCCAAAACACCCAGAGCCAAAGAGTGTTGGGCATACTGAACTCTTTCTGTCCAAGTGATCTGAAGGCTTGTTACACTTGAGGATTGTGAATCCTGCAGCCGGTTAGGTGTCGTGTTTTGAGGATCCAAGAGCCATTGTGGATTGCCGGTGAACGAAGTCTGTGAAGGTTTGGAAGTCTACCTCGAAGACTTACCAGAGTGATTGGGCGAGGACTGGGTGTCCTTAGCTCAAGGGGAATAAGGTGAAGACACGGTCTTCTGAGTTAAATCTCAGCCTCCCTAACCAGATGTACAGTTGTCACAGCAACTGGAACTGGTCTACCAACTCCTTGTCTTCATCAAGCCACTGGTTCTATCCTCTACTCTCCTTACTTTATAGTTGTCTTCATGAAGTCATTGCTTGCCTGTCTAATCTGTTTGACTTCACACTGTGAAGACTATTATCTGTTTACCTTCGTACTATCTACCTTTCTGATCCTGTCTACCTAGTTGCAATTAGTTTTTGTACCTTCATTATGTTGTATGTTAGACTTATGCTTGCCTAGTGTAGCTTTCATTCCGCTGCTTACTATATAGGCTTAGTTGACCTGTTTGTCTTCAAAGCCACCGTGTTTTGAAGACTTCCTTAAAAATCGCCTATTCACCCCCCACCCCTCTAGTTGATAACTAGCACTTTCAAACATCGTGTTCATTGGGAGCCAAACGACTGGGTCAGAATGTGCCATGTTCATCGGGAGCCAACCTTCTTGGACGGGACAGTTGAAACGGGGTCATGTTCATCGATTGTGGGTGTGGTGTACCTTCGGAGTAAACAAACTTTTGTTCAAACGTCTATGGTCAAAACGGGGTCATGTTCATCAGGAGGGGGCCTGGCATACCGCAAAACGGACGAAAAGGACTTCTCTTCGATCACCTACGGTTGAAACGGGGTCATGTTCATCGGGAAGGGTGTGTCGTACTGCAAAATGGAGGAAACAAACTTCTTGCCAACCACCTATGGTCGAAACGGGGTCTTGTTCATCAGGAGTGGTGTGGCATACCGCAAAATGGGACTCCACAGGCTGTTGTTCATCCATCTTTGACTTCCTCTAGCCTCCATCGGCTACTATACATTTACTGCCAACTTCCTCCAGCCTCCACGGGGTCCTGTTCATCCATCCCCAACCGGCTGGGGTGTAGCATACCGCTGCATGGCCTCCTTGGGGTGTTGTTCATCCAGGGTCAACCGCCTACTACCAAGGGGTCATGTTCATGCAACCCCCACCGGCTAGGGTGGGGCATACAAGCGGGAGGCAGCAAGGGGAACTGTTCATCCACAACCAACCAACTGACTCGAATAATGTGGCTCGGCTCATGTCTACGTGTATTGCACATGCGATAGCAACAGGCACTATTCATCGAGAGGCAACCCAACTGGCTATGTCTCGCATGGGGGTTCGATGCAACGTATTGATCGACCGGCTTCAGTAAGCAGCAACAGGGATTGATCATTTGGGTTCAGATAGAAGCGAAGGAATCAGTGGGGTTCAGTTAGCAGTGAAGGGATCAATCGGCTTCACTACATAGTGGGATCAATAGGTCTTGTTTAGTATGTAGCTAGTGCGAGGGCTCGATCACTCACCCGGCTTCACTAAGAGAACGCCTTGCTTGGGTTCAGTTAGCGAACGCCTCACACACACATGCGTATGAGAAACGCACAAACCACACTGCATCGCTCGGCCCGGACCACCCATCATAACTGGAACTCCCCGAAATTTTCGTAGCCCTCATTTCTACCATGATTTTTTACGTCATGGACGGCCCAAAGAATGTCATGCAAGTGCGTCTCCAGCCCGCCCAGGACAAAAAACTCATTTTTTGTCATATTTTTTTATAGAAGTAGGAGCCCACCACATCTATGATGATATGTGTTTTTCTCACAATTATCGTCATGGAGTGTCATATCCACGATAGAAAAAGTTTTCATTTCGGGCCATAATGTCACGGAGGTGTCTTTTTTTGTAGTGTGGATAACCTCACCAAGGTGGCACATTTTATACCCGTAAGACCACCTACACTAGCGCCAAGCTAGACAAGATATACATGACCAGGATAGTGAGTTAGCAAGGAGTACCAAGGGAGATTGTCTCCGAGAGATGCACCCAGTTCACCTTGAAGTTCTAGGAACAATTGCACGAGTCACTATGGACCCATTTGGAATTCAGCATGACTTTTCACCCGTAGACTGACGGTCAGACAGAGAGTTAACCAGGTGCTAGAGGATATACTCAGGGCTTGCGTTGTTGCCTATGGATCAAGTTGGAATGAAAACCTACCCTACTCAGAGTTCTCATACAACAAAAGCTACCATGATAGCATCAAAATGGCACCTTTTGAGGCACTATATGGGAGGCAGTGCAGGACCGCACTACTTTGGATTCGAGTAAGGGAGAGGAGTTTTTTTGCACTTGATACCATTCAGGAAGCCGAAGAGAAGGTGAGGCAGATCAGAGACCGCCTCAAGATTGCACAGTCTAGACATAAGAGCTACATTGATGATAAGAGGAAGGAAGGTAGCTACGAGGTAGGAGTAGAGTTTACCTCAGAGTCTCGCCATTCCAAGGAGTTAAGCGTTTGGCATCAAGGGGAAGTTGGTATCCAGGTTTATCGGAGCCTACAAGGTCCTCTCAGGAGAGGTGAGGTAGTATGCTAACTGGAATTGCTAACAGAGATGTCAGCAGGTACACGATGTGTTCCATGTTTTTCAACTGAAAAAATGTCACCCTGACATGATGGACGCACCACTAAATCACACGGTGCCCTTGGAAGTTTGATAGGAGAGGACCCGACTTACAAGGAAAGACCAGTCAAGATATTGAAAACCGATGTAGAGCGCGCTTCTCAACATTGAAGACGGCTCAGGGCGAATGCGCCCTCTCACTGCCTCCGCCATTGAAGTGGCGCATCGACCGAGGGCCCCACCCACGACGCATCTCCGCTGTCCGTGCTTGTTCAAAGCTGAAGAGCCATGACTGCACGGGACGGGACGGATATCTACCATGCTCGTTCAATGCCGCTGTCCACCTGTATGCCGCCATTAACTAGGCTCACTGTCCGAGAAACCCACTCCAGCGCCACGCACTGACGCACCCGGACGCGTCACCTCACCAGAATACACTATATAAAGGCGGCCACACCCGGCTAACTCCACACCACAACACAAGCCCCTCCCCATCCTCCTCCCTTGCACTGTATCTGCCATGACTGCAGGCGGCGAAGCTCTGTGGGAGAGCCTTTCCACAGAGATGAAGCATGTTGTGGCTGCCCTTCCCGCCGCCTGGCAGAGCCACCATGCCAGGTGGATCGAGACCGGCTTGTCGGCCAGCTCGCCCGAGTCTCCGACGACGAGGACGAGACCACGATGGGGACGGGCTCCGATGACTACCCCGTCTCCCACGCCTCATGTGCACATCGGCCTCACCGTGGAGCAGGCGCAGACGCACTACAATGCCGCCATAACGGAGGTGCAGCCTACACCAACGTTCTAGCAGGCGTCAGAGGAACAACGGTACAACCTGTTTCTCCTGGAGCAGCCCCGGCTGGCGGAGGGCCAGATCTACGGCGAGCGGGCAAGCGAGGAGGCCGTGGCGGTCATGGCCGCGGTGAACCATAACTTCGTCGCAGAGCAGCATGCCATCTATGATGTCGTTCGTGCTCAAGGCGCTTCTCGTCGGGAAGCGGCTGACATGGAGGCACAGTTGCAGGCGATCGCTGAGGAGAACAACGCGAGCTGCGCCTCCTACGCGCCGACGACAAACCATCAGGTGACCCAGTGGGATGATGGCAGCGCCGGCGCCACTATTTCTATCGTGGACCTCACGTCCATCGGCAATAGACAGGTCGCGGACTCCTTCGAGGATGAGTAGGCCACGAGAGGCGGGGGGCTAGTATCCCATGTGGGTCGGTCCATCTCCCGTGTTCTACTCTTCCTCGCTGGAGACCGCACCTTCACTTCATCGGTCTTATCGCCGGTGCTCATGAAGATGGTGGATGGAGGAAGACATGGGCTTGTGGACGTCGGGCGCCACCGTCATAGGATAGGTTTAGGGTAATGTCTTTTTTTGTTCTAGATGTTTGAAATGTAATGAAAATCCGCCGTGTTTTTATGAAATCCGGTTGTGTTTGCATGAAATTTCATCCGATTTGTTGAAAAAGAGTTTGAAATGTATGCAGCTAGCGTTGGATGGCGTCCTTCCGCATTCATGTCCACGGGCTGCTCCCACTCTCCACGGAGGGATACAAGAAGTAATTTGCAGGTTGTCGTTGGACATGGCCTTAGAGCAACTCCAATGGGATGACCTATTTCATCCACCGCCATCCGTTTGGGTCGGCGCGGACACAAAAGGTGGCCCAACGCGCGGAGCCAAACGGACGCGCGTTCGGTTTTCATTCGCGGGCGACCCATTCCCGGCCCATTTTTTAGACAGATTTGCATCGGCGCGGACACATGCATGCTAGCCTTCTCCTCCCCCGGGCCCGCTGGTCAGTGGCACATTGGCCTCCACCCATCCAACAGCAACCCTTGCCCGCCTCCTTTGTCGCTGACGCCACCGCCCATTTTTGTCGGCGAATCTGCCAGCTGCCAGTGCCTTCACATCCGCCCAGCAACGCCGCCCACTCCCACGTCGCCCGCTGCCGCTGTCTTGCCGTCGGGCATTTCCTTCTTTGGAAGGACTACTTTGATACAACAAACCCGTTGTTCAAACATCAAAAATTCCGCCGTTGTTTCCGTATGAGTAGGCATCTTTTCAACCGTATTAGACTGAGGGTGGTTGGCTATGATGACTATTTCGAGTGCAAAGAGGATGTCGTTGGCAAGATTGGTTTTTCCTCTTATTAGAAATGAACTACCGCCATCCAAATGTTTGCATATGGACTACCCGGTGATATCATTGACGAGTACATCCGCATGAGCGAGTCTACATGCCTAGAGTCCCTGTATAAGTTCTGCAAGGCTGTTATTGCTGTGTTTGGCCCTGAGTACTTGAGATAGTAGACTGCTGATGATACATCCCATTTGTTGGCGATGAGCATGACGAGGCTTCGAGGATGCTTGGTAGCATAGGCGCATGCCTTGGGAGTGGAAGAACTGCCCATACCTTGGCAAGGGCGTATAAAGAACCATGTCAGGGCTTGCACTATCATACTAGAGGCAGTGGCTGAGGGACTCCTAGATTAAGGGGTCCTTGGACAGCCTGACTATATACTTGGGCCAGACTGTTGGGCTATGAAGATACAAGACAGAAGACTTCTTCCCGTGTTCGGATGGGACTCTCCTTTGCGTGGAAGGCAAGCTTGGCGATTCGGGTATGTAGATTCCTTTCTCTGTAACTGACTTTGTACAACCCTAGCCCCCTCCGGTGTCTATATAAACCTGAGGGTTTAATACATATGGCACAATCATAATCCAATAGGCTAGATTTCTAGGGTTTAGCCATTACGATCTCGTGGTAGATCAACTCTTGTAATACTCATATTCATCACGATCAATCAAGCAGGAAGTAGGGTATTACCCCATAGAGAGGGCACAAACCTGGGTAAACATCGTGTCCCACGTCTCCTGTTACCATCAACCTTAGACACACAGTTCAGGACCCCCTACCCGAGATCCGCCGGTTTTGAGACCGACATTGGTGCTTTCATTGAGGTTCCGCTGTGTTTTCACCAAAAGGTTTGATGGCTCCATCAATCATTAACAACGACGCAGTCCAATGGGAGATTTTCCTCCCCGGCCAGATCTTCGTATTCAGCTGCTTCGCACTGCGGGCTAACTCACTTGGCCATCTGGAGCAGATCGACAGCTACGCCCCTGGCCATCGAGTCATATTTGGAAGCTTAAGTTACATGGCCGATATCTGCGGAGACCTGATCTTCGACGGATTTGAGCCCATGACGGCTGCTCCCTGCCACTGCAATGAACATGATCTAAATCTGTGATCGGACCATGCGCAAGAGATAGCAACCATAACTGCTCTGGCCCTAGATTCGTAGCAGATTGCGCCATCCGAGGACGGGATGCTCAACCCCGCCGTGGAAGCCGCAGACTCAGCGGCGATAGAGCCGCACACAGATCCAACCTCGAGTGGGCCCTGTGTCATCGGAACCTCAGATTCGTCTCCGGCCATAGGTTCCGAACCGTGTACTCCATGCCCATCGAGCCTGATTGGGCGCCGATTCTTGAGTTCAGCTCCGCGGACATCTTCCGGCACTCACCTTTTAGCGATGTGCTAAACTCACTAAAAGCCCTCTCCTTGTCAGGAGACTCGCGCCGAATTATATCCGGCTTGAATTTGAGGCTGATGACGAAGAATTTTGCTTCCCACCCACCACCCACTACATAGCCACTGCGAGGACTTAACCGACATGCTCGACTACGACTCCGAAGACATCGACGATATGGGCGGCGATGCGGAAGGAAGCACACAAAACCAGCGCTTACGGTATTTGGACAACCACTTCCTCGTTTGATGTATACATGGTGGATACACCCAAAGAGAACAATGACGACAATGAAAACCCAGTCGAGGATAAGCCTCCTGAGATACAGCCAAAACATCGATGTCAGCGGCGGTGCTCTAAGCCATGCCGTGGTAAACGCAACAATACCGTCACAGGAGAAAACAATACTCCAAACGACACCGAAGACAATGAAGACCCTGTGGAGCCAACCTCCGAACAGGACGAACAGGAAGACGGGCGAGTCAGCCCTGATGAACAAGCCCTGAACGAAGACTCGGAGGACAACAACTACCTTCCGCTCTCCGAGGACGAGGTGAGCCTCTGTGACAAAGATTTTATTGTGCCTGAGGAGCCCGCTGAACAGGAGCGCTTTAAGCGTCGGCTAATTGCCACGGCAAGGAGCCTAAAAGAGAAGCAGCAGCAGCTTCGAGCTGATCAAGATCTGCTCAATGATAGATGGACTGACGTCCTAGCAGCCGAAGAATATGGCCTCGAGCGCCCAACCAAAAGCTACCCAAAGCATAAACTGTTACCACAGTTCGATGACGAGGCGCTGGAGCCCGTCCTACCAGCGCATAATGCGGCTGACAGGCCACCACGCGGCCAAGACAAATTGACACCTCGAGCCGAACACCAGCCCGCACGTAGAAACAGAAATACAACAGCTCTGGGATACACAAATGACCTTCAGCGTGACTTGGAAAACAAGCAGGACTGATAAGATCGATCTACGGATCACGGGGGCATACCCCTACGCGCTACGATAGCCACCTGGCCGGACGCGACAAACATAACCATGTCGGGCCGAGAACCGCAAACGAACTCCATCCGAGCTACGTCATGATTTGGCCTGATATAGAGGCGCCGCACACCCCCTCTGCTTCACTGATGAGGTAATGGAACATGAATTCCCAGAAGGGTTTAATCCCATGAACATCCAATCCTATGATGGCACAATAGACCCCGCGATATGGATTGAGGATTTTCTTCTCCATATTCACATGGCCCGCGGTGATGATCTTCACACCATCAAATACCTCCCGCTCAAACTCAAGGGACCAACCAGGTATTGGTTGAACAGCCTGCCTGAAAACTCCATTGGCAGCTGGGAGGACTTGGAGGATGCCTTCCTTGACAACTTCGAAGGCACATATGTCCGACCTCCAGATGCCGACAACTTAAGTCACATAGTTCAACAGCCCGGAGAGTCAGCCAGAAATTCTGGACTAGGTTCTTAACTAAAAGGAACTAGATCATCGACTGTCCGGATGCTGAAGCCCTGGCGGCCTTTAAACACAGCATTCATGACGAATGGCTCGCCCGATACCTCGGCCAAGAAAAGCCAAAGTCCATGGCAGCCCTCACGACACTCATGACCCGCTTTTGTGTGGGCGAAGATAGCTGGCTAGCCCGTAGCAATAACAACACAGGTGAACCGAGCACTTCCGAAGCCAGAAACAACAACGGCAAGCCCTAACGCAATAGACACAAGCGTCGAAACAACAGTGACAACACCGAAGACATGACAGTCAACGCCGGATTCAGCGGCTCTAAATCCGGTCAGCGGAAGAAGCCGTATAAAAGAAACAATCCGGGCCCATCCAGTTTGGACCGCATACTCGATCGTCCATGCCAAATCCATGGCACCCCTGATAAACCAGCCAATCATACCAACAGAGAGTGTTGGGTCTTCAAACATGCCAGCAAGTTAAATGCCGAGAACAAGGAGAAGGGGTCCCAAAGCAAGGACGACACGAGGAGCCCCGCCCCCAAGTCAAAATGGTGAACATGGTATATGCAACCCATATCCCCAAGAGGGAGTGCAAGCGTGCACTCAGGGACATCTACGCGATAGAGCCAGTCGCCGCAAAGTTCAATCCATGGTCATCCTGCCCGATCACTTTTGATCGCAGGGATCATCCGACCAGTATCCGTCATGGCGGTTCAGCCGCACTGGTCCTTGACCCAATTATTGACGGGTCCCATCTGACACGAGTCCTCATGGATGGTGGCAGCAGCCTGAACCTGCTTTATTAGGATACAGTGTGCAAAATGGGTATCGATCCCTCAAGTATCAAACCCACCGAAACCACCTTTAAAGGTGTCATACCAGGTATAGAGGCCTGCTGTAAGGGCTCAATCACACCAGAAGTGGTCTTCGGATCTCCGGATAATTTCCGAAGCGAAGAATTGATCTTCGATATAGTCCCATTCCGCAGTGGCTATCACACGTTGCTCGGACGAACCGCATTCACTCGATTCAAGCTCAAGATTCCCAGACCATGTGGTGTTATAACAGTCAATGGAAACACGAAACGCTCCCTTCGCACTAAGGAGCACACAACTGCCCTTGCAGCAGAAGTACAGAGCAGCCTTTTTGGGCAGAACCTCAATTCGGTAGTCAAGCTCCTAGACACCGTCAAGCGAGTCTGAACTACTCTGAAGTAGGACAGTCCAGCCCGTCCAGAGCTCGACTAGCAATATGGCCTCCGTCCCAGTCCCGACCAAGCGGCGGCACTCGTGCCGCGCGTACATAACTACCCACTCAAAATACCATGGGCATAAACGGAGGCACAGCTAGATCGCAGTCCATTATATGGCTCAACTGCTCCTGAATCCGCATACTTTCATTTTTCCTTTTTCTTATCAGGTCTCTTTTCTTTCCCAGATAGTTCCTGGCGACCTGCTTGACGGGCCTATAGAGGGACGGATACACCAAGACGGCAAGAAGAATTGACGTACGGCGAAATTTCCAGGTAGTTTCTTTAAATAATCATTATACCTGTCTTGAGGACCCGCACGCTTGGGGCATGTTAAATAGCCCTGGTGCTTATCGCATTACTTGTACAACATACGCTTTGACGTATTAATCAAACTACAATGAAAAATAGTCCACGGCCCAATTTTTGCAGCATTACCTATTATTTCATTTTTTTTCCTTGTCTTGGTATTTTTTATCAAATTGCGCTCGTACACTCTGGTACGATTGAATTCACCAGGGGCTTCATTACACTCCGTAATACGGTAACAAAGTCCGAACACTTTTTTACAGTATAGCTCGGCACCCCGAACTTATAGTATTATATGCATCGGCTCCGAATCATGTCTTTGGTCAATAATTGGGTTGCCCGGCTCCTGTGCTTACTACCTTACATTCCGCTATATCGGCTAGGGTAGTAAAGGGAGAACTACTGCGATTGTGTCCTGGTTCATCCGGATGAGCACCTCAGTAGAGAAAGCCAAACACTGACTGTCATGATGAGGCGAGAGCCGGTCAGCTGTTCGAGAGGTTTCAAATCTTTAGAGATTTTTTCCGCATTATGTGAGGAATCGGTTTTTTATCCGATCAGGTGTTTACAGCATCCCAAGTTCGGACTTCCGAACACTAGGGGTTGCGCCTAAGCTTCTATTGTCAAACTCCCATGGCTAAGTGAGGGTGATAAAGCCGCATAGTCCAATTGCCTTGTTCATTGCGCTAAACACCTCCTTTAAGCACCAAACTTTGGAGTAAAGAGTGTTTAGGTTTATCCCGAACACCCCCGTACTATCTACGTGGAGGCACAAGCCGACGACTGGCCAACTCTCAGATTTAACAATACAGCCGCATAGGAGGTAAAATTTTAAATAACAAGCATTATATTACATAACGATCTTGTTTCATAATATAGGACAGGATAACGTGAATGCATTCACGGAAATAAAACATCCTTTGCACACTGCTCCGCTACAATGCGGGACCCCTCCATGACATTATCAAAATACAGTTCAGGCGTGCGGTGCTCCTTGCCATGGGCGGCCCCTCGGTCGCAACCTTCACGGCGTCCATCTTCCCGTTTGCATCTTTACTCGGGCGAAGGCCATGCGCGCGCCTTCAATGCAAACCGACCGCTTGATGGCGTCTAGCCGAGGGCAAGCATTAACTAGCCGCTTCACGAGCCCGAAGTAGCTGCTGGGGATGGGTTCGGCAGGCCATAGCCGGATTATCAAATCCTTCATGGCTAGGTTGGCCGCTTTGTGTAGTCCGACCAGCTGTTTTAGCTGGTCGCTCAATGCACCGGATATTCTGGCGCAAGGTATTGCGACCAAAATAGTGCAGAGCTCCCCTCTTCGGCTCAGAAAAATTCCGCAGCGTCTAAAACGTTGCGCGGCTGATACGTCTCCAACGTATCTATAATTTTTTTATTGTTCCATGCTATTATATTACCCCTTTTGGATGTTTATGGGCTTTATTTTACACATTTTATATTACTTTTTGGGACTAACCTACTAACCGGAGGCCCAACCCATATTGCTATTTTATTGCCTGTTCCAGTATTTCGAAGAAAAGGAATATCATACGGAGTCCAAACGGAATGAAACCTTCGGCAGCGTGATTTTTGGAAAGATTATGATCCAGGAGACTTGGAGTGCAAGCCAGGGGAGCATCAAGGGAGCCACGAGACAGGGGTGCGCTCGCCCCCCTGGGCGCGCCCTACCCTCTCGTGGGCCCCTCGAGGCTCCCCGACCGACTTCTTTCGCCTATATAAGCCTACGTACCCTAAAAACATCGAATAAGAAGATAGATCGGGAGTTCCGCCACATAAAGCTTCATAGCCACCAAAACCTCTCGGGAGCCCGTTCGGCACCACCGGAGGAACCCATCACGGTGGCCATCTTCATCATCTGGCGCTATCCATGACGAGGAGGGAGTAGTTCACCCTTGGGGATGAGGGTATGTACCAGTAGCTATGTGTTTGATCTCTCTCTCTCTCTCTCTCGTGTTCTCTCTATTGCACGATCTTGATGTATCGCGAGCTTTGCTATTATAGTTGGATCTTATGATGTTTCTCCCCCTCTACTCTCTTGTGATGAATTAAGTTTTCCTCTTGAAGTTATCTTATCGGATTGAGTCTTTAAGGATTTGAGAACACTTGATGTATGTCTTGCCGTGTTTATCTGTGGTGACAATGGGATATCACGTGCCACTTGATGTATGTTTTGGTGATCAACTTGCGGGTTCCGCCCATGAACCTATGCATAGGGGTTGGCACGTTTTAAATCTTGACTCTCAAGTAGAAACTTTGGGGCACTCTTTGAAGTACTTTGTGTTGGTTGAATAGATGAATCTGAGATTGTGTGATGCATATCGTATAATCATGCCCACGGATACTTGAGGTGCAATGGAGTATCTAGGTGACATTAGGGTTTTGGTTGATTTGTGTCTTAAGGTGTTATTCTAGTACGAACTCTTGAATAGATTGATCCGAACTAGTGCACCTATACAATTTACCATTGTATCGGGTGTGTTGGGGACACAAGAGACTCTTTGTTAGTTGGTTGCAGGGTTGTTTGAGAGAGACCATCTTCGTCGTACGCCTCCCACGGATTGATAAACCTTAGGTCATCCACTTGAGGGTTGCTACTGTCCTACAAACCTATGCACTTGCAGGCCCAACAACGTCTACAAGAAGAAGGTTACCTAGTAGACATCAGCGGCAGATCCGCAAACGCCCCTGGAGAACTCCAGATCCGGGACAGTAATAGGAACCTTTTCTTCAAAAATTTGCTCTGCATAATAAAGGCCTTACCCGCCATGATTTTCCTGGCCTCCTAGATTTCTTGGAGGGCGCCTTGGGCTTTAACCGGGGCATCGTGTGCATTCTGGACGGCCTTGTCCAGTTTGGACTTTTGATCCGCAAGGTCGCGCTCCAAGGACTCGTACTTCTTGACGGCGTCCTGGAGCTCCTGCTAGACCTTGCTGGCCCTAGCCTCGTGCTTCTCACAGGCGGCCTTCTCCTTGGCCACTTTTTCCTCGGCCTCGGCCAGCGCCTTCTTGAGGGTTTCCACCTCGGTTGCTACTCCTAACAAATAAAATGGCAGTTTAGCAACTACAATTTATTCATCCTTCCTGACTATATACAAGATTATTGCATACCTCGGCTATCCTCCAGCTGTTTTTTAACGCGTCCGAGCTCCTCCTTGGTCCGCTCCAAACTCTGCTTTAGTCCGGAGACTTTCGCCGTATGCAAGGTCGCAGCCAGCAGCGATGCCTGCTTATTCACATAAGACATATTAAGTTAGTCTCCTGCGAAAATTATTTGGTCCTCTGTTCGGCTTTTCTTTCCGAACACCGGACAGAGTATCAGGGGCTACTGTCTATACTGTGATATTCTTTTTATAAGATGCGTTGCTTACCTCAAAGCCTATTAGAAGGCTTGTGCATGCTTCGGTCAGTCCGCTCTTCGCGGACTGGATCCTCTCAATCATCATTCGTACGGTGTTCGTCAACAATGGAAGCACCTCGCAGCGCTTCTAGTAAACTGTCCGGTGCCTCTGGATGGACAGAGGTCACTGGTGGAGTAGGCACGCCTCCCTCTTTCGAAGGAGGCATCCTGCCTGATTCCAGAGCCGCGTGGGTCTCCAGAACTATATTCGGCGGGGGGCCGAATTGAATATGGCCCCCATCGTCGATGCCCGTGGGGGTTTGCTCCCCCATGTGTTCGGCAACCGAAGTCTCACCCTCCGGCGCCACCCGGACGGCCTCCTGAGCCTCTCCCTGGCCTGGGATCCCTCAAGAAAACACCTCGGTGTTGTCCACGGTCTTGGGGAGGAGGCTGCTGGAAGGGACCCGCTGTCCATTGCCTCTGGATCCAGCGAACCCTCCGAAGAGGAGGATAGCTTGAGGTTGGACTGGGCCGGACTGCAAATGCATAATTCAACAAATTAAAACAATGAAATAAAGAGGCCGGGTACATTCACGTGTCCGGATACTTGCGATTTGACCATGGCCTCCCACTCCCAGATGCTGTTGGGGGCCGCCGCGGAGTTGTCCGGAAGCGAGGTTTTCCTCTTCTTGGACGCCTCGGCCTCCAGACTCGTGGAGGCCATCCTTTTCTTTCTCCCTCCTGCAGGGGGGGATTGGCTTTCTTCTTCCTCCTCCTCTTCCTCGTCGTCCTCGGCGGCGGAGGAGTGAACCCTGGCTTCTTCGGACGTCATGTCCGAATTGCCCTTGCGACGGAGACCACCTCTGGTCCCCTTGGTCTTCTTCTTGGCCTTCTTCTCCGGCACCTGATAAGGCGCCGAAACCAGCATCTTTGTCAGAAGCGGGATTGCTGGGTCTTTGGGCAGCGGAGCCGGACAGTTAATCCGCTCCACCATCTCCGTCCAAGTCTGAAAAAATTAAAAAGGAGGCTTAGATGTCTTCCTCAAATATGCAAGTAAAGGGTATACCTTGAAAACATAAAAGAACTTACCGGATTAGCAGGGTGAGTTACGTCATGCCCGCGATCCTCGGTCGTTGGCGGCGGCGACTCGTTGGCCTTGAAGAGCACCTTCCAGATTTCTTCCTGCGTCGTGTCAAAGAGCACCAGTAGAGTCTGGTGCTTGGCCGGATCGAACTCCCATAGATGGCAAGTCCGGTGTTGACACGAAAGGATCCGGCGAACAAACATCACCTGGATCACATTGACGAGCTTGATTCTCCTGTTTATCATGTTCTGAACGCGCGTCTGGAGCGCCATCAGCTCGTCCGAGGAAGACCAGGTCAGGCCTTTCTCTTGCCAGGAGGTAAGCGCGCCGGGACTCGGACGGAATGCGGAGCAGCTGCCAGATTGGTGTTAGGCGTCTGTGATGTAGAACCACCCCGACTGCCATCCTTTGACAGTCTCCACTAGCCCCGGGCGTTCGGTCTTTTCGATTTGTTCGGTTCGGTCTTTTCGGTCTTCCAATAATTCGGTCTTCCAGAATTGAAGACCAAAATAATTTCGGTCTTTTCGGTTCTTCACTATTCGGTCTTCGGTCTTTATTATTCGGTCTTCGGTCCCGGCCAAATAGACCAAATTAATTTGGTAGAACTCATATTCATGTTACTTCGAGTACCAATACATGTTTATATTTGAGAGCAGAAAGTACCAGTACATGTTTATATGCACCAGCAAGTAACAAAGTACCAGTACATGTTTACATTTGAGAGCAAGTATAACAAGATTCATATGACACAAAGTAAGAAGATTCATGATTCAGCTTCAATTAGGCTGGGTAGTGGTGAGTGGTGACGAACTGTAGTGGTTGAACTGGTCCTCGGGAGGTGGAGCACCGGCGGCGGACAACCGCGTCGTAGGCGGTGGAGTGACCGACGGGAGGTTGGGGTTGGCGGCGGCGAGCGGCGATCTTCCGGTTAGAGGCGCGGGGCGCTGCTTTCATGGCGCCGTCTTCACCTGCCAGGGCCGCCGCTCGGCGCGGTCTTCACCGGCAGGAGCCACCGCTTCGGCGCCGGTCCTCGTTAAGAAGCCTTGGCGTGCATCGAGGCAAGCAGCGGCGGCGGCTAGGGTTAGTAGTGGGAGAACGAGATTGGCTGCTGGTGGTTTACGTGAATCGGGATGTGAGGATGCGAGGTCGTGTACTCTACTCGTAGTTGGGTCTCTGCGTGACCATTAGGCTGGCAGACGGGCCTTGGGATGGGCTTTTATTAATCGGTCTATTTGGTCTATTCGGTCCTAAACATAGCATGACCGATCAGACCGAAGCTAGTTCGGTCTTCTATTTGCACGGACCGTTTTCTATTCGGTCTTTTCTACTTCGGTCTTTTTGGGTTCGGTCTCGGTCTTTTCGGTTTCGGTCTTCGGTCTTCGGTTTTTATGCCCGGGGTGAGTCTCCACAAAGGAGCCTTCGGGCCAGGTGACGTTGGGCATCTTGCCCATCATGGTGCCTCCGTACTCTGCTTGCTGACCGCTCACCGCCTTTGGCTTCACATTGAAGGTCTTCAGCCATAGTCCAAAGTAAGGTGGAATGCGGAGGAAGGCCTTGCACACGACAATAAATGCCGAGATGTTGAGGATGGAGTTGGGGGCCAGATCGTGCAAGTCCAGCCCGTAGTAGAACATAAGTCCGTGGACGAACGGGTGGAGGGGGAATCCCAGCCCGCGAACGAAGTGAGAGACAAACACCACCCTCTCCCGGGGCTTTGGGGTGGGGACGATTGTCCCTTGGCCGGAAGCCGATGGGCTATTTCCTTGGCCAGGTACCCGGCCTCCCGGAGCTTCGTGATGTCCTTCTCCTTGACAGAGGAGGCCATCCACTTGCCTCTTGCTCCGGATCTGGACATAGTTGGAATGCTTTTTTGGACGGAAAAGGTGAGAACTTGGGCGCTGGAGCTTGAGAATGGATGGGCAGAGGAAGGAGAAGGCGTGGGTGAAAAGGGGGTAAATCCTTATTCCTTTATAAAGGCAGTGAATATTATGCGCCTCCCCACTCGCCTTGAAACTCGCCTATTCCCCAAGGGCCATGCAGGTGACACGGTTGAGTTACCCACGCTCGTATTGATGAGAATCCCGCAATAAGGGGGACACGATCTCTGCTTTGACAAGACGTGCCAATAAAACCATACCTCGAAATATGAAGCGGCAGGCTAAAAACGGTTCAAATAAATGGCCAGGCAGTGACGTGATGTCACGCTACAAAAAGTTGTCAGCGGATTGGACTCGTGAAATATTATACTCTCTACGGTTGTGTGTGGTACTTGTTTTGCAGAGCCGGACACGATTCTTGTGTTCGAAGTCTGCTTTGAAGTATTCGAAGAAGGAACCCGCCTTGCAATGCCGAAGACAATCTGCACGCTGGGCTCATCGTTATTGAAGTCTGGTTCAGGGGCTACAGAGGGAGTCCTGGATTAAGGGGTCCTCGGACAGCCGGATTATATACTTGGGCCAGACTGTTGGGCTATGAAGATACAAGACATAAGACTTCTTCCCATGTCTGGATGGGACTCTCCTTTGCGTGGAAGGCAAGCTTGGCGATTCGGATATGTAGATTCCTTTCTCTGTAACCGACTTTGTACAACCCTAGCCCCCTCCGGTGTCTATATAAACCGGAGGGTTTAATACATAGGGCACAATCATAATCCCATATGCTAGATTACTAGGGTTTAGCCATTACGATCTTGTGGTAGATCAACTCTTTAATACTCATATTCATCAAGATCAATCAAGCAGGAAGTAGGGTATTACCTCCATAGAGAGGGTCCGAACCTGGGTAAACATCGTGTCCCCTGTCTCTTGTTACCATCGACCTTAGACACACAGTTCGGGACCCTCTACCCGAGATCCGTCGGTTTTGACACTGACAGTTGCATCTCAAGATCTCTGGATCTGGCACTCTTTCTTTGGCATGGTCGGTTCACACAATGATATCAACGTGCTTCAGCGCTCGCCGGTGTTTGCTAGGCTTGCCGAAGGCAACAGCCCACCGGTGAACTTTACTGTCAACAGCCACAACTACGATAAAGGATACTACCTGGGTGACGATATCTATCCTCAGTGGACCACTATTGTCAAGACAATACCCAACCCTGTCGAAGAGAAGAGGAAAAGATTTGCCCAAGAGCAAGAGAGTGCTAGGAAGGATGTCGAGCGTGACTTTGGTGTTTTGCAATCTCGATAGGGCATCGTTCGGTATCCTGCTGATACCTGAAGCATGCAGAAACTGTGGAGGTGATGTCTGCTTGTGTGATCATGCATAATATGATCGTAGAAGACGAGCGGCCGGAACGTCTGTACGATCAAGGGTTTCAGTTTCAGGGTGAGAATGTTGTGCCTGAGCATGGAGGAGCGGCAACGTTTGAACAGTTCATCCAATTTCATGAAGACATGCGTTATTGGAAAACTCACATGCAACTGTAAAATGATTTGGTTGAGCATATGTAGGCTAATGTTGGCAACCAATAGATGTATCATCTTTTATTCATTTGCAAAACTATGTGAGAACTATGTGAGACATTTTTATTTTTATTCGGCTTGTAATAACTATATATTCGATCCAAACTATGTTATTTGATTCAAAGTATGTAAATTCATGTAAAATAAGGAGGCCAGCCGGCCACGCCGGCACATATGGATCAGCGTGTTGGGCGCGCTGCCGGTCCATATCTAAATCAGGGTGGACGCCGGACGGATGGCCGATCCAAACAGACAAAAGACAGACGAAATTGTCGTCCGTTCGGGTCGCTCGAGTTGCTCTTAGCGGAATCTCTTTTAATCGGAGTATATCGCCACGAACGGCTAAACAGAGCGCCGCTGCTCAGCCGCAGGGTTTGGAACAGCTTGCACGGAACCACAAAACCCGATCCTGCGCTCCGCATCATCAGTGGAGTGGAGGTCCACCACAGAAACATTCGTGGCGTCCACTAAACAAAACACAAAAGAGGCTAGCTGGGGGCAGAGCAGCGAGGGGGAGGAGGAGAGGAATCGTTCTCTTCCCCTTTCGGCCTTCGCCTCATCCGCGTGTGCAGGCAAAGACCAAGACACGAACAAAAAGAGGACCGGTGGGCATGCAAAACGGATATGCACACGCACGCGCGTTGGGTTCGCCACGTTGCGAACGTGCCGGGGACGAACTGCGTGCGCGCTGTGCCGCGACGTTGACGCTGGGGGGAGCGTTCTGGCCTGCGCGCGCGCGCGAGCCATGGCCGATTGCCCGTCGTCGGTCGGGGTGCGCGCGACGCGGACTGGGCACCGGTTGGCCATCGCGTCCGCGCCCGACGCCGGATCGGGACCTCCCTCCCACCCCTCCCCTCCCCGTTCTACGTACTCTTCTAGCTGCTCTGTGGGCGGGCGGGCGGGCGGGCGTACGTACGTGCAGCAGACCCATTGAAAGAAGACGACGACCCGTGCAGGAGATCCTGACGTGACGACGACACCGCAGCAATTCAGAGGGAGAAGGCATGTCTGCCACCAGTGACGTTACGCGACATGACACGTCGCGGTACCATTCATGATTAAGCTTTGTGTGACTAGTACAGTATACATCGGAGCGGTACATGCTACGTACTTTGCCGTCCCCACGTGTCAGCGAGGACGCCATCGCCCTGCAGCAGCAAAGAAGATGCTTCATGAGCCCCTGGCCCCGGCCGACGGCGTGTGTGTCAGGTCAGGGGCTCCTGGAGCCAGGCTGGACGCGCGTGGGCTCGGCGCGCGATTCCCCGCGGCCGCCTCTGCCTCCGCCGCCCTCTACGCAGCGCAAGCGCCCTCATATCCCCCCGCACCTTGCGGGCAAGTGCTTCAATTGCTTCTCCCCACTTCACCACATCAGGGAGTGCACGGAGGAGTCTTGCCGCAACGCTTGCTTCGGTCAGCCATCGTGCCCGTGGGTGCCAGTAGGGAAGGCCTCGCCTCGCCGCCTGTCGCTCTGTTCGGGCTCGCCGAGCCGCCCTCTCTGCGACCGCCTCCCATAAGACCTCTCCTACCGCTGAAGCATTGATGGCTCGCCTTGTTGGCGCCAGCAGACTCCGTGCGGCGACCAGCTCCGGCCGGCCATGGGGAGGGTCGTCGCGCCGGCTTCGCTGGACATGGAGGTGCAGGCCGACGCCCTCGCAAGCTGCTGCGTGCTCATCTCGCTGGGAGGTGACCGCCGCCGCTCGGTTTCCGCCTCGGCCGTCGCCAACGCTCTGCACAAGGAGTTCAATGTTCCGCTCAACCTCGTCACCGTCGTGCGCCATGTCCCCGAGGACTTCCTCGCCAACTTCACCCACCCTCACCACCGCGACGACGTCACCGCCCGCGGCAACCAGCGTGACCAGTGCGGCTCCTTCCCAAGCCTTGGATCATGGGCGCAAGCGAGCACCGGAGATGAAGCACCATGTTCAGCTCGGTTTGGAGGGCATCCCTGCATGCAGAATGAGGACACCATCGGCGCGTCATTGGCGTCGACAATGAGCTCGACTACATCCTCCGCGCTCCACCCGCAAAGAAACGCCGCGCCGCGCTTCGGCATTTGGGCGTGGGCAGCGAACAAGCTGCATCCCAAAGGTGATGCAGCTCTCGCTTCTGCCAGCGCCCAGCGGCGAGGGCGTGGCGGCGCCGTCTCCGCTTCTGGTCTGGTCCACAGGGCTCCACGAGACTACTCCGGCGCCAACGGCGACGACCCAAAACCAACCGGACGTCTGAGCACACTGGCACCACCGTGTGGTGGATGGCGAACGGCGCCGTCGGCCTTCGGGAGGAGCCTCGCGATGGAAACGCGCGCATGGCGCCGTGGCGAGGCGAAGACGGCGCGCGCCGGGGCGCGACCATGGGCGTGACGAAGGGCCTCAGTGGCGGGGCGCAGCCGTTCGCGCGCTGCCCGTGACCACGACGGTGACCGTGGTGGCGACCAGAGGCGGGGACGCGACGACCGCGAGGGTCGTGATGGACACAGGCGTCGACAAGCTGGAGCCGCTGACTCTTCCGTCAGCCCTGCCAGGAGCCCGCGGGGCGGCTCCTCGCGCTGCACGCACCCTCTCGACGCGGCGCGCTCGACTTCCCCAACGTCCGTCCTCCCAACTCCCCCATCTCCGATGATTTTGCCTGATGAAGCCGCCGCGGATGGGGACAGGGCTGCTAACGTCGTCCTCCGCATCCTTCCGGCTCCAACCCCTGCCCCGACGTCCTCTGCCTCCTCCTCAACGCCAGCACGCCCACCAGGATACGAGCTCTCCATGCCGCTCAGCCCGCCCGTCGAGCCACCAGCCGACACACCCTCGCCAGCGCGCCTCTTCACGTCACAAGCCAACCAGCTCGCCGCACCCCATCGCCGGCTAGCCACGGTCACGGCAGCTTCGACGCCCTCTTCAAGCAGCCGGAGGCTGCGCTCCTGCCCGCACCACCTCCCAAGTCACGTGCGCAGAACACCCGAAGGAAGACCATGGCAGGTGTCACAATCAACTCCAGCGTCGGCTTCTCCCTGCAGCGCACCGTTGCACGCGCTAGGGAGCGACGGGATGTTGCTCCTGTGTCGGTGGAGGCGGAGAAGCTCGTCTGCCGAAGCCTTGGGATCACGCAAGACGGCAAAGATGTCACTAAGGACGCACTGGATGAGCTGGGCCGCCGTTTCCAGCACGAGCTATCGCCAACAGTGATATCGGCGCTACGTGCTCTGTTCAAGCTTGATGATGAGGAGGCCACGGCTGTCGAAGATGCCCTGATCAACCGTGGTGGTCAGGCTGCTCTGGACCACGAGGTGGTCGAGGCTACAGGAGCTGTCTGACTCTTCTGCAGGCTCCAACCGAAGCGAGTTTCAGCTAGTTTCCAATGTTATCTTTCTTAGCTCAAGTTATTTGTTCCAGTGATCGGTGGCCAAGCTTCACTTGCCTCCCTGATGGTCGTAACCGTGTGTCGGCCTGCTGTACCTCTGTAGCTAGTTCTATCCTCTTTGTACTGCTTCCTAGTTGGATGATGAATGAATGTGTTTGGCTACTTGCCTTTGCTGTGCACTGGAGCCTTCCCCAAGTCAATCCTCACCCAACGGCAACCATGTCTTCGCCCATCCTCTTTTCTCCTGTGATGCAACCTTGCTGGGCGCTGTCCCACAGTGCCAAGAGAATCGTTGTTTCCCAATGACAGAACAAAAAATCAACTTCCTCAGTTGGAACGTGCGAGGGCTGAATGATCCTCATAGACGTGCGACGGTCCACGAGACGATCGCCTCCTCATCCTGTCACATAGTTTGCCTGCAGGAGTCCAAACTGGAGGATGTTGACCAATTTGTTGCCACCTACCTTGGCGGGAATCGGCTGCGGAGCTTCGCCCAACGGCCTGCGGTGGGCACTAGAGGCGGCATGTTAATGCTTTGGGATGATAGCGTCGTCCGTATTTGGACGTTCACACCTCAATTTTGTCTATCGGTGGCTGTCGGCGTGATTCACTCCGAGGCGTCATTCAAGTTAACTACTGTTTATGGACCAGCGGCTTCTAGCGAAAGGATGATTTCTTGAGGACTTGATGGCCCAAAACCAACTCCACGGAACCAAGTGGATTGCCATGGGCGATTTCAACCAAATCTCAAGAGCGAGACAAAAACAATAGAAATGTCAACCGCAGCCGTATTAACCGCTTCGTGATGCTCTCGACACTTGCGAACTCAAAGAAATTCACCTCTGAGCAGACGTTTCACTTGGAGTAATGGCGGCAAAACCCCACCTTATGCAAGCTTGACTCGGTCTTCGTAATGCTGATTGGGACATGCATTTTGGATCGCACGTGCTCCACGCCATCTCTTCTTCACTCTCGGATCATTGTCCTCTCCTACTCGCTGATCATAAAGGGCCAGCGACCAAGATGCTTCAAGTTTGAGAATTTCTGGACATGTCTTCCAGGCTTCCGTGACATCGTGCTCAAAGCTTGGGCGGATCCATGCGAGCATACCGAGCCTTGCCAACGGCTTTTCTCCAAGCTTAAGCGCACAGGATGGCTCCTGGCTAAATGGAGCAGGGGCCTTTTCTCAAAGGTGAAGCTTCACCTGCACGCGGCCCTCTACATCATCCTCCACCTCGACATCGCCCAGGAAACACGTCCCCTTTCTATGGCGGAAAGGGACCTTAGAGGTCGTCTCAAGCGTCGTGTCATTTCCCTCGCCTCGGTTGAAAGGGCAAGAAAAAAGCAATGCGCTCGCATAGCAAACATCAGAGAGGGCGATGCCAATACCAAATTCTTCCATCTCAGAATAAACGGGCGCCGAAGGAAGAATCACATTCACCGGCTAAAGAGAAATGGTGCATGGGTCACTGACCACACGGTCAAAGAGGGAATCATCCATGAGCACTTCGCAAGGACTTTAGGTGGAGGCCAACACAGCACCAGGGACCTAAATTGGGAGAACCTAAACCTGAGGACGGTTGAGCTGATCGGTATTGATGCCCCCATCACTGAGATTGAGGTCATGGCGGCCATTAACCTCATGCCGGGCGATAAGGCCCCGGGGCCGGATGGCTTCACGGGCGTTTTTTTCAAGAAGTGCTGGCCAATTGTCAAGGACGATGTCATGCGAGTTATTCATCAATTCAGCAACCTTCAAACGTCCAACCTACAATGGTTGAACTCGGCAAATATTGTCTTGCTACCAAAGAAGGAGGGGGTGGAAGAGATTGGGGACTTCCGCCCCATTAGCCTCATTCACGCTATCGCCAAGATCATTGCCAAGGTGTTGTCCGTTCGTCTTGCCCCATTCATGAACGACTTGGTCTCCAATGCGCAAAGTGCTTTCATAAAAAAAAGAAGCATCCATGACAACTTCATGTACGTCAGAAACCTTGCACGATTTAATGCACGAAACAAGACCCCATCCTTGCTTTTCAAGTTGGACATTGGAAGGCCTTCGACTCGGTGCGATGGGAATATGTCTTGGACCTGCTTGTCGCTTGGGCTTTCGAACCGCTTCGGGATTGGATTGCTGCCCTTTTTGCACCTCATCGTCACGCGTTCTTCTAAGCGGGATTGCGGGCCCCAATCCTCCATGGTTGTGGACTTAGGCGGGGGACCCTCTCTCTCTCTGCTTTTCGTCGCCATAATCGACACGCTACAGCAGATCCTCGATGCCGCGACGAGCCACGGCCTTCTGCACAAGCTTCGAGGGAGGGGATCGCTTGTCCGGACCTCCCTCTATGCTGATGATGCGGCGATTTTCATATCGCCGACGCGGGAGGATGTGCAGAACCTAGCTGCCATCCTCAAATACTTCGGTGAGGTCACCGGGCTGTCAACCAACTTTCAAAAGAGCTCTGTCGTTGCTATTCGGTGTGATCAAATGAACCTGGATGAGATTCTGGCCAGCCTTCCTGCTATGCGGACTTCCTTCCCGATGAAGTACCTGGGCCTTCCCCTTTCGATCTGGCAGCTCAAGAGGGTTGACTTTCAACCCCTTGAGGATAAAGTTGCGGCGAGGCTGCCCCCCTGGCAGGGGAGGAACATTACCACGATTGGGCGGGCGGCCTTAGTGAAGTCGGTCCTCACCTCTCAGGTCATCTACCACATCACCCCGCTCACAGTCCCCCCTGGGGTGCTGAAAAAAATCAACAAGATTGAGCGGGCTTTTCTGTGGTCAGCTAACGACACAACTACAGGAGCAAAGTGCAAGGTCAATTGGGAGACAGTCTGCCGTCCTACACAGCTCGGTGGGCTTGGCATACTTCACTTGGGGAAATTTGCGAGAGCTCTCAGGCTGAGATGGCCCTGGATGGCATGGAAGGACCCGTCTAAGCTGTGGGTTGGCCTCGGCAACCCATGCTCCGAGGTGGATATGAACCTTTTCTACGCATCCACAGTCATCACCTTAGGTAATGGAGGGAAGACACCTTTACGGGAAGCGCCATGGTTAGGAGGAAAAGGCCAAAGGACATTGCCCGCTCATTTTTGCGGCCTGCCAGCGGAAGAAATGGTGCGTGAGGGAGGCCATGCGCGACATGGCTTGGGTCCATAAGATTAACCCTTCTACCGACCTCACGGTGGGGCACATTGTCCAGTTTGTTGATCTCTGGGTGCGGCTTCTAGGCATACAATTGCAAATGGACGTTGACGACGACATCGCTTGGAAATTTGAGGCAAATGGGGAATACTCGGCAGGCTCTGCTTATAGGGCACAATTCTTGGGCTCCACCTCCACAGTCATGAACAAGACCATCTGGAAGGTTTGGGCACCTCCCAAGGTCAAGTTCTTCTCTTGGTTGGCCATCCAAAACAGGATATGGACTGCGGATAGGCTACAGAAGAGGGGTTGGGAGAATTGTGGCCTATGTGCCCTTTGCAGGAGGGACAGCGAGACATCCGGTCACCTTTTCTTTAAATGCCGGTTTACACGGCGTATTTGGAGGATGGTCAAAGCTTGGCTTGGACTAGGGGCGCTGGAGATGAATAGTTGGGGGACGGAACGCAACATAAAGTGTTGGTGGACAAGCATGTCCAAACCAAATACAGCTAACAGGAAGGCCATGGCCTCACTCACCATGCTTGTATGTTGGGTCATCTGGAATGAGAGAAACGCTAGAGTCTTCCAAAGGAAATCGACACCGCCACACTACATCTTCAAAATCATCCAGGAGGAGGCCAGGACGTGGGTCACTGCGGGGGCTAGGCATCTGAGCATCATCATGCCGCGAGAGTAATTCATTTGCACCTTTTGTTGATGGGCTATGTTGTAAAGCCGGTTCTCATGTACTCAAAACTCTCCTTCTTAATTAATGAATGAGGCAAATCTTTTGCCTCTGTTTCAAAAAAAAAAAAGGTCAGGGGCTCGAACGACAGTTGCGGGCGGTTGGGAGCCTCAGCCCTCGGCGCGTCGCCTACCTCGTCTCCCTTTTTATTCCGCCCGCCCAACCGTCTCTTCTTCGCCTTCGCCTCCCCCCTGACTTTCCACCTCCCCGCCTCCGACTCCGACTCCGCTCCGCGCACTAGCGAAAGCCGAAAGGTACTCCTCCTCTCCCTGTTCCCCTTCCCTTTCCTCTCCTCTCCTCTCCCACCACCCGTTCGATGAAATGGCGCAGCCACGGAATTAGCTGCTTCTTGCTTCTCATATTCTACTGCCCTCGCGGCTCGCGATGCTCTAATCTGTTGCCGTGCTTCGCCTAGCTGACCAAGAGTCCGAATTGGTATGCGCCTCTGTTGTTGCCCGACGACTCGAGCTGTTTCTTTCTTGCTGGTTCGGCAGGTGCCTTCTGGTTCTTGCTCATGGGCAGGACCAAAAATTGTGTGGTTTGGGTATGTTTTGTTTGCTCAAGAGATTGCCCCTTTTCAAATTCTCTCGCGGTTTGCTTTCCTGGATAATCCCTCGGAAACTAAATGGCCTCCTCAATACAGAATCTGCAGTTCTAGTTTCGTGATTTCCGGACAAGGAAGGGAGGATAGCTTTTCGTCCTGGTAACATCAAGGGCATGCCGTGAAGCAACCCCTTGACTTCAATTCTGAGTATGTGGGGATGTGTCTGCAAGATCGTTATGTACTTTTGCTTCACAAATTGCTCTGCTAGAAATTAGGGTAGTCTTGTCTTAAGACATCAATCGCATCTTTGTGTGGCTTCAGAGTCAGCCAACAAGTTTTTTTCGTGGCTTTGGTCTCGCTGCATTCCTGACTTTGAAGTTTTAAAACCAAAGCGCTCATTCCTCAAG
This sequence comes from Aegilops speltoides, assembly GCA_021437245.1. Classification (NCBI taxonomy): domain Eukaryota; kingdom Viridiplantae; phylum Streptophyta; class Magnoliopsida; order Poales; family Poaceae; genus Aegilops; species Aegilops speltoides. Next base: position 450,900,886 of record CM038144.1, read on the forward strand.
GACCTGCCGTTTCTTGCCCTGTTAGGTCTCTCTTTTGCAGTTTTGCTGGCCTTTAAGTCAAGAAACAGATATAGGATGGCTTATTCCAATAATCACGCAGGATTTCAGTCCTCAAAAGTCTTGTTAGGGGGGACCTAGACATGGGAATTGGGAAGTTTGGTGGCTTTTGGGTGCCCATGTTACTTGCGATGAAGCTATATAGGCTTTGCAAGAATCATTAGTTCTATTCTAGTTGATGGGGTCTAGTGATCTACTAATCTTTGCTGTAAAGCTAAGAAACATTGGTACTTCTTTTCTCTTTGCTAACACCTTTACCTTCAGTAAAGTCCTCACCACCTCCCTGCAGATTAGAAAGTTTTGGGATTAGACGTTTCTAGTTGGATATGTTGCTGTAGTAGGTACTCTTGATGGCTGCTGTGTGAAAGGACATTGTTTGGTGGTGTGGTAGGGATTTTATTTAATGATTTTGTTTCTCAGGCTCCGTTGCTGTCAGGGCTCTGTTTCAGTTCTTTGTTCTTCTTTGGTCAGGGTGCATTCATCTTCATACATATAGATTGCAAACAATTGGGGCTTGGGGCTCCATAATTTCATACCAATCATTAGTTGTAGTTCCACATGGTTCGTTTTTGTTGTTTCTAAGCTTTGTCCAATGCAGTTTTTTTTAAGTTTCCAAACCTGTGCTGTTAGGTAGGAGGTAAGCTTGATGGATCTTACATATATGCTCGACTGTACTAATTAAATTGTTTCTAGGGAGCTACCAACTGCTTAATTGGTAATCCATGGCCCACTTTTGCTGTACTCAGCTAGCACCCCTTGTATTGCAATTCATGTTCAAGCCAACATTGTCAAATTAGAACTTAGAATCAGCATTCTGGGAAATTTCTTTAGTACCTTGAGACTTTTTCCTTTTCTTTTGGCATGTTGCATTCATCTTCAGACAGGTGGCCAAATTTAGGTTGTAAACTGTTGGACCTTGGGGCTCCAAAGTTTCACAATAATTGTATGCCCATATGATTCTTTTTTGTGGGTTAGAATTCTTCAAAAAGAAAGTCATGGTTTTGATTATTTTTCCTATGTCGTATTTGTTTTCGCTTGAATTGTCAAACTTGGTTGTTTGATAGGAGCTAAGTCAGGTAACTTCGCTGGAGCTTATGTATATGTTGCATGAACTAATTCTATGTTTCTTGTTGAGCTACCAACTGCAACGGACCGTCATAATTTCACTACAGAATCCACAGCTCAATCTGTTGTCTTTCAACCTCTGATACAACAAAGTGATTTATCTGATACTGTAAAAAACTGTTTGTTTTTTTGTATCACAAGATTGTACTTTTAGTTGCTGTGTGGATTTTATTATCTAATTATACCACACTTAACTTCCATTCTATTATCCCCAGAGAAAAGATAGGTAAGCTGGCTTCGAGAAGAATATGGCATCTCTTACTCCAGGGATACTGTTAAAGGTTCTCAAACATATAAACTCTGATGTGAAAGTATGTGGAGAACACCGGTCAATTCTTCTCCAAGTTATTAGCATCGTTCCTGCAATTACTGGTTCAGAACTTTGGCCAGACCATGGTTTCTTCATAAAAGTTTCAGATTCATCACACTCAACATATGTGTCTTTATCAAAGGAGGACAATGAACTCATCTTATCAAACAAACTACAACTTGGACAGTTCATATATGTTGAAAAGGTTCAGTCCAGTGTTCCTGTTCCGGTTCTTGTTGGGGTCAGAGCAGTCCCAGGAAGGAACCCTTTCATTGGAAACCCAAAGGATTTGATGCAAATGTCAACTCCCTCTGGGGTTTTGGAAGCACTGGATCAACAACGGAAAACTACTAAGCCAACTGAATTGTCTGAGAGTGAAAAGGAAAACTCTCAGAGGAAGGTAGTCATCAAAGAGCAGAAGGCCGGTGTTGCTTCCCGTTACATGCTTGGCATATCAAGCAACAATGGTAAAATTACCAATCTAAACTCTAGCATGGATAGTGACAAAAGTAGTAATGGAGGAAGTAGTGTCTGCGATGCAAACCAAAAGCTGGTCTCTAGTGCTACGAAAGTGAAACAAGAGCCAAAACCTCAGGTATGCGTATGATCATGATCAACGTAACTTTAAACTTAACTATATTGTGGTCTGAGATGTGATATGCTAATGGGAATTAATATGAGATCAGATAATATATGAGCCCAATGGCTTCTAAGCAGACAAATATATGACATAAAAATGCATCTAGGATGGCTGGTGATTACGTTTCTTGCTGTTATTGCAGGAAAGGCCAAATATTACGTCTCCTAATAATGCCAAGTTAGCTTCTACAAAACAAGAAGTTAATAAAGACATACGCAAGAATAGTGGCAGGCCACTCAGTCAGAACGGTTCTGCTGTAGTGAAGAAGCAAATGCCAAGAGACATAAAAAGGGAATCAGCAACTGAAGGAAGCTCACCGCCAAAGCTTTATAAGAGTTCACCATCAACGCCAGCGAGAACTTCACCGCCAAAGCTCAGGAGTTCACCACCAACGCCAGCGAGAACTTCACCACCGAGAATCAGTGTGCCAGCAAAGGCAAATGCTACCTCCAGTCCAGTTTCTTCTGTGCCTAATATTAAAAGAAGAGTCACAGAAACCGTGTCCTGGGATACCCTTCCAACATGCTTGATCAAATCTGGAAAGGTATATTTTATCATCAGTAAATTGCAACAAAAGACTGAATTTCAGGTCTTTTATTAGTTGAACATGTGTCATGTGTGTATACTTGGGCATTTATGAACTGCAAACCATTCTTTTACGTGCAAAAAAAAGCTTCGCGAAATTATTCTGAACCATACTGCGCATTCATTTCTTTGTGTGAATAGGCGGTTGTCAGGAGGAAGACTATTGCTCTTATAGTAGCAGCAGAGGCTCAAAGGGAGGCTACTGCTGCTGCATCTCTTGTGAAAGGCCTCGGGTAAGTACTACAGCGCTGTTTCTTTTTTAGCATTGTAGTTTTGGTATGAATTGTCTGCTACTGTACTGCATGTGTTGAATGAAACTAACTTCCATGTCCCCTTCTCCAGAATTTTTACCGAGATACTGAAATCCGCCGAGGAGGATCCGCATGGCGCAGTCAACAAGTTTTTTCAGCTGAACCGGCTTATCATTCAGCAAAACATTTTCTGGAAAGATAACTCGCCAGATTCTGGCAAGGAACCCAGACCAGAGAAGGAGAAGCCATCGAGGAAAGTTTCTGCATCTCAGAACAAATCTGCTGGAAGTGGTGCAATGAAGAACCCTGACGATGCCTACACCAGTGGAAAGCTGGAATGGGCCAGAGAGGATGGATTCAAGGAGATCCGCAGGTCGTGGATCGATCTGAAAAGGGAATCACAGTCATGGTTTCTGAACTTCCTGGAAGACGCTCTTGCGTCCGGATTCAAATTTGAGGGCCGAGCCAAGAATAACACCAGAGAACGGGTGCGAGGGCAGTCCAAGGGTGGCGACGGGCAGATCGCGGTCCGGCTGTCGCAGCTCAAGGAGACCAGCAACTGGCTTGATCAGCAGCTGCAGAGCGAGGCGGGGAAACCTGACGACGGTTTGGTCGAAACCATCGAGCGGCTGAAGCAGAAGGCCTACTCGTGCCTGCTCGGAACCGTCGAGACCGCGGCATCGGCTCTTGAAAGCAGAAACGGTTGTAGCTGAAATCTTTCCAGAGCTGGCCTTGCATGTTTTTTGGCTTGGATTGGAAGAACTACAAGAGCAGCGCTGCTGTACAGAACACAGGATCCTGGTGCGAAGGAGAATGGAGATGAAGCATCCATAATTTATACCAACTGTACAAAATAACGTAGGAGCGAGGATTGAGAGGTGTAAATAGCCCGGTTGAGTTGCCCGTTAAGTTATTCGTTCCATCGTCTTCCTTTTGCGCCGTCTCGTGTTGCCTGTGAAGTGGCAGTCTGTCTGTTCTTCAGTCGTGTCTGGCTAATACAAATGGATGAATGTTTTCACTTGCCTGAAACAAATAGACAATTACTCCAGCCTCTGCACTCTGCAAATATATTCCTAATGTATATATTTCATACATTGTGTTATTTTTTTTTAAATCACATGCCCAATTTTTTTCATGCAGTGTAAAAAAAAAAATGCTCACACAACTTTTAAAAAAAATTGATTGCAGTAAAAAAAAAAGTTCATGAAATCTAACAAATGTTTCACGCGTTTTAACAAATTGTTTATGAAATTTAAGAACATGTTTATACAATGCAAAATAATGTTCACGCAATTCAAACAAACCATTGATTCCAAAAAAATAAAATTTAAAAACATTCACGTGTTTCAGAAAAATGTTCGTGCCATTTAAAAGAAAGTTTATACAACAAACAGAATGTTCGCGTAGTCAAAACAAATGTTCACCATCTATTTGAAAAATGTTAACATGTACGCACAAAAAATCTTCAAAGCATGTATTTGAAAGAAATGTACATCTTGTATTTGTAACTTTTCAAGATGTATGAAAAATATATTGGATGCGAATACAAAAAATGTGAAAAAGGTACACATGTGTTGAAAAAAATGAGGAAAACTGGTGAAGAAACACAAAAAACAACAAAAAGAAAAAACAAGTAAAATGTTCTAAAACCGGTCCAAAACTATCATGGAAGCTTCCTAAAACCACCTCCAAAAAATCCAAATTAGCCCAGCTCATCTAGTGATTGCCTAGTGCGAGACGGAGTATCATCTCACACTAGGTGAGATATCACCCCCGGGTCGCTCCCACGAGCGAGCGGGGGGATCTCTAGCTTCTTGCCGAACTCCCTCCGCCTTCGTTCCGTCCTCCGAAGCCAGCCCAACAGCAGTGGTAGCGAGGCTTCCCCCCTTCCCCCCTTGCTTGTCCCCGGCAGAGGAGGCGGCCGAGGCCGTGGCGTCGACAGCAGGGGCGGTGTCGACGGGGAGGGCATGTCGTCCCTCCATTTACTTATACAAGGTCACTATGGAATATACATTTTGCATCTATACGAGTTCCGTCAGCACGACGACGTGGCGACGGTGATGATGATGTTACCGGCGCAGGGCTTCGCCTAAGCACTACGATGGTATGATCGAGGTGTGTAACTATGGAGGGGGCACCGCACACGGTTAAGAGAAACTTGTGTCTTCTAGGGTGCCCCCCCTGCCCCCGTATATAAAGGAGCAAGGGGGAGGCTGGCCGGCCCCTAGGGGCATGCCCCAAGAGGAGTCCTACTAGAACTTCCTAGTCCTAGTAGGATTCCACTTCAAGGGAGAGAGGGGGAAGGAAGGAGAGGGAGAGGGAGTAGGAAAGGGGGGCGCCGCCGCCCCTTCCCTTGTCCTATTCGGACTCCAAGGGGGAGGGGAGGCCTACCCTGGTGCTACGTCTCGAGCTTGCGTTGGTTTTCCCCGAAGAGGAGAGGGTGATGCAGCACAGTAGCGTAAGTATTTCCCTCAGTTTTTGAGAACCAAGGTATTAATCCAGTAGGACGTCACGCGCAAGTCCCTCGTATCTGCACAAAACGATAGCAACTCGCAACCAACGCTTAGGGGTTGTCAATCCCTTCACGGTCACTTACGAGAGTGAGATCTGATAGAGATAATATTTTTGGTATTTTTGTTATAAAGATGCAAAGTAAAAAGTAAAAGGCAAAGCAAGTAAATAAAGTGATGGAGATTGATATGATGAGAATAGACCCGGGGGCCATAGGTTTTCACTAGTGGCTTCTCTCAAGAGCATAAGTATTCTACGGTGGTGAACAAATTACCGTTGAGCAATTGATAGAATTGAGCATTGTTATGAGGTTATCTAGGTATGATCATGTATATAGGCATCACGTCCGAGACAAGTAGATCGAAACGATTCTGCATCTACTACTATTACTCCACTCATCGACCGCTATCCAGCATGCATCTAGAGTATTAAGTTAAAAACAGAGTAACGCCTTAAGCAAGATGACATGATGTAGAGGAATAAATTCATGCAATATGATAAATACCCCATCTTGTTATCCTCGATGGCAACAATACAATACGTGCCTTGCAACTCTTTTTGTCACTGAGTAAGGACACCGTAAGATTGAACCCAAAGCCATGCACTTCTCCCATTGCAAGAACTACCAATCTAGTTGGCCAAACCAAACGGATAATTTGAAGAGACTTGCAAAGATAACTCAATCATACATAAAAGAATTCAGAGAAGATTCAAATATTATTCATAGATAAGTTGGATCATAAACCCGCAATTCATCGTCTCAACAAACACATCGCAAAAAGAAGATTACATCGAATAGATCTCCACAAGAGAGGGGGAGAACATTGTATTGAGATCCAAAAAGAGAGAAGAAGCCATCTAGCTACTAGCTATGGACCCGAAGGTCTGAAGTAAACTACTCACACTTCATCGGAGGGGCTATGGTGTTGATGTAGAAGCCCTCCGTGGTGGATGCCCCCTCCGGTGGAGCTCCGGAACAGGCCCCAAGATGGGATCTCGTGGATACAGAAGGTTGCGGCGGTGGAATTAGGTTTTTGGCTCCTCCTCTGGTCTATTGGGGATACGTAGGTATATATAGGAGGAAGGAGTACGTCGGTGGAGCTCCGAGGGGCCCACGAGGTAGGAGGCGCGCCCTCCACCCTCGTGACCTCCTCGGAAGCTTCTTGGAGTAGGGTCCAAGTCTCCTGGATCACGTTCGGTGAGAAGATCACGTTCCCAAAGGTTTCATTCCGTTTGATATTCTGTTTCCTCGAAACACTGAAATAGGCAAAAAAACAGCAATTCTGGGCTGGGCCTCCGGTTAATAGGTTAGTCCCAAAAATAATACAAAAGTGGAAAATAAAGCCCAATATAGTCCAAAACAGTAGATAAAGTAGCATGGAGCAATCAAAATTTATAGATACGTTGGAGACGTATCAGGCATCCCCAAGCTTAATTCTTACTCGTCCTCGAGTAGGTAAATGATAAAAAGAAGAATTTTTGATGTGGAGTGATACTTGGCATAATTTCAATGTAAATCTTCTTAATCATGGTATGAATATTCGGATCCGAAAAGATTCAAGATAAAAGTTCATATTGACTTAAAAATAATAATACTTCAAGCATACTAATCAAGCAATTATGTCATCTCAAAATAACATGGCCAAAGAAAGTTCATCCCTACAAAATCATATAGTTAGGCTATGCTTCATTTTCGTCACACAAAGATGTTCCCAACTTCTATACCCCCGATGACAAGCCAAGCAATTGTTTCATACTTTTTAACGCGCTTCAGCTTTTTGAACCCTCACGCAATATATGAGCGCAAGCCATGGATATAGCACTATAGGTGGAATAGAATATGATGATGGGATTGTGTAGAGAAGACAGAAAAGGAGAAAGTCTCATATTGACGAGGATAATCAACGGGCTATGGAGATGCCCATCAATTGATGTCAACATGAGGAGTAGGGATTGCCATGCAACGGATGCACTAGAGTTATGAATGCTCAACAAAAGAAAACTAGTGGGTGTGCATCCAACTCGCTTGCTCACGAAGACCTAGGGCATTTTGAGGAAGCCCATCATTGGAATATACAAGCCAAGTTCTATAATGAAAAATTCCCACTAGTATGAACAAGATAATTTATGAGACTCGCTATATGAAAAACATGGTGCTATTTTGAAGCACAAATATATGAGACTCACTACATGAAGAGCAAGGTGCTACTTTGAAGCACAAGTGTGGTAAAAGGATAGTAACATTGCCCCTTCTCTCTTTTTCTCTCATTTTTTTTATTTTTTTGGGCCTTTTCTCCTTTTTTTATGGCCTCTTTTTTTCTTTTCTTTTTTTTTATTTTCTATTTTCGTCCGGAGTCTCATCCCGAGTTGTGGGGGAATCATAGTCTCCATCATCCTTTTCCTCACTGGGGCAATGCTCTAATAATGATGATCATCACACTTTCATTACAACAACTTGATATTACAACTCGAAACTAGAACAAGATATGACTCTATATGAATGCCTCCGGCGGTGTACCGGGATGGTGCAATGAATCAAGAGTGACATGTATGAAAAATAATGCGTGGTGGCTTTGCCACAAAAAAGATGTCAACTACATGATCATGCAATGGCAATATGAAAAAAGTAAAGTATGTCATGATGAACGGAATGGTGGAAAGTTGCATGGCAATATATCTCGGAATGGCTATGGAAATGCCATAATAGGTAGGTATGGTGGCTGTTTTGAGGAAGATATAAGGAGGTTTATGTGTGAAAGAGCGTATCATATCACGGGGTTTGGATGTACCGGCGAAGTTTGCACCAACTCTCAATGTGAGAAAGGGCAATGCACGGTACCGAAGAGGCTAGCAAATGCGAAAAGGTATAAGTGCGTATAATCCATGGACTCACATTAGTCATAAAGAACTCATATACTTATTGCAAAAGTTTATTAGCCCTCAAAGCAAAGTACTACTACACATGCCCCTAGGGGGATAGATTGGTAGGAAAAGACCATCGCTCGTCCCCGACCGCCACTCATAAGGATGCACAAGCCAGGTACACTTCATGCTTCAAATTTGTTACACAACTTTACCCATACGTGCATGCTACGGGACTTGCAAACTTTAACACAAGTATTTCTCAAATTCACAATTATCAACTAGCACGACTTTGATATTATTACCTCCATATCTTAAAACAATTATTAAGCGTTAGATTTATCTTAGTATTCAATTCACTCAAAAGAAAGTTTCACATATCTCGAACACTAAGTATATTAACATTAAGCAAATTACCATGCTATTAATGACTCTCAAAATAATCTAAGTGAAGCATGAGAGATCAAGTTTCTTTAAAAAAATACACCACCGTGCTCTAAGATCTAAGTGAAGCACTAGAGCAAAAATTATCACGCTCAAAAAGATATAACTGAAGCACTATGAGCAAAACTATCAAGCTCAAAAGATATAAGTGAAGCACATAGAGTATTCTAACAAATTCCAAATCATGTATGGCTCTCTCAAAAAGTGTGTACAGCAAGGATGATTGTGGTAGACTAACAAGCAAAGACACAAATAATACAAGACGCTCCAAGCAAATAAACATATCATGTTGGTGAATAAAAATATAGCTCCAAGTAAATCACTGATGGAAGTGGACGAAAGAGGGGATGCCTTCCGGGGCATCCCCAAGCTTTGACTTTTGGGTGTCCTTGGATTATCTTGGGGGTTCCATGGGCATCCCCAAGCTTAGGCTCTTGCCACTCTTTGTTCCATGATCCATCAAAAGAATTCACCCAAAACTTGAAAACTTCACAACACAAAACTCAACAGAAATCTCGTGAGCTCCGTTAGAGAAAGAAAACAACAGACTACTTCAAGGTACTGTAATGAACTCATTCTTTATTTATATTGGTGTTAAACCTACTGTATTCCAACTTCTCTATGGATCATAAACTATTTTACTAGCCATAGATTCATCAAAATAAGCAAACAACACACGAAAAACAGAATCTGTCAAAAACAGAAAAGTCTGTAGTAATCTGTAACTAACGCAAACTTCTGGAACTCTAAAAATTCTACCAAAATAGGAAGTCCTGGAAAATTTGTTTATTGATCATAAGCAAAAAGAATCAACGCAAAAGCACTCTCCAGTAAAAAATGGCAGCTAATCTAGTGAGCACTAAGGTTTCTGTTTTTCAGGAGAATCAAATCAACTATCATCGTAGGTTATCCTATAGGTCTTACTTGGCACAAACACTAATTAAAACATAAAACCACATCCAAATAGAAGGTAGATGGATTATTTATTCCTAAACAGAACCAAAAACAAAAAAACACAAAATAAAATTGGGTTGCCTCCCAACAAGCGCTATCGTTTAACGCCCCTAGCTAGGCATAAAAGCAAGGATAGATCTAGGTATTGCCATCTTTGGTAGGCAATCCATAAGTGGCTATCATGATAGATTCATATGGTAATTTTATTTTATTTCTAGGGAAGTGCTCCATACCCTTCTTTAAGGGAAATTGGAATCTAATATTCCCTTCCTTCATATCAATAATTGCACCAATCGTTCTAAGGAAAGATCTACCAACAATAATAGGACATGAAGGATTGCAATCTATATCAAGGACAATAAAATCTACGGGCACATAATTCCTATTTGCAACAATAAGAACATCATTAATTCTTCCCATAGGTTTTTTAATAGTGGAATCCGCAAGATGCAAGTTTAGAGAGCAATCATCAAAGTCACGGAAATCTAGCAAATCACACAAAGCTTTGGGGATAGTAGAGACACTAGCACCCAAATCACACAAAGCATGAAATATATAATCTTTAATTTTAATTTTAATGGTAGGTTCCCACTCATCATGGAGTTTTCTCGGGATAGAAACTTTCAACTCAAGCTTTTCTTCATAAGATTGCATCAAGGCATCAACAATGTGTTCAGTGAAGGCCTTATTTTGACTATAAGCATGAGGAGAATTTAACATGGATTGCAACAAGGAAATACAATCAATTAAAGAGAAATTTTCATAATTAAATTCCTTGAGATCCAAAATAGTTGGTTTAGTAATATCTAGATTTTTATTTCTTTCAATACCGCTTTTATCAATTTCATCATCAAGATCTAAAAACTCAGAATTCTTAGAACGCCTTCTAGGTAAAGGAAGATCATAATCAGATTCATCAAGATTCATATTGCAAAACAAAGATTTAATAGGGGACACATCAATAACTTTTAGATCTTCATCTTGATTTTCATAGGAATTCGGTTTAGCGGCCATCTTATTAACTAAGGTAGCCTGCATATCCGAAATTTCAGCGGTCAACTTTTCAAGACGAGCAATTTGGGCCCTTACGCCATCAAATTCTTTGGACATATCATCGAGCTCTTTATTCATATAACTCATAAAACTCTTTTGTTCATTAAACTCGTTTCTAAAGAAATTATTGTGCTCAAATTGCAAAACCATAAACTTCCTGACATTGTTTTCGATCTCCTCTAGCCTTTTAAGGTGAAGATCACCAAATTTAGGTAAAGCCATCACGACAAACAAGCAAACTAACACACGAGCAAAAGGCAAAGGAAAGAGAGGAGGATATTGGGAAAGAGAGGCGAATAAAACGGCAAGGGTGAAGTGGGGGAGAGGAAAACGAGAGGCAAATGGCGAATAATGTAATGCGAGAGATAGGGATTGTGATGGGTACTTGGTATGTTGACTTTTGCGTAAGCCTCCCCGGCAACGGCGCCAGAAATCCTTCTTGCTACGTCTCGAGCTTGCGTTGGTTTTCGCCGAAGAGGAGGGGGTGATGCAGCACAGTAACGTAAGTATTTCCCTCGGTTTTTGAGAGCCAAGGTATCAATCCGAGGGAGGTCATGCACAAGTCCCTCGTACCTGCACAAAGCGATAGCAACTCGCAACCAACGCTTAGGGGTTGTCAATCCTTCACGGTCACTTATGAGAGTGAGATCGATAGAGATAATATTTTTGGTATTTTGTTATAAAGATGCAAAGTAAAAAGTAAAAGGCAAAACAAGTAAATAAAGTGATGGAGATTGATATGATGAGAATAGACCCAGGGGCCATAGGTTTTCACTAGTGGCTTCTCTCAAGAGCATAAGTATTCTACGGTGGGTGAACAAATTACTGTTGAGCAATTGATAGAATTGAGCATAGTTATGAGGTTATCTAGGTATGATCATGTATATAGGCATCACGTCTGAGACAAGTAGATCGAAACGATTCTGCATCTACTACTATTACTCCACTCATCGACCGCTATCCAGCATGCATCTAGAGTATTAAGTTAAACACAGATTAACGCCTTAAGCAAGATGACATGATGTAGAGGAATAAATTCATGCAATATGATAAATACCCAATCTTGTTGTCCTCGATGGAAACAATACAATACGTGCCTTGCAACTCTTTCTTTCACTGAGTAAGGACACCTCAAGATTGAACCTAAAGCCATGCACTTCTCCCATTGCAATAACTACCAATCTAGTTGGCCAAACCAAACGGATAATTCGAAGAGACTTGCAAAGATAACTCAATCATACAAAAAAGAATTCAGAGAAGATTCAAATATTATTCATAGATAAGTTGGATCATAAACCCACAATTCATCGTCTCAACAAACACACCGCAAAAAGAAGATTACATCGAATAGATCTCCACAAGAGAGGGGGAGAACATTGTATTGAGATCCAAAAAGAGAGAAGAAGCCATCTAGCTACTAACTATGGACCCGAAGGTCTGAAGTAAACTACTCACACTTCATCGGAGGGGCTATGGTGTTGATGTAGAAGCCCTCCGTGGTGGATGCCCCCTCCGGCGGAGCTCCGGAACAGGCCCCAAGATGGGATCTCGTGGATACAGAAGGTTGCGGCGGTGGAATTAGGTTTTTGGCTCCTCCTCTGGTCTATTGGGGATACGTAGGTATATATAGGAGGAAGGAGTACGTCGGTGGAGCTCCGAGGGGCCCACGAGGTAGGAGGCGCGCCCTCCACCCTCGTGACGTCCTCGGAAGCTTCTTGGAGTAGGGTCCAAGTCTCCTGGATCACGTTCGGTGAGAAGATCACGTTCCCAAAGGTTTCATTCCGTTTGATATTCTGTTTCCTCGAAACACTAAAATAGGCAAAAAACAGCAATTCTGGGCTGGGCCTCCGGTTAATAGGTTAGTCCCAAAAATAATATAAAAGTGGAAAATAAAGCCCAATATAGTCCAAAACAGTAGATAAAGTACCATGGAGCAATCAAAAATTATAGATACGTTGGAGACATATCAGGCATCCCCAAGCTTAATTCCTACTCGTCCTCGAGTAGGTAAATGATAAAAAGAAAAAAAATTCATGCGGAGTGATACTTGGCATAATTTCAATGTAAATCTTCTTAATCATGGTATGAATATTCAGATCCGAAAAGATTCAAGATAAAAGTTCTTATTGACATAAAAATAATAATACTTCAAGCATACTAATCAAGCAATTATGTCATCTCAAAATAACATGGCCAAAGAAAGTTCATCCCTACAAAATCATATAGTTAGGCTATGCTTCATTTTCGTCACACAAAGATGTTCCCAACTTCTATACCCCCGATGACAAGCCAAGCAATTGTTTCATACTTTTTAACGCGCTTCAGATTTTTGAACCCTCACGCAATATATGAGCGCAAGCCATGGATATAGCACTATAGGTGGAATAGAATATGATGATGGGATTGTGTGGAGAAGACAGAAAAGGAGAAAGTCTCATATTGACGAGGATAATCAACGGGCTATGGAGATGCCCATCAATTGATGTCAACATGAGGAGTAGGGATTGCCATGCAACGGATGCACTAGAGTTATGAATGCTCAACAAAAGAAAACTAGTGGGTGTGCATCCAACTCGCTTGCTCACGAAGACCTAGGGCATTTTGAGGAAGCCCATCATTGGAATATACAAGCCAAGTTCTATAATGAAAAATTCCCACTAGTATGAACAAGATAATTTATGAGACTCGCTATATGAAAAACATGGTGCTATTTTGAAGCACAAATATATGAGACTCACTACATGAAGAGCAAGGTGTTACTTTGAAGCACAAGTGTGGTAAAAGGATAGTAACATTGCCCCTTCTCTCTTTTTCTCTCATTTTTTTTATTTTTTGGGCCTTTTCTCCTTTTTTTATGGCCTCTTTTTTTCTTTTTTTATTTTTTTTATTTTCTATTTTCGTCCGGAGTCTCATCCCGACTTGTGGGGGAATCATAGTCTCCATCATCCTTTTCCTCACTGGGGCAATGCTCTAATAATGATGATCATCAGACTTTCATTACAACAACTTGATATTACAACTCGAAACTAGAACAAGATATGACTCTATATGAATGCCTCCGGCGGTGTACCGGGATGGTGCAATGAATCAAGAGTGACATGTATGAAAAATAATGCGTGGTGGCTTTGCCACAAAAAAGATGTCAACTACATGATCATGCAATGGCAATATGAAAAAAGTAAAGTATGTCATGATGAACGGAATGGTGGAAAGTTGCATGGCAATATATCTCGGAATGGCTATGGAAATGCCATAATAGGAAGGTATGGTGGCTGTTTTGAGGAAGATATAAGGAGGTTTATGTGTGAAAGAGCGTATCATATCACGGGGTTTGGATGTACCGGCGAAGTTTGCACCAACTCTCAATGTGAGAAAGGGCAATGCACGGTTACGAAGAGGCTAGCAAATGCGAAAAGGTATAAGTGCGTATAATCCATGGACTCACATTAGTCATAAAGAACTCATATACTTATTGCAAAAGTTTATTAGCCCTCAAAGCAAAGTACTACTACACATGCCCCTAGGGGGATAGATTGGTAGGAAAAGACCATCGCTCGTCCCCGACCGCCACTCATAAGGATGCACAAGCCAGGTACACTTCATGCTTCAAATTTGTTACACAACTTTACCCATACGTGCATGCTATGGGACTTGCAAACTTTAACACAAGTATTTCTCAAATTCACAATTATCAACTAGCACGACTTTGATATTATTACCTCCATATCTTAAAACAATTATTAAGCGTTAGATTTATCTTAGTATTCAATTCACTCAAAAGAAAGTTTCACATATCTCGAACACTAAGTATATTAACATTAAGCAAATTACCATGCTATTAATGACTCTAAAAATAATCTAAGTGAAGCATGAGAGATCAAGTTTCTTTAAAAAAAATACACCACCGTGCTCTAAAAGATCTAAGTGAAGCACTAGAGCAAAAATTATCACGCTCAAAAAGATATAAGTGAAGCACTATGAGCAAAACTATCAAGCTCAAAAGATATAAGTGAAGCACATAGAGTATTCTAAAAAATTCCAAATCATGTATGGCTCTCTCAAAAAGTGTGTACAGCAAGGATGATTGTGGTAGACTAACAAGCAAAGACACAAATAATACAAGACGCTCCAAGCAAATAAACATATCATGTTGGTGAATAAAAATATAGCTGCAAGTAAATCACTGATGGAAGTGGACGAAAGAGGGGATGCCTTCCGGGGCATCCCCAAGCTTTGACTTTTGGGTGTCCTTGGATTATCTTGGGGGTTCCATGGGCATCCCCAAGCTTAGGCTCTTGCCACTCTTTGTTCCATGATCCATCAAAAGAATTCACCCAAAACTTGAAAACTTCACCACACAAAACTCAACAGAAATCTCGTGAGCTCCGTTAGAGAAAGAAAACAAAAGACTACTTCAAGGTACTGTAATGAACTCATTCTTTATTTATATTGGTGTTAAACCTACTGTATTCCAACTTCTCTATGGATCATAAACTATTTTACTAGCCATAGATTCATCAAAATAAGCAAACAACACACGAAAAACAGAATCTGTCAAAAACAGAACAGTCTGTAGTAATCTGTAACTAATGCAAACTTATGGAACTATAAAAATTCTACCAAAATAGGAAGTCCTGGACAATTTGTTTATTGATCAGAAGCAAAAAAGAATCAACGCAAAAGCACTTTCCAGTAAAAAATGGCAGCTAATCTAGTGAGCACTAAGGTTTCTGTTTTTCAGCAGAATCAAATCAACTATCATCGTAGGTTATCCTATAGGTCTTACTTGGCACAAACACTAATTAAAACATAAAACCACATCCAAATTGATGGTAGATGGATTATTTATTCCTAAACAGAACCAAAAACAAAAAACACAAAATAAAATTGGGTTGCCTCCCAACAAGCGCTATCGTTTAACGCCCCTAGCTAGGCATAAAAGCAAGGATAGATCTAGGTATTGCCATCTTTGGTAGGCAATCCATAAGTGGCTATCATGATAGATTCATATGGTAATTTTATTTTATTTCTAGGGAAGTGCTCCATACCCTTCTTTAAGGGAAATTGGAATCTAATATTCCCTTCCTTCATATCAATAATTGCACCAATCATTCTAAGGAAAGATCTACCAAGAATAATAGGACATGAAGGATTGCAATATATATCAAGGACAATAAAATCTACGGGCACATAATTCCTATTTGCAACAATAAGAACATCATTAATTCTTCCCATAGGTTTTTTAATAGTGGAATCCGCAAGATGCAAGTTTAGAGAGCAATCATCAAAGTCACGGGAATCTAGCAAATCACACAAAGCTTTGGGGATAGTAGAGACACTAGCACCCAAATCACATAAAGCATGAAATTCATAATCTTTAATTTTAATTTTAATGGTAGGTTCCCACTCATCACGGAGTTTTCTAGGGATATAAACTTTCAACTCAAGCTTTTCTTCATAAGATTGCATCAAGGCATCAACAATGTGTTCAGTGAAGGCCTTATTTTGACTATAAGCATGAGGAGAATTTAACACGGATTGCAACAAGGAAATACAATCAATTAAAGAGCAATTTTCATAATTAAATTCCTTGAGATCCAAAATAGTTGGTTTAGTAATATCTAGATTTTTATTTCTTTCAATACCGCTTTTATCAATTTCATCATCAAGATCTAAAAACTCAGAATTCTTAGAACGCCTTCTAGGTAAAGGAAGATCATAATCAGATTCATCAAGATTCATATTGCAAAACAAAGATTTAATAGGGGACACATCAATAACTTTTAGATCTTCATCTTGATTTTCATAGGAATTCGGTTTAGCGGCCATCTTATTGACTAAGGTAGCCTGCATATCCGAAATTTCAGCGGTCAACTTTTCAAGACGAGCAATTTGGGCCCTTACGCCATCAAATTCTTTGGACATATCATCGAGCTCTTTATTCATATAACTCATAAAACTCTTTTGTTCATTAAGCTCGTTTCTAAAGAAATTATTGTGCTCAAATTGCAAAACCATAAACTTCCTGACATTGTTTTCGATCTCCTCTAGCCTTTTAAGGTGAAGATCACCAAATTTAGGTAAAGCCATCACGACAAACAAGCAAACTAACACACGAGCAAAAGGCAAAGGGAAAGAGAGGAGGATATTGGGAAAGAGAGGGCGAATAAAACGGCAAGGGTGAAGTGGGGGAGAGGAAAACGAGAGGCAAATGGCGAATAATGTAATGCGAGAGATAGGGATTGTGATGGGTACTTGGTATGTTGACTTTTGCGTAAGCCTCCCCGGCAACGGCGCCAGAAATCCTTCTTGCTACGTCTCGAGCTTGCGTTGGTTTTCGCCGAAGAGGAGGGGGTGATGCAGCACAGTAACGTAAGTATTTCCCTCAGTTTTTGAGAGCCAAGGTATCAATCCAGTAGGAGGTCATGCACAAGTCCCTCGTACCTGCACAAAACGATAGCAACTCGCAACCAACGCTTAGGGGTTGTCAATCCCTTCACGGTCACTTATGAGAGTGAGATCTGATAGAGATAATATTTTTGGTATTTTTGTTATAAAGATGCAAAGTAAAAAGCAAAAGGCAAAACAAGTAAATAAAGTGATGGAGATTGATATGATGAGAATAGACCCAGGGGCCATAGGTTTTCACTAGTGGCTTCTCTCAAGAGCATAAGTATTCTAGGTGGGTGAACAAATTACTGTTGAGCAATTGATAGAATTGAGCATAGTTATGAGGTTATCTAGGTATGATCATGTATATAGGCATGACGTCCGAGACAAGTAGATCGAAACGATTCTGCATCTACTACTATTACTCCACTCATCGACCGCTATCTAGCATGCATCTAGAGTATTAAGTTAAAAACAGATTAACGCCTTAAGCAAGATGACATGATGTAGAGGAATAAATTCATGCAATATGATAAATACCCCATCTTGTTGTCCTCGATGGCAACAATACAATACGTGCCTTGCAACTCTTTCTGTCACTGAGTAAGGACACCGCAAGATTGAACCCAAAGCCATGCACTTCTCCCATTGCAATAACTACCAATCTAGTTGGCCAAACCAAATGGATAATTCGAAGAGACTTGCAAAGATAACTCAATCATACATAAAAGAATTCAGAGAAGATTCAAATATTATTCATAGATAATTTGGATCATAAACCCACAATTCATCGATCTCAACAAAAACACCGCAAAAAGAAGATTACATCGAATAGATCTCCATGAGATAGGGGGAGAACATTGTATTGAGATCCAAAAAGAGAGAAGAAGCCATCTAGCTACTAGCTATGGACCCGAAGGTCTGAAGTAAACTACTCACACTTCATCGGAGGGGCTATGGTGTTGATGTAGAAGACCTCCATGGTGGATGCCCCCTCCGGCGGAGCTCCGGAACAGGCCCCAAGATGGGATCTCGTGGATACAGAAGGTTGCGGCGGTGGGTCCTCATCTGGTCTATTGGGGATACGTAGGTATATATAGGAGGAAGGAGTACGTCGGTGGAGCTCCGAGGGGCCCACGAGGTAGGGGGGCGCGCCCAGGGGGGCGCGCCCTCCACCCTCGTGACCTCCTCGGAAGCTTCTTGGAGTAGGGTCCAAGTCTCCTGGATCACGTTCGGTGAGAAGATCACGTTCCCGAAGATTTCATTCCGTTTGGATTCCGTTTGATATTCTGTTTCCTCGAAACACTGAAATAGGCAAAAAGCAGCAATTCTGGGCTGGGCCTCCGGTTAATAGGTTAGTCCCAAAAATAATATAAAAGTGGAAAATAAAGCCCAATATAGTCCAAAACAGTAGATAAACTAGCATGGAGCAATCAAAAATTATAAATACATTGGAGACGTATCACCTGGCTGCCCTCCTCTCTCTCCACTAAGGCCCATGGTGGCCCATTAGTTCCCCAGGGGGTTCCAGTAACCCCTCCGGCACTCCGGTTTTACCCGAAACTTCCCAGAACTCTGCCGGTGTCCGAATAACATGGTCCGATATATCAATCTTTATTTCTCGACCATTTCGAGACTCCTCGTCACGTCCGTGGTCTCTTTCGGGACTCTGAACAAACCTCGGTCATCAAAAACACATAACTCATAATACATATCGTCATCGAACGTTAAGCGTACGGACCCTACGGGTTCGAGAACTATGTAGACATGACAGAGACACATCTTCGGTCAATAACCAATAGCCGAACCTGGATGCTAATATTGGCTCCTACATATTCTACGAAGATCTTTATCGGTCAAACCGCATAACCACATACGTTGTTCCCTTTGCCATCGGTCACTAGTAGAAAAAGGGTCAAATCTGAGAACATTAGTACCGGTTTGCATATGAGCCGGCACTAATGTGTCCATTAGTGCCAGTTCAAATGACTAGGCGGGAGGAGATCTTTAGTACCTGTTCGTTGCGAATCTTTAGTACCGGTTCGTGCCACGAACCGGTACTAAAGATGTTGGTGCCCGGCCAGCACCTTTAGTACCAGTTCGTGGCACAAACCGGCACTAAAGAGGTTGTGGCAGGGCTATTTTTAGTCCCACATCGCTCCCCTAGCAAGATTTTGACCACCTTAAATATGTTACTTCTCAAACTATCACAAGCATTTGGTCTTCATTGAACTCTATGTGTAGGATCTGTGGCTGCAATAGGAGTCTTCGCCGGTTCTTAAATTGGTGGTACATTCCTATTGACAATTTAGATTCTATACAAAAAGATCATTGATGATCAATGTATTTTTTATATGTACTTCTCTGTAGCAGTAGCGCGTTTTGGCTGAAAGGTAGTACTGATTAATGTATTTTTTCTGCGTTCAGATGCACAATTTAAATAAGTTACTTCTCAAACTATCACAAGCATTTGGTCTTCATTGAACTCTGTGTGTATAATTTGTGGACTCAATATGAGTCTTCACCGGTTTCGGACGAGAACTCATCAGTTACACGGGCACTTCATTTCTTTAAACTTATTTGAACTCCAGACTTTTTTTGAGCCGGCATTATGCAGCATTCGAAGCGACGTCATCAATTTCAAACACGTTCTGACATCATTTGCTGTTTTTCAGTCACCGATTTATTTAGATCAGAGATAAATGACCGTGAAAATGAAAATCAATACAAAACAAACTCTGAAAATGTTGAAGGTATCATCATTTCACCCGCATAGCATGTGCGAAAGAGTAGAGAGGGTCACGGCAAAAACTGGACGAACCGTGTACAAACTAGAAAATCTCTTTCGAGTATCGGGTTTTGGACGAGAACTCATCGATTACGGGCACATTAATTTTTAACTTATTTGAACTCGGACTTTTTTGAGCGGCATTATGCAGCATTGAGTGGCGTCATCAATTTCCAACATGTTCTGACATCATTTGATGTTTTTCAGTCACCGATTTGTTTAGATCAGAGCTAAATGACCGTGAGAATGAAAATCACTAGAAAACGAACTCTGAAAATGTTGAAGGTATCATCATTTCACCCGCATAGCATGTGCGAAAGAGTAGAGAGGGTCACGGCAAAAACTGGACAAACTTTGTGTACAAACTGGACAATCTTTTTCGGAGTATCAGGGTTTCGGATGAGAACTCATCAATTACACGGGCACTTCATTTTTTTAACTTATTTGAACTCCAGACTTTT
This sequence comes from Aegilops speltoides, assembly GCA_021437245.1. Lineage (NCBI taxonomy): Eukaryota > Viridiplantae > Streptophyta > Magnoliopsida > Poales > Poaceae > Aegilops > Aegilops speltoides. The sequence goes on from CM038144.1 coordinate 450,921,317, forward strand.
TTTGAGCTGGCATTATGCAGCATTCGAAGCGACGTCATCAATTTCCAACATGTTCTGACATCATTTGCTGTTTTTCAATCACCGATTTGTTTAGATCAGAGCTAAATAACCATGAAAATGAAAATCACTACAAAAGAACTCTGAAAATGTTGAAGGTATCATCATTTCACCCGCATAGCATGTGCGAAAGAGTAGAGAGGGTCACGGCAAAAACTGGACGAACTTCGTGTACAAACTAGACATTCTCTTTCGGAGTATCAGGATTTCGGACGAGAACTCATCAGTTACACGGGCAGTTCTGTTTTTCAGTCATTTACCAATTTGTTTAGAGAGCTAAATGACCGTGAAACAGTAAATCACAACAAAACGAACTCTGAAAAAGCAAAAAAGAAAAAACTATATAAAAATTACTCAAAAATAAATAGCAGAAAATAAATAATGCAGAAAAGAAAAAACTATATAAAGCAAAAATAATCACAAAGAAACTAAATACAAAAAAAACTACTCAGAAATAAATAGAAGAAAAAAAATAACCCAGAAAATAAATAACTATATAAAAAATTACTCAAAAATAAATAGAAGAAAATAAATAATGCAGAAAAGAAAAAAAATTATATAAAGCAAAAATATTCACAAAGAAACTAAATACAACAAAATAAATTATTGGGGCGCTGCCCGGTGGGCCTGCCAGACCTGTCTTTCGTGAAAAGTGGACTATTTGTGCCCAAGATCTTTCTATTCCCTTTAGGGTGTGCAAATTCAGGGCCAGAAGGGCCAGCAGGCTGGCAGCGCGCCCTAGTTAGGCCCAGAAGTATGCTATATAGAGGAGTTCAAAAGGGCAGCCGCGGCTGGGTTTATAAACCAGTGCGGCTGCCCTTTGCTAGGCGAGGTGGGACTAAAAATAGCGCACCTCGGGTGACAGCGCACGACTATTTGTACCGGTTGGTGGCTCCAACTGGTACTAATGCGTTGCCCTTTAGTACCGGTTGGAGCCACCAACTGGTACTAAAGACCCTCGTTTCCCGCCGCTTGGGCTGGCCAAAATTGGCCTTTAGTACCGGTTGGAGGCCCCAACCGGTACTAAAGGCTCCTCCTATATATACTACACTTACGAAAAATTAGTTATCGTCGACCACTTCGTTCCACTTCTCGCGCGACATTGACGTATCGCGCCGCCGCCGACGCCGTCGCGCCGCCGTGCCATCGCCCGCCATCCTCGATCACCGTCCCGCCGCATGTTGTCGCCGTCCCGCCGCCCCCGCCGCCCGTCGTCGTCGTCCCGTCGTCGCCGTCGCCCGCCGCCGTCGTCGTCGCCGCCCGCCGCCCATCATCGCCGCCGTCCGCCGCCCTCGCCACCCCCGCCGCCCGTCGTCGCCGCCCCCGTCGCCAGTACGCCCGCTCGATCGTACCCACACACACACACACACACACACACACACATATACACACGCATACACACACACACACACACACACACACACACACACACACACACATGTACGTACACACACATTTTTTTACTTATTTTCTGTTTTCTATTGTTTAGATGAATTAATTAATATAACTAGTTTATTTTTAGAATGTTAGAAATGTTAATGTTAGATGAATTAGAACTAGTTTATTTTTAGTAAGAAAATTTAGGTATATGAGTTATTTGAACTAGTTGAATTAATAGAACTAGTTTATTTTTAGTAAGAAAATTTAGGTATATGAGATTATTTGAACTAGTTGAATTAATAGAACTAGTTTATTTTAGTAAGAAAATTTAGGTATATGAGATTATTTGAACTAGTTGAACTAATATAACTAGTTTATTTTAGTAAATGCTTAGTTGAACTAGTTGAATTAATAGAACTAGTTTATTTTTAGTAAGAAAATTTAGGTATATGAGATTATTTGAACTAATTAAAATTTAGGTATATGAGATTATTTGAATTAATATAACTAGTTTATTTTTATTAAATGCTTAGTTCAACTAGTTGAATTAATAGAAGTAGTTTATTTTAGTAAGAAAATTTAGGTATATGAGATTATTTGAACTAATTAAAATTTAGGTATATGAGATTATTTGAATTAATATAACTAGTTTATTTTTATTAAATGCTTAGTTGAACTAGTTGAATTAATATAACTAGTTTATTTTTAGTAAGAAAATTTAGGTATATGAGATTATTTGAACTAGTTGAATTAATATAACTAGTTTATTTTTAGTAAATGCTTAGTTGAACTAGTTGAATTAATAGAACTAGTTTATTTTTAGCAAGAAAATTTAGGTATATGAGATTATTTGAACTAAGTAAAATTTAGGTATATGAGATTATTTGAATTAATATAACTAGTTTATTTTTAGTAAATGCTTAGTTGAATTAGTTGAATTAATTGAATTAGTAAGTGTTTAATGTTTCGCCTATATGAACATAGGAAATGTCGTCTGACGACGGAAAAAATTTCATTATGTGCGAATACTGTGAAGACCAGTGCGGCCTGTGTGACAGAAATTTCTTTGTTGATGATAGGCGATTCAACATCAAGCTGGATGAGACCTTGAATTCGATCTGATGAAGTCACAACGACAAGTCTGTTTTCGTAATTAAGCATGACTTATATATGCTTCATTTGCCGACTTATAATTTTTAATTTTCACTATTCTACTAGCGCATCCCCTGCCATGCAAGAATTTTTGTCTTGGATAAGATAGGTTTCAATGATATGGAAACTATAGAGGTAAAGAGAGTTAACCTGAAAACTGAGCATGGTTATACTTCCAACGTCAAAGTATACAATGCAAACACGTACACCTATTTTGTATGCAAAACTTGGCAAGCACTATGCAAGGCTTATGCATTTGAGCCTGGTATGGTTATCACCTTTGATATTCGTCCGGAAGATGATATTGAAGGTAATAGAGACATATGGGTCGATGTGCAGACGCCTCCAGTTCTACCATTATGTGAGTTCTTCTCAACTATATTTTTGTCTTTGATATTGCTTATTCAAAAATAATTGACAACTAATTTCTATTGACAGCTTATTTCCATTCAAGCAAACATGTCCGGTAGCTTGGTAGACGGGACCTACTACTGTCCGGAGCTGAACTAAACTGCGAGGAGATAAGTCATTATGTTTCATGGCTTGAGGATCTTCATCTTGTCAAGACAAATTTTCTTCCTGCACTTAGAAATGTTAGTACTCAAAGCGTCGACCAATAGTGATCGTATTGAACTACGGTCACATCTATTTAGGAATGATGGTAAGATTTTTATTATTTGTCCTCAGTGCATCTTTTGCATACATGATTTTTTTTGCTAAACTTTCATTGCTAAGTATATTAATTAAGTACTATACGATGTTCTTCAACAGGGACTCCCGATGACAGTTGTGCCTCAGGGGATCAAGACTAAAGGTCGCATGTCAATTGTTAGCTTACGGCCAAGATATCCTGCATTGCACATGAGTGCATTCAGGATTTCTAGAAGCGATGAATGCTTAATAGTGAAAGATTGGAGGAAAATTGTTAACGATCGCAGAGAAGTACCAGGGGGCAGCAATGAGAAGCGCAACCCACGATTAGGAGACAGGTTCATCTGCATGCTCCAGTATGATGAATCAAGAGAGCTATACATGTTCTATGCTATTTTACCTGAGAGAGAGTAGCAGGAGTGATTTAGCTAGTTCATGCTCTTAGTACTTGTCCTTTCATGTCCGTGTTCTTTGTTCTGAACTTAATCTCAAAGAGTGATTTGCTTTTGTGGTGTTATATATGAACGCTTATAATATCATGACAATCATGTTGAACTCGATGATATTTTTGCTTTTGGAACAAGTGAATGTTTCTTCTTTAAGCTACTGTTGGTGGTGATTAGATAGCGGTAATGACTATGATGATTAAATAGTGATAATGACGACTATGATGATTTTTAGCTAGCTAGCTAGAGTATATATATATATACTCATGTTGATGATATGATGCAAGAGTTTTTTTATGATGATGATGAGTTATTATATCATTTAATGAAAGAAACCGCAGATTAGTTTCAGCTGGTATATATATGCCATATCCATATATATTATACTTGATCACCTAATTAGGTGATCAAGTATAATATGGATATGGCATATACTTGATCACTTAGCTAGTAGCTATAGATCCAATGCATCCAGTCGAAACTAATCCGCGGTACTTTCACCTAATGATTTAACAACTCATTATAATGTAAAACAATCACTAAATTAAATTGAAAACACAAAATTAAAGCAAAAATTAAAAAAAACACCCAAACATTTAGTACCGGTTGGTGTTACCAACCGGTACTAATGTCCTACACGCACCCGGGCCTGGCTCGTGCCACGTGGTGGCTCTTTAGCGCCGGTTCGTGACGAACCGGTACTAAAGGGGGGGGACCTTTAGTCCCCACTCTTTATTGCCGGTTGGCGAACCGGCACTAAAGGCCGCCACGAACCGGCACTAAAGGCCGGTTCAGTACTAGTGGGCATGTTACTTGCCCGAGATTCGATCGTCGGTATCATCATACCTAGTTCAATCTCGTTACCGGCAAGTCTCTTTACTCGTTCCATAATACTTCATCCATTAGGCACAATGCTTGCAAGGCTTATAGTGATGAGCATTATCGAGAGGGCCCAGAGATACCTCTCCGAAACACGGAGTGACAAATCCTAATCTAGATCTATGCCAACCCAACAAACCCTTCGGAGACACCTATAGAGCATCTTTATAATCACCATTTACGTTGTGACGTTTGATAGCACACAAGGTGTTCTTTCGATATTCGGGAGTTGCATAATCTCATAGTCTGAGGAACATGTATAAGTCATGAAGAAAGCAGTAGCAATGAAACTGTAACGATCATAACGCTAAGCTAACAGATGGGTCATCTCCATCACATCATTCTCCTAATGATGTGACCCTGTTCATCAAATGACAACACATGTCTATGGTCAGAAAACATAACCATCTTTGATTAACGAGCTAGTCTAGTAGAGGCATACTAGGGACACTATGTTTTGTCTATGTATTCACACATGTACTAAGTTTCCGGTTAATACAATTCTAGCACGAATAATAAACATTTATCATGATATAAGGAAATAAATAATAACTTTATTATTGCCTCTAGGGCATATTTCCTTCAGTCTCCCACTTACACCAGAGTCAATAATCTAGTTCACATCGCCATGTGATTTAACACCAATAGTTCACATCTATATGTGATCAATACCCATAGTTCACATCGCCATGTGACCACAAAGGGTTTACTAGAGTCAATAATCTAGTTCACATTGCTATGTGATTAACACCCAGAGAGTACTAAGGTGTGATCATGTTTTGCTTGTGAGAGAAGTTTAGTCAACGGGTCTGTCACATTCAGAGTCGTATGTATTTTGCAAATATTCTATGTCTACAATGCTCTGCATGGAGCTACTCTAGCTAATTGCTCCCACTTTCAATATGTATCCAGATTGAGACTTAGAGTCATTTGGATTGATGTAAAAGCTTGCATCAACATAACTCTTTATGACGAACTCTTTTATCACCTCCATAACCGAGAAATATTTCCTTAGTTCTCTTAGGTAACTAAAGATAACTTTGACCGCTATACAGTGATCCACTCCTTGATCACCATCGTACCCCCTTGCCAAACTCATAGCAAGGCACACAACTGGTTTGGTACATAGCATGGCATCCTTTATAGAACCTATGACTAAGGCATGGGGAATGACTTTCATTCTCTTTCTATCTTTTGCTGTGGTCGGGTTTTGAGTCTTACTCAACTTTACACCTTGTAATACAGGCAAGAACGCCTTCTTTGACTTATCCATTTTGAACTCTTTCAAAATCTTGTCAAGGTATGTAGTCTTGATCTATCTCTTTAGATCTTGATGCCCAATATGTAAGCAGCTTCACTGAGGTCTTTCTTTGAAAATCTCCTTTCAAATTCTCCTTTATGCTTTCCAAAAAATTCAACATTATTTCCGATCAAAAATATGTTATTCACATATACTTATCACAAAGGCTATAGTGCTCCCACTCACTTTGTTGTAAATACAGGCTTCACCGCAAGTCTGTATAAAACTATATGCTTTGATCAACTCATCAAAGCGTATATTCCAACTCCGAGATGCTTGCACCAGTCCATAGATGGATCGTTGGAGCTTGCACACCTTGTTAGTACCTTTAGGATCGACAAAATCTTCTGGTTGCATCATATACAACTCTTATTTAAGAAATATCCATTAAGGAATTCAGTTTTGACATCTATTTGCTAGATTTCATAAAATATGGCAACTGCTAACATGATTCGGATGGATTTAAGAATCACTACAATTGAGAAAATCTCATTGTAGTTAACACCTTGAACTTGTCGAAAACCTTTTGCGATAAGTTGAGATTTGTATATAGTAACACTACTATCAGCGTCCGTCTTCCTATTGAAGATCCATTTATTTAATATGGCTTGTCGATCATCGGGCAAGTCCACCAAAGTACACACTTTGTTCTCATACATGGATCCCATCTCAGATTTCATGGCCTCAAGCCATTTCGCGAAATCTGGGCTCATCATCACTTCCACATAATTCATAGGTTCATCATGGTCTAGTAACATGACTTCCAGAATAGGATTACCGTACCACTTTGGTGCGGATCGTACTCTGGAAGACCTGCGAGGTTCGGTAGTTGTTGGGGATATAACTATTTGTGTAAGCCGCCCAGGAAGGGCCGGGTTACGCAAATAGGACTCACCAGAAAGAAGCCCAAGACCAAGCATGAAGATGGCAGTTCAATAAAGGGCTTAAAGCCCACAGGCAACTTAAGGCCCATTGTAGTAAACCGCCATAATGGCATGACTTGTATCATAAGGTAGATTTAACTAGTCACCGAGCTGGACACTGTTTATAAGCCGGCCGGGACTTTGTAAGCCACAGGGCATCAACCCGTGTATATAAGGGGGCGACCTGCTGGCGGCTTAGGGCAAGAAACAACTCATCGAGAGCCGGGCATAGCGTATCTCGCTCCTTGGTCATCGAAACATCAATACCAACCCAACTAGACGTAGGCCTTACCTTCACCGTAAGGGGCCGAACTAGTATAAACCTCTCGTGTCCTTTGTCCCGATTAACCCCTTCAAGCTTCCTAGTTGCGATGGCTCCACAACTAAGTCCTTTCACGAGGACATCTGACGTGACAATTCCACGACAGTTGGCGCCCACCGTGGGGCCAGCGCACGGTGGATTTGAGTTCTTGAAGGGCAACTTCGAAGGGCTCAAGGGATACGTAGTGGGCCGGATGACCAAGAGTCGTCGCGGCAAGATCTACATCGTTGATGAAGGCTGGGGTCCTGACGCCGGCTCAATTGAGTACGGGTACCGGGTCCCCTTCAACGGAATCCACGTCTTCATCGGCCGGATCGGTGAGCCGGGCCCTGAGCCGAATAACTGCACCGACCTCGTCGAGACAGCTCAGCGTGCGAGGAAGACTCAAGTTCAACCTGTCATGAAGCGTGCCTTCGTGGGCTGCATCCACGGAAAGGAACTCTCTGAAGGATTTGGAGATGGTGGTGAGACGACCGTCCTCTCAGACGGTGATTCGTCCGCCGGCTCAACAGATTCGTTGTACCAAGTGCAAGACGGCGTGCTCGGGGGCTGTTCCGATGGCACCAGTATTCCGGACCCCTGTGAGCCGCCAAGATGGGCAGGAGTCTTTATGGCTGGGACTCCGCCCGGCTCAAACTCTACGGCTGCTACAGCAGTAATGTCCGGGATAGGAGCAACCGGGGCAGGTGGCCCCGTGCGCCCGCCGGCTCAGGTGTTGATAGATCTCATGGACAAGCTTACGACCCTGTTAACTGCAATAGTTATTCCCGCGAATAAAGATGAGCATGACACGGAGGTGGCACGGGTGCGTGAGGAAATAGCTCAGGCCAAGGAGGCCTTGGCAGCTGAGGACACTAGGTTAGCCACAGAGCGGGCGGCTCTAGACACCCGGGCGCAGTGGTTGCAGTCAGAAGCCTACCAACTTACGATGAGCCTGAACACATCTAATGAGGTAATGAGGAGGAGACATCAAAAAACCCAGTCCCGTTTACCTCCGAATTACGACCCTCGGGTTCTTTTTGCTACACCCGGAGCCGGCCCAAGTAACCCGCCTGAGACCAATCAGTTTATGACAGCCGAAAAAGGAGGGCCGGCTCAGCCTCGGGAGATGGCGCCTCCTCATGTGAGCATGGCACCGCTGCGTTATGTGCCGATACCACCGGGTCACTTTTCTAACCCCATGGAGAACTTAATCGCGGCTTCGGCACGTTTGGCGGCTCTTCCCATGGACGGTGATAACCCAACAGCAGTGGAGACCCAGAGGGTCAGAGAGCTTCTCCAGACGGCCTTGGCACAGCAAGAGACCTATTCTTACGGCCGGGACATGATTCATTCAACTCCTCCGCCTTGGTTAGCACCGCCTCGTCAGAACCGGAGCCCGAGTTACAGCAAGCACATGGAGTCCGAAGCTCTGTCAAGCAATGCCCAACGCCGTAATCCGCCCGGTGGCTATAACCCGGTGCAAGACCGAATACGCCAGGAGAACGAGCGGGCGGCTCAGTTAGCGGTTCAGCAGGTGGCTCATCAGGATCTTCCAGAGTATCCGACGACTTCTGTTGAGACAGGAGTAGCCACTAGAACCGGTGGTGTTCCTTGTTTGGTACCGGCTTTGCGTAATGTGCGCTTACCCAAGGACTTCAAGGGACCTCGAAAGGTGCCGTATTACACGGCCGACTTGCAACCCGGAGCTTGGATCAAAAGTTATGAGATGGCTATGGAGTTATTGGAAGTCAGCGATGCGGCGATGGCCAAATACTTCACCATGATGTTAGATGGGACAGCCCGATCCTGGTTAAAGGGTTTGCCACCCAATTCCATTGGTTCATCGACAGAACTAAAAACCCGTTTTATCCAGAACTTCAAGGACACTTGCAAGCAGTCTATGTAGATTGTGGATTTGACAAATTGTAAACAGGAGGAAGGTGAATCCACGACTCATTGGGTACGCCGGGTCAAGGAGATAATACATTCATCTGACAAGATGAATGCCGGCTCTGCAGTCCTCATGTTGGAGAAGAATTGCCGTTTTGAGCCGCTGAGGCAGAAACTGGGGCGCCTTAAGCGTGATTGCAATGATATGGGTACGCTGATGGCGGCTTTAGTCAAATATGCCGATTCTGATAGTACCAAGGATCCCGCGTCTGATGAGGAAAAGACCGGGAAGGGAAAGAAGAACGGCAATGGAAAGGGTCAGCAGCATAACACGATGAATCAAGTCGGCAATAAGCATAAGGCGGATGGTAACCCGGAATTTGTGGCCAATGCCAATGCGCAAGGTAACAATCAAAGACGTAAGGGTAAGCCGCCTCGATCCGGCGGGTCAGGCCCATATCTTGAGCAACTACTCAATGAGCCTTGCCCGAGACACGGCACCAGGGAGCGACCCACCACACACCTATGGGAAGATTGCGAGATCATGGAAGCGTTTAAGAATTCCAACACCTTCGATGGCAATAATGGATCTGGTGGCCGCTCAGGGGATGGCGGTTTTCATGGCCGGGTGGTGGTTCAGGTTCCGGCTTTCAGGGACATCAAGACGGCTATAATCAACAGCAGTCTGGTCAAGGAGAGCAACAGCAGTAGCAGTCGGGTTGTAAAAGCAATCCGAAGAAGTTGAATGGTGGGCAGTACCATGTGTTTACCACTAGCTTATGAAAACGCGACCAGAAGGTTCATAAGAGGGCCGTGAATTCTGTTGAGCCGGCAGTTCCTCGTTACTTGAGGTGGTCAGAACAACTCATTGTATGGAGCAGAGAAGATCACCCTCCACGGGTCGATAATCCGGGTCAGTTGGCCTTGGTGGTAGCACCTCAGGTTGGTGGATATAAATTCACTAAGGTACTCATGGACGCAGGTAGTAGCATCAATATCCTCTATTATGAGACCTTTCGACGCATGGGGGTTAACTGATAAGGATCTGAGGACATCCAACACTGTTTTCCATGGAAGTGGTTCCTGGTAAGTCGGCTTACCCAGTTGGCAAGATTGAGCTGGAGGTGGCCTTCGGAGATGAATATGACTCCAGGGCTGAGAAATTGACGTTTGAGGTGGTCAAAATCAGGATCCCATATCATGCTCTGTTTGGGCGGTCGGCTTATGCTAAGTTCATCGCACGGCCGTGTTATGTTTATTTGCAGCTCAAGATGCCGGGTCACAAGGGCACTGTCGGTGTCAAAATCGGCGAATCTCGGGTAGGGGGTCCCGAACTGTGCGTCTAGGCGGATGGTAACAGGAGACAAGGGACATGATGTTTTTACCCAGGTTTGGGCCCTCTCGATGGAGGTAAAACCCTACTCCTGCTTGATTAATATTGATGATATGGGTAGTATAAGAGTAGATCTACCACAAGATCAGAGAGGCTAAACCCTAGAAGCTAGCCTATGGTATGATTGTTGTTCATCCTACGGACTAAAACCCTCCGGTTTATATAGGCACCAAGAGGTTAGGGTTACCAGAGTCAGTTACAATGGTAGGAGATCTACATATCCGTATCGCCAAGCTTGCCTTCCACACCAAGGAAAGTCCCATCCGGACACGGGACGAAGTCTTCAATCTTGTATCTTCATAGTCCAGGAGTCCGGCCAAAGGTGATAGTTCGGCTATCCGGACACCCCCTAATCCAGGACTCCCTCAGTAGCCCCTGAACCAGGCTTCAATGACGACGAGTCCGGCGCGCATATTGTCTTCGGCATTGCAAGGCGGGTTCCTCCTCCGAATACTTCATAGAAGATTTTGAACACAAGGATAGTGTCCAGCTCTGCAAAATAAGTTCCACGTACCACCGTAGAGAGAATAATATTTACACAAATTCAATCTACTGACGTATTCCATGGCGTGACATCACACCGCGGCCAAGCCTTTATTCGAATCATTTTTACCGTCCCACCTCAGCGCATTTAGCGAGGCAGTTTCCTTGGCACGTCTTGTCGAAGCAGAGATCGTGTCCCCTTATTCTGGGATTCTCATCAATACGGGAGTGGGTAACCCAACCGTGGCCGTTGGCATGCCTCCTCTATCGAAGGCGAGTCCCGATCGGTCACGGGGAAGGCTCTTGGTATTCAACCTCTTTATAAAGAGACCAAGGCTCCACTCCTTTCTTTCAATCTCAACCGAATCCTCCCCCTGCCTCGAGTTCCAACACCCAAAGCTCCAGATTCAGGCGCTTCAAACCTTCGATGATGTCCGGCTCCGACTTGCAAGGCCGGTGGATGCCTTCGTGAGGGGGCTCATGTTTTACTATGGGTTGGAATTTCATGACTTGGATCCGGAGTCCATCCTCCACATCTCATCGTTCATGGTCGTATGCAAAGCCTTCCTCCGCATTACCCTCACTTCGGATTGTGGCTCAAGACCTTCAAGGTGGAGCCGAAGATGATCAAGGGGCAGCAGGCAGAGTGCGGAGGGGCTGTTATAAGCAGGAATGCTGATGCTCCGTGGCCCGAGGGCTCTTTTCAAGAGGAGCTCAGCTTATGGCAGCGAGAGTGGTTTTATATCATAGCTCCCAGGGGCACCAAATGGGTGGAGCCACCTGCCTTTCGTTCGGGTCCTCCACCGCGGCTGGCTGTTGGGGAACGTAGCAGAAATTCAAAATTTTCCTACGTGTCACCAAGATCTATCTATGGAGAAACCAGCAACGAGGGGAAGGAGAGTGCATCTACATACCCTTGTAGATCGCTAAGCGGAAGCGTTCAAGAGAACGGGGTTGAAGGAGTCGTACTCGTCGTGATCCAAATCACGGAGATCCTAGTGCGAGCAGACGGCACCTCCGCGTTCAACACACGTACAGCCCGTTGGCGTCTCCCATGCCTTGATCCAGCAAGGAGAGAGGAAGAGGTTGAGGAAGACTCCATCCAGCAGCAACACGACGGCGTGGTGGTGGTGGAGGAGCGTGGCAATCTGCAGGCCGCCAAGCACCGCGGGAGAGGAGGAGGACTTGGGAGAGGGAGGGCTGCGCCAGAACTCGTGATTGAGCTCCCATCGTCTCCCACTTTATATAGGGGTGGAGGGCTAGTTTCTTGCCCTCCAAGTCCATTGGGGCGTTGGCCAAGGTGGGAGGAAAGAAATCCCATCATTTCCTTCCCCACCGATTGTTATCCCCCCTTTTTAGGGATCTCGATCTTATCCCTTCGGGATATGATCTTATTCCTTCTAAGGGGGGATCTTGGTGTGCCTTGACCAGGGGTGTGGGGCCTTGCCCCCACTACCCACGTTCATGTGGGTCCCCCCATGCAGGTGGGCCCCACTCCGGAACCTTCTAGAACCTTCCCGGTACAATACCGAAAAATCCCGAACATTTTCCGGTGGCCAAAATAGGACTTCCATATATAAATCTTTACCTCCGGACCATTCCGGAACTCCTCGTGACGTCCGGGATCTCATCCGGGACTCCGAACAACATTCGGTAACCACATACAAACTTCCTTTATAACCCTAGCGTCATCGAACCTTAAGTGTGTAGACCCTACGGGTTCGGGAGACATGTAGACATGACCGAGACGTTCTCCGGTCAATAACCAACAGCGGGATCTGGATACCCATGTTGGCTCCCACATGTTCCACGATGATCTCATCGGATGAACCACGATGTCAAGGACTCGATCGATCCGTATACAATTCCCTTTGTCTAGCGGTATTTTACTTGCCGAGATTCGATCGTCGGTATACCGATACCTTGTTCAATCTCGTTACGGCAAGTCTCTTTACTCGTTCCGTAACACATCATCCCGTGATCAACCCCTTGGTCACATTGTGCACATTATGATGATGTCCTACCGAGTGGGCCCAGAGATACCTCTCCGTTTACACGGAGTGACAAATCCCAGTCTCGATTCGTGTCAACCCAACAGACACTTTCGGAGATACCTGTAGTGCACCTTTATAGTCACCCGATTACGTTGTGACGTTTGATACACCAAAGCACTCCTACGGTATCCGAGAGTTACGATCTCATGGTCTAAGGAAGAGATACTTGACATTGGAAAAGCTCTAGCAAGCGAACTACGATCTTTGTGCTATGCTTAGGATTGGGTCTTGTCCATCACATCATTCTCCTAATGATGTGATCCGTTATCAACGACATCCAATGTCCATAGCCGAAAACCATGACTATCTATTGATCACAACGAGCTAGTCAACTAGAGGCTCACTAGGGACATGTTGTGGTCTATGTATTCACACGTGTATTACGATTTCCGGATAATACGCTTATAGCATGAATAAAAGACAATTATCATGAACAAGGAAATATAATAATACTTTTATTATTGCCTCTAGGGCATATTTCCAACAGTCTCCCACTTGCACTAGAGTCAATAATCTAGTTCACATCGCCATGTGATTAACACTCACTGAGTCACATCGCCATGTGACCAACATCATCAAATGAGTTACGGGGTTTGATCATGTTTTGCTTGTGAGAGAGTTTTAGTCAGCGGTGCGAACCTTTCAGATCCGTGTGTGCTTTGCAAAAAAAATTTAGGTCATATTGTAAATGCTGCTTCCACGCTCCACTTGGAGCTATTCCAAATGGTTGCTCCACTATACGTACCCGGTTTGCTACTCAGAGTCACTCGGATAGGTGTTAAAGCTTGCATCGACGTAACCCTTTACGCCGAACTCTTTATCACCTCCATAATCGAGAAACATGTCCTTATTTACTTCAAGGACAAATTTTTTTTTGACCGCTGTCCAATGATCCATTCTTGGATCATTCTTGTACCCCTCGACTGACTCATGGCAAGGCACACTTCCGGTGCGGTACACAGCATAGCATACTATAGAGCCTACGTCTGAAACATAGGGGACGACCTTCGTCCTTTCTCTCTTTTCTGTTGTGGTCGAGCTTTAAGTCTTAACTTCATACCTTTCAACTCAGACAAGAACTCCTTCTTAACTGATCCATCTTGAACATCTTCAAGATCATGTCAAGGTACGTGCTCATTTGAAAGTACTATTAAGCATTTTGATCTATCTTATAGATCTTGATGCTTATTGTTCAAGTAGCCTAATCCAGGTTTTCCATTGAAAAAAACTTTTCAAATAACCCTATATGCTTTCGGAAATTCCACATCATTTCGATCAACAATATGTCAACAACATATACTCATCGAAATTCTATAGTGCTCCCACTCACTTCTTTGGAAATACAAGTTTCTCATAAACTTTGTATAAACCCAAAATCTTTGATCATCTTATCAAAGTACATATTCCAACTCGAGATGCTTACTCCAGTCCTTAGAAGGATCGCTGGAGGTAGCATACCTTTTAGCATCCTTAGGATCGACAAAACTTTTCTAATTGTATCACATACAACCTTTCCTTACGAAAACTGGTAAGAAAACTCATTTTGACATCCATCTGCCAGATTTCATAAATGCAGCTAATGCTAACATGATTCCGACGGAATTAAGCATCGCTACGGATGAGAAAATCTCATCGTAGTCAACTCTTTGAACTTGTGAAAAACTCTTCGCCACAAGTCGAGCTTCATAGACGGTGACATTACCGTCCACGTCCGTCTTCTTCTTAGATCCATTTATCTCAATGGCTTGCCGATCATTGGGCAAGTCCACCAAAGTCCATGCTTTGTTCTGATACATGGATCCTATCTCAGATTTCATGGCTTCTAGCCATTTGTCGGAATTTGGGCCCACCATTGCTTCTCCATAGCTCGTAGGTTCGCTGTTGTCTAGCAACATGACCTTCAAGACAGGATTCTTGTACCACTCTTAAGCGATGACGCATCCTTGTCACCCTCGAGGTACGGTAGTGACTTGATCCAAGTTTCATGATCACTATCATAAGCTTCTACTTCAATTGGTGTAGGTGCCACAGAACAACTTCACGTGCCCGCTACACACTAGTTGTAGTAATGGTTCAATAACCATATCAAGTCTCCACCATCCTCCCACTCAACTTTTCGAGACAAACTTTTCCTCGAGAAAGGACCCGATTCAAGAAATAATCCATATTGCTTTCGGATCAGAATTAGGAGGTATGCCCAACTGTTTTGGGTGTCCTATGAAGATGCATTTTATCCGCTTTGGGTTCGAGCTTGTCAACCTGAAACTTTTTCACATAAGCGTCGCAGCCCCAAACTTTTAAGAAATGACAGCTTAGGTTCTCTAAACCATAGTTCATTCGGTGTCATCTCAACGGAATTACGTGGTGCCCTATTTAAAGTGAATGTGGTTGTCTCTAATGCCTAACCCATAAATGATAGTGGTAATTCGATAAGAGACATCATGGTACGCACCATATCCAATAGGGTGCAACTATGATGTTCGGACACACCATCAAACTATGGTGTTCCAGGCGGTATTAATTGTGAAACAATTTCCACAATGTCTTAATTGCGTGCCAAAGCTCGTAACTCCGAATACTCATCTCTATGATCATATCATAGACATTTTATCCTCTTGTCACGATGATCTTCAACCTCACTCTGAAATTATTTGAACCATTCAATAATTCAGACTTGTGTTTCATCAAGTAAATATACTCTACATCTACTCGAATCATCTGTGAAGTAAGAACATAACGATATTCACTGCATGCCTCAGCACTCATTGGACTGCACACATCAAAATGTGTTACTTCCAACAAGTTGCTATCTTGTTCCATCTTACTGAAAAACGAGGCTTTTCAGTCATCTTGCCCATGTGGTATGATTTGCATATCTCAAGTGATTCAAAATCAGGTGAGTCCAAATGATCCATCTGCATGGAGTTTCTTCATGCATATACACCAATGGACATGGTTCGCATGTCTCAAACTTTTCAAAAAACGAGAGAGTCCAAAGATCCATCAACATGGAGCTTCTTCATGCGTTTTATACCAATATGACTTACATGGCAATGCCACAATTAAGTGGTACTATCATTACTATCTTATATCTTTTGGCATGAAAATGTGTAACACTACGATCGAGATTCAATAAACCATTCGTTTCAGGTGCAAGACCATTGAAGGTATTATTCAAATAAATAGAGTAACCATTATTCTCCTTAAATGAATAACCGTATTGCGATAGACATAATCCAATCATGTCTATGCTCAGCATAAACACCAAATCTCGATGGTAGATGGGCGTGCGATGCTTGATCACATCAACCTTGGAAACACTTCCAACACATATCGTCACTCACCTTTAGCTAGTCTCCGTTTATTCCGTAGCTTTTATTTGAGTTACTAACACTTAGCAACCGAACCGGTATCTAATACCCTGGTGCTACTAGGAGTACTAGTAAAGTACACATTAACATAATGTATATCCAATATACTTCTATCGACCTTTCCCAGCCTTCTCATCTACCAAGTATCTAGGGTGGTTCCGCTTCAGTGCCCGTTCCTCTTATTACAGAAGCACTTAGTCTCGGGTTTGGGTTCAACCTTGGGTTTCTTCACTAGAGCAGCAGCTGATTTGCCGTTTCATGAAGTATCCCTTCTTGCCCTTGCCCTTCTTGAAACTAGTGGTCAACCATCAACAATTGATGCTCCTTCTTGATTTCTACTTTCGCGGTGTCAAACATCGCGAATACCTCAAGGATCATCATATCTATCCCTGATATGTTATAGTTCATCACGAAGCTCTAGCAGCTTGGTGGCAATGACTTTGGAGAAACATCACTATCTCATCTGGAAGATTAACTCCCACTCGATTCAAGTGATTGTGGTACTCAGACAATCTGAGCACAAGCTCAACGATTGAGCTTTCCTCCCTTAGTTTGCTGGCTAAGAAAATCGTCGGAGGTCTCATACCTCTTGACGTGGGCACGAGCCTGAAATCCCAATTTCAGCCCTCGAAAACATCTCATATGTTCCGCGACGTTTCGAAAAACGTCTTTGGTGCCTCAACTCTAAACCTTTTAATTGAACTATCACGTAGTTATCAAAACATGTATGTCTGATGTTCGCAACATCCACAAACGACGTTTGGGGTTCAACACACTGAGCGGTGCATTAAGGACATAAGCTTTATACTATCCGCATAATCGCTACTGTCAACTTTCAACTATATTTTCTCTAGGAACATATCTAAATAGTGGAACTAAAGCGCGAGCTTACGACATAATTTGCAAAGATCTTTTGACTATGTTCAGGATAATTAAGTTCATCTTATGAACTCCCACTCAGATAGACATCCCTCTGGTCATCTAAGTGATTACATGATCCAAGTCAACTAGGCCGTGTCCGATCATCACGTGAGACGGTCTAGTCATCATCGGTGAACATCTTCATGTTGATCGTATCCTCCATACGACTCATGCTCGACCTTTCGGTCTCTGTGTTCCGAGGCCATGTCTGTACATGCTAGGCTCGTCAAGTTAACCCTAAGTGTTTTCGCTGTGTAAAACTGTCTTACACCCGTTGTATGTGAACGTAAGAATCCATCACACCCGATCATCACGTGGTGCTTAGAAGCGACGAACTGTAGCAGCGGTGCACGATTAGGGAGAACACTTCTTGAAATTTTGTAAGGGATCATCTTATTTACTACCGTCGTCCTAAGTAAACAAGATGCATAAACATGATAAACATCACATGCAATCAAATAGTGACATGATATGGCCAATATCATTTTGCTCCTTTGATCTCCATCTTGAGGGCTCCATGATCATCATCGTCACCGGCATGACACCATGATCTCCATCATCATGATCTCCATCATCGTGTCTTCATGAAGTTGTCTCGCCAACTATTACTTCTACTACTATGGCTACGGTTAGCAATAAAGTAAAGTAATTACATGGCGTTGTTCAATGACACGCAGGTCATACAATAAATTAAGACAACTCCTATGGCTCCTGCGGTTGTCATACTCATCGACATGCAAGTCGTGATTCCTATTACAAGAACATGATCAATCTCATACATCACATATCATTCATCACATTCTTCTTGGCCATATCACATCACATAGCATACCTGCAAAAACAAGTTAGGCGTCCTCTAATTGTTGTTGCATGTTTCTGTGGCTGCTATGGGTTTCTAGCAAAACGTTTCTTACCTCATAAAACCACAGCGTGATATGCCAATTGCAATTTACCCTTCATAAGGACCCTTTTCATCGAATCCGTTCCGACTAAAGTGGGAGGCGGCACCGCTAGCCACCTTATGCACCAAGTGCATGTCAATCGGTGGAACCTGTCTCACGTGAAATGCGTGTAAGGTCGGTCCGGGCGCTTCATCCCACAATACCGTCGAAACAAGATTGGACTAGTAACGGTAAGCATATTGAACAAAATCAACGCCCACAACTACTTTGTGTTCTACTCGTGCAAAGAATCTACGCATAGACCTAGCTCATGATGCCCTTTGTTGGGGAGCGTGGCAGAAATTCAAAATTTTCCTCGTGTCACCAAGATCTATCTATGGAGAAACCAGCAACGAGGGAAGGAGAGTGCATCTACATACCCTTGTAGATCGCTAAGCGGAAGCGTTCAAGAGAACGGGGTTGAAGGAGTCGTGCTGTCGTGATCCAAATCACCGGAGATCCTAGTGCGAGCGGACGGCACCTCCGCGTTCAACACACGTACAGCCCGTTGGCGTCTCCCATGCCTTGATCCAGCAAGGAGAGAGGAAGAGGTTGAGAAGACTCCATCCAGCAGCAACACGGCGGCGTGGTGGTGGTGGAGGCGTGTGGCAATCTGCAGGCTTCGCCAAGCACCGCGGAGAGGAGGAGGACTTGGGAGAGGGGGAGGGCTGCGCCAGAACTTCGTATTGAGCTCCCATGCGTCTCCCCACTTTATATAGGGGTGGAGGGGCTAGTTTCTTGCCCTCCAAGTCCATTGGGGCGTTGGCCAAGGTGGGAGGAAAGAAATCCCATCATTTCCTTCCCCACCAATTGTTATCCCCCCTTTTTAGGGATCTCGATCTTATCCCTTCGGGATATGATCTTATTCCTTCTAAGGGGGATCTTGGTCTTGCTTGACCAGGGGTGTGGGGCCTTGCCCCACTACCCACGTTCATGTGGGTCCCCATGCAGGTGGGCCCCACTCCGGAACCTTCTAGAACCTTCCCGTACAATACCGAAAAATCCCGAACATTTTCCGGTGGCCAAAATAGGACTTCCATATATAAATCTTTACCTCCGGACCATTCCGGAACTCCTCGTGACGTCCGGGATCTCATCCGGGACTCGAACAACATTCGGTAACCACATACAAACTTCCTTTATAACCCTAAGCGTCATCGAACCTTAAGTGTGTAGACCCTACGGGTTCGGAGACATGTAGACATGGCCGAGGCGTTCTCCGGTCAATAACCAACAGCGGGATCTGGATACCCATGTTGGCTCCCACATGTTCCACGATGATCTCATCGGATGAACCACGATGTCAAGGACTCGATCGATCCGTATACAATTCCCTTTGTCTAGCGGTATTTTACTTGCCCGAGATTCGATCGTCGGTATACCGATACCTTGTTCAATCTCGTTACGGCAAGTCTCTTTACTCGTTCCGTAACACATCATCCGTGATCAACCCCTTGGTCACATTGTGCACATTATGATGATGTCCTACCGAGTGGGCCCAGAGATACCTCTCCGTTTACGGAGTGACAAATCCGATCTCGATTCGTGTCAACCCAACAGACACTTTCGGAGATACCTGTAGTGCACCTTTATAGTCACCCGATTCGTTGTGACGTTTGATACACCAAAGCACTCCTACGGTATCCGAGAGTTACGATCTCATGGTCTAAGGAAGAGATACTTGACATTGGAAAAGCTCTAGCAAGCGAACTACGATCTTTGTGCTATGCTTAGGATTGGGTCTTGTCCATCACATCATTCTCCTAATGATGTGATCCGTTATCAACGACATCCAATGTCCATAGCCAGAAACCATGACTATCTATTGATCTGTGAGCTAGTCAACTAGAGGCTCACTAGGGACATGTTGTGGTCTATGTATTCACACGTGTATTACGATTTCCGGATAATACAGTTATAGCATGAATAAAAGACAATTATCATGAACAAGGAAATATAATAATACTTTTATTATTGCCTCTAGGGCATATTTCCAACACTGGCGTCATGGGTCAATAAAGGACTCTACTGGGGGCCGTCCAAGGACGTGCCCTTGTTGCGGGGCCGCATTCGAGACCTCCTATAGAGGGAGATTACTCTGGTCGCAGTAGCGCAGGTCATGGTGATTAAATCGCACCCGCCTCGCAAGCGTCGCCCTTCGCTGTGGGAATTTAACCCAGAGGGACCACGAGCTCTCCAACATTTTATGGGCGCGACGCCCGTGGAGATGTACATGCTTTTCTTCGGATCACAAGCAACGTGTCCGGACTTGACCGAGGACGCAGGTCTGAGCTGCAATCGCCCGGATACTCAAGTAAGTAGCCCTGTACCCAGACATGCTATCCCATATTTATAACGAACTTGCCCTTTAAAAGAGTTGTCCCTTGAACATGAGTGGATAGCGAAAGTGAAGTTAATCAGGTGTCCGGCCCCCCTTCCTGAGACCATGCTGGATCCTGTGTTAACCAGGATGCTGGAGGTTGCGCCTTCGGAAGAAGGTGAAGGGGGGAACAAGGAAGCTACCGCCTCCGTGAAGGAAGCTGTCAGGAAAGGAGGGATCGAGAATCCCTCCATCCAAAGGAAGAAGAGGACCGCCTCTGAAGACCCGGAGACCATGGTCTCAAAGCGGGGGAAGAAATCTTCGTCAGAGGGTCCTGTGCCGAGAGATGCCTCGGCCGCATTGTGCCCCCAAGGGGATCAGCCCTCCACCGAGCCGTAAGTGAAAAGGCGAGTTTTTCTTAAAATAAAGGATATCCCTGCCCTATTTCTGATAACGGAAATTTTACCCTGTAGTTCGGATCTCAGCCCTTCTCAGCAGAGCTTATCTTCGGGGGATCTTCATCCGGAGATGATAGAGAGCGAAACGCCTCCCCCTGTCGTACCGTCTTGCGAGGCAGGCGACCCTAAGGTATCGTCGCGGAGGGTTTCTCTGAGTCCGGCGGGGTCGGAAGGCATTCGTATTTCCCCTCAAAGCCCTCCGCGTCCGGCCTTCGAAAAAGGCCATCGGACGAGTCCGGCACCACCTGGTGTACGGTCGGAGGAGCTGAAGGATCTGCTCGGGCGAGCGTCTATCTCAGAAGATCACCGTGCATTAATGGGTACGGTGATTGAAAGGATTTCATCCGCTGAGAGCGGATTGCATGAAGCCGTCAGAAGTTTGCTGACAGGTTTTGAGGTACGCAAAATGATGTACCTTCTGACAGTTCCGCATATAAATGCGCCCTGTGTAGATAGTAGCCCCTGAGGCTTGGTGTGTTGTCAAAAATGACAGCGCACCGAGGATCATAATCCCAGGTATAATGTGTCGCCCTTCCTATGTAGGTGGCGAAGGGTCCGGTGGCTAGCCGGACTGATGAATTTGCCGAACTAAAGCGGCAACTTGACGTGTCAGATGCCGACATTGCGCTTGGCAATAAGCGACTTGACGAGTCACAAGGTATGCGATTTCTCCGCGGACACCTGGTAAGGGAGCTTGATGCCCGTGCCTTACAACATGTATGCTTGATGCAGATGGTGCCGCTGTGATGGAGAACCTTCGGGCGGAGCTTGCCCGAGCCAAGGAGCACGCCAGAAAAAGTGATGCAGCTGCCTTAAAGGCGACCGAAGAGCTAAAAGCTGAACATGCTGCTCACTGCCGAAGCAAGAAGGAAATGGCCGAGATGGCCGTGAAGTCGAAGAATGCTGCCGACCGCTGCAAGCTTCATGAAAAAGAAGATCGGGCGGTGCAAGAGGACCTGAAGAAGGCCACTACCGAGGCCAAGGAGGCTCGCTCTGCGATGAGAGCTATGAAGGAGGGGCTGCGTCAGGCCGGAGATATCGCGGCTGGAAAGCCCTTTCTGCTGCAGAGGAAATTCATGGATCCTAATTATGCCGAGTTGGACCGGCTATGGAGTGCGGAGGATGCTTATCTGGACCTTGCGGCAAGTGCCGCGGACGCGGCGAACACTTCCGAGATAAAAAAGATCAAGAAATGGAAAAGGTTTTTTGGTCGCAGTTCCATAATCCAGAGTGCCCACTTCCATTAACCGAGCGCTTGGCCGAATGGGCGGAGCTGAATAGGTTATCCGGACTGTCGGGGTCCGGACGCGTATCCGTGGCCTCGAGCACCTATGGGGCACTCGGGGCCCCTTCGTCGGCAGGGGGGAGGGGCCGCAGAAGCGGTCGAGGTCGAGCACGCAGCGAGACGGGCGATCTTTACCCAGCCGGGGCTCTCGGAGAGATAACACCCCTCTGCTGCTTTGAGTTGTTATAGAATCTAGCTCGAGCGCCGCGAGCATATGGTGGTGTTGCGGGTGTCGAATGAATCGAACCTCTTCTCGTGCGCATGGGCCTCCCTTTTATAGTCTGAAGGGGTACCCACGGTGGCAGCGTGGGAAGAGGGGTATAAACGTAAAGCGCAGGTTGGTACAGCAGTGCTGTGATGCCCCTACCTAACTCGGCGGCGGGGACAAAGGCATTAAATGCCCGTCCGTCGCCCAACAAATGCAAGTGGAGTGACCGTTAGGTGAGCCTCCGGGTGCCACAGCGGCGCCTCTGTCGACTCCGTTTGCCACCTCGCTCTGCATGGTTGCGTAGTATCCCTCCACGTGCTCTTGGGGCGGCCTGGTGATGACGCGTCACAGGGTGCGCTGGAGTTGGGTGGCAGTCTTGCCGCGGCAAGTGCCTTGCCGCGGTCTCTTTGTCGTGCCGGCAAGCTTGCCGCCATGGAACTTCGCCCGGTAGCAGCGGCGCTATGCAAGTTTTCTGGTGATGCTATAGTTAGCCCTCCCGGCAAGCTCCTCTTGCCGGGGCCTTCGTTTTCTGGGCTGGTACTTTGTTCTTGAATTGCAGTGGTAAGGAGTGGTGGGAGCCTTGCCGGGCATCAGGCGATCCTTGCCGCGGGGTGCTACGACTGCCCGTGCACAAGTTCGGGGTACTAAGGTGCCCCCCCTACTTTAGTACACCGGCAGAGCCCGGGCCTGGGCCATACGGGTGCCGGCGTTGTTGGGCGAGGCCAAATCGTCTGCGAACGCGCGTGGCCTTAGTCCACACAACAACGGGCCTGTGTCCACCGTGCTCTCCGTAGCAGCGCAGCGCCCGATTGTGGCGTCGTGGGAGGCGTGGGCGGCGCGTGCGGTCTTTAGGGCATCCACCCCGTGATCGTGGTGCGGGCGAGTCACTTCACCCGTCGCTCGGCCCGCTTTTTAGCCACGCTGCCTCATGCATGGGGGTGGTGGCGGCGGCGTGGGAGGCCGAGCCGTCCGCGGGCGGAGATGGCGGTCGGCCCTGCCCCTGCCCTCCTTGCTTCCCGATTGGCGGGCGGGGCGGTTGAGCCCCCACCTGCCCTTTAAAAAGGGGCGGAAGGGGAGCACAATGGTCTCACACTTCCTCTTCTCCCTTCGTCTTCAGCTTCCGTTCTTCTTTACGCCATGGAAGGAGAAATCCTGGTTCTTCAGCGGTGGCAGCGAGGGCGCCTCCAGGCAGCGCACTTCTCCTATCCCTTTGTGGCGGAACCCGGCCACGAGGGGAGGGAGGCGAGGCATGCGGACGGGCAGGCGTGGTCGAGGCGGTCGTGGCGATCGCCTCCCGTCTCCTCGGTGGCTCCCTTCCTCGGGCGGTCCATCTTGAGAGCGATCCTGGGGAGTTCTTCATCAAGCTGCGCCGCGCCTCGTCGCCGCCTCGGGCTGCCGGCCCGTTCGCGGCGCGATGGAACCGGATCCGCCCGAGGTGATGGAGTTGCGCATGAGGGGCTGCGGGATCAGCGGCACTCGGTGAGTGTCGTGTCCCCAGCCCGGCGTGATGTTTTTTGACCGAGGTGGAAGGCGTTCGCCCGCATCCACAGCTTGGCGGCGGGGTTTACCCTCCATTTCAAGTTAATGGAGGCGACCTTCTCGCCGTCAAGGTCTTGAGATTCGGGACCGGGCGAGATGCTGTGTGGACAGCTCCTCCGATAGCAAAGGTCCCTCCTCGAGCGAGAGTGACGAGGAGGGGAGCGACAGCGACGACGACGAGGATGGCGGGTCCGACTAGGCGTCGGGCGCTGCCTCGCGCGTCACCGGCGACCCCATCATCCGGGTCGCCGGCCTTCTGAACTCCCCGGGGCCGTCTCCTTGGGCGGCTGGCGTAGGGAGGCTGCGGAAGAGGAAGAGGGGTGGCGGCAAGGCCGTCAAATCGGAGTACGAGGGCGAGGAGCCCTCGTCAGCGTGCTGACGTCCCACCACCTCGTCTTCAAGCTCTGCCTCCGGCGCCTCCGCCTCCGCCAAGCTCCTGGCCGGCCCCCGGGAAGTTCTCTTGGTGTCTTCTGGCGCCCGTAGCTCTCCTAGGCGCCCCTTTTGCCCTTCCCGACAAGCTTCTCTTGCCGGGTCCTCCTTGACCTAACTCTGAGCAGGAGAAGCAGGAGAGGAATTACGGCATCTTATCTTCCAATTTGTAAGCCCTTGGGCCTTAGTTGTATTTAAAATATGTAATCCTCTCTATCATGTTTTTCATCCTCTATGGACTTGTACTAAACTAGGATGTTTTTAATGAAAAGAGGCAACGCTTGTCGGACCGAGTCTTTTACTTGACTTCGTGCCTTGTATGCCCCCATCCGGCGCTTTCGAGGAACTTGCGGTAGCGAACACGCTTCTGAGTCGCGGGACATCAGCAGCCAGCTGGCGGTGTTGCTTCCGACAAGCAACCTTGCGGGCGATTCTGGCGCGACTTGTGTCTCATTGGCGGACTCGGAAACAAACCAAAAGGCGCATCGGGCCAGGCCTGACTCGCTCC
Source organism: Aegilops speltoides (assembly GCA_021437245.1). Classification (NCBI taxonomy): domain Eukaryota; kingdom Viridiplantae; phylum Streptophyta; class Magnoliopsida; order Poales; family Poaceae; genus Aegilops; species Aegilops speltoides. The sequence continues at coordinate 450,946,209 of CM038144.1, forward strand.
TCCGCGCATGGGTTTTACAAGACACGCTCGTTCAAGGACGCAGCCCCGCCTTCCCCGGTCCATGAGAGGATGCATGACGAGGGATGAAAAACTTATCTGATTCCACAGCTTTTCGGCGCTATTACCCCGGCCGGGAAGGAATTTTGGCACTTGCAGCCCTCGGCAACTCTGGCTCCGCCAAAATCCAGGTGCTGGCGTGCTCTTCTGGTTGCTCCTTGTTGCTGCAATTTCAGCCATGAAAACAGCTGAGATAGGTCTGCAATAGTTTCATTATTTACATGTATATGTATATAAATCCTTTCTGTGCGGCTCCGCAATACGATGCCGTGCCTTGCCCTTCGTACGTTTATACTCTACGCTGCTAGGGAACTTGCCGGTGCTAACACACTTGCTGAGTCTGGAACATCAGCAGCTTCTTTGGCGGTGTTTTCTCCGGCAAGAAACCTTCTCGGGCCAGCTGCGGTGCACTCGAGTTGTTGGCGGACTCGGAAACAAATCGAGGGCGCAGCTCAGCCAGCGAGTTGGCTCCTCCGCGCAAGTTTCTCATCGAAGGGCATCTCACAGCAAGGCTTGCTATGTTACACCCTCTACCTAACACCCTTTGTGCGCTTTTACCCTCGCTTCTAGGGAACTACTTGGCGCTAACACACTTCTTGAGTCGGGACATCGATAGCTTCTTTGGCGGTGTTGTTTCTGGCAAGCAACCTGCTCTGGCCAGTTGCCGTGCACTTGTATTGTTGAGCGGACTCGGAAACAAAACAAGGACGCAACTTAACCACGAGTTGGCTCCTTAGCGCACAGGTATTGCGCACAAAGGATGAACGCGCGAGGAGCATAACATAAAAAAGGCATGAAACTAAGGAGTGCTCTGTACAAAAGCTTGGACGACTTAGCTTTTCTATTTCCAATGAGGCGTCGAGGCCGTGCTCCTTCCCCGATCCTTCCCCTTGTATGTTTTCGTCCTTACGCTTTCGGGGGGCCCGCCAGCGCAAACATGCTTGCTGGCGCGCAGGTATCAATGCCCATGGCGGTGCAGCCCCGACAGGAAGAACTTGTCGGGCTGGTTGCGGCGTGCTTTTATCGTCGGCGGACTCAAGATGAACCGGCGGCGCAACCTAACCACGATTCGACCCTTCGCGTCCGGGTCCCTCATACGGGTATGGATTTTCGGTACAACTCAAAGTTGAAGCTTGGCAATTTTCTTTGCCCTACTGGCCGGTGGACTGGTCGGCGGGGCTCGATGGCGCGTCCTCGACGGCAGCGCGGCGCTCCGGGGAGACGCGCCTGCCGGAGTGAGCACCAGAGCTGCCATCCTTGCCGGGCTTGGTCTTTGGCTGGTCTGTCTCCATTTTCTCGCACTTGCCGGTGGAGCTCGATGGCGCGTCCTCGACGGCAGCGCAGCGCTCCGGGGAGATGCGCTTGCCGGAGGGAGCACCCGAGCTGTCCTTGCCGGACTTGGTCTTCTTCTTCCCCCGAGGAGCTTCAGCGGCAAGTGGCTCGCGCTCTGCCGCAGCAACTGCTTCCCGGTATATCTTGTCGGCGCAGATGAGTGCATCCTTCTTGTCGCCTTGGATAGAAATGACGCTCATCGGGCCAGGCATCTTGAGCACATTGTATGCATGGTGAGAGGCCGCCATGAACTTGGCGAGTGCGGGTCGGCCGAGTATCCCATTGTAGGGCAAAGGGATATCAGCCACGTCGAATGTGACCCTCTCAGTCCTGAAGTTCAGCTCGCTGCCGAACGTCACTGGCAATGTGATCTTCCCCTTAGGTTGGCTTCTTCCCGGATTTATTCCTCGGAAGGTGCCAGTCTCTTCAAGCTCGCTGTCAGGGATCTGGAGTTTCTTGAGCACTGCGGAGGAAATCAAGTTCAGGCCGGCCCCGCCGTCAACCAACATCTTCGTGACCTTGAGGTTGCGGATCGTTGGTGAGACCAACAGTGGCAAGCACCCGACCGCAGTGATGCGGTCGGGTGATCCTCAACGTCGAGCGAGGCGTCTGGACCACTTGAGGCCTCTGGCGCCTCGGCCGGACGGCTCCGCTGCATTCACTTCCGCACCTTTGTTTGAGTTGGCGGTGGGAGGTGTGCGCGATGGCGCCCGCCGTCGACGCCTAATACCTCTGTTGCCTTCTGAAATTCTTGATCCTCAGTCTCATCTTCCTCCATCTCATCATCTTCATCTTCCTCCTCATCCTTGTCGCGGCCGCGGGGAGGCCTGTCTCCTTGCCGCGGCTTGGCCTTGCCGCAGTTCCCTCCCCGGGCGGGAAGTTTCTTGCCGGATCCTCCGCCACCTCCCTGGGCTCTCTCCTTATCGCGGCGCTCGTACTCAGCTTTCTGCAGCTCCGCCATCTGCTCTACTTTTTTGCAGGTTTGGAGGTCATGGCCTTTGGTGCGGTGGATCTTGCCATAGCGTTTGCGGGCCGTCCCTTGTCGGCGGCGCTCTGACCTCGCCGGAGTCGTCGGTCTTGGCTTTGTCGGAGCCGCCTCCGTTGCTTGGAATGCTCCACGGCTAGCACATCCTTAGCTTTCCTCTTCCTATTGTTCCGCCTCCGGTTCCTTCTTGCGGGCAGCATCCTTCTTTGTCGAGATCATACGCTCCTGCAACCTCTCCGGAATTTTCCTCCCCTCTTCAGCCCGTGCACACTTGTCGGCGAGCGTAGAGCTTCGTGACATCTCTGATTTTATCATCGCCATCTCCTCCCTCATCATGCGGTTACGCGCGTTCGATGAACGCACGATAACATGCGCGGGGTGGGCGTCTGGAATGTTGCGCTGCACTGGCTGAATCTTTGTATATACTTGCGAGGGCTCGCCCTCATACGGGCGAGCAAGTGTAGGTCACTTTCTGGCCATGAGGCTTGTGGCGCTGTGAAAGCGCCGACAAACTGATGACACAGGTCCGCCCATGAAGAGATGGAGCCGTCCGGCAAGTGCATGAGCCAAGATCGGCGTTGGGCTTGAGTACCGGTGGGAAGTAGTTGGGGAGGATCTTCTCGTCGCGTCCTCCGGCAGCTGCACGCGATGGTGTAGATCTTGAGGAACTCCGGCAGGTGTATCCTGCCATCGTGCTTCTCGGGTACATCGGCTTGAAGTTTTAGTTTTGGGCCTTTGGACTTGCCGCAGCTCGCGGGTGAGCAGGGCAACCTGCCGCATCTGACAAGTTGCACAGTTCTCCGGGTGCGTCTTGCGTCGACAGCAGCCAGGCAGCGCTGGTCAGATTGACGTCGCGCCTCTCTCCGGCGCTCGATGCGAGTGCGAGCGTCTTCGTGTTGCCATTCTTGGAGAACGTGGCGCTGATCCCGGCGAGTTCGCAGGTCCGATGACGCGGTGGAGTCGGCGTCAAGGTTGGTCCGCGAGCAGCGATCTTAACTGTGGGGCTGGGGCGCCGAGCGGTACCCCAGCTGTCTGTCGGCGCCGTCTTGCGCCGGGCGTCTGTCGGGCCCTCAACGCGTTCGATCGCGGGGTTTTATCGCCATTAAGCGAAGCGAGCGAGGCTGTGTATGGCCATCCTCAATCGTCGATCTTGTGTGGTCTTTGGAGGAAGTCTAGAAGCGAGTTGGGCTCGGGCGGCGCTTCCTCTGCGATCTTGGGCAGCGGTGGCGATGGGCGGCGCGAGGCGAGGCGTGCTCGGACTCCCAATCGGGTTGGGAGGAGCAACACCTCGTCGAGCGACCGTACTTCACTCGCGCCCGGCATGCGTTCGTGCATGCTGCCCGCGGCGCCTGCGACCCACCGGCAGCCTGCTCCCAGCGAGAGCACGGTGCTTGGAGCACCGGGCGTTGTTGGCCTTGAACTTCTTGGGGCGGTAGCGGCGTTTGCACGTCGCCCGGCGCTTGCGGGCCTTGTTCTTGGATCTGGTGGCGACCACGAGACCCACCGCGGCACCGCTGCCTCGCCGGTGTCCCCTCACCGCTGCTTGCTCGGCGGTGGCGGTAGAGTTGATGTAGACGGGCGGCCACCTCGAAGGCTTCTTCTTCGGTGGCATGTTGTGATGACGCTGATGTAGTGCGTGCGGAGACCGGATCGGATGCTCACGACCTCGGCGCCCCTACAGCGCCCAAAGATGTCGAGGTCGGACGCCGTATCCGTGGCCTCGAGCACCTATGGGGCACTCGGGGCCCCTTCCGTTCGGCGGGGCGAGGGCAGCAGAGCGGTCGAGTCGAGCACGCGCAGGGAGGCAGGCGATCTTTACCCAACCGGGGCTCTCGGAGATAACACCCCTCTGCTGCTTTGAGTTGTTATAGAATCTAGCTCGAACGCGCGAGCATATGGTGGTGTTGCGGGTGTCGAATGAATCGAACCTCTTCTACGTGCGCATGGGCCTCCCTTTTATAGTCTGAAGGGGGTACCCACAGGTGGCAGCGTAGGAAGAGGGGGTATAAACGTAAAAGCGCAGGTTGGTACAACAGTGCACAACAGTGCCCTACCTAACTCTGACGGCAGGGGACAAAGGCATTAAATGCCCGTCCGGTCGCCCAACAGTGCAAGTGGAGTGACCGTTAGGTGAGCCTCCGGGTGCCACGACGGCGCCTCTGTCAGCTCCGTTTGCCACCTCGCTCTGCATGGTTGCGTAGTATCCCGCCACGTGCTCTTGGGGCGGCCTGGTGATGACGCGTCACAGGGTGCGCTGGAGTTGGGTGGCAGTCTTGCCGCGGCAAGTGCCTTGCCGCGGTCTCTTTGTCGTGCCGGCAAGCTTGCCGGCCACTGGAACTCGCCGGGGCGCGCGGGGCGCCGCGGCAAGTTTTCTGGTGATGCTATAGTTAGCCCTCCCGGCAAGCTCCTCTTGCCGGGGCCTTCGTTTTCTGGGCTGGTACTTTGTTCTTGAATGGCAGTGGTAAGGAGTGGTGGGGAGCCTTGCCGGGCGTCAGGCGATCCTTGCCGCGGGGTGCTACGACTGCCCGTGCACAAGTTCGGGGTACTAAGGTGCCCCCCCTACTTTAGTACATCGACACGGACTTGCCATGAAGGATGTCGTGAGTCTTTTGTGGCCGAAAAGGCCCGAGCCAAAGAGTTATTTTGGCTTGGTGCAGCAGTTCCTTGGTGCGGTGCCGCATATCAATGCAATGAGGAGGTCGGCATGCATAGAGGTGCGCGGATGGCTCTTGCTGTGTCCAAGACATACTAGGCGGAGATGAAGGCCACCGATGTTGCATCCCAAGATTGAGACGGAAGCCGAGTACCTATCGAGCACTATTTTCGTGGAAGTTACATGGGGCGCTTCGTTTAATAGAGACGCAGATGCTCGAAGGATATTATGTTGAATAACATGTGTTATTGTGAAACAATGTATCGATGGAATATAAAAGCTTTTTATACTTGTGCCTTTCAAAATTAAAATTCTCTCTGTGCGGCCGCTAATGCATATGTATATATAACTTTGAAAGATGGCGTTCGTCGGCTTCATTTACGCATATAATGCGGGGTGTTTACAAAAGCGCATTTTCACACTTGACCCAACGTCTTGGTCCTATAAAGGAGGTGGTAGCGCAACAAACTAAGCAACGGACTATAATGCTTTATCACTTTCACTTAGCCATAGGAGTTTGGCGGTGGGGCTCTTGGCGATGGGGCTACTATATAGCCCCTAGGGGCACCAGCGCTCACCCGAATTCAGAGCGCGTGTGCACGACCGAAAAGCGGCCCTTCGTCAATGCGGAGAATCCTACACATTCGGCGGGTCATCAGTGGTTGACCGGTCTCATGCTATATCATGACGATCAGTTTTCGGCTTTCTCTCTTGAGGTGCTACTTTGGCGAACCGGGCACAATCGCGATGAGTTCTCACAGTGCCGCCTTAGCGATAGAAGCGGAACATAAGGCAGCAAAACACAGGCGAGCAAACCCAACATTTTACCAAAGACATGATTCGGAGCTGATGCATATAAGGCCTAACTTTCGAGGCGCGAACACTCCCTAAGGTATTCGGTCTTTATGAAAGCAGGACGAACAACGCCCTTGGTAATAAGCCCCTGGTGTCCAGGTACGCGCAAAGTTCTGACGTGGCCCATGCCAAAACGCCAGCCTCCTCCTCGGTTATGACAAGAAACCAAGGGATGTGTATCAACAAGAGATAGTAAAAAAGGTTTATGCAGGGTCTTAAGCTGAAAAGAATCCTTGTCACGGGTCCCTACTGCATGTCTGCGCCTGTGTCTCCGTTGTGTTGTATCCTGGACGGGTGTAGCACGGTATTCATCTGTAAAAGAGAGGAACTTAGTTGAAAAAGATCGTGCGAAAATGTACGTTATATTAAATAAACAAAGTATGATTCAAAAAATGAATAAGATTGAGCTTTATTGTCTCTTGTTGTATGCGGTAGCGGGCCCTTACTGCGAGGTATCACGGCTAGTAAGCCCTTGTATGTTTATGCCGGACTCGTCTAACCGTGTCCGTGGTCTGGACGACCCGTTTAGGTGCTTTGGTTAGTGAAGCCGGTTTAGTGTGTGGCTGTCAAGGCAGTCACACAATCTTCCGCGCTCGAGGAACACTCGATATTTCCCTTTAAGGAGATGATGCCTTGTGGACCGGGCATTTTAAGTGTAAGGGATGCATAATGCGGTATTGCGTTAAAGTGGGCGAAAGCTTCGTGTCCCAGTAGTGCTTGGTAGGTACTTGTAAATGGGGCGAGGTGGAAGGTTAACTTTTCGCGGCGGAAGTTGTCGGGTGAGCCGAACACAACTTCTAGAAGTAGAGAGCCCGTACAATAGGCATATGGGCCTGGCATTACCCCTTGAAAGGAAGTGTTGCTATGGCAAATTTTGGTTGGGTCTATCCCCATTTTGCGGATTGTGTTCTGGTATAGCAGGTTTAGATCACTGCCGCCGTCCATTAGTGTCGGCGTTCGGGAACGGGGTCCCAGACTTGCACTGCTGCGGCTGCTTGGCGTGGCTCAAAGGAGGCCCAGCACATCCCATCTTCATCAACACAGGCTTAAGACCCTCGCGAGGGGCCAAGCCTCGCGGGGCGGACGACGAGAAGCTTCCTCAAGCACGGCCTCGTCAAGCTGGCTCATGAGGAGGCGGAGAGTTCAAGGCGGGGTACCTCGCGAGGTGCCCATGACGCAAGCCATGATTTACCAGGGGCGCCATCGAGGCGCCAGCCCAGCAGATGTCCTCCTTTCCTCTTTGGTGCAAAGGGAGCAAGCGCAGGCGAGAGCATCAAGCAAAGGTTCCCATTTCGGTGCAACAAGACCAAGACCAGCCCAACGGCCAGAAGAAAGTCATTGTGGAGGCCAAGCCAGCGTCATCACCGGAGCCTTTGACAGGTGAGGACAAACTTTAGTCAGGATAAGTGTACCCGCTGTTCCCCTTCAAAATGGCCAATTGTTGGCGCCCTTTGTTGGTGTCAAAACCGGCGGATCTCGGGTAGGGGGTCCCAAACTGTGCGTCTAGGCAGATGGTAACAGGAGACAAGGGGCACGATGTTTTTACCCAGGTTCGGGCCCTCTCGATGGAGGTAAAACCCTACTCCTTCTTGATTGATATTGATGATATGGGTAGTACAAGAGTGGATCTACCACGAGATCAAGGAGGCTAAACCCTAGAAGCTAGCCTATGGTATGATTGTTGTAATGGTTGTTCGCCCTATGGACTAAAACCCTCTGGTTTATATAGACACCGGAGAGGGCTAGGGTTACACAGAGTCGGTTACAATGGTAGGAGATCTACATATCCGTATCACCAAGCTTGCCTTCCACGCCAAGGAAAGTCCCATCCGGACACGGGACGAAGTCTTCAATCTTGTATCTTCATAGTCTTGGAGTCCGGCTGACGATGATAGTCCGGCTGTCCGGACACCCCCTAGTCCAGGACTCCCTCAGTAGCCCCTGAACCAGGCTTCAATGACGATGAGTCCGGCGCGCATATTGTCCGGCATTGCAAGGCGGGTTCCTCCTCCGAATAATTCATAGAAGATTGTGAACATCAGGATAGTGTCCGGCTCTGCAAAATAAATTCCACATTCCACCGTAGAGAATAATATGTACGAAGTTCAATCTGGCGGCGTATTTTGTGGCATGACGTCACACCACTACCAAGCCTTTACTTGAATCGTTTTTATTATACCACCTCGGTAGCGTTTAGCGGCGGTTTCCTTGGCACGTCTTGTCGAGCGAGATCGTGTTCCCCTTATTCCGGGATTCCCATCAATACGGACATGGGTAACCCAACCGCGCCATTGATGGTGGCGCTTGGGAGATAAGGGAGTTTTACCAGGACGGTAGGGACGCATAGTTTTCGTCCGCCCATATATAAGGGGATAAGGATCCACCTTTTTACCTACACCTTCTTCCTCCTTTGCTTATCCATCTCCGCAGACTCGAGCTCCAGCGCCCAAGCCCGCACATCTCGTCTCAACCTACTCCAGCCATGTCCGGAGCGGGAGGCAAGTGTATGACCTCCTCCGTTACGGAGGAGCACATCGAGAAGCTGCGCGGCGCCGGATACCTATCCAGTGACATCGCACACCGGCTGCCCGACAAGGGGCAGCTCATCCCCACCCCCGGGCCCCATGAGAGGGTCGTAGTCCTCCCCCACTTCCTCCGCGGACTGGGCTTCCCACTTCATCCCTTCGTCCGGGGGCTCATGTACTACTATGGCCTGGACTTCCACGATCTGGCGCCAAACTTCATCCTCAACATCTCGGCGTTTATCGTCGTGTGTGAGGCCTTCCTCTGCATCCAGCCCCGCTTGGCTTGTGGCTAAAACCTTCAATGTCAAGCGAAGGTAGTGAAGGCGTCAAGCGGAGTCTTGGGCGCCATGGTGGGCAATATGCCCAACGTCCTCTGGCTCGAGGGCGCCTTCGTGGAAACCATCAAAGGGTGGCAATCAGGGTGGTTCTATATCACCAAGCCGCGTGACCCTAAATGGGCTGCGGCCCCCGAGTTCAGATCTGATTCCCCCATGCAGCTCACCTCCTGGAAAGAGAAGGGCTTGCTATGGGGCAGTTCGGAGAAGCGGCCGACTCGATCTGTCTCCAGACCTTGGTAAACAAGAAGCTCAAGCTTGTCAACGTGATCCAGGTCATGCTCGTCCGCCGGATTCTCCCCTGCCAACAACGGGCCTTCCACCTGTGGGAGTTTGATCCACCACAGCACCGGACCTTGAGCGGGCTCTTCGGCACAATGTACGAAGCTGCCTGGAGGGTGCTGTTCAAGGGGGGAGAAGCCCCCGCATCCGCGACTGAAGATCGCGGGTTCAGCACGAAACGCCCGGCCGGTGCGGTAAGTTATCCTTTATGGGACACATATTTCTTCCATAGTTTGACTCTATGTGGGATCTAAAATTCCCAATGCCTTTAACAGTACTGGCAGAGGACATCCGGATAGGTTAACTGTCCGGCTCCCCTCCCCGAAGAACCAGCGGATGCCCGTTTAACGGGGCTGCTGGTCCCGGCACTCTATGTGGTGCCGGAGAAGAAGGCCAAGAAGATTGCCACGGGAACCCGAAGGAGTTCCCGGCGCTAGGTGATATCGGACTCATCGTCTGATGACTCCGAGGCGGACTCCTCCCGAGGCGGAGGAGAAAGAAGACTCTCCCGGGAGGGAGAGGAAGAGGAAAGCTTCCCCAGGGGAGGCCGAGGTCAAGAGGAAGGACCCTTCCTCCGGACAGCTCTGCCAACGCCAGCGACGGCGACGAGTGGCCCTCAAGGGCCAAGCCCACAGCAAGATCGTAAGTATCCAGTTCTGAGTGATTTGTAATTTCTTTTTTGTGCCACGTAGTGTCCTTCTAATGCTGCATACTATCTGTAGCCCGGCCGAGGAGGATCTTCCCGCTTCATCCAGCGGGTCCTTGGCCCCGTTGGTTGTAGATTCCATTCCGACCGCCTCCACCCCTTGCGATGCTGAGGACGCCGAGGTGGGATCGAGGAGGGACCCGCCCGAGGGGGAGGCTCGGAGGTGCCACAAGGCAACCTCCGGACTTCGTGCGGACTCGTGCGGAACCCGCGATGGTTCCGGAGTCCGGCAGCGGCCCCTTCGTAAGAAGGGCAAGACCGTGACACCGGCAGACTTCGTCCAACCGGAGGCGCCGGACAACTTGTTGGAGGTGCTCAACGGTGCTTCCATCGAGGAAGAACACCGCACTATTATGAGTCGCGGTGATTCGAGGTTCAACTTCGCCAAGAGCGGGCTGGTGAAGCTTGCAGCAGCCTCCTAACGAGCTTTGAGGTAAGAAGCTTTAAAATATGTAATGCGATACCGCATAGGCAAGTAGCCCGATGCTCGGTCCGTGATCGGAAAGAAAACCGGACCGAGGATCTAAAAAGATATCTGTGGAGTGCTAAAATTATGTCAATATGGGTTTGCAGGCTGCTTGCTGACCTCTGCCGCAGACCGACTTTGGAGGTCGGTGCTTTGAAATGGGACCTCGGCGGTCCGAGCAAGAGCTCGGCCTTGCCAAGAAGCAGCTCGAGGACAAAGAAGGTGAGTAACACCACTTTGAAATTTGTACCTTACAGAAAAGGATTTTGGTTGCAATAGAAATAACAAGGATAACGTGGGTACTGCATGTGCCACGAATGACGTGGCGACCCTGAAGGAGGCCGTGTCCGTGGCCGAATGCAATGCGGCCATGGAACGAGCGGAGCGAGAGAGGCAGGAGGCACGGGTGGCGGAGGTGCGGCAAGAGCTCCAGGCTCTCATGGAAAAGCATGAGAGTTTGGGCGCGACTCGAACTTCGAGAGTCCGAGCTTGCCTCGGCTCTTGAAAGTGCCAAAGCCGCTAAGGCCGAGGCCCATAAGGCCCTCCAGGAGATTGAGGCGGTGAAGAAAATAGCGGCGGGTAAGGCATTTTTCATGCAAAGCAAGCATGTCAATGTAAATTACCTGTTACTTACCCGGATTCGGAGCTCTCCAGGTGCATTTGCAGATCTACCTCGCATGGCGTATCCGATGCGCCGCATTCTACCGGGCCAAGAGGGGAGTTTGGCGGAGAAGGTCTTACGGTCTCGATATCTTTGAGGCGGACATCCGTGCCCCTAGCGACTAGTGAAGCAGCTGGTCGAGCTCCACAAGGTAGCCGAGCAGGCCATGGCGGGCCTCATAGTCCAGGCTGTGGCCTAGAGAGGCCATGCACAGGGAGCTACTTGACCTCGTCTTGGCGGCTGGTGGATCGTGCCCCTGGGTGGAGGTCATCAAGCGCTCCGCCTGCATTGAAGGTGCCCGTCGGGCCCTTGCCCGCGCAAAGGTGCACTGGGGGTGGCTGGATGCTGAGAGGCTTCTGACGGACGCGCCGCCGGCGGGCAAGGAGTATCGTATGCCCGAAATGTACTATAAGACTGTCCTGAAGGGTGCCCCCAAGATTGCGGATGAGTGCCCCAGAGATGTAATTATTGAGTAAACTTGCAATGTGTTATCCTGTGCGCTGAAAACATTGTTCATATGCGCTAAGCAACACTTATTCGATTTAAAATATTACCTTCTGTGCGGCCGTTTATCAAATCTGAGAGATGGCAAGTCGTCGGCTTCAGCCCCCATGCCACGAGTGCTGGGGTGTTCGGGATAAATTTGAGCACTCTTGTTCCCATTTTTGGGTCCATCTAGGGAGGCGCTCAACACAACGAACAAGGCAACCAGACTTATAGTGCTTGAACACTCTCACTTAGCCATAGAATTCTATAATTTTAAATTTAGTGAAGCCCCTAGTATTCGAAGACCGAGTTGAGGCGCTATCACGCTGGGCGGACACAGCCGGTTCCTCGCTCTAAGCGGCATAAGTCTTTAGGGACTCGAAAAGACCTCTCGAACAGTGACCAGCTCTTGCCTTATCATGACGGTCAGTTTTAGCTTTCTCCACTGAGGTGCTCGCCCAGCTCAACCGAGGCGCAATCACAGTGGTTCTCCCAGTGCTACCTTAGCCGATAGAATGGAACGTAAGGTACCAAAACATGGGAGCCGGGCAAACCCAACTATTGACCCAAGACATGATTCGGAGCCGATGCATATAGTGCTATAAGTTCGGGGCGCCGCACTTGTGAAAGTGTTCGGACTTCACACCATAATGCGGGGAATATAAGCCCCTGGTGTATTAGGCCGTACCGAATTGTACGGTTGCAAGATGTCATAAATGAACATATTTATATAAATAAAGGGAATGCAATTATAAGCGAAAAATGATGCATTGCTTATTCGAGGAGTTCTGCTATGTGTGCAGAACGATACAAATAGTGCGGTAAGCAAGGGTTTGGACTATTAGACATGTCCCCCTCCAGGGATAGGCTGCGGAATGGTGTAATAAATAGTTTAATGCTCGTAATGGAGACCACCTGAGTGTTCGTCGTAGCCCTTGTTCCTCCCTGGCTGTTGCATCGTGAGTTTGGCAGATCTACTACCGGACAGGGCCTCTTGTAAACGGAGTCCTGTGGATAAAAAATAAAAAAAGGAAAAGAAAAAGAGCGACACACTTAGGAGCCCCTGGTGTGGTTGAGCCGCACTCTGGGCCTGTCGTGGTCGTGTCCCTCCCCCTATGCCCAAGGTATCTCCAGAGCGTAATGATGTACGCGGGGAGCTTGTCTTGCAATCATGCAAGGGCTAGGGTTGGGACCGCATTGCTACGCGTGCTCGGAACGCCCCAGGTGGTCTTGATGTATGTTACTCCGGGCGCGTTTAATCATGTACGGTCTTTTAACAGCCAGACTCGAAAATTGCCTTAAGAGGCTATTCTGATTGCCGCGAGAGCCGCTGTGTGTTCCTCCGTTCGGAGGGAGCGTTCTGTGTTTCCGTTGACCGTGATGACTCCACGAGGGCCTGGCATCTTGAGCTTGAGGTATGCATAATGCGGCACCGCGTTGAACTTTGCAAACGCGGTTCGTCCGAGCAGGGCGTGATAGCCATCTTGAGCGGGACTATGTCGAAGATTAACTCCTCGCTTGAAATTATCCGGGATCCGAAGACCACTTCGGTGTGACCAAGCTCGTACAATTGGCCTCGACACCTGGTATGACGCCTTTGAAGGTCGTCTTTGTAGGTTTAATCCTTGAAGGGTCTATGCCCATCTTGCGCACTGTATCATGATAAAGCAGGTTCAGGCTGCTGCCGCCGTCCATGAGGACTCTAGTGAGGTGAAATCCATCGACGATTGGGTCTAAAACCAATGCGGCAAATCCGCCATGGCGGATACTGGTGGGGTGGTCCCTTCGATCAAAAGTGATCGGGCAAGAGGACCATGGATTGAACTTCGGGGCGATTGGCTCCATCGCATATATGTCCCGAAGTGCACGCTTCCGCTCCCTCTTGGGTATGTGGGTTGCGTATATCATATTTACCGTCCGAACTTGTGGGGGAAAACCCTTCTGTCCTCTACTATTCGGCGGCCGGGTCTCCTCCTCGTCGTCGCTATGCAACCCCTTGTCATTGTTTTCGGCAATTAACTTGCCTGCCTGCTTGAATACCCAACAATCCCTGTTGGTGTGGTTAGCTGGCTTTTCGGGGGTGCCATGTATCTGGCAAGAGCGGTCGAGTATTCGGTCCAAATTTGACGGACCCGGAGTGGTTCTTTTGAATGGCTTCTTCCGCTGACCGGGTTTAGAGCCTCTGAATCCGGCGTTGACTGTCGTATCCCCATTGTTATCGCCGTTAATCCGGCGTTTGTTTTTGTTTCGACGCGACCTGCCATTGTGGTCCTTAGTATCCGGACTGCCAGAATTTTTGTTGAGGTTGTTGCTACGAGCTAGCCAGCTGTCCTCTCCCGCATAGAAGCGGGTCATGAGTGTTGTGAGGGCTGCCATGGATTTCGGCTTTTCCTGTCCTAGGTGCCGGGCCAGCCACTCGTCGCAGATGTTATGTTTGAAGGCTGCGAGGGCCTCTGCATCCGGACAGTCGACGATTTGATTTTTCTTTGTTAAGCACCGTGTCCAGAACTGTCTGGCCGATTCGTCTGGCTGCTGAATTATGTGGCTTAGGTCATCGGCGTCTTGTGGTCGCACATATGTGCCACAGAAGTTGTCGAGAATCGGCCTCGAGTCCTCCCAACACCCAATTGACTCTGCTAGCAAGCTGTTAAGCGAATGCTGAGCTGGTCCTTTAAGCTTGAGCGGGAGATACTTGATGGCGTGGAGATCGTCACCGCGGGCCATATGGATATGAAGGAGATAATCTTCGATCCAAACCGCGGGGTCTGTTTTGCCATCATAGGATTCAATGTTTATGGGTTTAAACCCTTCAGGGATTTGATGATCCATTACTTCGTCTGTGAAGCATAGTGGGTGCGCGGCGCCTCAATATTGAGGAATATCACGACGTAGCTCAAGAGAGCGTTGTCTGCTGTGTTCGGCCCGGCCGGAGTTACTGTATCCGGCGCGACTGTGGTCGTCGTGGGTCGTAGGGCGCCCACGTGATCCGTAGATAGATCTGGATTGCCGTGCCTTGTCCTCCAATATATCCCGCAAGTCCGGCGCATTCCCTCGTGGCTTCGTACTTTTCGAGCTGTGCGGGGGTACGGTCCTGAAGGAGGGCCTGGATGCCTCTCTGTCGCGACCACGGGGTGGTCGGTCTGCCGTATTGTGCGCTGGTGATGAAGGTTTGTATGCTTCCTCATCTAGTCGGGGGAGCAACTTGCATTTTGGGTAGCTCTTGGAGGGGCGTTCGAGTTCATACTCTTCGGCCGCGAGGACCTCGGTCCATCTGTCGGCCAGCAGGTCTTGATCAGCTTGAAGCTATTGCTGCTTTTTCTTTATGCTATTTGCCTTAGCGATAAGCCTGCGTTTAAAACGCTCTTGTTCGACGGGATCCTCTGGCACGACAAATTCATCATCGTTGAGGCTTGCTTCGTCTCCGGAGGGAGGCATGTAGTTTTCATCCTCCTTGTCTGCCGCTCTCTCTCGAGGGCTGGCTTCCCCGTCCTCCTGTGCTGAATCTTGCTGGAGGGGGTTGTCTTCGGCACTCTCTGGGGTGTTATTATCTCCGGTGCCGGAATCTCCATTCTTAGTGTTGCGGGATTTAGAGCGGCGCTGCTGACGTCGGCGCTTGGGCTGTTGCTTAGAAGAGTCTGCCTCCGCTGCTTCTTCGCCGTCCCCATCCTTTGGGGTGTCCACCATGTATATGTCGTATGACGAGGTGGTCTTCCAGTGCCCTGTAGGCGCTGGTTATTGATCGTCTCCGGCATCGTTGTCCATGCCGTCGATGTTATCGGAGTCGTAGTCTAGCATGTCGGTTAGATCATCGACAGTGGCTACAAAGTGGGTGGTGGGTGGGCTTCAAATTTCTTTGTCGTCCGCATCCCAACCATCCTGACCGCAGTCCGGCCAGGGTTCTCTTGATAACGAGAGATGCTTTAGCGAATTTAGGATGTCGCTAAAGGGTGAGTGCTGAAAGATGTCCGCGGCGGTGAACTCAATGATCGGCACCCAATCGGATTCGATTGGCAGGGGCGCAGGAGGTTCGGAGTCCGGTGCCTCGGAGTCGCGAGCTTTATAAGGGACAAGGTCAGTATTTGGCTCCATCGCCGTGGGGGTTGCAGCCTCCAAGGCGGTGTCCAGTCACCTGTCCTCGATCTGCGTGGTCTGCTCCGAACTATGGGCCAGAGCGGACTCGTGTGCGGCGTCTAGGGCACTGTTCGGCGGCAGAGCTAAATCATGCCCATCGTGACAGCGCGACACGCTCGGTTGTGGCTCGAATCCGTCGAAGATCAAGTCTCCGCGGATGTCGGCCGTGAAGTTTAGGCTTCCAAACCTGACCTGATGGCCAGGGGCGTAGCTTTCGACCTGCTCCAGATGGCCAAGTGAATTGACCCCCACTGCGAAGCCGCCGAATACGAAAATCTGTCCGGGGAGAAAAGTCTCACCCTGGACGGCGTTGTTGTTGATTGAACAAGCCATCAAGCCTATCGGTGACGACACAGAGGAACTCTGAATGAAAGCACCAATGTCGGTGTCAAAACCGGCGGATCTTGGGTAGGGGGTCCCGAACTGTGCGTCTAGGCGGATGGTAACAGGAGACAAGGGGCACGATGTTTTTACCCAGGTTCAGGCGCTCTCGATGGAGGTAAAACCCTACTCCTGCTTGATTGATATTGATGATATGGGTAGTACAAGAGTGGATCTACCACAAGATCAAGGAGGCTAAACCCTAGAAGCTAGCCTATGGTATGATTATTGTAATGGTTGTTCGTCCTACGGACTAAAACCCTCCGGTTTATATAGACACCGGAGAGGGCTAGGGTTACATAGAGTCGGTTACAATGGTAGGAGATCTACATATCCGTATCGCCAAGCTTGCCTTCCACGCCAAGGAAAGTCCCATCCGGACACGGGACGAAGTCTTCAATCTTGTATCTTCATAGTCTTGGAGTCCGGCTGACGATGATAGTCCGGCTGTCCGGACACCCCCTAGTCCAGGACTCCCTCACCCTTCCCACTCAATATTTGGGGAGAGGCCCAGGGCCTTCGCCTATAAATAGGACTAGCTACCCCCAAGGTGGGGACATCTTGATCCTCACCAAGAAACCAGTAGATAGAGCGATTGAACTCCTCCCAGCAGTTCGTCGCACCAGCCAAGAACGGACCCTCGCGAGGCTGTTCTCCCCTTGTACTGTTCATCACCAAGCCCAAGAGGCAATCCACCACACCACACACTGGAGTAGGGTATTACACCACAATGGTGGCCTGAACCAGTATAAATCTTGTGTCCCTTGTGCTGTTCAGTTTGGTAGCCTAGGTCCTAGCAATTCGGCGAGGAGCGAGCTGGTGGAGGGTTGAATCTCCGTGCGCACTGCTGTGTTCGAACCTCAAGGGTCTGCCGGAACCCGAAATCCGACAATTAGGACTAGTGTAAATTGGAGTCCGTCAATTATCGGATCTAATATCAAGGCAGTCCATCCTGCATTCCGGATACTGCTAGAGTAATCCTGATGGTCGAAGGTGATTGGTTTTAACAACCAGTGGCGGGACTCCTTTGGGATAGGCCGTATGGCGCGGACCTCTATAGGCGCCGCTCTATTTTTCCCTTTTGTCACGTGAAGTGAGTTAACTGTTTTGACTTCTTGTGGGAAATTCTTTTGTTTTCCGGTGCTCTACTTGTGGGGTTCGCCATCGTCCTCGCTTGGTGTGTCGAGCCCCTTGTGTTCGACGTTGAGTTTGCCGGACTGCTTGAAGACCCAACAATCTCTGTGGGTATGGTTTGCAGGCTTCCCGGGAGTACTGTGGATTTGGCATATCTTGTACAAGATTTTGTTTAAGTTAGATAGCTCGTTGTCGGTGTCAAAACCGGCGGATCTCGGGTAGGGGGTCCCGAACTGTGCGTCTAGGCGGATGGTAACAGGAGACAAGGGACACGATGTTTTACCCAGGTTTGGGCCCTCTTGATGGAGGTAAAACCCTACGTCTTGCTTGATTAATATTGATGATGTGTATTACAAGAGTGGATCTACCACGAGATCAAGGAGGCTAAACCCTAGAAGCTAGCCTAAGGTATGATTGTTGTAATGGATGTTGTCCTACGGACTAAAACCCTCCGGTTTATATAGACACCGGAGAGGGCTAGGGTTACACAGAGTCGGTTAAAATGGTAGGAGATCTTCATATCCGTATCGCCAAGCTTGTCTTCCACGCCAAGGAAAGCCCCACCCGGACACGGGACAGAGTCTTCAATCTTGTATCTTCGTAGTCAGGGAGTCCGGCGGACGATGATAGTCCGGCTGTCCGGACACCCCCTAGTCCAGGACTCCCTCACTCGTCCCTGTTATCCTTAAGGGGCAGTTTTTTATGATTCTGCCAAGATCTTTTGAATCCGGCGTTGACTCCCGTGCTCTTTGGGCTGTTTCCCTTGGTCCGGCACTGGTCCTTGCTGCGTCGCGGTTTCCCATTTCCATCCCTGACTTCGGATGTACTTGGGTCACTGGTACTGCATCTTTCCAGCTAGCTATGCTCTCCCGCGCAAAAGCGGGTCATGAGGCTTGTTAATGCGGCCATTGTTCTGGGCTTTTCTTGGCCGAGGTGTCTGGCGAGCCATTCGTCTCGGACGTTGTGTTTGAAAGCTGCTAAGGCTTCAAGTCCTGGACAACAACTATTTGGTTCTTTTTAGTAAGGAATCTGTTCCAGAATTTTTGGGCTGACTCTCCGGGTTGTTGAGTTATGTGACTTAAATCGTCTGCATCCGGAGGTCAGACATAGGTCCCTTGAAAATTTTCCCGAAAAGCATCCTCGAGCTCTTCCCAACTTCCAATGGTGTTTTCGAGGAGGCTTTTGAGCCAATGCCGGGCTGGCCCTTTGAGCTTGAGGGGTAAGTATTTTATGGCGTGGAGGTCATCTCCTCTGGCCATGTGTATGTGGAGGATGTAATCCTCAATCCAGACTCCAGGGTCTGTTGTTCCGTCGTATGCCTCTATGTTTACGGGCTTGAATCCCGCTGGAAATTCATATTCCAGAACTTCATCGGTGAAACATAGAGGGTGTGCGGCACCCCTATATTTAGGTGTACCGTAATATTTGGATACTTGATGTGTTGCATTGCTTACTAGAGCTTTCTTTCTTGGCCCATAGATAGATCTAACTGGGCCATCTTTTTGATGCGAATCCGTGTGCGGATCGCGTGCCGGCTTGTGTATGGCGCCGTTTGCCGCTCTATGTTTGCCATGGGGTCGTCTATCCGACCGGGTGGTCTCCTTGTTCTTTGATTGCGGGGGCTCTATGGCCTCCTCATCAAATTCGGGCAGTAGTTTTCGCTTCGGGTAGCTCTTTGCTTGGTGACTATCGCCGTATTTGTCTGCGGTGTTGAGTACTTTGCTCCATCTGATTCTGAGCACATCTTCCGCTGTTTTGAGCTTTCACTTCTGCTTTTTCAGGCTACGCGCAGTGGCGATGAGCATTTTGTGGAGGTTCTTCTGCTCCAGCAACTTGTCCGGCGTGAGATCGTCCGGACAGTTATCTTCACTGGGGACGGATTGTTTATCCATATTGTCCTGTTCGGACGGTTGCTCGATAGCATGTTCGTCGTCCATCAGTTTGCTCTGCTCTATGGCTGGGTCTGTGTGGCTGTTGTCTTTGTCGAGGCAGGATTTTGAGCGGCGCTTACGTCGCCGTTTTGACTACTTTTCGAGGGAATGATCCCTCATGGCGTCCCGTTGTTCCTCATCGTCGCTTCCTTTAGGTGTGTCCACCATGTATACATTGTGAGATGAGGCGGCTGTCCAGTGCCTTATAGGTGCTGGTTCATGCTCATCTCCAACATCGTCGTCCATCAATGTCTTCGGAGTCGAAATCGAGCACGTCGTTTAAACTTTCGATAGTGGCTACGAAGTGGGTAGTGGGTGGGCTTTGAATTTCTTCATCGTCCGCATCCCAACCTTGCCGACCATAGTCCGGCCAGGGCTCTCCTGATAAAGAGAGAGACTTCAGTAAATTCAGGATGTCGCCAAATTGCGAGTGCTGAAAGATGTCTGCGGTGGTGAACTCCATGATCGGCGCCCAATCAGATTCGATTGGCAGGGGCGCGGAAGGTTTGGAGTCCGGAGAGGAGTCCGGCACCTTGGAGTCACGAGCTTCGCAAAGGATAGGGTTGGTATTCGGCTCAATCGCCATAGAGATAGCAGCCCCCGAGGCGGTGTCCAGCCACCCGTCCTCGATCGGTGCAGTCAGCTCCGTGCTAAGGGTCGGAGCGACACCGGTGCGACCTCGAGGCCTTGTCCGTGGCAGAGCTAGATCATGCCCATTGTGACAGTGCGGCGCGCTTGGCTGTGGCTCGAACCCGTCGAAGATCGAGTGTCCGCGGACGTCAGCCGTATGGTTCAAACTTCCAAATCTGACCTGATGGCCAGGGGCGTAGCTTTCAATCTGCTCCAGATGGCCAAGCGAATTGGCCCGCAGGGCAAAGCCACCGAATACGAAGATCTGTCCGGGGAGAAAAGTCTCACCCTGGACCGCATTGTTGTTGATGATCGGAGGATCCATCGGGCCTAAAGATGACGACACAGAGGAACTCTCGATGAAAGCACCAATGTCGGTGTCAAAACCGGCGGATCTCGGGTAGGGGGTCCCAAACTGTGCGTCTAGGCGGATGGTAACAGGAGACAAGGGACACGATGTTTTTACCCAGGTTCGGGCCCTCTCGATGGAGGTAAAACCCTACTCCTGCTTGATTAATATTGATGATATGGGTAGTACAAGAGTAGATCTACCACGAGATCGAGAGAGGCTAAACCCTAGAAGCTAGCCTATGGTATGATTGTTGTTAGATCCTCTGGGACTAAAACGCTCCGGTTTATATAGGCATCAAAGAGGGTTAGGGTTACACAGAGTCGGTTACAATAGTAGGAGATATACATATCCGTATCGCCAAGCTTGCCTTCCACGCCAAGGAAAGTCCCATCCCGACACGGGACGAAGTCTTCAATCTTGTATCTTCATAGTCCACGAGTCTGGCCAAAGGTGATAGTTCGGCTATCTAGACACCCCCTAATCCAGTACTCCCTCAGGCACCATCACTGTGCATGGAAATCGGAAGGTAGCGTTGGAATGTGAAGAAGGCGACGCGGCTTATGCTGAGTCTGCTTGTGTAGCAGAAGAGCTCAAATTTTATCAAGACAATGTTGACCCAGTGGATATGACCTCCCTGAAGAAACAAACCACAGAGCATGACTCGGCGTTGAAGTTTAAATCGGCCGCCGAGATGAAGCTTGTTGACTTTACCCCAGGTGACTCTGCTAAGCAATTCAGCATCAGCAGCAATTTGGATCCCAAATAGGAAAGCGTGCTCATCGAGTTCATCCTTGAGAACCGGGACATCTTTGCATGGAAACCTTCTGACATGCCGGGTGTACCGAGGGAACTCGCTGAGCACACTCTCAATATTGATCCAAAGTATAAGCCGGTCAGGCAGTTTCTTCGGTGTTTTAACGAAGAGAGACGGAAAGCTATTGGAGAAGAAGTTGCCCGGCCCTTAGCGGCTGGGTTCATTGTTGAAGTTTTTCACCCAGAGTAGTTGGCTAACCCAGTGCTTGTGCTTAAAAAGAACGGCACTTGGCGGATGTGTGTGGATTATACGGACTTGAACAAGGCTTGTCCGGCTGATCCCTTTGCTCTTCCTCGTATTGATCAAATCATTGATGCTACGGCGGGTTGTGAACATTTGAGCTTCTTGGATGCTTACTCTAGTTATCATCAGATCAAAATGGCAGTTAAGGACCAGGAGAAAACGGCTTTCATCACTCCGTTTGGAGCCTTCTGTTATGTATCTATGCCGTTTGGACTCAAGAGTGCTCAGGCGACTTATCAGCGATGTGTGCAAATCTATTTACACGATCAAATTGGGCGTAATGTTTACGCTTATGTAGATGACATCATGGTAAAGTCCAGAGAGAAAGAAACCTTGATATCTGACTTGAAGGAAACCTTTGATAATCTCTGGATTTATAAGATGATGCTTAACCCGGCCAAGTGTGTATTTGGTGTACCTGCAGGCAAGCTTTTGGGTTTTCTGGTATCAAACAGAGGCGTTGAAGCTAATCCGGAGAAGATTAAGGCAATTACCTCTCTGGCTAAACCGGCGTGCATCAATGATGTTCAGTGACTGGCGGGTCGTGTTGCTACGTTAAGCCGGTTCATAAGCCGGTTAGGTGAAAAGACCCTACCGCTATATCAGATGATGAAGAAAACAGACACTTTTGTCTGGAGTGATGCTGCTGATGCTGCCTTTGAAGACTTGAAGAGACAGTTGTCTGAACCACCGGTTCTTGCAGCTCCGATTGATAAAGAGCCATTGTTGTTATACGTGGCTGCCAATTCATATCGTGGAGCATAAGGAAGCTAGCAAGGAGCATCCGGTTCAACGGCCGGTTTACTACATCAGTGAGGTGCTCATTGAGTCTAAGCAACGATATCCACATTGGCAGAAACTCGTTTACAGAGTGTTTATGGCCAACCGGAAGTTGAAGCAGTACTTTCAAAGTCATCCTATAACTGTGGTAAGTTCTGCCCCTTTGTGTCGTGGAATAGTCACGTTAGATGTCCTCGTGAAAGGACTTAGTTGTGTCTCGTGTTGTGGAATAGTCACGTCAGATGGAAGGTCATAGTCGTGACTATGCCGATGAGATATCGGATCTCTCTAATGCTCTTGAGGAAGAGCGTGGGCATCGTTTGGCTCTTGAGGAGTCATACAACGATGATCATGCTAAGTTAAAGAAAGATCTTGATCATGCTCTTGTTGTGTCTCGTGTACTAACTTCCGAGAAGGCTAAACTTGGCGTTGACCATGCTAGACTCAAGGAGGAGTTTGATACTCGACAAGGCCCACAAGGCCTTGAAGGGTGCTCATGCTAGCCTCAAGGAGTCTCATGATCAACTCCAAGTTAAGATAACCAAAGAAAAATCCACCTTTCCTCATATGGTATTAATTGATAATGCAAATGCCGCTAACCCGTGTTGTGAGCATGTGCATCTTGTGGAGGTGAATGCCAAGTTGAAGGAGCGTCTCTAGAAAGGCCTTGTGACGTGCATACAAGGTGAAAAGAACCTCAATGACCTTTTGAGCAATCAAAAGGAAGTTGTGGCCAAGGAGGGAGTTGGGTTCGCACCCAAGTCCAAGAACAAGGAGAAGAACGAAAAGGCCAAACGACCTCCTCCTCTCAAGCAAACTTTTGTGAAGGAGGGAGAGGGTGCTCCTAAGGAGAAGAAGAACAACGTGAAGGGTGGTGATGTCAAAAAGGGCAATGCCACCCCTTCCAACAAAGCCGGTGACTTTAACCCTTCTTATGTGTTGTGCCGTTCTAGTGATGGGCATGTTTATGCTAAATTTGTTGCTTCTCCTTATGAGTACATTGAATGGTCTATTTGGGTTCCGAAGACCCTTGTTACTAACATTAAAGGACCCATTAAAAATGGGCACCTAAAACCAAGCATTGATCTCGTGTATGTGTTTGCTTCCGGTGGGGGATCATGGTTGCTCGATAGTGGAGCAACAAATCATATGATTGGAAGCAAGGACTTGGTGGTGGACAAGCACAAGATCCCTTCTATGCCCACCAACATCGAGTGGGGTGATGCCTCGTCTTCTAAGGTATTGGGTCTTGGCAAGGTTTTCATTTCTCATGATCTAACGATCGAGAAATTCATGCTTGTTGAGTCCCTTGCTTACAATCTACTTTCCGTTCGTCAACATTCACTCATGGGCTTCGCCACTTTATTTGATATTAATACCATGGCCCTCTTGTGGAGCAAGACTCTTAAAGTAGCCTTTGTTGGGCATGTCGAGAATGGTCTTTATGTGATTAACTTCTCGGAGCGACCCACTAAGACCGCGACATGCCTAATGGCTAAGGTTGATGTGGGATGGCTTTGGCATCGCCGTTTATCCCACGTCAATATGAGATCTTTGCAAAGTCTTCTCAAGGGGGACCATCTCCGTGGACTAACAAATGTTAGTTTTGCCAGAGATCGTGCTTGCAGTGCTTGTATCGAAGGAAAGCTTCATGAGAAGGCTCACCCTCCCACGACTATCATCTACTCGAAGAGACCCTTGGAGCTCCTTCACATGGATCTCTTTGGGCCTCCATCCTTTGATAGTCTTGGAGGTAGAAAGTATTGCTTGGTGATTGTGGATGATTATTCAAGATACACCTGGGTATATTTCTTCAAGAGGAAGAGTGAGACTCAACAAACCGTCATCGACTTTGCAAATGAAGCTCAACGTCAACATGATGCAAAGATCTTGACAATAAGAAGTGAAAACGGC
This sequence comes from Aegilops speltoides, assembly GCA_021437245.1. Lineage (NCBI taxonomy): Eukaryota > Viridiplantae > Streptophyta > Magnoliopsida > Poales > Poaceae > Aegilops > Aegilops speltoides. The sequence continues at coordinate 450,969,862 of CM038144.1, forward strand.
ACCGAGTTCAAGAACTACACCTTGGATGAGTTCCTTAGTGATGAGGGGATCAAGCATCAAATTCTGCACCATATACCCCTCAACAAAATGGTGTCGTGGAGAGGAAGAACCGGACGTTGATGGATGCGGCAAGGACCATGATGGCAGAGTTCAAGTCTCCATACAACTTTTGGGCCGAAGCCATCAACATAGCATGTCATGCATCCAATCGGCTCTATCTCCGCAAAGGCTTGAACAAGACTCCTTATGAAATACTTACCGGTAACAAGCCCAACCTCAAGTACTTCCGGGTGTTTGGGTGTAAGTGTTTCATTCTCAAGAAAGGTGTTCGTTTGTCTAAATTTTAGGCTAGATCTTATGAGGGCATATTTGTTGGTTATGCTACAAACTCTCATGCTTACCGTGTCCTCAACACGTCCACCGGACTCATTGAGGAGACGTGTGACGTGGAGTTTGACGAAAATAATGGCTCCCAAGTGGAGCAAAGTGGTATGTATGATGTAGGTGATGAAATTCCTCCCCAAGCCATAAGAAGAATGGGTGTGGGTCATATCCTACCCATTGAGGAACCCCTTGTGGCCGAAGGAGAAGTACAATGCTCCACTCAAGTGGAGCCATCACCAACCCAAGACCCACACGCTTCTAAAGAACAAAGTGAAGGCCCTCAACCTCATGAACAAGACCAAGGGCAAGATCAACCTCAAGATGGTGGTGAACCACCAAATGATGACCAAGGTCAAGTTCTCCCCCTCGAGCAAGTTCAAGATCAAGAGCAAACTCAAGATCAAGAACAAGCTCAAGATGACGCTCAATATGATCAATAAGTTACCCTTCTCCTTTCACATCCGAGGAGGAATTAGAGCGTCGTGCCACGAAGATTGCTTCCAAGCTCACTACCCAAGGTCATCTCATGGAAAATGTGGTTGGAAGCCTAAGAAAGGGGGTAAGCACTCGTAGACAATTAGCAAACTATTGTGAACATCATGCGTTTGTCTCTTGTGTTGAACCTCAAAAGGTCTATGAGGCGCTCGAAGATACGGATTGGCTCAATGCCATGCATGAATAACTCAACAACTTTGAGTACAACAAGGTGTGGAGATAGTGCCAAGGCCAACGGGGAACCATAATGTCAGTGGAACCAAGTGGATATTCAAGAACAAGCAAGATACTCATGGGACCATCGTTCGCAACAAGGCAAGATTGGTAGCACAAGGCTACTCCCAAGTCGAGGGTATCGACTATGGTGAAACCTTTGCCCCCGTTGCTCGCCTTGAATACATTCATTTGTTGATTGCTTATGCTACCCATCACAACTTTAAGTTACAACAAATGGATGTGAAGAGTGCTTTTCTTAATGGTCCTATTAATGATTTGGTTTATGTCAAGCAACCCCCCAAGTTCGAGGATCCCTACTTCCCCGATCATGTGTATCAACTCGATAAGGCACTCTATGGCCTCAAGCAAGCCCCACATGCGTGGTATGACCACCTTACCGAGTTGTTGCAAGATCGTGGATTTGAAGTCGAGAAAATCGATTCCACTCTTTTTACTAAGAAGGTCAAAGGGGAGTTATTTGTGTGCCAACTATATGTTGATGATATTATCTTTGGTTCCCCTAACAAAGCTTTCAATGAGGAATTTGCTGCTCTCATTACCTCTAAGTTCAAGATGTCTTCGATGGGAGAGTTGAAGTTCTTCCTCAGTTTCGATATCAAGCAAAGAAGTGAAGGTACCTTCATCAACCAAGCCAAATTCACTCAAGACATGCTAAAAAGATTCAAGCTAAGTGATGTCAAGCCGGCTTCCACTTCAATGCCCACCAAGTGCCAACTTGACATTGATCCCAATGGTAAAGCGGTGGATCAAAAGGTATATCGCTCCATGATTGGCTCCTTGCTTTACCTTTGTGCATCTAGACCGGATATCATGTTGAGTGTGGGAATTTGTGCATGATTTCAAGCCGCACCGAAGGAAAGCCACTTTGTGGCGGTCAAGCGAATCTTCCGATATTAGTCTCATACCCCAAACTTTGGCTTATGGTACCCAAGAGGAGCAAACTTCAAGCTTGAAGGATATTCGAATTCCGATTGAGCGGGAGACAAAGTGGATAGGAAGTCCACTTCTGGAGGGTGCCAATTTCTTGGTTGCTCTTTGGTGAGTCGGTCTTCCAAGAAGCAAAGTTGTGTGTCTCTCTCGTCCACTGAAGCGGAGTATGTGGCGGCCAGTAGTTGGTGTGCACAACTCTTATGGATGAGGCAAAATTTAAGGATTACGGTGTCATTTGTGACAAAGTGCCTCTTTGGTGTGCCAATGAAAGTGCCATCAAGATTTCTCTCAACCCGGTGCAACACTTCAAGACGAAGCATATTGAGATTCGGTATCACTTCATCCGGGATCATATTAGGCGAGGGGAGATCGAGCTCAAGTATGTCAACACTCATGATAACCTTGTAGATATTTTCACGAAGCCCTTGGATGAAGCAAGATTTCGCGAGTTAAGGCATGAGCTAAATATCATTGATTCAAGCAATGTGACTTGAACCCTTGCACACCCCACCACACTCAACTTGTTGTCTAGTTTAGGTGTAGGCATGGACATAGGGGGAGTGTTGTTCTCTCAATGAACTCTCCCTCCCCCCATTATGAATAAATTAATCAACTCTTTCACATTAGCCATTTTTGATGGTATGTGTGCTTTAAAGACGAGTTTTGGTCATGGGCCCAAGGATGATTCTTCACGGCGCCATATCTCCGGACTCAAACATAGGTGGCCTCGGCCACCACCCTCTCTTGGAGAGGAGTGTGGTTCTCGTCCTCTTTGTGTTGGTTTTTGCGTTTGTGTTTGCTCTCGTTTCCAGTCGTTTTTTTTCTTGAGCTAAGCTTTTTGAGCCAGTTTTTTGCGGCTGAGCGGTACTACCGCTGGGTGCGCGGTACTACCGCTGACAATCATCAAGCGGTACTATCGCCCACTCCAAGCGGTACTACCGCTCCGGGGAGTTGCCTTTCTCCCCCATACCCATTCGCTCCACTCGCTCGTCTTCTTCGTCGCTCCAGCGACGTCTCCCTGCAGGAGGGCTTCGGTCGGCCGCCGTCTTCATGCTACCCCTCTCCAGTTCCTCCGGTGGAGTCGATCCCCACCGCGTCCTCTTGCCATGGATGTCGGTATTGCCCCCGTTTCTGCTCTCTTTTTGCCTAGATCTCACATCTAGTTTTTAGGGGCAATAGGCATTGTTTTTCTCGTTTTTTGGCTAAGTCGAGGCTCGAGTAGGATGGAGATGGCTTCTAGGCCTTTTGGATTGAAGTTTGGTAGGTTTATTTTTGAATTTGGCATCACCGATAGTGCTGGATCTGTCCACGGCAGTAGGGAACCACCGTTCCCCATCTAGAGTGGTACTACCGCTCATCTGGCACGGTACTACCGCTCAAGCGGTACTGCCGCGGCTGTGTCGCGGTACTACGCTGGATGCCCGATTCCATCATTCTCTTGCCACGTTTTGATCCATGTTGTTTTGTTCGGAGGCTTATGCTCTTTCTTTCGTGTTGTTTCTTTTGCTCATGTGTTTGGTTCCAGGTGATGAACATCCTGAGCAGCAAGCCCGCCGTGTTAACCCCGGACGTTCAACGTCAAAGCGCTACCGCACCTCTGAGACAGCAGGTGCTTCATCAAGTTCTCATCCTCTGCCTCAACTCAAGAAGAAGCCTGCCAACAAGCCGAAGCCGAGGGGCAAGACTGTGACTGAGATGACTGCCAAGGAATTCTAGGAAAGGCGTCGCCGCAACCCCTATGCGGAAGACCAAGAACCCACTTTGGTCAACCGTCCGTTCTGGAATCGTTTTTAGTTTGCCATCTACTTTGATGTGATCAAGGCCAAGAAGAATCTCTATGTTGATGTGCGCTCCATCGACACGGATGCTATGGAGAAGGACCCTGAGTACTTTGGCGAAGCCCTTTAGATGTGCTCTCAGTTGAACATCCTCAGAATCATGCAGTTCAACAAGGACTTTGATGCAGATTTGGTGGCTCAATTCTATGCCACTGTCCATCTCGGGACTGATGCAGAAAGGACTCTGACTTGGATGACAAATGGCAAGTTGCTTTCTGTCAAGTGGAAGGCCTTCATGGAGTTACTTGGGGTGGAAGATCACACGCTTGAGACTCCAGTTGGCTTCCGCCCTCACCGCAATACCACCTCCACTCACAAGCAAGCTCTCCGGCCCTACTGTTTTATGAAGATTCACCCCGTGACTAAGAAGGATACCTATGAGCTGCCTCCCTTTATGGACATCCTTCACCGCATTTTCCGAGAGACTCTATTCCCTAGTATCGGAATCTGGATATGGTCCACTCCTATCTTGTGACTATGCTACTCTTCTGCCAGCATGAGAAGGAAACAAACACTGACGAGTCCCTTGTTATGTGGTCTGAACTTCTCTCTGCCGTTTCTGAGAGCAAGTGCCCGATCTATGGTCCGTTTATCATGTTGCTCATTGAGAAGGCCTGGGCTCATGTCTATCCCAGGGTTATGCTGGAAACTGGAGAATTGGTTTCTCATGAGATCAAGCGTCTAAGGAAGAAGGACAACTGGGCACCCTGGCTCCTAAATTTGGGGGTCCATCTATTGCTGCTGACATGGAGACCGAGGGTGAGGCTGAGGCCGATGATGATGAGGACTATGAGCCCTCTGGAGTGGAGCCCTCTTGGGCAAAGAAGATTAAGCGTAAGATGAAGAAACCTTTCTACATGGAGTCTCATGTCCAGTACATGTCTCATGTCTCTGAGAAGAAGGCCCGCAGCCGTCACAAGGAGCTCATGCGTTAGTTGGGTGCAACTGTTAACAGCGGATCTGAGGGAAGGATCACCGATGAGGAGAAGTGGGTTCAGCAGCACTACCAGTGGACCGATTCAGACGCCGTGCAGTTTCCGATCGAAGACGGCGATGCAGACGATCCCCCTGGGATGTGATGTTCGAGGTCCTTAGTTTGCTATCACCTGGAGCCGTAGCAACGCTCTTTGCCTTTTTGGTGACTCGATGCCAAAGGGGGAGAGAGTATAGAGATTTGTGTCGTTGCCAAGTTGCGAGTGTGTGTGTGTGTCTTTGTGGTTTGTTGTGTCGTTGCTTTCTCTTGTCGTTTGCTTTTTTGTTTTGTGCATGTGAGACCTAGTTCGAGTCATATGGTGTGAGACATATGCTATATTATCCTTTATTATCTATGTCCATCAAGTACCTTGGTAATTTGTGAGTTGCATGCTTATCCTGTTATATACCCTGCTCTCACGTACCCATTTGCTTAGGTTGCTGGACTATAAAAGATAGGGGGAGTGTTGATCCTAATGTGTGTGTTGTGCATTCCAAAGGCACTACTAATTTGGTGCACACATTCAGGGGGAGCCCGTCTATATTTTGCAGTTCTAAGTATCTCTTCATTCTTGTACTATCCTTGTGCAAATCCCTTGTTGTCATCAATCCACCAAAAAGGGGGAGATTGTTAAGGTATATCTCTCTCGATGTAGGTTTGGCGATTGATGACAACATGTTTGCAGACTAATCGTGTGCTTTGAGCATTTCAGAGATTCATCCTTTGGCACAAGGCGATTCCTTCCCCTCGGAGTTCTAATCAAGACGGTGTAGCTCTTTCATTTCTATTTTGGTGGACATGTTTCATAGGAGTCACCGTACTATCAAGAGGGGATCTGCTTTTGGTAAGGCTAGGGTGGAATCAACACGTACACATCCGTTTTGCACCCACTGAGCCTTCCCGCTTCTATGGAGGTTTTCTTCCCCTACTATGGGTGTGGCTTGGTCCCGGCGGTAGTACCGTGGTGCCCAGCGGTAGTACCGCTCAAGAGCCACAAGCGGCAGTACCGCTCTGCAGCAGTAGTACCGCCTGTGGGTCCTCAGCCGTAGTACCACTGTAGTACCGGGGTCCTACCGCGTCGACTCAAAGGAGTCGCCCCTCGCGTCGGATTGTGCGGCACTAAGCAGCAGTAGTAGAAGCAGTAGTACCGTTGCAGAGCGGTAGTACCGCCCTATCATCGCGGCAGTACCGCACTGGGTCCATCCTCTGCCCATCTGGTTGCCCTCCCTAGCTGCGCGGTAGTACCACGAGAGGGAGCGGTAGTACCGCTGCCCCCTGCGGTAGTACCGCCATCTGCGGGGCTGTTCTGGGGGGTAACGGTTGGATTGTTCCCCCCACTATAAAAGGGGGTCTTCTTCTCCAAAGATAACTCACCACTTCCCCCAAAAGCTCCATTGTTGCTCTAAGCTCTATTTTCGCCCGATCTCTCTCCCTAGCCAATCAAACTTGTTGATTTGCTTGGGATTGGTTGAGAAGGCCCCGATCTACACTTCCACCAAGAGAAATTTTATTCCCCCCACTAATCCCTAGCGGATCGTGTTACTCTTGGGTGTTTGAGCACCCTAGACGTTTGAGGTCACCATGGAGCCATAGTGCATTGTGCTGAAGCTTCGTGGTGTCGTTGGGAGCCTCCAATTAAGTTGTGGAGATTGCCCCAACCTTGTTTGTAAAGGTTCGGTCGCCGCCTTCAAGGGCACCAATAGTGGAATCACGACATCTCGCATTGTGTGAGGGCGTGAGAAGAATACGGTGGCCCTAGTGGCTTCTTGGGGAGCATTGTGCCTCCACACCGCTCCAACGGAGACGTACTTCCCCTCAAAAGGAAGGAACTTCGGTAACACATCCTCGTCTTCACCGGCTCCACTCTTGGTTATCGCATGCCTTTACTTGTGCAAGATTATTTGTGTTGTATCCCTTGCTTGCTTGTGTACTTGTTGTTGTTTTATCATATAGGTTGCTCACCTAGTTGCATATCTAGACAACCTACTTTGATGTAAAGTTTAATTTGGTAAAGAAAAGCTAAAAATTGTTAATTGCCTATTCACCCCCCTCTAGTCAACTATATCGATCCTTTCAGTAAGTGACATGCCTTTCCATTAACCATTTTATATGGAGACATACCCATAGGATTTTTATATGCAGCTCTATAAGCCCATAATGCACAATCAAGTTTCTTGGACCAATTATTTCTAGATCTATTAACAGTCTTTTACAAGATTAATTTAAGCTCTCTGTTACTCAATTCTACTTAACCACTAGACTGCGGGTGATATGGAGATGCAATTCTGTGATTAACATCATACTTAGCAAGCATTTTACGGAAAGCACCATGAATAAAATGTGAACCACCATCAGTCATTAAGTATCTAGGGACTCCAAACCTCGGAAAAGTAACTTCTTTAAGCATCTTAATAGAGGTGTTATGATCAGCACTACTAGTTGAAATAGCTTCTACCCACTTAGTAACGTAACCAACAGCAACTAAAATATGTTTATACCCATTAGAGGCAGGAAACGGTCCCATATAATCAAAGCCCCAAACATCAAATGGTTCAATAACAAGAGAATAATTCATAGGCATTTCTTGATGTCTACTAATATTACCAATTCTTTGGCATTCATCACAAGACAAGACAAATTTACGGGCATCTTTGAAGAGAGTAGGCCAATAAAAACCGGATTGCAATACCTTATGTGAAGTTCTATCTCCAGCATGGTGTCCTCCATATGCCTCTGAGTGACACTTGCGTAGGATCTGTTCCTGTTCATGCTCAGGTACACAATGTCTAATAACACCATCTACTCCTTCTTTATAAAGGTGTGGGTCATCCCAGAAGTAATGTCTTAAATCATAGAAGAACTTCTTATTTTGCTGGTATGTGAAACTAGGTGGTATGAATTTAGCAACAATGTAATTAGCATAATCAGCATACCATGGAGCAGTACGAGAAGTATTTGACAGCTAATTGTTCATCAGGAAAGCTATCATCAATAGGTAGTGGGTCATCAAGAGCAATTTCTAACCTAGACAAGTTTTCTGCAACGGGGTTCTCAGCTCCCTTTCTATCAATAATATGCAAATCAAATTCTTGTAGCAAGAGAATCCAACTAATAAGTCTAGGTTTAGCATCTTTATTTTCCATAAGATATTTAATAGCAGCATGGTCAGTGTGAATAGTTACTTTAGAATCAACAATATAAGGTCTGAACTTATCACAAGCAAATACAACTGCTAAGAGTTCTTTTTCAGTAGTAGCATAATTTCTCTGGGCAATGTCTAGAGTTTTTCTAGCATATTGAATAACATTTAGTTTCTTATCAACTCTTTGTCCTAGAACCGCACCTACAGCATAATCGCTAGCATCACACATAATTTCAAAGGGTAAATTCCAATCAGGTGGCTGAACAATAGGTGCAGAAATCAAAGCTTTCTTAAGTATTTCAAACGCTTCTACACAATCATCATCAAAGACAAAAGGAATATCTTTTTGCAATAGATTAATCAGAGGCCTAGAAATTTTAGAAAAGTCCTTAATGAACCTCCTATAAAAACCGACATGACGAAGGAAACTTCTTATACGTTTAATGTCCTTGGGACATGGCATCTTTTCAATAGCATCGACCTTAGCTTTATCAACTTCAATACCTCTTTCAGAAATTTTATGCCCCAAGACAATGCCTTCATTAACCATAAAGTGGCACTTTTCCCAATTCAAGACGAGACTAGTATCTTCACATCTCTGCAAAACTCGTTCAAGGTTGCTCAAGCAGTCATCAAATGAAGATCCATAAACGGAGAAATCATCCATGAATACCTCACAAATCTTTTCACAAAAGTCAGAGAATATAGCCATCACCCATCTTTGAAAAGTAGCAGGTGCATTACATAAACCAAAAGGCATACATCTATAAGCAAAAGTACCGAAAGGGCAAGTAAAAGTGGTCTTTTCTTGATCCTCTGCTGACACAAGTATTTGAGAGAAACCAGAGTAACCATCTAGAAAGCAAAAATGTGCATGTTTGGATAATCTTTCTAGCATTTGATCAATAAAAGGTAAAGGGTAATGATTTTTTTGTAGCTTTATTTAATTTACAGAAATGAATTACCATCCTATAACCTGTAATAATTCTTTATGGGATCAATTCATCTTTATCATTAGGAACGACAGTAATACCTCCCTTCTTAGGGACACAATGGACATGACTTACCCACTGACTATCAGCGATGGGATAAATTATACCTACCTCAAGGAGCTTTATTATTTCCTTTATTACCACTTCTTTCATCTTAGGATTTAGTCATCGTTGGTGATCAATAACTGGTTTGGCGTCTTCTTCCAATTTTATTTTGTGTTGGCATAGAGTGGGACTAATACCCTTAAGATCACCAAGAGTATATCCAATAGCAGCACGGTGCTTCTTCAGAGTTTTCAATAATCTTTCCTCTTCCTTCTCTGAAAGGTTAGCACTAATAATAACAGGATATATCTTCTTTTCGTCAAGATAAGCATATTTAAGAGTATCACGTAAAGGTTTAAGCTCAAACACGGGATCACCGTTGGGTGCTGGAGGATCCCCTAAGATTTCAACAGGCAAGTTGTGTTTCAACAAATGACCCTGTTTAAAGAATACTTCATATATTTCCCTTCTTTCATTCATAAACATATCATTTTCATGGTCTAGCAAATATTGTTCTAAAGGATCATTAGGAGGTACGGCAATAGAAGCAAGACCAATAATTTCATCCTTACTAGGCAATTCTTTATCATGGGGTTGTCTACGAAATTTAGCAAAATTAAACTCATGAGACATATCTCCCAAGCCAATATTAACAACATCCTTTTCGGAATCTATCTTAGCATTAACAGTGTTCAAGAAGGGTCTACCAAATATGATGGGACAAAATTCATCTTGTGGGGAACCAAGAACAAGAAAATCAGCAGGATATTTAACTTTCCCACACAAGACTTCAACATCTCTAACAATCCCAATTGGTGAAATAGTACCTCTATTGGCAAGCTTAATTGTAACATCAATTTCTTCTACCTCAGCAGGTGCAATGTGATGCATAATTTCTTCATATAAAGAATAAGGTATTGCACTAGCACTAGCACCAATATCACATAATCCATGATAACAATGATCCCCTATTTTAACAGAAATAACAGGCATGCCTACAATGGGTCTATGTTTCTTAGCATCGGGTCTAGCAATTCTAGCAGCTGCATCACAGAACTAAATAACATTCCCATAAATATTATCAGCCAAGAGATCTTTAACCATAGCATTACTAGGTTCAGCTTTAATTTGCTCAGGAGGTGTATATGTTCTAGTATTACTCTTACGAACCACAGTTGAAGCTTTAGCATGATCCTTTATCCTAACAGGGAAAGGTGGTTTCTCAATATAAGTAGTAGGAACAATAGGATCATTATAAGTGATAGTCTTTTCTTCAACTGTAATAGGTGCAACTAATTTTACTTCAGTGGGAGGATTATATTTAAACCACTTCTCCTTAGGGAGGTCAACATGAGTAGCAAATGATTCACAGAAAGAAGCTACTATCTTAGAGTCAAGTCCATATTTAGTGCTAAATCCACGAAAAGCATCGGTATCCATAAAAGATTTAACACAATCAAACTTAGGTGTCATACCTGACTCCTTACCATCGTCGGAATCCCATTTAGAGTTGCGTTTAATTCTTTCCAATAAATCCCATTTGAATTCAATGGTCTTCATCATAAAAGACCCAACACAAGAAGTATCGAGCATGGAGAGATTGTTGAGAGAAAGCCGAGCATAAATGTTTTGAATAATCATTTCTCTCGAGAGCTCATGATTGGGGCATGAATATAACATTGACTTAAGCCTCCCCCAAGCTTGAGCGATGCTTTCTCCTTCGCGAGGCCAAAAATTATATATATAATTACGATCATGATGAACAAGATGCATAGGATAAAACTTCTGGTGAAATTCCAATTTCAATCATTTATAGTCCCAGGATCCCATATCATCACATAGCCTATACCATGTCAATGCCTCTCCCTTCAAAGATAAAGGGAAGACCTTATTCTTGATAACATCATCGGGCATACCTGCAAGCTTAAATAATCCACAAACTTCATCCACATAGATTAGGTGTAAATCAGGATGCAATGTTCCATCTCCTGCAAAGGGATTAGCTAGCAGTTTCTCTACCATACCCGAAGGAATTTCAAAATAAACATTTTCAGTAGGTTTAGTAGGTTGAGGAGAAACTCTTTGCTCTACTGGTCGGGGTGAAGATACCCCGAACAAGCCCCTCAAAGGATTATGTTCCATAGTAACAAGTGACAGTAAATTTCAGCACACTATATAATGTTTCCTTACCAAGTTCCACTTACCAAAGGGGCTTCACTCCCTTGCAACGGCGCCAGAAAAGAGTCTTGATGACCCACAAGTGTAGGGGATCTATCGTATTCCTTTCGATAAGTAAGAGTGTCGAACCCAACGAGGAGCAGAAGGAAATGACAAGCGGTTTTCAGTAAGGTATTCTCTGCAAGCACTGAAATTGTAGGTAACAGATAGTTTTGTGATAAGATAATTTGTAACGGGTAATAAGAAATGAAAGTAAATAAGGTGCAGCAAGGTGGCCCAATCCTTTTTGTAGCAAAGGACAAGCCTGGACAAGTTCTTATAATGAGGAAAGCGCTCCCGAGGACACATGGGAATTATCGTCAAGCTAGTTTTCATCACGCTCATATGATTCGTGTTCGTTACTTTGATAATTTGATATGTGGGTGGACCGGTGCTTGGGTACTGCCCTTTCTTGTACAAGCATCCCACTTATTATTAACCCCTATTGCAAACATCCGCAACTACAAAAGAAGTATTAATGTAAACCTAACCATAGCATGAAACATATGGATCCAAATCAGCCCTTTACGAAGCAACGCATAAACTAGGGTTTAAGCTTCTGTCACTCTAGCAATCCATCATCTACTTATTACTTCCCAATGCCTCCCTCTAGGCCCAAATAATGGTGAAGTGTCATGTAGTCGACGTTCACATAACACCACTAGAGGAGAGACAACATACATCTCATCAAAATATCGAACGAATACCAAATTCACATGACTACTAATAGCAAGACTTCACTCATGTCCTCAGGAACAAACGTAACTACTCACAAAGCATATTCATGTTCATAATTAATCAGAGGGTATTAATATGCATTAAGGATCTGAACATATGATCTTCCCCCAAATAAACCAACTAGCATCAACTACAAGGAATAATCAACACTACTAGCAACCCACATGTACCAATCTGAGGTTTTGGTACAAAGATTGGATACAAGAGATGAACTAGGGTTTGAGAGGAGATGGTGCTAGTGAAGATGTTGATGGAGATTGACCCCCTCCCGATGAGAGGATCATTGGTGATGATGATGGTGATGATTTCCCCTTCCCAGAGGGAAGTTTCCCCGGCAGAACAGTTCCGCCGGAGCCCTAGATTAGTTCCGCCAAGGTTCCGCCTCGTGGCGGCGGAGTTTCATCCCGAAAGCTTGCTTATCATTTTTTTCTAGGGTAAAAGACTTCATATAGCAGAAGATGGGCACCGGAGGGCTGCCAGGTGGCCCACGAGGCAGGGGCGCGCCCTGGGGGGTAGGGCGCGCCCCCCACCCTCGTGGGTGGTGGGTGGCCCCTCTCAGGTATTTCTTCCGCTCAATATTTTTTATTAATTCCCAAAATGACTTTCGTGGTGTTCTAGGACTTTTGGAGCTGTGAAGAATAGGTCTCTAATATTTGCTCCTTTTCCAGCCCAGAATCCCAGCTGACGGCATTCTCCCTCTTCATGTAAACCTTGTAAAATAAGAGAGAATAGCCATAAATATTGTGACATAATGTGTAATAACAGCCCATAATGCAATAAATATCGATATAAAAGCATGAGCAAAATTGACGTATAAGGACTCCGAACAAACTTCGGTCATCAAAAACACATAACTCATAATGCATATCATCATCGAACGTTAAGCGTGTGGACCCTACGGGTTCGAGAACTATTTAGACATGACCGAGACACATCTTCAGTCAATAACCAATAGCGGAACCTATATGCTCATATTGGCTCCTACATATTCTATGAAGATCTTTATCGGTCAAACCGCATAACCACATACGTTGTTCCCTTTGTCATCGGTATGTTACTTGCCCGAGATTCGATCATCGGTATTGTCGGTGTCAAAACTGGAGGATCTCGGGTAAGGGGTCCCGAACTGTGCGTCTAGGCGGATGGTAACAGGAGACAAGGGACACGATGTTTTACCCAGGTCCGGGCCCTCTTGATGGAGGTAAAACCCTACGTCCTGCTCGATTAATATTGATGATGTGTATTACAAGAGTGGATCTACCACGAGATCAAGGAGGCTAAACCCTAGAAGCTAGCCTATGGTATGATTGTTGTAATGGAGGTTATGTCCTACGGACTAAAGCCCTCCGGTTTATATAGACACCGGAGAGGGCTAGGGTTACACAGAGTCGGTTACAATGGTAGGAGATCTACATATCCATATCGCCAAGCTTGCCTTCCACGCCAAGGAAAGTCCCATCCGGACACGGGACGGAGTCTTCAATCTTGTATCTTCGTAGTCTTGGAGTCCGGCGGACGATGATAGTCCGGCTGTCCGGACACCCCCTAGTCCAGGACTCCCTCAGTAGCCCCTGAACCTGGCTTCAATGACGATACGTCCGGCGCGCATAATGTTCGGCATTGCAAGGTGGGTTCCTCCTCCAAATAATCCATAGAAGATTGTGAACACCAAGATAGTGTCCGACTTTGCAAAATAAATTCCACATTCCACCGTAGAGAGAATAAAATGTACACAAGTTCAATCTGCTGACGTATTTTGCGGCATGACGTCACACCACTACCAAGCCTTTACTTGAATCATTTTTTATTATACCGCCTCAGCGCGTTTAGCGAAGCGGTTTCCTTGGCACGTCTTGTGGAAGCAGAGATCGTGTTCCCCTTATTCCGGGATTCTCATCAATACGGACGTGGGTAACCCAGCCGCGCCATCGATGGTGGTGCTTGGGAGATAAGCGAGTTTTACCTGGCTAGTGGGGACGTATAGTCTCCGTCCGCCTATATATAAGGGATAAGGATTCACCGTTTCACCTACGCCTTCTTCTTCCTTTGCTTATCCATCTCCGCGCACTCAAGCTCCAGCGCCCAAGTTCGCGCATGTCGCCTCGACCTTCTCCGACCATGTCCGGAGCGGGAGGTAAATGGTTGGCCTCCACCATTAAGGAGGAGCACATCACAAAGCTGCGCAGCGCCGGATACCTTTCCGGCGACGTCGCGCACCGGCTGCCCGACGAGGGGCAGCTCATCCCCACCCCCAGGCCCCATGAGACGGTTGTTTTCCTCCCCACTTCCTCCGCTGGATCGGGCTTTCCACTTCACCCCTTTGTCCGGGGCTCATGTTCTACTACAGCCTGGATTTCCATGATCTGGCGCCAACTTCATCCTCAACATCTCGGCGTTTATCGTGCGTGTGCGAGGCCTTCCTCTGCATCCAGCCCCACTTCGCTTGTGGCTCAAGACCTTCAATGTCAAGCGAAGGTAGTGAAGGGCACTCAAGCGGAGTCTTGGGCGCCATGTTGGGCAAGATGCGAACGTTCTTTGGTTGAAGGGCCTTTGTGGAATCCGTCAAGGGTGGCAGTCCGGTGGTTCTATATCATCGAGCAGCGACCCTCGTGGGCGGCGGCCCCGAGTTCAGATCTGGTATCCCTCGCAGCTCACCTCCGGAAAGAGAAGGGCTTGTTGTGGGGTAATTCAAGGAGCCGACGGACTCCAAGCTTGTATCCGTAAGCCGTGAACAAGAAGCTCAGGCTGGTTAACGTGGCCCAAGTCATGCTCGTCCGCCGGATTCTCCCATGCCAAGAACGGGCATTCAATCTGTGGGAGTTCGATCTGGAACATCACCAGGCGTTAAGTGGGCTCTTTGACACGACGTACGAAGGCGCCTGGAGGGTGCTTTTTAAGGGCGCCGAAGCCCCCGCATCCGCGACGGAAGATCGCGGATTTCACTCACAGCGTCCAGCTGACGAGGTAAGTGATTCTACCCCTTTACGGGACACTTATTGTTAATAGATTGATTCTAAGCGGGTTCAATCTCCCTTTTCCTTTGACAGGAATGGATGAAGAAGGCCGAGCAGCTCACCTGCCCGGCTCCCATGCCAGAAGACCCAGTGGATGCCCGTCTAGCGGGGCTACTGGTTCCGGCACCGCACGTGGTGCCGGAGAAGAAGGCCAAGAAGGTGGCCACGGGTACTCGAAAGAGTTCCCATTTTCAGGTGTCCGACGACTCCGAGGCAGATTCCTCCCCCGAAGATGAGGAGGAGGAAGAAGACTCTCTCCTAGAGGAGGGAGAGATAAAGAGGAAGGCCTCCCCAACAGGGGAGGCCGAAGGGTCCAAGAGGGGAAGAACTATTCCCCCAGACAGCTCCGCCAACACCAACGTTGGCGATGAAGAGTGGCCCTCGAGGGCCAGGTCTCAGGCGAGATCGTAAGTATCTGGATCCCTGAATGATCTGCAATTTCTTTTGTGTCACATAGTGTCCTTCTAATGCCGCTTACTGCCTACAGTCCGGCCGACGATGATCTCCCTGCTTCGTCGAGCGGGTCGTTGGCTGCGTCGGATGTGGAATCCATTCCGACTGCCTCCACCCCTCGCGCCGCTGAGGACGCCGAGGTGGGATCCCGGGAAGGAACCCATCAGGAGGAGGCTCCGGAGGCGCCGCAAGGCAGCCTCCCGGACTTTGCGCCGGACTCTACACCGGAACCTGCAGTGGTTCCAGAGTCCGGTAGGCGGCCCCTTCGCAAGAAGGGCAAGACCGTGACACCGGCGGCCCCCGTCCAACCGGAGGCGCCGGACAACTTGTTGGAGGCGCTCAAAGGCGCTTCCATCGAGGAAGAACACCGCACTATCATGAGTGCGGTGATTCAGAAGGTTCGGCTCGCAAAGAGCGGGCTGACCGAAGCCTGCAGCAGCCTTCTAACAGGCTTTGAGGTTAGAAGTTAAAATTATGCAATGTAATACCGCATAGACAGTAGCCCCTGATGCTCGGTTTGGTGTTCGGAAAGAAAAGCCGGACTGAGGATCTAAAGAAGATATACGCAGGGTTGCTAAAAAGTGAGTCAATATGGGTTTGCAGGCTGCGCTGCTGACCTCTGCCGCACTGACTGCGGAGGTCGATGCATTGAAGCAGGATCTCGAGCGGTCCGAGCAAGAGCTCGGCCGTGCCAAGAAGCAGCTCGAGGACAAAGAAGGTGAGTAACACCACTTTAAAAAGTTACCTTACAGAAAAGGATTTAGGTTGCAATAAGAGAATAACGAGGATAACATGGGTACTGCAGGGGCCACGAACGAGGTGGCAACCAAGAAGGAGGCTGTTTCCGCGGCCAAACGCAATGCGGCCGCGGAACGGGCAGAGCGAGAAAAGTAGGAGGCGCGGGTGGCGGAGGTGCAGCAAGAGCTCCAGGCTCTCATGGAAAAGCATGAGAGTTTGGAGCGCGACTCAAAGACTTGAGAGTCCGAGCTCGCCTCGGCTCTCGAAAGTGCCAAGTCCACCAAGGCCGAGGCCCGTAAGGCCCTTCAAGAGGTTGAAGATGTGAAGAAGATAGCGGCGGGTAAGGCATTTTTCATGCAAAGCAAGCATATTAATGTAAACTACCTGACACTTGCCCGAATTCGGAGCTCTCCAGGGGCGTTTGCAGATCTGCCATGCGAAGCAGGTCCGATCGCCGCATTCTATCGTGGCGAGGAGGGAGCTCAACGGAGAAGGTCTTCGGTCTCGATCTGCCGAGGCCGCCATCTAGTGCCCCTAGCGACCAGTGAAGCAGCTGGTCGAGCTCCACAAGGCGGCCGAGGAGGCCATGAAGGGCCTCATAGTCCGGTTGTGGCTCGGACGAGCCATGCACAGGGAGCTACTTGCCTCGTCACGGTGGCTGGTGGATGCGTGCCCCCGGGTGGAGGTCATCAAGCGCTCCGCCTATATTGAAGGTGCTCGTCGGGCCCTTGCCCGCGCAAAGGTGCACTGGGGCAGGCTGGATGCGGAGAGGCTTCTTACTGACCCACCGCCAGCGGGCAAGGAGTATCGTACGCCCGAAATGTACTATAAGACTGTCCTGAAGGGTGCCCGCAATATTGCGGATGAGTGCCCCAGAGATGTAATTATTGAGTAAACTTGCTATGTATTATCCTGTGCGCTGAAAACTTTGTTCATATGCGCTAAGCAATGCTTGTTTAATTTAAAATATTACCTTATGTGCGGCCGTTTATAAAATCTGAGAGATGGCAAGTCGTCGGCTTCAGCCCCCATGCCACTAGTGCTGGGGTGTTCGGGATAAACTTGAGCACTCTTGTTCCCATTTTGGGTCCATCTAGGGGCGCTCAACACAACGAACAAGGCAACCGGACTTATAATGCTTGAACACTCTCACTTAGCCATAGAATTCTATAATTTTAAATTTGGTGAAGCCCCGGTATTCGGAAGACCAATTGGGCGCTATCCACGCCTTCGCTTGGACATCATCCGTGCTTCGCTCGAAGCAGCATAAGTCTTTAGGGACCCGAAAGACCTCTCGAATAGCGACCAGTCTCTCGCCTTATCATGCCAGCCAGTTTTAGCTTTCTCCATCGAGGCGCCGCCCAGCTCAACCGGGCGCAATCGCGATGGTTCTCCCAAAGCCACCTTAGCCGACGAGCGGAACATAAGGCACCAAAACGTGGGAGCCGGGCAAACCCAACTATTGACCCAAGACATGATTCGGAGCCGATTCATATAATGCTATAAGTTCGGGGTGCCGCACTAGTGAAAGTGTTCGGACTTATCACACCATAATGCGGGGAACATAAGCCCCTGGTGTATTCGGCCGTGCCAAAATATACGGGTGCAAGATGTCATTAGTGAACATATACGTAAAGTAATGCCATTACAGGCAAAAAGTGCTGCATTATTTATTCAAGGAATTCTGCTATAAGTGCGGAAGGATACAAATAGTGCGGTAAGCAAGGGATTGGACTAAATAAACATGTCCCCCTCCATGGTGGGCTGCAGACTGGTGTATATAATCAAATTTAATGCTCGATCGAGACCACCTGAGTGTTTGTCGCAGCCTTTTTCCCTCCCTGGCTGTTGCATCGTGAGTTCGGCGGGTTCGCCGCCGGACAGGGCCTCTGGTGAACGGAGTCCTGTGTATACAAAGAAGGAAAATAATAGTAAAAAAGAGTGACACACTTGTGAGCCCCTGGTGTGGTCGAGCCGCACTCTGGGTCTGTTGTGGTCGTGCCCCTCCCCCTAGGCCCATGGTATCTCCAGAGCGTAATGATGTGCGCGGAGGGTTGGTCTTGCAATTATGCAAGGGCTGGGGTTGGGGCCGCATTGCTACACGTGCTTGGAACGTGCCAGGTGGTCTTGGTTGATGTTGCTCCGGGCACGTTTGGCCATGTCTGGCCGTTTAGCGGCCGGACTCGAAAATTGCCTTAGAAGGCTGGTCTGTACTTCTGCCACGAGAGCCGCTGTATGTTCCTCGGTTTGGAGGGAGCGTTCCGTATTTCCGTTGACCGTGATGACTCCACGAGGGCCTGGCATCTTGAGCTTGAGGTATGCGTGTCGGCACCGTTGAACTTTGCAAACGCGGTTCGTCCGAAAGCAGATCGCGTGATAGCCGCTGCGGAATGGGACTATGTCGAAGATTAACTCCTCGCCCGGAAATTGTCCGGGATCCAAGACCACTTCGGTGTGATCGAGCTGTACAATTGGCCTCAACACCTGTATGACGCCTTTGAAGGTCGTTTTGTAGGTTTAATCCTTGAGGGTCTATGCCCATCTTGCGCATTGTATCCTGATAAAGCAGGTTCAGCTCGCCGCCGTCCATCAGACTCTCGTGAGGTGAAATCCATCGACGATTGGGTCTAAAACCAATGCGCGAATCCGCCATGGCGGATCTTGGTCGGATGGTCTCTTCGATCGAAAGTGATCGGGCAAGAGGACCATGGATTGAACTTCGGGCGGCTCGCTCCATCGCGATATCGTCCCTTAGTGCACGCTTCCGCTCCCTCTTGGGTATATGGGTTGCGTATATCATGTTCACCGTCCGTACTTATGGGAGGAAACCCTTCTGTCCTCTACTGTTCGGCGGTCGGGTCTCTTCCTCGTCATCGCTATGCAGCCCCTTGTCATTGTTTTCGGCAATTAACTTGCCTGCCTGCTTGAATACCCAACAGTCTCTGTTGGTGTGATTAGCTGGCTTTTGAAGTGCCATGTATCCGCATAAGCGGTCGAGTATTCGGTCCAAATTGGGCGGACCGGAGTGGTTCTTTTGAATGGCTTCTTCCACGACCGGGTTTAGAGCCTCGGAATCCGGCGTTGACTGCCGTATCCTCCTTTTCGTCGCCGTTAATGCGGCATTTATTTTTGCTTCAACGCGACCTGCCATTGTGGTCCTTAGTATCCGGACTGCTAGAATTTTTACTGAGGTTGTTGCTGCGAGCTAGCCAGCTATCCTCTCCCGCACAGAAGCGGGTCATTAATGATGTGAGGGCTGCCATGGATTTCGGCTTTTCCTGTCCTAGGTGCCGGGCTAGCCATTCATCGCGGATGTTATGTTTGAAGGCTGCGAGGGCCTCTGCATCCGGACAGTCGATGATTTGATTTTTCTTTGTTAAGAACCGTGTCCAGAACTGTCTGGCCGATTTGTCTGGCTGCTGAATTATGTGGCTTAGGTCATCGGCATCTGGTGGTCGCACATATGTGCCCTGGAAGTTGTCGAGGAATGCGGCTTCTAGGTCTTCCCAACACCCAATTGACTCTGCGGGCAAGCTATTAAGCCAATGCCGAGCTGGTCCTTTAAGCTTGAGTGGGAGATACTTGATGGCGTGGAGATCGTCACCGCGGGCCATATGGATGTGAAGGAGATAATCTTCAATCCAAACCGCGGGGTCTGTTGTGCCATCAGGGATTCAATGTTTACGGATTTAAACCCTTCAGGGATTTGATGACCCATTACTTCGTCAGTGAAGCATAGCGGGTGTGCGGCGCCTCTGTATTGGGCAATATCACGGCGTAGCTCAAGGGAGCGTTGTCTGTTGTGTTCGGCCCGGCCGGAGTTGTTGTATCCGGCGCGACGGTATTCGTCGTGGGTCGTGGGGCGCCCACGTGATCCATAAATGGATCTGGATTGCCTTGCTTTATCCTCCAATATATCTCGCAAGTCCGGCGCGTTCCCTCTTGGCTTCACGCTTTTGGAGCGGTGCCGGGGTACAGTCTTAGTGGAGGGCCTGGATACCTCTCTATCGCGACCACGGGCTGGTCGGTTTTGCCGTATTATGCGCTGGTAATGAAGGTATGTATGCTTCCTCCTCTAATCGGGGGAGCAACTTGCGTTTTGGGTAGCTCTTGGAGGGACGTTCGAGTTCATACTCTTCGGCCGCGAGGACCTCAGTCCATCTGTCGGCCAGCAGGTCTTCATCAGCTTGAAGCTGCTGCTGCTTTTTCTTTAGGCTATTTGCCGTGGCGATAAGCCTGCGTTTAAAACGCTCTTGTTCGATGGGATCCTCTGGCACAAAGAATTCGTCGTCGTTGAGGCTTGCCTCGTCTCCGGAGGGAGGTATGTAATTATCATCCTCGACCTCTTCGTCTGCCGCTCTCTCGTGAGGGCTTGCTTCTGCATCCTCCTGCACTGAATCTTGCTGGAGGGGATTGTCTTCGGCACTTTCTTGGGTGTTGTTATCTCCTGTGCCGGAATCTCCATTCTTGCTGTGGCGGGATTTAGAGCGGCGCCGCTGACGTCGGCGCTTGGGCTGTTTCTTTAAGGAATCTGCCTCCGCTCCTTCTTCGCCGTCCCCATCTTTTGGGGTATCCACCATGTATATGTCATATGACGAGGTGGTCTTCCAGTGCCCTGTAGGCGCTGGTTCTTGTTCATCTCCGGCATCGTCGTCCATACCGTCGATGTCTTCGGAGTCATAGTCTAGCATGTCGGTTAGATCATCGACAGTGGCTACAAAGTGGGTCGTGGGTGGGCTTTGAATTTCTTCGTTGTTCGCATCCCAACCATCCTGGCCATAGTCTGGCCAGGTCTCTCCGGATAGCGAGAGATGTTTTATCGAATTTAGGATGTCGCAAAAGGGCGAGTGTTGGAAGATGTCCGCGGCGGTGAACTCCATGACCGGCGCCCAATCAGACTCGATTGGCAGGGGCGCGGGAGGTTCGGAGTCCGGCAGGGAGTCCGGCACCTCGGAGTTACGAGCTTTGCAGGGGACAAGGTTAGTGTTTGGCTCCATCACCGTGGAAGTTGCAGCCCCCGAGGCGGTGTCCAGCCACCGGTCCTCGATCTGCGTGATCGGCTCCGGACCAAGGGTCGGAGCGGATTCGTGTGCGGCCATCAAGGCACTATACGGCGGCAGAGCTAAATCATGCCCATCGTGACAGCGCGGCACGCTCGGCTGTGGCTCGAGTCCGTCGAAGATCAAGTCCCCGCGGATGTCGGCCGTGAAGTTTAGGCTTCCGAACCTAACCTGATGGCCAGGGGCGTAGCTTTTGATCTGCTCCAGATGGCCAAGTGAATTGGCCCGCAGTGCGAAGCCGCCGAATACGAAGATCTGTCCGGGGAGGAAAGTCTCACCCTGGACGGCGTTGTTGTCGATTGAAGAAGCCATCGGGCCTATCGGTGACGGCACAGAGGAACTCTCAATGAAAGCACCAATGTCGGTGTCAAAACCGACGGATCTTGGGTAGGGGGTCCCGAACTATGCGTCTAGGCGGATGGTAACAGAAGACAAGGGACACGATGTTTTACCCAGGTTCGGGCCCTCTTGATGGAGGTAAAATCCTATGTCCTGCTTGATTAATATTGATGATGTGTATTACAAGAGTGGATCTACCACGAGATCAAGGAGGCTAAACCCTAGAAGCTAGCCTATGGTATGATTGTTGTAATGGAGGTTATGTCCTACGGACTAAAGCCCTCCGGTTTATATAGACATCAGAGAGGGCTAGGGTTACACAGAGTCGGTTACAATGGTAGGAGATCTACATATCCATATCGCCAAGCTTGCCTTCCACGCCAAGGAAAGTCCCATCCGGACACGGGACGGAGTCTTCAATCTTGTATCTTCGTAGTCTTGGAGTCCGGCGGACGATGATAGTCCGGCTGTCCGGACACCCCCTAGTCCAGGACTCCCTCAGGTATCATCATACCTAGTTCAATCTCGTTACCAGCAAGTCTCTTTACTCGTTCCATAATACTTCATCCCACAACTAACTCATTAGTCACAATGCTTGCAAGGCTTATAGTGATGAGCATTACCGAGAGGGCCCAGAGATACCTCTCCGAAACACGGAGTGACAAATCCTAATCTCGATCTATGCCAACCCAACAAACACCTTCGGAGACACCTGTAGAGCATCTTTATAATCACCCATTTACGTTGTGACGTTTGATAGCATACAAGGTGTTCTTCCTTTATTCGGGAGTTGCATAATCTCATAGTCTGAGGAACATGTATAAGTCAGGAAGAAAGCAGTAGCAATGAAACTGTAACGATCATAATGCTAAGCTAACGGACGGGTCATGTCCATCACATCATTCTCCTAATGATGTGATCCCGTTCATCAAATGACAACACATGTTTCATCAAATGACAACACATGTATATGGTTAGGAAACATAACCATCTTTGATTAACGAGCTAGTCTAGTAGAGGCATACTAGGGACACTATGTTTTGTCTATGTATTCACACATGTACTAAGTTTTCGGTTAATAAAATTCTAGCATGAATAATAAACATTTATCATGATATAAGGAAATAAATAATAACTTTATTATTGCCTCTAGGGCATATTTCCTTCAAAAACAAGTCATGCGATCTGACAGAGAGAAGGTAAATAGCATCTGCATTTATGAACTGTAACCAAACATATCTAGGGCAAACACAAGAACAATGAACTGTGGCAGGACCTCTAACAAAAAGGGCAAGAACACATACGGGACAGCAGCAGCAAGAGGAGCACTGGACTTGGGGTCGACATCCTCGCCAGCCATGTCGTAGAAGAGGTTGTCGACGTCGGGGAAGAAGTTGTGTCCATGATGAACCGGACAGTAGTCGTGCGGAGCACTCCCCAAAAACCTTATCACCCTTCTCCCGTACGGGACTCAAGGAGGTGCGGTTTCGGAGGCCTACCGTCCCGACTCGCGGTGCATGCCGCAAGCCGGGATGAGGAAGACAGCATCAGCTTAGAGATTGGAACCGGTGGCGAGAGGAAGAAGAAGTTCTGGTGCATCTCTCTGAGAGGAGCAACCTGAGAGGCCAGTGATGGGAGATGAAGCAAAAGAGGGAGATGAAGCGAACATACTTCAGCCAAAGAGGCGCGCCGTTTGGATTTAGTGTCCACTACTGAAAAAGTTTCAACTCCCGCGTGAGCTTTCGTATACCCGTCGTGCATGGAAAAAATTTAGACATCGACTCGGCTCATTCCCGCAACCCGTCATGACGAGGCATTGCGTGGCGAGGCGAGCGGCGGAGGAGGAGCACGCGTGGATGTCCCTCTTGCTCTCATGCTCATACATGTGAGGAAACACCCTCCCTTTATAAGGAGGTCCAACTCCCACCAAACTAGCAATGTGGGACTAAACTTTGGTTCCACCTCTTGCCTTGCACAAATGGGCGGAGTGGACCTCTAGGATTTATTAGGAATTTCGGAAATTTCTATTGGGCTGGTTCGGAAATAGAATAAATTCCAACAATGCCCCACTAGATCCTAAAGGCACACAAAATTTGCCATTGGTTACAAAATACTGTTTTATATACCGGTATTGCGATGGAGACTGTTAAGTTGAACTTCCACCTAGAACTCTATGCTACACTTGTAAGCAACTTGAATAGTGGGCTGGGCCTTGAACTGCAAGTTTTCTGCGAATCTAGCTTCACACAGAGCCTTGACCGATACTTGGCTACCGTGGGTCTTCCCCGCGGGTGGAGCTTATGCGTCATACTCTAAGACCTTTCATGAGTTTACTAGAGAGCACTCTACTCTCATAGATTGCAACGTTTAACAATCAGACTCATATAGGTGCGTTCTTCAAAAGATGTTCTGCAGGACAACATCTGTGCTTAAATGAGACACTTAGAACACATTAAGATATACATCAACCTGCCATGCAGATTTAGGAGAGTATTGCATCTTCAGGGAGTGGTATTGTTAACAGTAAGGATACTCTCCTCTTAGTTGACCAATAGCTTGTCTTCCACATCTAATTCACAGGATCTCCGATCACATAGACTAGGTTACCACTGCATCAACTCATATTGTGGGTCTCATACCCATCTCCCTCCATGCATTATCTATCACTTTATGTGATAGACCCTTAGTAAAAGGATCTGCCAGATTTTTAGATGTTTGGACATAATCCAATGCAATAACTCCGGAGTTTTTCATTTTTTTGACAGACTTTAACCTTCTCTGAACGTGTCTTGATGACTTCACGTTATCCTTTGAGCTACTCACATTCGTGATCGCAGTTTGATTGTCGCAGTTCATAAGGATACCCGGTACAGGTTTCGCAACAACCGGTAAGTCATTCAAGAGCCGACGAAGCCAATCTGCTTCGACCGTAGTTGTATCTAGTGCTGTGAGCTCTGCTTCCATTATTGACCTCGTTAAGATGGTCTACTTGCAAGACTTCTAAGAAACAGCGCCACCTCCATGAGTGAATACATAACCGCTCGTGGCCTTTATCTCATCAGCATCTGAGATCCAGTTTGAGTCACTATACCCTTCAAGCACCTTTGGGTGCCTAGTGTAGTGAATTCAATTATTCGTAGTGCCTTTCAAATAATGCAAAACTCTCTCTAGAACTTTCCAATGCACATCTCCTGGTTTTAGACAACCCGACTTAGTTTGCTAATAGTAAAAGAGATGCCAGGTCTTGTAGCACTGGCTAGGTACATAAGCGAGCCAATAATCTTAGAATATTTCAATTGATCTCTAGCAATTCTTCGATTCTTTCGAAGAAGCACACTGGCATCATATGGTGTTGGAGAGGGCTTGCAGTCACTAAAACCAAAGCGATTCAAGATCTTTTCGACATAGTGAGATTGAAGCAGTGTAATCCCACCATCATCGTCTCTCAACAACTTGATGTTTAGAATTACATCAGCCACTCCTAAATCCTTCATCGCAAAACAAAGAGATAGGAAATCCTTGACCTCCTTAATAACATTCAGATTTGTTCCGAAAATCAGTATGTCATCAACATACAAGCAAAGGATAACTCCCTCGCCCCCACCATGGCGATAGTACACACATTTATCAGCTTCGTTTACAGCAAAGCCTGCAGCTATTAAAGTTCTTTCAAACTTCTCATGCCACTGCTTGGGTGCTTGCTTAAGTCCATACAAAGACTTCAGCAACTTGCACACTTTTCCTTCCTGACCATCTACTACAAACCCATCTGGTTGTTCCATATAAATTTCCTCGTCCAACTCTTCATTTAGGAAAGCAGTCTTAACATCCATTTGATGAACGAGAAGACCATGTGAGGCAACTAGTGAAAGTAGAACTCGAATAGTGGTCAGTCGAGCCACATGTGAGTAAGTATCAATAGTACCATCAGGCCTAGGTTTATTCTTGAATACCCATTTGCACCCTATAGGTTTGCATCCATAAGGACGATCAGTTATCTCCCAAGTTACATTTGCCAAGATGGAATCCATCTCACTACGGACCGCTTCCTTCCAGTAGTCAGCATCTTCAGATGCATAGGCCTCTGAAATAGAACTGGGAGTGTCATCTATTAGATAGAAAAGAAAATCATCACCAAAGGACTTTACAATCCTCTATCTTTCGCTCCTAGTAGGATCTTAATTGTTCTCCTCCACAGGATTTTCAAAGTGTTTCATCAAAATGGCAGGTTCTATAATTGTAACTAGTTCCTGATTCAATGAACTAGGCATCTCCTGATTAGATGAGGTAGACATATCCTTCATGGGAAAGATATCTTCAAAGAAAGTCGCATCATTCGACTCCATGATAGTACCGACATGCATGTCAAGTACCTCAGATTTTACAACCAAGAATCTATAACCAATGCTATGAAAAGCATATCCTAGGAAAACACAATCCACAGTCTTTGGTCCAAGCTTGCGCTTCTTTGGAATTGGCACATTGAATTTCGCCAAACAACCCAAATTTTGTAGATAAAAGAGCTTTAACCTTTTATTCTCCCATTCCTCGAATGGAGTTATCTCTTTGTTCTTTGTGGGAACTCGATTTAGGACATGACATGCTATCAATATTGCTTCCCCCACCATGCCTTGGAGAGACCCGATGTGTCTAACATGGCATTAACCAAATCAGTTAGAGTAGGGTTCTTTCTTTCGGCCACCCCATTTGACTGAGATGAATAGGGAGGCATCCTCTCATGGATTATAACATGTTCCGCACAAAAGGAATCAAATTCATTTGATAAATACTTTCCACCACGATCGGACCTAAGCCTCTTGATCTTTTGATCAAGTTGGTTTTCCGCTTCAGCTTTATAGATCTTGAAATAGTTCAAAGCCTCATCCTTAGATTTCAAAAGATACACATGACAGTATCTAGTTGAATCATCAATTAACGCCATTAAATACTTCTTTCCACCTTTTGTCAACACACCATTCATTTCACAAAGATCTGAATGTATGAGCTCTAGTGGTGCAAGATTTCTTGTTTCTATAGTCACATGAGACTTGCAAGGTTGCTTAACTTGCACACACACACTTGACACTTAGATCCCTTGACAGTGGTGAAACTAGGGATTAAGTTCAATTTGGCTAGTCGTGACATGCAACCAAAATTAACATGACAGAGACGTGAATGCCACACATTTGATTCACTATTGTTGCAAACATGATTAACAACTTTATTGCAAACATCTGACAAGGATAAACGAAACAGGCCTCCTAACTCATAGCCTTTACCAAAAAATGTTCCATACTTGGATATTACAAATTTATTAGACTCAAAGACAAGCTTGTAGACACCTCTACATAGAAGAGATCCGCTAACAAGATTTGTATTGATGGAGGGGACATAATGCATGTTCTTCAGCCGCACGATCTTCCCCGAAGTAAACTTCAGTTTGACCGTGCCAACACCACAAACAGAAGCACTTGAACTATTGCCCATCAAGTCCCTGTGGTCTGATAAGATGAAAACATGGAAATATCACTGCATACATGCACATTAGCACCCGGGTCAATCAACCAATTAGGAGAATGATATACTGAAAGAATAGTCGGAAATATACCATACCCAACATCCTTCATGTCAGTGTCTCCAATGACAACATTAGCGGTCTTGCCACCTTTCCCAAGATGACGCTTGTCATAGCGATTAGGGCAACTAGGAGCCCAATGATCAGGATCTCCACACACATGACAAACACCTTTATTATTGTCATTCTTCTTCTTGCAGTTCATGTGCTGTACAGCCTTGTTCTTCCCATCAAACATTGCTTTACCATCAAACTTGTCCTTGTTCTTGAACTTGTGGGGCTAGAAGTTTTTCATTTGTACCATATTGGCACTAGATCCTCCCTCAATACCTCGAGCACGTGTGTCCTTTGCTCTCGCCTTTTCTTCCACATCAAGAGTACCAATGAGATCCAGAACAGAAAACTCCTGCCTCTTATGCTTCAGTAAGGTAGCAAAGTTCCTCCATGAAGGAGGAAGCTTAGTGATGATGCCTCCGGCAACAAACTTGTCCGGCAGCATAAAATTGAAGTGCTCAAGTTCTTTAGCAAATGACTGTATCTCATGAGCTAGATCAACCACGGAGTGCTCTTCAGTCATCCTGTAGTCATAGAATTGTTCCATGATGTACAACTCAATGCCGACATCTGAGACCCCAAACTTGGCCTCGAGTGCATCCCACATATCTTTTCCATTGTCGATTAACGCATAAGCATCACCTATGTTCTCACCAAGAACACTCAAGAGAGCAGCCTTAAACAGGGTATCCATTTTCTGAAAAGCTTGTTCCTCTTTAGGACTACTTTAGGTTTGCCTAGAGTGGCGTCATAGCAGCTCATGGTTTGAAACAATAAGACTGCTAGCATGCGCCACCTCTTATCGTGGATACCCTCAAACATAGGAGGCCTCATGGATGCAGCAAAACCACTCAGGGTAAATTTCCTATAATAAGGTTTTTTGGATTCTTGGAAATATGAGCAATTTACCGAATGATTTTATTAACAGAAATGATAGATAAGCATGACTAATATAGCCGAGATAAACCAAGTCATGCAATCTGACAGAGAGAAGGTAAATATCATCTGCATTTATGAACTGTAACCAAACATATCTAGAGCAAACACTAGAACAAGGAACTGTGGCAGGACCTCTAACAGGAAGGGCAAGAACACGTACGGGACAACAGCAGCAACAGGCGCACTGAACTTGGGGTCGACATCCTCGCCAGCCATGTCGTCGAAGAGGTTGTCGATGTCGGGGAAGAAGTCGTCGTTGGGGAAGTGGTTGTTGGTGTCCGTGATGAACCGGTCAGTAGTCGAGCAGAGCGCTCCCCAAAAACCTTATCACCCTTATTCCGTACAGGACTCAAAGAGGTGCGGTTTCAGAGGCCTACTGTCCCGACTCGCGATGCATGCCGCAAGCCGGGATGAGGAAGACAGTAGCATCTCAGAGATTGGAACCAGTGGCGAGAGGAAGAAGAAGTTCTGGTGGATCTCTCTGAGAGGAGCGACCTCCTTTTATAGGCACAAGAGAAGGAGGCGAGAGGCCAGCAATGGGAGATGAAGCAAAATAGGGAGACCAAGCAAACATACTTTAGCCAAAGAGGCACACCGTTCGGATTCAATGTCCACTACAGAAAACCTTTTAGCTCCCATGTGACCTTTTGTGTACCCATCATGCGTGGCAAAAATTTATACATCGGTTCGGCTCATTCCCGCAACCCGCGTCGCGTCGTGGCGAGGTGAGCGATGGAGGAGGAGCGCGCGTGGACGTCCCTCTTGTTCTCATGCTCATACATGTGAGGAAACACCCTTCCTTATAAGGAGGTCCAACTCCCACCAAACTAGCAATGTAGGACTAAACTTTGGTTCCACCTCTTGCCTTGCACAAATGGGTTGAGTGGGCCTCTAGGATTTATTAAGAATTTCTGAAATTGCTATTGTGCCGGCCTGGAAATATAATAAATTCCAGCACTCCCAAACACCAGTTGTACGGTGAGCGGGAGTCGCTCTGTAGGTGCCGTGTACCGGCAAAGCCGGATGCATGAGGTTATCTAACATTCTTAAGAAGTTGCTCCCCACCTATACCTATTCTCTCAACATGCACACTATCCACATCATCTCTATGCCACATCATCAATCAGTTTGCAAAAGCAGCCAATCACTCCACATCAACAGCCCAGCCACACCAGCAACTATCTCCTTGCATGCATTCGCATTCAGTCACCAAACACAAGCATGCATGCAATCAATTACCACGACCTTCCAGCTTTGAAAACATGTCATGTTCCAAAAAAAATCGTGTGCGTACGCCCTTCCAATTTCATGCTGACCCACAATCAGCCTATTATTAGAAGGAAACCGCAAAGCCTACCTTTGAAAAAATGCATGCTCCAATAAAAATATCCCTGTGCATACCCCCTTCCAATTCCCTGCTTACCCACATGCAGCCCGATGGAAGCAATAAAGAAAGGAAATTGTTGGACACGATCTAAAAAATGGAAACCGTTGGAGGCAGCATCTTCTCTCCTTCACATTCCAATATCACACAGTAATCTCTTCCCCTTCCTAGCATCTTCTTTTGCCCTTCCAATGGTACAAGTATCGAATCTCCATACAATGAATCCCTTCCGCATCCCTGTCCTCACAGGCAAAATAATCCTTCTCTTTTGCCCAACGTGCAGTAGCCATTGCCTCGCCATGGATCCACCAGTTATCTTCTTGCTACTATGGCCTGCCGACAACATTGATGTAATGGTTAATACTTGGTGGATTCTGTCAGTTGCAAGTTGGAATTTCACCATGATTTAATTTATGTGTTTTTAGTTTGGTAAGATCAAGGATTTTCAAGATTGAATAGAAATCTCCCTCTATCTGTATACAAGTTTTCTACTATGAAAACAGAGAGTTGGGCTCCAAAGTCAGGGAAATAAGATAGGCATATATCAGTACAAGTCTTCCTACAGATCCGCGCTTGCTTCTCCTATGTTCTGTAATCTTTGGAATATGGTAAGTACTTCAGACTTCCTATTCCTTTTGGCCCATTTTAGTTTCTTTGATCAGACTTAACTGTAGCCTTGCGTACGACTGAATAAATTAGATGTTCATTTTGATGGTCTTGCTGCTTGCATATGTATCCTCACAGGTAACCGCATAGAATGTGTTTGTTTTTCACTGGTTAGATATCATAAATTCAAGGCGAAATGTTTAGATTTTAGTGTATATTGGATTACTCCATGTGCATATGAGAGTTGCAAACTGCGGGGATGCTCATGTATACCGTGCGGAGCGAGGCAGGTAAAATAGTTTTTTATCTATTTAAAGAAACATATATGTCTACCAATACATTATCCTTTTGGGTGGAGGCAACACTTTCTTTTTTTCTTAGGTTGGGATGGTTGCCCTCCACTGTACTGTAGAAGGCCTAGAGGCAACAAAAATGATAGATTTTGGTCAGTTCTGATAGGCAATGCACCATAGCTGACATAACATTCATTTAATTGTGTGCCATTCTCAACTAATATATTACTGATCTCTAGAAGGTACTAAAATGTCTGTCATATGATTAATCGTACATGGTATTTCAGGCACTGGAAGAGTTGTGTTTCAAATATCAAAGGTCCATTTATCACTGGAAAGTTATTTTTCTATCACAACAGATCCTTGTAGAATTGACAATTGAGGTATGATTAATATACTTCTGCCTAAGGTTTGTTGGTTCCTATGGTACGTACTGTTTCTTGCTTAACGATTTTCCTATCTGCCCTAGCACAATACAATAAGTACATTTTACACTGATGACCCATCAATGGATGCACATTTTTGTCATTATTTTCAAGCCAGTTTCAGTTTGATAACTACAAATAATACATTCTTCCGGTGACCAAGACTGAATTCTACATCAAGGACCAAGAAAAATATATTTATGGAGTTGTTACATGGGTTTTAACGGATGCTGCCTTTAGTGGAAAAAACAAGTAATTGATGTTTGTTTAATGTGTATCCCAGTTGATCAGAAATAAATAGTAACTTTGAATTCTCTATACAGGCGCCTCTACCATTCGTCGCCTTCTATTTTCATGCACTATAGTCGATCTTTTCACCACACTAGCATAACATCTGTGTAGGATTGAAAGTAGGTCTAGAGGGGGGATGATTAGACTACTTGACCAAATAAAAATCTAACCTTTTCCCAATTTTAAGTCTTGGCAGATTTTAGCAACTTAGCACAAGTCAAGCAATCAACCTACACATGCAATTCTAAGAGTGTAGCAGCGGAAAGTAAAACATTGCATATGAAGGTAAAGGGATAGGTTTGGAGAAGGCAAACGTAATGTAGACATGAAGATTTTTGGCGTGGTTCCGATAGGTGATGCTATCATACATCCACGTTGATGGAGACTTTAACCCATGAAGGGTAATAGCTGCACGAGTCCACAGAGGGCTCCACCCACAAAGGGTCCACAAAGAAGCAACCTTGTCTATCTGACCATGGCCATCACCCACGAAGGACTTGCCTCACTCGGGTAGATCTTCACGAAGTAGGCGATCTCCTTGCCCTTAAAAACTCCTTGATTCAACTCCACAATCTTGTCGGAGGCTCCCAACTGACACCTAACTGATACGTCTCTAACGTATCTATAATTTTTGATTGTACCATGCTATTATATTACCCATTTTGGATGTTTATGGGCTTTATTTTACAAATTTATATCATTTTTGGGACTAACCTATAACCAGAGGCCCAGCCCGTATTGCTGTTTTTTTTGCCTATTTCAGTATTTCGAAGAAAAGAATATCAAACGGAGTCCAAATGGAATGAAACCTTCGGGAGCGTGATTTTTGGAACGAACGTGATACAGGGGACTTGGAGTGCAAGTCAAGAAGCAGCCGAGGCGGCCACAAGAGGGTAGGGCGCGCCCCCTATCTTGTAGGCCCCTTGGGAGGCCACCGACGTACTTCTTCCTCCTATATATAAGCCTACGTAGCCCGAAAACATCCAGGGAGCCAATGAAACACAATTTCCACCACCGTAACCTTCTGTATCCGCGAGATCTCATCTTGGAGCCTTTGCCGGCGCTCTGCCGGAGGGGGAATCAACCACGGAGGGCTTCTACATCAACACCGTAGCCCCTCCGATGAGTTGTTAGTAGTTTACCACAGACCTTCGGGTCCATAGTTATTAGCTAGATGACTTCTTCTCTCTTTTTGGATCTCAATACAATGTTCTCCCCCTGTCTTGTGGAGATCTATTCAATGTAAACTCTTTTTGTAGTGTGTTTGTCGAGATCCGATGAATTGTGGGTTTATGATCAAGTTTATCTATGAGAAATATTTGAATCTCCTCTGAATTCTTTTATGTATGATTCAGTTATCTTTGCGAGTCTCTTCGAATTATCAGTTTGGTTTGGCCTACTAGATTGATCTTTCTTGCCATGGGAGAAGTGCTTAGCTTTGGGTTCAATCTTGTGGTGTCCTTACCAAAGGATGTAAAGGGTTGCAAGGCACGTATTGTATTGTTGCCATCGAGGATAAAAAGATGGGGTTTATATCATATTGCATGAGTTTATCCCTCTACATCATGTCATCTTGCTTAATGTGTTACTCTGTTCTTTATGAACTTAATACTCTAGATGCAGGTAGGAGTCGGTCGATGTGTGGAGTAATAGTAGTAGATTCAGGCAGGAGTCGGTCTACTTGTTGCGGACGTGATGCCTATATACATGATCATGCCTAGATAATCTCATAATTATTCGCTTTTCTATCAATTGCTCGACAGTAATTTGTTCACCCACCGTAATAATTATGCTATCTTAAGAGAAGCCTCTAGTGAAACCTATGGCCCCCGGGTCTATCTCTTATCATATTTTCTTCCAATCTACTTTTATTTGCATATTTACTTTTTGCATCTATATTATAAAATACCAAAAATATATTTATCTTATCATATTATCTCTATCAGATCTCACTTTCCCAAGTGGCCGTGAAGGGATTGACAACCCCTTTATTGTGTTGGTTGCGAGTTCTTTGTTTGTTTGTGTAGGTGCGTGGGACTTTTGAGGAGCCTCCTACTGGATTGACACCTTGGTTCTCAAAAACTGAGGGAAATACTTATGCTACTATTGCTGCATCACCCTTTCCTCTTCAAGAAAAACCAACGGAAGCTCAAGATGTAGCAAGAAGGATTTCTGGCACCGTTGCCAGGGATGTCTTCGCTCAAGTCAAGACATACCAAGTACCCATCACAAACTCATCTCCCTTGCATTTACATTATTTGCCATTTGCCTCTCGTTTTTTCCTCTCCCCCACTTCACCCTTGCCGCTTTATTCGCCCTCTCTTTCCCAATCTCCTCCTCTCTCTTTCGCTTGCCTTTTTTCTATTTGCTTGTGTGTTGGATTACTTGTTGCCATGGCACAAGATAATACCAAATTGTGTGATTTCTCGAATACCAATAATAATGATTTCCTTGGTACTCCGATTGCTCCTCTTAATGATGTTGAGTCTTGTGAAATCAATACTGCTTTGCTGAATCTTGTCATGAAAGATCAATTCGCCGGCCTTCCTAGTGAAGATGCCGCTACTCATCTAAACAACTTTGTTGATTTGTGTGATATGCAAAAGAAGAAAGTTACGGATAATGATATTGTTAAATTGAAGTTATTTCCGTTTTCACCTAGAGATCGTGCTAAAGTTTGGTTTTCATCTTTGCCTAAAAATAGTATTGATTCTTGGAACAAGTGCAAAGATGCTTTTATCTCTAAGTATTTTCCTCCCGCTAAGATTATCACTCTTAGGAACGATATTATGAATTTTAAACAACTTCATCACGAGCATGTTGCCCAATCTTGGGAAAGAATGAAATTGATGATTCGCAATTGCCCTACTCATGGTTTGAATTTATGGATGATCATACAAAACTTTTATGCCGGTTTGAACTTTGCTTCTAGAAATCTTTTAGACTCAGCCGCGGGAGGCACGTTTATGGAAATCACATTAGGAGATGCTACAAAACTTATTGATAATATTGTGGCTAATTATTCCAAAACTTGCTATAGAAGAAATCAATGTTTTGAGTGGAAAGATGGATAAACTTATGAAATTGTTTGCTACTAAAAATACTCCTCTTGATCCCAATGATATGCCTTTGTCTACTTTGATTGAGAATAATAATGAATCTATGGATGTTAATTTTGTTGGTCGGAATAGTTTCGGTAACAACGCTTATAGAGGAAACTTTAATGCTAGACCGTTCCCTAGTAATTCCTCTAATAATTATGGAAATTCCTACAATAATTCTTATGGTAATTTTAATAAGTTGCCCTCTTATTTTGAGAATAGTGTGAAAGAATTTATGATTTCTCAAAAGAATTTTAATGCTTTGGTTGAAGAAAAATTGCTCAAAATTGATGATTTGGCTAGAAACGTTGATATAAAACTTTCGCTTGATGTTGATTCTCTTAAACTTAGATCTTCTCCTCCTAAGCATGATATCAATGAGTCTCTCAAGGCAATGAGAATTTCCATTGATGAGTGCAAGGAAAGAACCGCCAGATTGCATGCTAAGAAAGATTGCTTTATAAAGGCATGTTCTTCTAGTTTCCATGAAAATAATGATGAAGATCTTAAAATTATTGATGCGTCTCCTATTAGATCTTTGTTTTGCAATATGAATCTTGATAATTATGGGACTGATGATGAGTTAACTTTACCTAGAAGGCGTCCCAAGAATTCGGAGTTTTTAGATCTTAATGCTAAATTTGGTAAAAGTGGGATTGGAGAGGTCACGACTTTAAATAGTATTGAACCTACTATCTCGGATTTCAAGGAATTTTATTGTGATAATTGTTCTTTAGAAGGTTGTATTTCCTTGTTGCAATCCGTTGATAATTCTCCTCATGCTTATAGTCAAAATAAAGCTTTTACCAAACATATCGTTGATGCCTTGATGTAATCTTATGATGAAAACTTAATTTGGAAGTTTCTATACCTAGAAAACTTAATGATGAGTGGGAACCTACTATAAAGATTAGAATTAAAGATCATGAGTGTTTTGCTTTGTGTGATTTGTGTGCTAGTGTTTCCACGATTCTGAAAACTTTATGTGATATTCTAGGTTTCCATGATCTTGATGATTGCTCTTTAAATTTGCACCTTGCAGATTCCACCATTAAAAAGCCAATGGGAAGGATCAATGATGTTCTCATTGTTGCAAATAGAAATTTCGTGCCCGTAGATTTTATCGTTCTTGATATAGATTGCAATCTTTCTTGCCCTATTATTCTTGGTAGACCTTTCCTTAGAACGATTGGTGCGATTATTGATATGAAGGAAGGGAATAGTAGATTCCAATTTCCATTAAAGAAAGGCATGGAGCACTTTCCAAGAAAGAAAGTCAAATTACCTTATGAATCTATCATGCGGGCTACTTATGAATTTAGTGCCAAAGATGGTACTACTTAGATCTATCTTCGCTTTCATGCCTAGCTAGGGGCGTTAAACGACAGCGCTAGTTGGGAGGCAACCCAATTTTATTTGTGTTTTTTGTTTTTGTTCCTGCTTAGTAATAAATCTTGCATCTACCTTCTGTTTAGATGTGTTTTTATCTTTTAATTAGTGTTTGTGCCAAGTAGAACCTATAGGATAACCTATGATGATAGTTGATTTGATTTTGCTGAAAAACAGAAACTTTGCGCGCACGCATTTAGTTTTTTTAAATCACAGAAACGTGCTTTTGCAGTGATTCTTTTTGCTAATTATCAATAGACAAATTTTCCAGGACTTCCTATTTTATTAAGACTTTTAGAGTTCCAGAAGTTTGAGTTAGTTACAGATTTCTACAGACTGTTTTGTTTTTGACAGATTCTGTTTTTTGTGTGTTGTTTGCTTATTTTGATGCACCTATGGCTAGTAACATAATTTATAAACCATAGAGAAGTTGGAATACAGTAGGTTTAACACCAAAATAAATAAAGAATGAGTTCATTACAGTACCTTATGTGGTGGTTTTGTTTTCTTTCACTAACGGAGCTTATAAGATTTCCTGTTGAGTTTTGTGTTGTGAAGTTTTCAAGTTTTGGGTAGAGCTTTTATGGACTATGGAATAAGGCGTGGCAACAGCCTAAGCTTGGGGATGCCCATGGCACCCCAAGATATTCAAGGATAGCCAAAAGCCTAAGCTTGGGGATGCCCCGGGAAGGCATCCCTCTTTAAATCTTCGCTCATTGGTAACTTTACTTGGAGCTATATTTTTATTCGCCACATGATATGTGTTTTGCTTGGAGCGTCGTGTATTATATTAGTATTTGCTTTTTAGTTTACCACAATCATCCTTGATGTACACACCTTTTGGGAGAAGCCTATTTGATTAGAATTTGCTAGAATACTCTATGTGCTTCACTTATATCTTTTGAGCTTGATAGTTTTTGCTCTAGTGCTTCACTTATATCTTTTAGAGCACGGTGGTGGATTATTTTTTGTAGAAATTGCTAGTATCTCATGCTTCACTTTTATTATTTTGAGAGTCTTTTAGAACAGCATGGTATTTGCTATGGCTATAAAATTGGTCCTATAATGGTAGGCATCCAATTGGGTATAATAAAAACTATCATAGGAAGTGAATTGGATGCTATGATCAAGTTGATACTTGATAATTGTTTTGAGATATGGAGGTAGTGATATTAAAGTCATGCTAGTTGGGTGATTATGAATTTAAAGAATGCTTGTGTTGAAGTTAGCAAGTCCCGTAGCATGCACGTATGGTTTAAGTTGTGTAACAAATTTGAAACATGAAGTGTACCTGGCTTGTGCATCCTTATGAGTGGCGGTCGGGGACGAGCGATGGTCTTTTCCTACCAATCTATCCCCCTAGGAGCATGCACGTAGTGCTTGATTTTTGATGACTTCTAAATTTTTGCAATAAGTATATGATTTCTTTTGACTAATGTTGAGTCCATGGATTATACGCACTTTTCCCTTTCCACCATTGCTAGCCTCTTCGGTACCGTGCATTGCCCTTCCTCACCTTGAGAGTTGTGCAAACTTCGCCGGTGCATCCAAACCCCGTGATACGATACACTCTATCACACATAAACCTCCTTATATCTTCCTCAAAACAGCCACCATACCTACCTATTATGGCATTTCCATAGCCATTCTGAGATATATTGCCATGCAACTTTCTACTGTTCCGTTCATCATCATCATAACATACTTTACTTTTGTCATATTGCCATTGCATGATCATGTAGTTGACATCGTATTTGTGGCAAAGCCACCATGTATTATTTTTCATACATGTCACTCTTGATTCATTGCACCATCCCGGTACACCGCCGGAGGCATTCATATAGAGTCATATCTTGTTCTAGCTTTGAGTTGTAATTCATATGTTGTAATCAATGAAAGTGTGATGATCATCATTATTAGAGCATTGCCCAAAAAGAAAAAAAGAAAAAGAAGAAGAAAGGCCAAAAGAAAAAAAAAGAAAGGCCCAAAAAAAGAAAATAAAAAAAATAAAATAAAAAGGGCAATGTTACTATCTCTTTTTCCACACTTGTGCTTCAAAGTAGCACTTTGTTCTTCATGTAGTGAGTCTCATATATTGTGCTTCAAAGTAGCACCATGTTTTTCATATAGTGAGTCTCTTAAGTTGTATTTTTCATACTAGTGGGAATTTTTCATTATAGAACTTGGCTTGTATATTCCTACGATGGGCTTCCTCAAATGCCCTAGGTCTTCGTGAGCAAGCAAGTTGGATGCACACCCACTAGTTTTATTTTGTTGAGCATTCATTTATAGCTCTAGTGCATTTGTTGCATGGCAATCCCTACTCCTCATGTTGACATCAATTGATGGGCATCTCCATAGCCCGTTGATTATCCTCGTCAATGTGAGACTTTCTCCTTTTTTGTCTTCTCCACACAATCCCCATCATCATATTCTATTCCACCCATAGTGCTATATCCATGGCTCACGCTCATGTATTGCGTGAAGGTTGAAAAAGTTTGAGATTATTGAAGTATGAAACAATTGCTTGGCTTGTCATCGGGGGTATAGAAGTTGGGAACATCTTTGTGTGACGAAAATGAAGCATAGCCTAACCATATGATTTTGTATGGATGAACTTTCTTTTGCCATGTTATTTTGAGAAGACATGATTACTTTGATTAGTATACTTGAAGTGTTACTATTTCTTTTATCAATATGAACTTTTATTTTGAATCATTTGGATCTGAACATTCATGCCACAATAAAGAAAATTACATTGAGAATTATGCTAGGTAGCATTCCACATCAAAAATTCTGTTTTTATCATTTACCTACTCGAGGACGAGCAGGAATTAAGCTTGGGGATGCTTGATACGTCTCTAACGTATCTATAATTTTTTATCATTCCATGCTATTATATTACCCCTTTTGGATGTTTATGGGATTTATTTTACACATTTATATCATTTTTGGGACTAACCTACTAACCGGAGGCCCAACCCGTATTGCTGTTTTTTGCCTATTTCAGTATTTCAAAGAAAAGTAATATCAAACGGAGTCCAAACGGAATGAAACCTTCGGGAGCATGATTTTTGGAACGAACGTGATCCAGGTGACTTGGAGTGCAAGTCAAGAAGCAGCCAAGGCGGCCACGAGAGGGTAGGGCGCCCCCCCCCCCTATAGGGTGTGCCCCCTGTCTCGTGGGCCCCTCGGGCGGCCACCGACATACTTATTCCTCCTATATAAGCCTACGTACCCCCGAAAACATCTAGGGAGCCAGCAAAACACAATTTTCACCACCGTAACCTTTTGTATCCGCGAGATCTCATCTTGGAGCCTTCGCCGGCGCTCTGCCGAAGGGGTAATCGACCATGGAGGGCTTCTACATCAACACCATAGCCCCACCGATGAGTTGTGAGTAGTTTACCATAGATCTTCGAGTCCATAGTTATTCGCTAGATGGCTTCTTCTCTCTTTTCGGATCTCAATACAATGTTCTCCCCCTCTCTTGTGGAGATCTATTCAATGTAAACTCTTTTTGTGGTTTGTTTGTCGAGATCCGATGAATTGTGGGTTTATGATCAAGTTTATCTATGAGAAATATTTGAATCTCCTCTGAATTCTTTTATGTATGATTGAGTTATCTTTGCAAGTCTCTTCGAATTATCAGTTTGGTTTGGCCTACTAGATTGATCTTTCTTGCCCTGGGAGAAGTGCTTAGCTTTGGGTTCAATCTTGCGGTGTCCTTACCCGGATGTAAAGGGTTGCAAGGCACGTATTGTATTGTTGCCATCGAGGATAAAAGATGGGGTTTATATCATATTGCATGAGTTTATCCCTCTACATCATGTCATCTTGCTTGATGCGTTACTCTGTTCTTTATGAACTTAATACTCTAGATGCAGGCAGGAGTCGGTCGATGTGTGGAGTAATAGTAGTAGATGCAGGCAGGAATCGGTCTACTTGTTGCGGACGTGATGCCTATATACATGATCATGCCTAGATAATCTCATAATTATTCTCTTTTCTATCAATTGCTCGATAGTAATTTGTTCACCCACCGTAATAATTATGCTATCTTGAGAGAAGCCTCTAGTGAAACCTATGCCCCCCGGGTCTATCTCTTATCATATTCGCTTCCAATCTACTTTATTTGCATCTTTACTTTTTGCAACTATATTATAAAATACCAAAAATATATTTATCTTATCATATTATCTCTATCAGATCTCACTTTCTCAAGTGGCCGTGAAGGGATTGACAACCCCTTTATTGTGTTGGTTGTGAGTTCTTTGTTTGTTTGTGTAGGTGCGTGGGACTTTTGAGGAGCCTCCTACTGGATTGATACCTCGGTTCTCAAAAACTGAGGGAAATATTGACGCTACTATTGCTGTATCACCCTTTCCTCTTCAAGGAAAACCAACGCAAGCTCAAGACGTAGCACTAACCAATCTAGGATACACCACTCTCCAAAAAGTAATATATGGTGTGTTGATGATGAACTCCTTGCTCTTGTGCTTCAAATGATAGTCTCCCCAACACTCAACTCTCTCTCACAGATTTGGCTATGGTGGAAAGAAGATTTGAGTGGAAAGCAACTTGGGGAAGGCTAGAGATCAAGATTCTTGTGGTTGGATTGGAATGTGTTGGTCTCAACACATTAGTAGTTGAAGTGTAGGCACGTTCTGATGGCTCTCTCTCTCAAATCGAGAAGGGGTGGAGGGGTATATATAGCCTCCACACAAAATCCAACTGTTACACACATTTGACCCAACTCGGTCAGACCGAATAGAAGAACTCGGTGAGGCCGATTCAGTTCAAAATGTGAATGTTAGGAATCTTGGTGGGACCGATGTGATCAACTCCGTGGGGCCGATGTGCTAGGGCTAGGGCAAAACCTTATCTCGGTGAGACCAATCGCATGAACCTGGCGAGACTGATTTCGGCAATGAGCAAACAGAGACTTCGTCAAGCAAACTCGGTGGGACCGATCGCTCTTTTCGGTGACATCGAAACGTTACGAAGGGAAATAGAGAGTTTGCAATGCGAACTCAGTGGCACCGATTGCTCATTTCAGTGAGACCGAAATGTTACGAAGGGAAACAGAGAGTTTGCAATGCCATCTCGGTGAGACCGAGAGCCGTATCAGTGAGACCAAATTGACTAGGGTTTCTGGCAGTGGCTATGTCAACAGAACTTGGTGGTGCCGGATAGATCAAATTGGTAGGGCCGAGTTTGACTTTAGGTTTTGGAGATATGTGGAAATGAGAAAGTGGCTGAGGGTTTTGGAGCAATATCACTAAGCACTTTGAGCAAGTAGACCATTAAGCAACACCTCATCCCCTTTTAATAGTATTGGCTTTCCTATGGACTCAATGTGATCTTGGATCACTAAAATGAAAATGAAGAGTCTTGAGCCTTTGCCAATCTTTTTCCTTAGCATTTTGAGGGGTCCACATCTCTAGTCCATGTCATGCCAAACATTAAACTTTCTAAAATATTTACGTTGAATGGATATTAGTTCAATGAGCTATATGTTGTTATGTATTACCAAAACCACCCGGGGATTAGTTGCACTTTCAATCTGTAGTTAAACTATTTATACAAAAAAATGAAGTTTCACTTTTTTATTTTCTATACACCTAAATTTTTATTATCTTATTGTTCCACTGCAACACATGGGGTATTATCTAGTTCTGACAAACACGATGTACGACGGACACATACTTTGACATATGCCCCTTCAAAGTGTATATGAAAATTTAACAAGCCGGAGCCGAGAAGGAGTCGTGTAGTAGGCGTCGTAGGGCGTGTTTGGTTGCCTGCATTTGGCCCAACTAGGCCCGCGCGGAAAGAAACTGGATTGTTTGGTTACCTGTGTTCATTGTTGGGCCGACATCGCATGAAGTTTAAAGCACCCCCTAGCTAGGCCCAACAGCTACGCCCGAATCGACAGTTTCTAGAGAGCCTGGCACGATCGAAGCAGGGGAGGGTAACACGGTGCAGAGCTCGTGCAACCAGGGAGATGTCGTCAGCTCGCGCGCGTCTTCAAAAAATCTGCAGGAGGATTTCAGCTCACCTCCCGCTGATTTGGTCGCCCATATTTAGCCCCCTCCTCTCACCGCCCAAAGTCTCGCCACACTTCTGGCCCTCTCGAGCTTTCCCGCTGATGCGCATCGGCACCGATGAGCAGGTAATTAAGCGGCGCTTCTTCACCGGCGGGCGGTCCACGGCGGCGGCGACTCTTGTCCTCAACTTTTCCGACAGTTCCCGCGTCCACCTCGAGCCGCAATCATGGCCTCTATGAGTTCAATCACCCTCTTCTCTCTGTTCCTTATAGCTAGATCTGAGAGCATGTGGTCGTAGGGTTTGATGTGCAAGCATGTGGTAGGGTTGATTCGTGTAGTTCGTGTGCTATGCTTAATATAAATGCGCTAGATCGTGATTCTGTGGTAGCTATTGGTGATGGATTTGTAGCATGGTAGAGTAGTGTGATAGTGATGAACACATTCATAGCTAGTTGTCATGTATGCTCCTCCTTTCATAGATCATCCAGTACTCTGTGTGCTATGCTTACTGTCAATGTGTGCTCCTCCTTTCATAGATCGTCCAGTACTGTATGTGTTATGCTTACTGTCAATGTGTGCTATGATTGTAGGACATGATCACGCAGACCCAAGATCTTAGTCAGACCCTTGTCCTGTCCGACAACCAGTAAGGTGCGTCCTATGTCAAGGACTCCAAGCTCCCCCCCCTCGATTAGCACATGCCTCCTGATTCAGATGAGTTCGAGGAATCACCCGGTGGTTCACTTTTTGTGCCAGTTGTGCTTGTTGAGCCAACTGCTGCTGCTGCCACCGCTGCACTGACAGCCACAAAGGCAAGGAAGGATGGTATGGGGAACAATATGAAGTGGCAGTCATTCATGTCCATGTTCGTGTTGGATAGGATATTCGAGCTAATCTCTAGTGGGGTTAGGACTGACAAGAGCTTCAAGGACGTGCACTTGAACACCATTGCGAAGCAGGTGTTTGAGTTCTAAGGCCAGGAGGTGACCGCCACCTAAATGGAGAGCTCGATGTATCCAAGTGTCCAAGCTCAGTTACCTTACCGGCAGCTCATGGGATCAGAACACTTGCGCCATCTTTCTGGAGGTAGAAC
The DNA here is from genome assembly GCA_021437245.1 of Aegilops speltoides. Lineage (NCBI taxonomy): Eukaryota > Viridiplantae > Streptophyta > Magnoliopsida > Poales > Poaceae > Aegilops > Aegilops speltoides. The sequence goes on from CM038144.1 coordinate 451,012,657, forward strand.
ACTACACCGGCCATGTCGCGGTTAGCTCACTGCCTCCTTCTTTTTCACACTGACTACCATTGCCTACTCGCAACTAACAACACTTGTGCTTCTTTCTTAGGACCATCCCAAAGAAGCTGAGTTCCTCAACACACCCATCCATATGTACAACCAGATGCAGGACATCTTCTCCTTTGGGATGGCAACCGGCAAGCATGCCATGGGCTCTAGTGAGCCTCTCGGTTCTCCCATGCCGGATTTCCCAAGCACTCCGGACGTGAAGACAGTCCTTAATGGCCCTGCCAAGCCATTTGAGCATGTCCCTGTTCTCGATAGGAAGAGGAAGAGGGGCAGCCTGATGGAAGAGATCAGTGTCTTCACCAGCATGACTGAGGCCTGATGTCTAGTATGTAACTTTATTCTTGTAGACTTGTGTTGGGCCTCCAAGCGCAGTGTTTTGTAGGACAATAGCAATTTTCCCTCATGTGGATGACCTAAGGTTCATCAATCCGTGGGAGGCGTAGGATGAAGATGGTCTCTCTCAGACGACCCTGCAACCAAATACAAGAAATCTCTTGTGTCTCCAACACACCCAATACAATGGAAAATTGTATAGGTGCACTAGTTCGATGAAGAGATGGTGATAAAAGTGTAATATGGATGGTAGAACTATATTTTTATAATCTGAATAAATAAAAACAACAAGGTAACGAACGATAAAACTGATCACAAACGGTATTGTAATGCTTGAAAATGAGGCCTAGGGTCCGTACTTTTGCTAGTGCAATCTCTCAACAATGTTAATCTAATTGGATCATATAACCATCCCTCAACGTGTGATGAAGAATCACTCCAAAGTTCTTATCTAGCGGAGAACATAAGAAGAAATTGTTTGTAGGGTACGAAACCACCTTAAAGTTATTCTTTCCGTTCGATCCATTTAAGAGTTCGTACTAAAATAATGCAAAGTTATTCTTTCCGTTCGATCTATCCAGGAGTTCATACTAAAATAACACCATATGATACGCATCAACCAGCTCTAATGTCACCTAGATACTCCAATGTCACCACAAGTATCCATGAGTTAATTATATGATACGCATCAAACAATTTCAGATTCATTATACTCGATCCAACTCAAAGAACCTCAAAGAGTGCCCCAAGATTTCTACCAGAGAAACAAGGACGAAAATGTGCATCCGCCCCTATGCATAGATTACGCCAATGTCACCTCGGAAATATGCGAGTTGAGTGCCAAAACATATATCAAATGAATCAACATAATATCCCATTATCACCACGGGTATGCATATGCAAGACATACATCAAGTGCTCTCAAATCCATAAAAGTATTCACTCCGATAACATGAAATCTCAAAGGGAAAGCTCAATTCATCACAACAAGATAGACCATATGATCCAACTATATTAACAAAGCCCGCGATACATCAAGATCGTGCCATCTCAAGAACATGAGAGAGAGAGAGAGAGGTTAAACACATAGCTACTGGTACAAACCCTCAGCCCCGAGGGTGTACTACTCCCTCCTCATCATGGTGGCCGCCGGGATGATGAAGATGGCCACCGGTGATGATTTCCCCTCCGGCGGAGTGCCGGAACAGGGTCCAAATTGGTTTTTTGTGGCTATAGAGGCTTGCAGCGGCGGAACTTCTCATCTAGGGTTATTTCTGATGGTTTCTCTATTTATAGGATTTCTTGGCGTCGGTTTCACGCGAAGACGGGCCTCGAGGTGAGCACAACCCACCGGGGCAAGCCCGGCCCCTCAGGCGCGCCCCGCTGTCTTGTGCCCTATTCCTTCACCTTCTATTCCTTCCACGAAGCTTCAGGGGTCTCTTTTGTTCCAAAAAAAATGTTAAAAGTTTCAGGTCCTTTGGAGAACTTTCATTTCTGCACAACAAACAACACCACAGTAGTTCTGCTGAAAACATCGTCAGTCAGGGTTAGTTCCATGCATATCATTCCAAAACCATATAAAATTATTGTAAACATGACATGAATACTTCATAAATTATAGATACGCTGTATACGTATTAGCATCCCCAAGCTTAATTCCTACTCGTCCTTGAGTAGGTACATGATAAAAGAAATAATTTATGAAGTATGAATGCTAGCAAAGTGCACAAGTTTGATCAATGATAATTTCAATCATTTTTCCTAGCATCATAACAACAATTATTTCTCATAAAACGCATCATGGTAAAGTAGCAACCAATTCACATGTTAAGGTTCAAACAATGAATTCTCTTGAAACTCAACAACCTATATTCTTAGTCACCAAACAATTGCGATTCAACTTATTCAACTGAGTCTAAGTAAGAGCTCCACATACTAAATCATCATATAGTCTTCCATGATTGCTAATACTCAAAGTATATTCTTAGAACAAATGGCATCCATCGAACATAGAGAAAGATATGGGCTTAATGTTTCGCATCCCAACTCATTTATCATAGAGATAATTGTCAACAATAATAAATTATGATCAAATATATTTGACTGGTCATATGTGCCTAGATCTTTCCCCACCACATGATCCTTGCCAACTAAAGAATAATTGAGGTTGAAATGAGAAGTCATACTATTGACTCTTTGCATAAAAGTAAATACCTAAAAGTAAAAGATAGGCCCTTCACAGAGGGAAGCAGAGGCTGCCATGCGCTTTTTATTTGGATGTACAAGCTCTTAATGCAAAGGAACGTCTCGTTATATTGCCCCTTATGATAACAACCTTTATTATGCAGTCTATCAATTTTATTACTTTGCCATCACAAGTTCGTACAACGCTCAATTTTTCCTTACAATAAAAGATCAAACATATTTAGGAGCATATTTATTGCTTTATGCACCGATGACAACTTACTTGATGGATCTTATTCAATCCATAGGTAGGTATGGTGGACACTCATGGCAAGAAACTGGGTTTAAGGGTTTTTGGATGCACAAGTAGTATCTCTACTTAGTACGAATTTTTGCCTAGCAAAAGATCCTAGGCAAACACCACATATTTGAGGATCTATGACAATATATAACTTCTATGCAAATATACGCAACCATAACTCATTACGTTGTCTTTCTTGTCCAACTTCAACTAATTTGCACAAATTTGAAAATAATTAATGAGTATTCACGATCATAGAAGATTTCCAAGATCATATATTTGCATGTGAAAGTTCTCTTCCCTATACTAATCACTCGTGAATTGCTTGTATGACCAATATTGTGATTGTCAAGCTTCAAAAGATTTCACTTTCTAAACCAATGTGAAGCTATTACTAGTCATGATATGAGCATATAATTTCAACTTCATGATATTCAATTCATTCAACAATTTACTCATAGGATATAAGTGAAGCACAAGAGTAAATGATGAACTACTCCAAAAACATATAAGTAAAAAATCAAGTGAGTAGTTAAGTAAATGGGTAGACATTTGAGGACTCTCTCTTATTTAAAAACCTTCAGATCTAAGTATTTTATTAAAACAGCAAGCAAAATAAAATAAAATAACATTCTAAGAATAGCTCACATCATGTGAAGAAGAAAAAACTTAGGTTCAACCGATACTAACCGATGATTGTTGAAAAACCTTCATATCTAAATAAAATAAACTTTTTTTTCACATTCATGCATTTTTATAAAATTAGATGAACCTTTGTCAAAATTAGTGAACTTTTTAGATGTGATGAACTCTTTTCAAACTTTATGATTTTTTTCAAATTTTTGGACCTTTTTTTAATTCTTGATCTTTTTAATAATCCGTTAACTTTTTAGAAATTCACCATTTTTTTGTTTTTTGTGATTTGTTTGAGAAAAGACAATGGTTGACCAGTCACCAGGTGAATCACGATCAATGGGGGTACTGATAGCTCGCCTTACATGGGTCGGCCCAGCATGGAGGCGCAATGTGCGCCCGTCCCTACAAGTGGCGCTTAAAGCGACAGTTAGGTGTTCTCAATATGACTTGTTATGAATTTGTGAAAATGCGTACGATAAAAAGAGGGATGATCCTATTCTATGGCAAATAGAGCAGCGATGCACAGGGGAGACTGACCGGGCTCGCTCATTAGCAGGCAACATGGAGCACGACATTATAGCGCATTTTTTGTACTGTAACATTTTTTATTGTTGAGCAGGCTTTATGTACAGCTGCGTTGTTTCGTACTGTAGCGTGTGGTTCAAAAAAGTTTTGTTTTTTGGAAAAATTAAAAAGATTATGAAATTGCGTATATTTTCAAAACACAAACTATTTTGGAAATTTGAACAGTATTCAACAAAAGAAACAGTTTCTGAAGTTTTGATGTTTTTTTTTAAATTTCAAACATGACTTGAAATTTGTGAATAACTATAATTCCATAAAAAAATACAAAAAAAGAAAATAATTTGAAAGTTTTTGAATATTTTTGGAAGATCTGAATAGTTTTAAATTTTTTCTTAAAGTGTGATTTTCTAAATTATGGTTTTTTATTTATGAACATTGTTTTGAAAACACAAATACTCCCTCCGTCCGGAAATACTTGTCATCAAAATAGATAAAAAGGGATGTATCTAGACGTATTTTAGTTTTAGATACATCTCTTTTCATCCATTTTGGTGACAAGTATTTTCGGACGGAGGGAGTAGTTTTGAAGATATTGAACATTTTTTAATATTGTGATAGTTAAAAAAAATTAAAAAGAATAAAGGTAAAATAAAAACCATAGAAAAAAAACCTCTAAAGTAAACACTGGAAAAAAGGAAACCGCTTCAAGAACCTTTTAGAAGGTTTCCAAAATTGGTAAAACCCTGGGCTGAATCCCTCCAGAAGATTCTAGAAACCAGAATCGCTGCAATAGTTATCTCTCTAAATGTGCCGGGCCAATTTGATCGCTCACTCAGTTGCTATGTGCGAAATGACGACAATATGACACAACGAGCTTCACGTAGGACAAACGAAAGTACTCTCGTTCTTTTGATGGTGTCATGAGGTTAGAGAGTTCTATGTTCTTCGCCAACGTCTAGTGATCATCGTATTTGTGCGAATAAAATTGCCCCTTTTCTTTTGGTGGTTCCATGAGGTTAGAGAGTTTTCTGTCATCGCAGATCCGATTATTCGGATGTGATGAGTTTATATTGGTGTCTCAAGCTTTTTTCTGTTTGTTCGATTCTTTGTGGAGGTGAAATCAGCGTACCAGTAATTGTTATGAGTATGAATAGATTTGCAGGTACTTCTCAGAAAAAGGAATCACGAGTTTATTGAGGTGCTTAGTAAAATAGAGCGAGTTTTTTTGGCAAATCCCTGTTTCAGAAAAAAGAGTTTTTTTCTTTCCTTTTGTTAAATTGACAAACTTTTCTCAAAAGATATGAACCTTTTTCAAAATTAATGTTTTTTAATTCTATGAAAATTTTCAAATTTTGGTGAACTCTTTTGAAAATATATTGTTTTTTTTCAAAATCGATGAACTTTGTTTCAAAGTTGATGAACTTTTAAAAAAATAATGATCTTTTTCAAATTCATTTTTTATTAAATAATTACAAAATCTAAGTGATACAATATAAATAGAGTGCCCAGAGTTGTTCTTATATTATTCATGTTGTTTTCGGTCATTGCAATTGATTAGCTCTAGTGGTTAGCAAAACTCGTACGAGAGTCGGACGGTGCGAGTTTGAATCCTAGACAAAGCCACTTTTTTGTGCTTTTTTCATGGTTTTATGTTCCCTGCGCTCGCGTCTCGTGGGCCGGCCCAACTGAGCGCTGCAGTGAGCACCAGTTGGTTCCATGGCGCAATGGGCGTCCTATAAGAGCTCCGAGTTTTTGTTAAGCACCAGTGCTTATCTCTACAAGAGGTATACCTAATAAAGCGTCAACTCTCTACAAATAAGTACCGATGATTAAGAAAAAGATTGATTTATTTCTCTAACCACCTACCCAAAGCACCTTGCATCCTAAATATAAGCCTTTTCGAGATTCCAATATAAACTATATACGGAGCAAAATGAATGAATCTACACTTTAAAATATGTCTATATACACCCTCTTAAAATCTCTAAAAAGAATATATTTAGAAACGGAGGGAGCACAAGGCCTAAACATGAGCAGAAGTATAGTGAGAAAGCGAGAAGTATAGTACCGACCGATTATATTGCTCAAAGAAAAATTAAGAGTCCCGACCGACACATGCGCAAACGCGTGGTGAATCTTGGCAAGACGACGTAGCCGCGTCGAAGGATCATCATGAGATGACAAATCTCCGCGGCGAGTGGTATGGCAGCTAAGGTTGTTTTGTTCCTTGGTCAGCACTCAGCATGCAGCGGATGGAAACGAAGGGGTCAGCTTTGGACACTGGACTCGACCATGCATGCAGCTATAGCACACCATGCTTGCATTTCGCTGCAATGCTGCATATATCTACCGTCCCTCCCGGCCGTCAAAAGCAAAATCTCTGACCAGCCAGCTAGACCGGCTAGACCGGTCGGCGGCGCACGTACGTGTCGGTGGCCAGTGCAGGATCCATATATCCAGGTGTGCACTCACGTGCTCACTCGATGCATGGATCGTGGATGGATATACCGACCGATGGATAGATGGATCCATCCGGGCAATTGCCGTGCGCGTGCGCCGAAACGGGGCCTGACCGACTCGTCCACGGGACATGCATGGCGCACTGCAGTAGCTGTTGAGTAGGAGTAGCACCGATTTGGCTGTGGTCGGCGGTGCATTCACCCGCACCTTCGCGATCGATATCGACCCGTGGTAGTACGTAGGATTTTATCTTTGAATTGAAAATAAAAGGCGTCGTACGTACGAACCGTACCGAATCGGCTGGCGAAGCGAGCGTTGATCGGTGACTGGACGGACGTCTTGTCCAGATGATCGGCGACTGGATGGGCCGGAAAGGGAACTCAACTGCGGGATGGATAACGCGTCCCATCCACCACAAAAAAGAGCAAGTAACATGTGCGCCTCGCCTCGAGTCCGGCCCACCGGACATGGGTTTCTTGCAAAAATCAAGCTTCACAAACTTTGATTAACTTTATAGAGAAAAATATCTATGTCCACAATACCAGATATATACGATATGAAAATAGATTTCTTGATGAATCTAATGGTATTGATTTAGTATTCTAGATGCTTATAAACTCCATATCTTAGCCCGATTTTACAAAGTTTGACTTGAAGAGAATCTAATACACACTATATTTTGAGACGGAAAGAGTCATCTAGCTCACGTATTTATTATCTCCCAGTGAAATTCTATAACATAGCGTAATATATTGATATCAAGATGACACAAGTACATGTACATATACATGTCAAATTTGTTTAGATTTAGTTCGAATTGTTAACATGCTTTTGATGTTTAGAAAAGTTCCTGGCTCACATGGTGAATCTTGCTAATGAATTATTTTCCAGAAACGTCCTTTTTTTGGAGTTGGATGCTAACTAACTCTTCATCTGTTCACAAATATAAGAAATTTTGGATATTTTAATATGGACTACATATGAATTGAAATAAGTGAGATGTGGGTGTAATCACGAATCATCTCATGATCTATGCTATGCATATTTGGTTCGTCTAGTAATATATGAGCCCTCTCACTCTCAGCTGAAACACCAAGATCATGAGTATCTTGAGCATAACATGGCCTCTGCTACTGCTGGTCTGCACACAATGTATACGCTCAGTCTCCAAAGTCGGTCTAGTTACGAGTCGTAGCACGTGGTGATGGCATCCATACTACTACCCATCACAATAACATTCAACAATCATGGAGGAGAATATACACTTCGGTCTCATGCAATCCCGCTATAGCAGCAACCACCAAAAAAGTATATTAATCTCATTAAACTCTGCAAGAGCTGCGAGACGACGAATGGACAGTTGGACACTGGACTTGTACCTAGCTAGAGAATATAATCTTTGGTCAAGACTAGCTTAATTACGACCGCACGGGGATGGCTTGACCTCCTCCAAAACCATGTACTCAAGACTACTGCAAGAGCTAACCTGTTTCTTGCTGGGAAAACTGTATACATACCTACTTGCTTATTTGTATATTCACTGGTTAGTACTACGATCTACTGTATTATTCAATTAGTGGGCTACTAGTTGACTAATTACGTGATTAGAGTACGTACATGTCCTCTGGACAAAGCAATAATACTACTATACTAGCTAGGAAAGGTCTGCGAAGATATGAACAAGCGTACTATAATTTAGTCCATTAGTCAGCTCCAAGCTACTACTTTTACCTGATTTGGTCTTGCTTACGTTCTGTCTTTCGCGTTCCCTTTACATTCTACGGTCCAGTTGTTGGTTGGTCCTGAAGAAGAAATTCAAAGTTTTCTGTGAATGAACCCATGCTCTTGGCCGGCTGGTCTCTTGCTGATTTTCTGGGTCTCTTGAATCTTTTTCGAGCGACCTTCTCTACTGAATCCTGACGATTGAATACTGGTGAAGAGTGTACATGTACACCCCGGGGCCATTATTTGTACATATAGAAGATATCGAGGAAATGTACACGAAATTTCCCATACGATTAGTGGTAATTTACCCCGCAAAAAAAAGATTACTGGTAATTTCTCGAGCATTAGCTAGTAAATGGCATGCTTACATGCGTCTGGTAAACTAGAAGTGTATACTGTCGCAGTCAGAGAGTCATGCACGTTTACCCTTTGCTTAACTGTGGGTTCCTTCGTTGAAATTTTTATAGTCAATATTGAATTCATTTCAACAAGCTCTCCACTCTGTCTAGAGGACACAACTCTGAAAACTTTGTTGTTCATACTTTGTCCCTTTTCTGTCAACGCTACTGTACGTACTGTGTCTGTAGATCCGTACGAATACAAGAAAGCTGGACTATTACTCTCGCAAAAACAAAAATCTGGACTATTACACTCTCACACTTTCACATTCTCAGAGAAACGTATGGTACGGTTACTATCCGTGAGCAGTATATACGTACCATTCAAGTCAAAGACAACACGTAGTTGAATCACCGCCGTCCATCGCTGAAACCAGGCCGCTCATTTTGGACAGGGAAACCGGGGGCGATTTGGCTAGGTAGCTACCAGTTGGGTTAAAGTACGTACATCCCGTTGGAAGCGGCCCGTGCCTGTACGTATCCGACGTGGTGTCCAATAGACAACAAGGAGGCTCCGTCCGTCACATTCGATATAATTAGGCTACAAAAATAGAAAAACGAATACTAATGGGGTACAAACGTGGTGAATTTTGTAAAATGCGGTTTCTTTCACAGGAGAGAAGGACCCTGAGAGTGCATTAAAAATATCTATAAACAGTACAAGCACACCTTACACAAGGACCGCGAAAGAAAACAAAATGACATACCATTCCTTGCATTTTGCAAAAAAGGACATGGAGCAGAATGCAAAAACGCAATCTAGTTCTCCGAAACAATATGGGCCAAAAACCGAAGCCGCCATCGCCAAAGACAAACCACTTGGGGTGGTGGGTTCGTTGCGCCATCTCCATCGGACCGGAGGAAATGACATTAGGAGCTTGGCCTGCATCGCCTCCCACCCGACGACGGTGCGTCGGGAGGAATGAATGGAGCTGACGAGGCTGCATTGGGTTGCCTTTCGATAAGAAGAAGCAGGGTGGAGGCGAAAGCAGGCAAGAGACCAAGGTATGCCATTGCCCCCTCTGCAACCCATCAGCCTCCACCATGGCAACAATATGGGCTCTACAAGACAAAGATCCCCATCTCCAGATCCGGGGAACAATAACCTTCTTCATGGAGTGGCCGGTGGAGAAGCCCCTCTCCCCCTTCGGCTCCAACCACCGAGCAACCCAGGGAGAAGAGAAACCACCGGCAAACATGGGCTGCGACCTGTCTCTAACGAAGCTCTCCAAACATCCAGCATGATGCCACACAACAACACGACAAGCCAAGCCTAATAATAATGCTACTACTATATGCAGGTAGATCCCAGACACCTCTCCCTAGACATCACCGACTAGCCTCGTCGTCGGACGAGGCGTGGGATCTAGTCGGGGAACCCCTCTAGACTCTAAAGTGATGTAAAGAAGGGAGAGGAAAGAGGGGTCCCAGGTTGGAGTTTGGTTGTACCTCATATCAATTTTACACACTTAGAGGTACAAACAATTTTTTTAGAGCAACAATCTTGCTTTGTAGAAAAAATAATGTCAATATGGAGAAAATAACTCCTTTTCAGGAAAAACTTTCGATCTATTCATCAACTATCAATGATGTACAAAAAACACCAGAAGTAACAAAAAATTACAAGCAGGTTTGAAGACCACCAAGCGACGACTACAAGCACTAGAGCGAGCCGCCCTTACCAGAGCCAGATAAACATTGTTGTAGTAGACAATCAAAAAGCCATCGTACTAAAGCCTGATAGGACCAGCGCACCAGAACTGCAATTGTCGCCGATGAAGAGAAGCGTAGATCAAAAGAATCCAACTTGTAAGCCTCATAGATGAGTGAAGACTGGATCCAAACAGATCAACCGAAGACAAGCACTGATAGAATCCGGCGAGATCCGCTGAAGACACCTTCACATGCCTTCCAATGACGTAGACACATCGACATGACGGGGGCATAGGCGGGGAGGACCTTATTCCATCTTTAGGGGGCCGTCACCGCCTCGCCTTCCCGATGAGGATACAAACCCTGAGAAAAATAACACCTAAACACGCGCAAGAGCCCTCCCGTCGTCAAGCGCTAGGATCCACCGGGCCTCCATGGCCCTAAGGCCCTAGGAGACGAGGCAAATCAGCGATGGCGCCGATGCGAGGCAAGGAATCCCTAATCGTTCGGAATTTCTTTTTGACGGATCCTTAATCGTCTGGATGAGTCATGACGCGAAGTGGTTGTGTACATTCTCTCATGCACAAAAGCCCACATCCATGAAGAAAATGACTTATTTTTAATCTCCTTTTCTATCTATTGCTTAAAAAGAATGTTACGTTAATTTTCTCCACACCACCTCTTCGTCTATCCTCCCAACTTCTATCGAATTTTCCAGGCTTTCTATCAAGTCAAATCTTTGGTAACCCAATAAAAAATATCAATCTAGGTATAACAATAAATTCACGTTCTAGAAATTATTTATTATTTTCTTATGGTAAAACCTGGGACCAGACAGACATCTTTGATAATCCAATATATAGCGATAAATTCACGTCCATATGCAAATAAATATCAATCAATGAGTGCAACAATTCGGTGCTCAGGCTCACATCTGCACCAGGTAAAAAGAAATTCAAACAAAATACTAGAAAAATTCAAAAAATTCCAATTTTTCCCATGGTAGCCAATTTATTGCGTGAGGTTCACTCAAAACATTAGCTCATTTGGAAATCTGAGTAGCTTTCAGCAAAAAAGACAAATTGGGTGGTCGAAATGGAAAGCGGACAAACGGAATTCTGTACAACTATAGGGTTCGGTTCTTTCTTCTATCCCAGGTCCTTTCTTCTCTTGCGGATCTTTCTTACTTTTATTCCTCAGCTCGCTTACAAAAACTACATATTTTTTTTTAGATATGGACCTGGGTTCTCGCCTCAAGCAAGCTATTTCGAACCTGCCTGCCTTCGGGAGATGGGTTGGGTCATACGCGGGACCTACCCCGAGGAAGGAGGCTTGAGGCGCGCTAAATACAATTGTTTTATCAACACGGGGTGGAGAAGACCCAATTTGTCTTTTTTGCTGAGAGTTGCTCAGTTGTCCAAATGATTTGAAAATTTGGGCGGACCTCACGCATTAAATTGTCTACCATGGAAAAAAATTGGGATTTTTTTGAATTTTTCTAATATTTGTTTTGATTTTTTTTTATTCAACACGGGTGCAGATGAGCCCGGGCTCAGAAAAAGATTTTCATCAATCAATCCCTTATATTTGGTAACCCAATAAAGCACATTAATCACGAGCACATACCTATTTTATCGATTTAAGAAATGATAGAAAATTTATGGTTAATAACCAAACATAATATTATTTGGTATGATCCTTTTATTGTGTTAAAATATATTTGGCACATGGCAACGCACAGGCACGTACCTAATATATAAAGAATAATCTGTTACTACTCACATAATACTCTATTAATGCCATTGGTTTGTCTTCGCTTCAGTAACTGAACTGCGTTCTTTTTTGTCATTCTTTTTTGCAGTCCCACGTGCTAACGAATTAATGCCTATAATTCCACTCCACAATTACTGACCAAGTTCGTTATGTACACACATATCGAACTAACCAATTTAATCCAGTATTCCACTATTCCAGGATATGTTTGTAAACCTCATCCATCTAAAATATTTACGTATGCATTGCATATTTTAGTTTACACGCATCTAGCTTTTTTTTTAGGGAATTTACACGCATCTAGCTAATCCTATTATTTCCATGCATCGGAAAGTGTCATGCAAATTACTCTAGATCAGTTTTGGAAGCAAATGTACTGAATTATTAGCTGTACGTCGCACACATAGATTTCTCCAATGATGACACACGATTAGTATACTTCCTCTCTCAGTTTACAAGCCGTGCGCGTATCTTTATGTCGTCAATTTGACCAACCTAATACAAGTCATATATTACAAAAAATATACCAATACAAAATTTAGATGTTCTATTTTCAAACCGTATAATTTTCATGTTATATACTAGTTTATATTAGGATGATAAAATTGACAACCTAGTGATACGCACAGGACTTGTAAACTGAAAGGGGGAGTATTGGATTATACGCACCACTATAAATCATAATCCACCTAATCTCGCACGTAGCCGTGCAACGACTACACCAAATAGAATCATAAGGGATCATGTGGCCGATATTTATTCGTTTATGCATGTTGTCAGCAACGATTGCTAACCTAATCAGTGTACTAATTGTATATACGGTCCACGCCGAGGTCAAAGCGCGAATTGAAGACACGGTCTTGATAGAAAGTTCAGATGCAACATACACTTGCTTCTCCAACTAATTCCTGATTTTCTTAATTATGCCTGGCTGTATGCATATGCGTGTTCAAGGTCAGCCCTGCCGAGTCTTCTGGTTGGTTTTTTGAGTTCATAAGCAGTGGACGTACATACGTGCACATTAATTGTGTACTCTCAATCAATGACGACCCGGCTAATCATGTTGGTTTGGTGTATTCGCTATCATATATACATAAATAATCAGGGATGATTATAAGATTGATGTTTTCGTTATGGAAGGGAGATAAGGAAAAGGGATATACATGTGTACCTTTCAGGGTCTGAAATAGTGTGAAGGGAGTTGTATTTCTTTTCCTTGGCAAGATCATCATGAAATAACAAGGATAGGGTTTAAAACAAGCGAAGCGCCCCGCCAAAAAAAGTGAAGCCTAGTACGGCACTGAAGTGAAACGTGTAGCAAAATTCAAAATTATGGAAATGCACCAAATTGTTTATATATGGTATACTAGCTACTACTCCCTCCGTTTCCAAATGAAAATCTTTTTAGAGATTTCACCATGGACTATATACGGATGTATATAGACATATTTTAAAATGTATATTCACTCATTTTTCTTATGTAGTCCATATTGAAATCTCTAAATGACTTATATTTAGGAACAGAGGGAAGGGAGCACTATTCACAAGAGCTGCAGGAGTTTCAGCACAGTAGTTTGATTTATCCGTAGAAAAGTACCACTACCTGTATTGAAGTTTTCAAGTTGTTTTCTCGTATTAGTTTGGTTTGCTGCTTCCATACGGCGGTGGCACGACAGGGGAAGAATAGTCCGCATGCAGCTTAGCACGGATGAAACGACGCGACAAGACGTGACAACAACCAAATTAAAGGTCATGCTAGCTAGATATAGGGCTGAAAGGAACATTCAGCTTGCGACGGGACAAGACAAGGGAGATAGATATAGCCATGCATGTAGGCGCGCGCTCGTAGCCAAAAATGGGCGGGCACGGTCGAGATCGCTGGCCGTCGTCCAAGTTACACACACCCCTTTCCTTGTTCCCCGGTCCAAAGCTACGTACGCTCAAGTTTCTCCCGATCCAGATGATCAGAGGAACGAGATGGAGGGGCCGGCTTGACACGGTCGTGCATGCATGGCTAGTTAATTTACGGTAAAAAAATTATGCCATGTGGCCGTAAAGGACATGGCCAGTTTACGGTCGGTGTATCTTAGGTGATCAAGTCAAGTGTGGCACATACAGAGTCGTACTTGCGTTTAGAATATTACCTCCTCCGGTCCATAATGTAAGACGATTTTTGAACATCTTACATTATAGGATGGAGGGAGTATTTGTTAAGAATAAAATTTGTAAAGCAGAATGATATGGAAACTAGGTGTTGCCGAGTTAGTGCATGCATGCTTGCATACGGGTGGGCAGGGGAGTATTATGTACATCTTCCATGTTGCAGAGGACACCAGGTCCAAATTCCTTCTGATTGATACATTTCCTGTATGTAAGGATTACCTATTTGTAAGTCGCCTAAAATGATTGGTGTCAGTCGAATTTCCTACCCATTGAATTTCAATCCAACGGCTCTGCTCCATTTTTCACCTCCCGCAAGCCCATCTCCTTCTTCACCCATGCCTCTCCTCCGCCGGCGATGCCGCGGCAAGCCACATTGTTTCTGTCCCAGCACGGCCTACTCCGCGCCGCGTAAAATGAAAACCACTCATCAACTCTCCCTTGAACATGTGAACTCCTTCCTATCCTATGCGATCGACGTCGCGGCATCCCCAGTCAGGTCCTGGCGAGGCCTCACTGGGATGCTGCGGCCAGGCGTGTCAGCCTTGTCTTGGCCTCGCTTCTATGCTCGCCTCCGCGCTAACCTTGTCTCAGCCTTGCTGCCATGCGCCACCCCCTTTCTTCTTCATGAAAAATGACTTCGACAAAACTTTATTTCAGGCAACTCATAAAGAGCCCATGATTAATTTTTAACACCCCAACTCGAAGTGATATGCATGTGTGATTTTATACGGACACTGGGTCCAATCGTCTTATTTGATATTTTTTTGTGTGTACGCATAATGTTTGACACCCCAACTTAAAGTGTCAACATGTGTAATTTTATAGGGGTGCACACCGGGTCATTTTCGTTCTAGGTGGATGGTAAGATGTTGGCATTGGTGTGCACCTGCATGCTGGAAATTCGCTGGGGCATGCACATGCCCAACCCGTGCCAGCGGCCCAATCGCTCCACGATCTGCAAAGTCGTTGGATCCCGCACGAGGGCACATCAAGTTAAAATTTTAATTTTTTAAACTTGCGATTTTGTCCGTCATAGTTTTTGAAACATAGGGTTTTGTCGGTCGCTTGTACCAAGTATTAGTGTCGAAATTTAAAACTTACGATTTTGTTGGCCACTGGTTCTGGAATTTACGATTCTGTCGGTCGCTCGTACCAAGTTCTAAAAGTTGAAACTTAACAAAAAATTCAAAACTCATCAAAATAGATCTCATTTGAAAGACCTGATCACCGGAAACACAAATATGAAAAAAAAAAACTTAACTTAGCCGGTTGGTTCAATAGATATGAAAGATTGAATATCAAAAGCCAAGAGAAAAAGAGGATGCATGCATACCTCCGACCTAGCTGGCTGGCTTTCCAGTTCTCCAGCTGCGGCATTTCTTCTCTCCCTACGTTTCCGTACGTTTTCTAAGAGACACAGTGGAAAGCTCACATGCTCGAGAGCCCCCGTGCTAGCATCCCTAACCCTATAAATACACAAGGCCCAGCCCTTGTCGACACCAACACACACAAAGCTCAACAGCGCCTCCAGCTCTAGATCTCTCGCAGCTTCCTACGCCTACAAGAATCAGCTCTCTCGCAGCCTTCCTACGCAGCCTCCTAGCTACGCCTGCAAGAAGCAGCTAGCCAGTGCGCACACATCCCTCGATCACCTCGATCACCACACACACAGCCAGTTCCATCCAACACCTCGGGTAGAGGATGGCCATGGCGCAAGGACAAGCGGCACGGGCCACGAGGGAGGCCGTGCCTCCGGTGTCTCGTGTGGCCATCATCGGCGGCGGGATCAGCGGCCTGGCCGCGGCCAAGCAGATGGCGGCCTACGACCCCGTCGTGTTCGAGGCGACGCCGTCCGTCGGCGGGGTGTGGAAGCACTGTGTCTACCGCACCACGCGGCTGCAGACGCCACGCCCGGACTACGAGTTCTCCGACTACTCCTGGAAGAACCGCGACGACCCTTCGTTCCCGACCCACACGGAGATCGTCGACTACCTCGAGGGCTACGCCGACGAGTTCGACCTCTGGCGCTACATCTCGTTCGGGTCCAAGGTGGTGGACATCAAGTTCCTCGGCGGCGCCGAGGCCGGGTTCACCGAGCTGTGGAGCGGCACCGGCAAGGCCCCGCTCCGGGGCAAACCCATGTGGGAGGTCGGTATCGTTACCGGCGACTCCAACACCGTTCAGGTACCATATATACTTTGACATGTTTTGCATGCTTGTTTCAAGATAATTTGTATTCAATCGATCTCACGCTTACGGTAATCTGCAGTATTACAAGTTCGAGTTCGTGGTGATGTGCACGGGGAAGTACGGCGACGTGCCGCGGATGCCCGTGTTCCCGCCGGGGAAGGGGCCGGAGGTGTTCAAGGGGACGGTGATGCACTCGCTGGACTACTGCAAGCTGAGCGAGGAGGAGACCGTTGAACTGATGCGAGGCAAGAAGGCTGTGGTGGTTGGGTACAAGAAGAGCGCTATTGATCTAGCCAACGAATGTGCCCAGGCAAACCAAGGTGCGTATTGATTGGAAGGTTTAACATGGTTTGAACTAAGATTCTCCTAAAATATGGAAAATTCAACATGGAACTAGCAGCTAGCCAAGGCAGATAAGCTATCGTACTCGTGTAAACGCGTGTATACAAGGAAATTGTAGAAAAAGAATATGCCAAGCAAGTTCACACAGAGCTTATAACAAAACAAAAATAGGATAGTAATATATGTTGTGGAAGCGTCCCATCATTCGACGAAGTGGATGTGGATGTCTAAATAATTGTAGAGCCATATTTGGTGACGTGTGCCTTAGAGATTTGGGAGAGTCGGATACTCTGTTCCAGAAAAGGTCATTCTTGTCTTGACCCCTCGCACACTTCATCATGCACCTATTATATGATTCTAGACAGTGTAGCTAGCCTAGATAGGTCTCTTGCATTTACAAGTTCAAAGTACACTAGACGCAATCAGTACGCATACCGCCTTGACTTTTCATACCGCATGAGCAATTTATACGAGTCACTCAATCATATATATACCAAAGTGTTTGCATGTTTGACCAGTAGTAGCAAATTTGCGACAAAGATTATCTGCCGTTCCAACCGAACCTTCCAAACTACTCCCTCCATTCCTAAATATAAGTCTTTGTAGAGATTTTACTAGGTGGACTACATATGAAGCAAAATAGATGAATTTACACTTAAAATGCATCTATATACATCCGTATGTGGTTCATAGTGAAATCTCTACAAAGACTTATATTTAGGAACGGAGGGAGTAGACTGGTAGCTGGCATGGCGTCCTAACGAACAGGGTTTCAAAACAAAAAGTAGTACGCATTTCAAGAGTTTCTCAAAACATAGTATAATCAGTGCTGGCAACGAACAGGGTTGAAGCTTGACCTGAATTTAGTTTTTTCTTTTTTTGACCTGAATTTAGTTTTTTCTTATGGAAAGGGGTTAACCCCCAATTTTCATTAAGAAAGCCATAATAGTCCACTGCACCGTCAAAACTCACCATTTGCAGAGCCCAGTTCTCACCAGATAGTAAATACTCAAGCTGGAGTAAAGACCTGAAATTAGTAGTAGGAGCTGGATGCGTCATGATTCCGTGAAATTAGTAGTAAGATCGAGATGTGTTTGATATGGATCGATCGATTAACCGGCCGCGTTTGCTTGTTTGTTGCAGGCGAGGGAGGGCAGGCGTGCACGATGCTGGTACGGACCCTGCACTGGGTGGTGCCATCCTACTCCATCTGGGGCTTGCCATTCTCCATGTTCTACTCCACACGCTTGTCTCAGCTCTTCTACGAGCGGCCCAACCAAGGGTTCTTCCGATCCCTCCTCTGCCGCCTCATGAGCCCACTGGTATGTGTACGTCAGAATTCATGCACGTATACAGAAAATACGTAGAAGCGTACGTTTGAACGTACGCGATACTACATCGGGACTCGAGAACATGCACGTGTGCATGCTGGAGACCATGCATGCATGCATATCACAATCTGACAGCAACGTGTTGTGTTTTGAATTCTGGTGGTGCAGCGGGCAGGGGTGTCAAAGTTCATCGAGTCGTACCTGTCATGGAAGCTGCCGCTGGGAAAGTACGGGCTGACGCCGGACCACCCCTTCGTCGAGGACTATGCCAGCTGCCAGATGGCCATCCTCCCGGAGGGCTTCTTCGACATGGCGGACCGCGGCCTCGTCCGCTTCAAGAGAGCCTCCGCCGGGTGGTGCTTCTCCCAGAACGGCGTCGTCCTCGACGACGGCACCAAGGTGGAGGCGGACCTTGTCTTCCTCGCCACCGGCTTCGAGGGCAAGGACAAGCTCCGCGAGGTCCTGCCAAAGCCCTTCCGCGACCTCGTCGTCGGCAAGTCTTCCATGATGCCGCTCTACCGGTACGTGTATAGCCTCCGATTATCTTTTGCTCCAAGCCTCCAACATATGTGAATTGATCGACGCTGACCTGCAATTTATTTTGGCAGTGGCACGATCCACCCGCTGATCCCCAACATGGCGTTCGTCGGGTTCGTGGAGAGCGTGTCCAACCTGCACACGTCGGAGCTGCGGTGCCGGTGGCTGTCGGGGCTGCTGGAGGGGCGGTTCGAGTTGCCGAACGTGAAGGCCATGATGGGGCATGTTGCCGGCGAGGCCGACGCCATGCGCCGCACCACGCGGTTCTACCGCCGCCACTGCATCTCCACCTACAGCATCCACGACAGCGACGGCATGTGCGCCGACCTGGGCTCCGCCACGCTCCGCAAGGCCAATTGGATCGCCGAGCTTTTCGCCCCATACAATAACAAGGACTACAAGGAACAGTAACTCATACGTACGCATAGCACAGTACACACATCGTCCTACGTACGCTACATTTACTCGACCGCAACAATACCCACGGCCGAGTCTGTACGTACGCACGGTATAATACATTCTTTTAGTAAAAAATACAAATATACGTGATTCTATTGGTGGCTAATAATATCCATCGCGAACAAGAATATACTAGTGGCTAGGGCTTGCCATTGCGGGCCTCTTGTGAGTGTTTCTATGCGTTGCCATGTTGGTTCTGTACTTTAGGCTGGCTAGTTTTGGTGCCATGTTGACTCTGCACACTGGGCTAGCTTGTTTATTATGTATTTGTTTTGACTCGTGTGTATGAACATTGGCTTGTGTGCACCTTTGTTGTTGGCACATTTGGAAAAGGCGCAATGCCGTCGTCTTCAGAAGGGCCACTCCCTCCCTTGCTGCTACCCTCAAGGCCTGCCGTAACGAAGCCGTCCTCTCGCCCGAACGGTTTGCCATGGAGCACCGCGATCACATTGATGTTTGGCTGCGTGCGCTCGCCCTCCATCCCAACCCTGTGACAGTTTGTCTAGAAAGCTCATACTGCCATTGATCGCCCACAACCGGGTTGTATCTGCAGTAGCTGGCTCTCTCAAGTAATCCGGGCCAAACACTGCTACCACAACCTTTGAGAATTTGTACATGGAGTCTAGGCACGTGGACTCGCTCATTAGAACATACTCATCAATGAGATCACCGGGTACTTCGCATGCAAGCATCCGAATAGCTGCAGTGTATTTCTGATAAGAGGAGAAGCAAATCTTTCCCAGGGCATCCTTCTTGCACTCGAAATAGTTGTCGTACGCCACCACCCCCTCCCGAATACGGTTGAACACATGTCTAGCAATCCAGAGGCGGCGCCAGAATAGGTTGTGTTTGAAGAGCGGGTCAGCGGACTCGAAGTACTCCTGCCAGAGTAGGCAATGGCCTCTCTCTCCCTCTGTGTGTTGCGATTCAACGCCGGAGTATGCCCCGGGATGGAGGCCCTGAACATCAGCCGCTTCCTACTAATGTGGTCATGGACGACCAAAGCAGCAGCCACAATCTCCTCATCATCGGACGAAAAATCATCCAAATCGCAAATGAAATTATGGAAAAAAAGTACTCGTCGCGAGAGTTCATTTGTACCTTGAAGGCAAACCGCCGAATACCTTGCGGGCATGGTGAAAGAAGCCGACCAGTGAAGAGCCTCGCGCCTTTTTGATACCAGGTAGCAGGCCTGTCAGCGTGGAGGCAAACGTGGTGGTGTCCAGCGAGCGAGGTATACACGCAAGGCGGTGCTGCCGGCGGCAAAGGCGAGGGGTTGGCGTCGACGTTGTAGTGCTGCGACGGTGGCAAAACCAGTCCCCCAACGCCAAAGTATGGGGCATTCGAGTGGTGGCGTGCTGCTGGGGGGGTATTTGGGTGTGGCTGGCTGGCCTGGGCGCTGAAACTTGGCGGCGGCGAGGAGAAGGGGCGGCCGAGTGTGGTGGCAGTCGATGGGAAAAAGGGGGAAATGACAAATGTGCCACCGACCGCCGGGCCTGGGGAAAGACAAGGGCAGGCCCAAATTTGGGCCTGAAATGGATCGCGCGCGGCCAAAAAGCGGACGTTGGTCCTTTCATGTCGGCTTGTTGGGCCGAATTTTGTGTCAGTTTTGACCCAAATGGACACTCACAGACAGTTTCAGTCGGCGCGTTGGAGTTGCTCCTAGCACTGCACAAGCCCAGGACAGTGTGTGAAGGAAATATGCCTAGAGGCAATAATAAAGTTGTTATTTTATACTATTTCCTTATTCATGATAAAGGTTTATTATTCATGCTAGAATTGTATTGATTGGAAACCTTGATACATGTGTGAATACATAAACAAACAACGTGTCCCTAGTGAGCATCTACTAGACTAGCTCGTTTATCAAAGATGGTTAAGGTTTCCTAACCATGGACATGAGTTGTCATTTGATAACGGGATCACATCATTAGGAGAATGATGTGATGGACATGACCCATCCGTTAGCTTAGCATAATGATCGTTCAGTTTTATTGCTATTGCTTTCTTCATGTCAAATACATATTCCTTCGACTATGAGATTATGCAACTCCCGGATACCGGATGAATAACTTGTGTACTATCAAATGTCACAATAACTATGTGATTATAAAGATGCTCTACATGTATCTCCGAAGGTGTTTGTTGAGTTGGCATAGATCGAGATTAGGATTTGTCACTCCGAGTATCAGAGAGGTATCTCTGGGCCCTCTCGATAATACACATCATAAGCTTGCAAGCAAACGACTAAGGAGTTAGTCACGAGGTGATGTATTACGGAACAAGTAAAGAAACTTGCTGATAATGAGATTGAACTAGGTATGAAGATACCGACGATCAAATCTCAGGCAAGTAACATACCGATGGACAAAGGGAATTACATATGTTGTCATAACGGTTCGACCGATAAAGATCTTCGTAGAATATGTAGGAGCCAATATGGGCATCCAGGTTCCGCTATTGGTTATTGACTAGTGAGGTGTCTTGGTCATGTCTACATAGTTCTCGAACCCGTAGAGTCTGCACGCTTAACGTTCGATGACGATATAGTATTATATGTATTATGTGATTTGGTGACCGAATGTTGTTCGGAGTCCCGGATGAGATCATGGACATGATGAGGAGTCTCTAAATGGTCGAGAGGTAAAGATTATATATAGGACGATGGTATTCAGACACCGGGAGTGTTCCGGAGGGTACCGGGTACATATCGGGTCATCGGAAGGGGTTCCGGGCACCCCCGGCAAAAGATATGGGCCTTATGGGCCAAGAGGGGAAACACACCAGCCACAAGGGGCTGATGTGCCCCCCATATGCACTGGGCTAAGGAGGGGAATGAAAGGGGCGAAGGGAAAGGAAAGTGTGGATTAGGATTCCCACTTCCTTCCCTCTCCCCCCTCTTTCCTTCACCCTCGGTTAAATATGGCAGGGGGCACCACTTGGGGAGGACCCCAGGTAGGATTCGGCCTACTTGGGGTGCCTCGTGGAAGCCTCCCCTCTCCCTTTGAGGGAGTCCTAGACTAAGGGATCCTCGGACAGCCAGACTATGTACTATGGCTGGTCTGTTGGACTATATATGAAGACACAAGATAGAAGACTTCGTCCCGTGTCCGGATGGGACTCTCCTTAGCGTGGAAGGCAGGCTTGGCGATGCGGATATGTAGATTCCTTTCTCTGTAACTGACTTTGTGTAACCCTAGCCCCCTCCAGTGTCTATATAAACCTGGGGGTTTAGTCCGTAGGACAACGATCATAATCTCATAGGCTAGACTTCTAGGGTTTCGCCATTACAATCTCGTGGTAGATCAACTCTTGTAATACTCATATTCATAAAGATCAATCAAGCAGGAAGTAGGGTATTACCTCCATAGAGAGGGCCTGAACCTGGGTAAACATTGTGTCCCCCACCTCCTGTTACCATTAGCCTTAGACGCGCAGTTCGGGACCCCTATCCGAGATCCGCCAGTTTTGACACCAACATTGGTGCTTTCATTGAGAGTTTCACTGTGACGTCGGAGATACGCTTGATGGCTCCATCAATCATCTACAACAATGCAGTCCAGGGGGAGACCTTCCTCCCCGGACAGATCTTCGTATTCGGCGGTTTCGCACTGTGGGCCAACTCACTTGGCCACCTAGAGCAGCTCGACAGCTACGCCCCTGGCCATCGGGTCAGATTCGGAAGCCTGAATTTCATGGCCGATATCCGCGGAGACTTGATCTTTGATGGATTCGAGTCCATGATGGCTGCCCCCGACCACCACGATGAACATGACCTAGATCTATCATCTGGCCGCACACAGGAGATAGCGCCTGTGACCGCCCTGGCCCTAGAGTCGGACGGACTGCGTCGTCCGAGGACGGGAAGCTTAACCCCGCCGCGGAGGCCGCAGACTCAGTGGTGCTCGAGCCACACACATATCCAATATCAGGCTGGGCTTGTATCACCGGAACCATGGACTTGTCTTCGACCATGGTTTCTGGACCGCGTGCATTCGCATCTATCGATCCCGATTGGGCGCATTCTTGGAGTTCAGCTCCGCGGGCATCTTTAAGCACTCGCCTTTCGGTGACGTGTTAAACTCATTGAAGGCCCTCTCCTTGTTAGAGAATTCTCGACCGAACTATGTCCGGCTCGAATGGGAAGCAGACGACGAAGAACTTCGTTTCCCACCCACCACTGAGGGAGTCCTGGACTAAGGGGTCCTCGGACAGCCGGACTATATACTTTGGCCGGACTGTTGGACTATGAAGATACAAGATAGAAGACTTCGTCCCATGTCCGGATGGGACTCTCCTTGGCGTGGAAGGCAAGCTTGGCAATTCAGATATGTAGATTCCTTTCTCTGTAACCGACTTTGTATAACCCTAGGTCCCCCGGTTGTTGGGGAACGTAGTAATTTCAAAAAATTTCCTACGCACACGCAAGATCATGGTGATGATATAGCAACGAGAGGGGAGAGTGTATGTCCACGTACCCTCGTAGACCGTAAGCGGAAGCGTTTATCACAACGCGGTTGATGTAGTCGTACGTCTTCACGATCCGACCGATCCAAGCACCGAACGTACGGAGCCTCCGAGTTCAGCACACGTTCAGCTCGATGACGATCTCCGGCCTCCGATCCAGCCGAGCTCCGGAGATGAGTTCCGTCAGCACGACGGCGTGGTGACGATGATGATGTTCTACCAGCGCAGGGCTTCGCCTAAACTCCGCGACGATATGACCGAGGAGGATTATGGTGGAAGGGGGCACCGCACACGGCTAAGGAACGATCTGTAGATCAACTTCTGTGTCTATGGGGTGCCCCCTGCCCCTGTATATAAAGGAGGGAGGGGGGAGGCCGGCCGACCCCTTTGGGCGCGCCAAGGGAGGAGGAATCCTCCTCCTAGTAGGAGTAGGATTCCCCCTTTCCTATTCCTACTAGGAGGGGGAAGGAAGGGGGAGAGGGGGGAAGGAAAGGGGCGCGCCGCCCCCCTCCTAGTCCAATTTGGACTAGAGGGATAGGGGGCACGCGGCCCACCCTGGCCGCCCCTCTCTCTTCCCACCTAGGCCCATGTGGCCCATTAACTCTCCCGGTGGGTTCCGGTAACCCCCCCGCACTCCGGTTTTCTCCGAAATCACCCGGAACCTTTCCGGTGTCCGAATATAGTCGTCCAATATATCAATCTTTATGTATCGACCATTTCGAGACTCCTCGTCATGTCCGTGATCACATCCGGGACTCCGAACAAACTTCGGTACATCAAAACTTATAAACTCATAATAAAACTGTCATCGAAACGTTAAGCGTGCGGACCCTACGGGTTCGAGAACTATGTAGACATGACCTAAAACCATTCTCGGTCAATAACCAATAGCGGGACCTGGATGCCCATATTGGTTCCTACATATTCTACGAAGATCTTTATCGGTCAAACCGCACAACAACATACTTTGTTCCCTTTGTCATCGGTATGTTACTTGCCTGAGATTTGATCGTCGGTATCCAATACCTAGTTCAATCTCGTTACGCAAGTCTCTTTACTCGTTCCGTAATCGTCATCTCATAACTAACTCATTAGTTACATGCTTGCAAGGCTTAGGTGATGAGTATTATCGAGAGGGCCCAGATACCTCTCCGACAATCGGAGTGACAAATCCTAATCTCGAATTATGCCAACCCAACATGTACCTTCGGAAACACCAGAGCACCTTTATAATCACCCAGTTACGTTGTGACGTTTGGTAGCACACAAAGTGTTCTTCCGGTAAACGGGAGTTGCACAATCTCATAGTTTGTAGGAACTTTGTATAAGTCATGAAGAAAGCAATAGCAGATATCTTGAGCGATCAAGTGCTAGGCTAACAGAATGGGTCATGTCAATCACATCATTCTTCTAATGATGTGATCCCACTAATCAAATGACAACACATGTCTATGGTTAGGAAACATAACCATCTTTGATTAATGAGCTAGTCAAGTAGAGGCATACTAGTGACTATGTGTTTGTCTATGTATTCACACATGTATCATGTTTCCGTTAATACAATTCTAGCATGAATAATAAACATTTATCATGATATGAGGAAATAAATAATAACTTTATTATTGCCTCTAGGGCATATTTCCTTCAGTCTCCCACTTGCACTAGAGTCAATAATCTAGATTACATAGTAATGATTCTAACACCCATGGAGTCTTGGTGCTGATCATGTTTTGCTCGTGAGAGAGGCTTAGTCAACGGTCGCAACATTCAGATCCGTATGTATCTTGCAAATCTCTATGTCTCCCACTTGGACTTGGTCCCGAATGGAATTGAAGCGTCTCTTGATGTGCTTGGTCCTCTTGTGAAATCTGGATTCCTTTGCCAAAGCAATTGCACCAAGATTGTCACGAAGATCTTCATTGGTCCCGATGCACTAGGTATGACACCTAGATCGGAAATGAACTCCTTCATCCAGACTCCTTCATTTGCTGCTTCAGAAGCAGCTATGTACTCCGCTTCACATGTAGATCCCACCACAATGCTTTGTTTAGAACTGCACCAACTTACAGCTCCACCGTTTAATATAAACACGTATCCGGTTTGCGATTTAGAATCGTCCGGATCAGTGTCAGAGCTTGCATTGACGTAACCATTTACGACTAGTTCTTTGTCACCTCCATATACGAGAAAATATCCTTAGTCCTTTTCAGGTATTTCAGGATGTTCTTGACCGCTGTCCAGTGATCCACTCCAAGATTACTTTGGTACCTTCCTGCCAAGCTTATTGCTAAGCATACGTTAGGCCTGGTACACAGCATTTCATACATGATAGAGCCTATGGCTGAAGCATAGGGAACATTTTTCATTTTCTCTCTATCTTCTGCTGTGGTCGGGCATTGAGTTTGACTCAACTTCACAACTTGTAGCACAGGCAAGAATCCTTTCTTTGCCTGATCCATTTTGAACTTTTTCAAAATTTTGTCAAGGTATGTGCTTTGTGAAAGTCCTATTAAGCGTCTTGATCTATCTCTATAGATCTTGATGCCTAATATGTAAGCAGCTTCACCGAGGTCTTTCATTGAAAAACTTTTATTCAAGTATCCCTTTGTGCTATCCAGAAATTATATATCATTTCCAATTAATAATATGTCATCAACATATAAAACTAGAAATGCTACAGAGCTCCCACTCACTTTCTTGTAAATACAGGCTTCTCCAAAAGTCTGTATAAAACCATATGCTTTGATCACACTATCAAAACATTTATTCCAACTCCGAGATGCTTGCACCAGTCCATAAATGGAATGCTGGAGCTTGCACACTTTGTCAGCACCTTTTGGATCAACAAAACCTTCCGGCTGCATCATATACAACTCTTCTTCTAGAAATCCATTCAAGAATGCAGTCTTGACATCCATTTGCCAAATTTCATAATCATGAAATGCAGCAATAGCCAACATGATTCGGACAGACTTAAGCATCGCTACGGGTGAGAAAGTCTCATCGTAGTCAACCCCTTGAACTTGTCAAAAACCTTTCGCAACAAGTCGAGCTTTATAGACTGTAACATTACCATCAGCGTTAGTCTTCTTCTTAAAGATCCATTTATTCTCAATGGCTTGCCGATCATCCGGCAAGTCAACCAATGTCCATACTTTGTTTTCATACATGGATCCTATCTCAGATTTCATGGCCTCCAGCCATTTTGTGGAATCTGGGCTCATCATCGCTTCCTCATAGTTCGTAGGTTCATCATGGTCAAGTAACATGACTTCCAGAATAGGATTACTGTACCACTCTGGTGCGGATCTTACTCTGGTAGACCTACGGGGTTCGGCAGAAACTTGATCTGTAGTTGTCACGGGAACCGGTTCTCGTGATGAACTACCTTCCAATAAGGGAGTATATACAGTTATCTCATCAAGTTCTACTTTCCTCCCACTCACTTCTTTCGAGAGAAATTCCTTCTCTAGAAAGGATCCATTCTTAGCAACGAATGTCTTGCCTTCGGATCTGTGATAGAAGGTGTACCCAACAGTCTCTTTTGGGTATCCTATGAAGACACATTTCTCCGCGAGCTTATCTGGTTGAAGTTTCTTCACATAAGCATCGCAGCCCCAAACTTTAAGAAACGACAACTTTGGTTTCTTGCCAAACCATAGTTCATAAGGTGTCGTCTCAACGTATTTTGATGGTGCCCTATTTAACGTGAATGCGGCTGTCTCTAAAGCATAACCCCAAAACGATAGCGGTAAATCGGTAAGAGACATCATAGATTGCACCATATCAAGTAAAGTACGATTACGACGTTCGGACACACCATTTCTTTGTGGTGTTCCAGGTGGCGTGAGTTGCGAAACTATTCCGCATTGTTTCAAATGTAAACCAAACTCGTAACTCAAATATTCTCCTCCACGATCAGATCGTAGAAACTTTATTTTCTTGTTACGATGATTTTCTACTTCACTCTGAAATTCTTTGAACTTTTCAAATGTTTCAGACTTGTGCTTCATTAAGTAGATATACCCATATCTGCTTAAATCATCTGTGAAGGTGAGAAAATAACGATATCCGCCACGAGCCTCAACATTCATTGGGCCACATACATCTGTATGTATGATTTCCAATAAATCTGTTGCTCTCTCCATAGTTCCGGAGAACGGTGTTTTAGTCATCTTGCCCATGAGGCACGGTTCGCAAGTACCAAGTGATTCATAATCAAGTGATTCCAGAAGTCCATCAGTATGGAGTTTCTTCATGCGTTTTACACCGATATGACCTAAACGGTAGTGCCACAAATAAGTTGCACTATCATTATCAACTCTGCATCTTTTGGCTTCAACATTATGAATATGTGTATCACTACTATCGAGATTCAATAAAAATAGACCACTCTTCAAGGGTGCATGACCATAAAAGATATTACTCATATAAATAGAACAACCATTATTCTCTGATTTAAATGAATAACCGTCTCACATCAAACAAGATCCAGATATAATGTTCATGCTCAACGCAGGCACCAAATAACAATTATTCAGGTCTAAAACTAATCCCAAAGGTAGATGTAGAGGTAGCGTGCCGACCGCGATCACATCGAATTTGGAACCGTTTCCCACGCGCATCGTCACCTCGTCCTTGGCCAGTGCTCGCTTATTCCGTAGTCCTGTTTGAGTTGCAAATATTAGCAATGTAACCAGATATCAAATACCAGTGCTACTACGAGCTCTAGTTAGGTACACATCAATAACATGTATATCACATATACCTTTGTTCACTTTGCCATCCTTCTTATCCGCCAAATACTTGGGGCAGTTCCGCTTCAAAGATCCAGTCTACTTGCGGAGAAGCACTCGATTTCAGGCTTAGGACCAGACTTGGGTTTCTTCTCTTGAGCAGCAACTTGCTTGCCGTTCTTTTGAAGTTCCCTTCTTCTTCCCTTTGCCCTTTTCTTGAAACTAGTGGTCTTGTTAACCATCAACACTTGATGCTCCTTCTGATTTCTACCTCCGCTGCTTTCAAAGATCGCGAAGAGCTCGGGAATAGTCTTGTTCATCCCTTGCATATTATAGTTCATCACGAAGCTCTTGTAGCTTGGTGGCGTGATTGGAGAATTCATCAATGACACTATCATCGGAAGATTAACTCCCGCTTGAATCAAGTGATTATTATACCCGCATTTCGAGTATGTGTTCACCGACGAACTATTCTCCTCCATCTTGCAGCTATAGAACTTATTGGAGACTTCATATCTCTCAATCCGGGCATTTGCTTGAAATATTAACTTCAACTCCTGGAACATCTCATATGCTCCATGACGTTTAATACGTCGTTGAAGACCCGGATCTAAGCCGTAAAGCATGGCACACTGAACTATAGAGTAGTCATCAGCTTTGCTCTGCCAGATGTTCTTAACGTCGTCGGTTGCATCAGCAGCAGGGCACGGCACCCAGCGGTGCTTCCAGACGTAACTCTTCAGGCAGCAATGAGGATAATCCTCGAGTTACGGACCCGATCCGTGTAATTGCTACCATCATCTTTCAACTTTGCTTTCTCAAGGAACGCATTAAAATTCAACGGAACAACAGACGAGCCATCTATCTACAAACAAACATAGACAAGCAAGATACTATCGGTACTAAGTTCATGATAAATTTAAGTTCAATTAATCATATTACTTAAGAACTCCCACTTAGACAGACATCTCTCTAGTCATCTAAGTGATCACGTGATCCAAATCAACTAAACCATAACCGATCATCACGTGAGATGGAGTAGTTTTCAATGGTGAACATCATTATGTTGATCATATCTACTATATGATTCACGCTCGAACTTTCGGTCTCCGTGTTCCAAGGCCATATCTGCATATGCTAGGCTCGTCAAGTTTAACCTGAGTATTCTGCATGTGCAAAACTGGCTTGCACCCGTTGTAGATGGACGTAGAGCTTATCACACCCGATCATCACGTGGTGTCTCGGCAACGAACTTTGGCAACGGTGCATACTCGGGAGAACACCACTTGATAATTTTAGTGAGAGATCATCTTAAAATGCTACCGTCAATCAAAGCAAGATAAGATGCATAAAGGATAAACATCACATGCAATCAATATAAGTGATATGATATGGCCATCATTATCTTGTGCTTGTGATCTCCATCTCCAAGCACCGTCGTGATCACCATCGCCACCGCGCGACACCTTGATCTCCATCGTAGCATCGTTGTCGTTCGCCATCTATTGCTTCTACGGCTATCGCTACCGCTTAGTGATAAAGTAAAGCAATTACAGTATGCGTTGCATTTCATACAATAAAGAGACAACCATATGGCTCCTGCCAGTTGCCGATAACTTCGGTTACAAAACATGATCATCTCATACAATAAAATATAGCATCACGTCTTGACCATATCACATCACAACATGCCCTGCAAAAACAAGTTAGACATCCTCTACTTTGTTGTTGCAAATTTTACGTGGCTGCTACGGGCTTAGCAAGAACCGTTCTTACCTACGCATCAAAACCACAACGATAGTTTGTCAAATAGACTCCGTTTTAACCTTCACAAGGACCGGGCGTAGCCACACTCGGTTCAACTAAAGTGAGAGAGACAGACACCCACTAGCCACCTTTAAGCACGAGTGCTCGTAACGGTGAAACCAGTCTCGCATAAGCGTACGCGTAATGTCGGTCCGGGCCGCTTCATCTCACAATACTGCTGAACCAAAGTATGACATGATGGTAGGCAGTATGACTTATATCGTCCACAACTCACTTGTGTTCTACTCGTGCATATAACATCAACGCATAAAACCTAGGCTCTGATGCCACCGTTGGGGAACGTAGTAATTTCAAAAAATTTGCTACGCACACGCAAGATCATGGTGATGATATAGCAACAAGAGGGGAGAGTGTTTGTCCACGTACCCTTGTAGACCGTAAGCGGAAGCGTTTATCACAACGCGATTGATGTAGTCGTACGTCTTCACGATCCGACCGATCCAAGCACCGAACGTACGGAGCCTCCGAGTTCAGCACACGTTCAGCTCGATGACGATCTCCGGCCTCCGATCCAGCCGAGCTCCGGAGATGAGGTCCGTCAGCACGACGGCGTGGTGACGATGATGATGTTCTACCGGCGCAGGGCTTCGCCTAAACTCCGCGACGATATGACCGAGGTGGATTATGGTGGAAGGGGGCACCGCACATGGCTAAGGAACGATCCGTAGATCAACTTGTGTGTCTATGGGGTGCCCCCTGCCCCCGTATATAAAGGAGGGAGGGGGAGGCCGGCCGGCCCCTTTGGGCGCGCCAAGGGAGGAGGAATCCTCCTCCTAGTAGGAGTAGGATTCCCCCTTTCCTACTCCTACTAGGAGGGGGAAGGAAGGGGGAGAGGGGGGAAGGAAAGGGGGGCGCCGCCCCCCCTCCTAGTCCAATTCGGACTAGAGGGAGAGGGGGCGCGCGGCCCACCCTGGCCGCCCCTCTCTCTTCCCACCTAAGCCCATGTGGCCCATTAACTCTCCCGGGGGGTTCCGGTAAACCCCCCCGGCACTCCGGTTTTCTCCGAAATCACCCGGAACCTTTCCGGTGTCCGAATATAGTCGTCCAATATATCAATCTTTATGTCTCAACCATTTCGAGACTCCTCGTCATGTCCGTGATCACATCCGGGACTCCGAACAAACTTCGGTACATCAAAACTTATAAACTCATAATAAAACTGTCATCGAAACGTTAAGCGTGCGGATTCTACGGGTTCGAGAACTATGTAGACATGACCTAAAACCATTCTCGGTCAATAACCAATAGCGGAACCTGGATGCCCATATTGGTTCCTACATATTCTACGAAGATCTTTATCGGTCAAACCGCATAACAACATACTTTGTTCCCTTTGTCATCGGTATGTTACTTGCCCGAGATTTGATCGTTGGTATCCAATACCTAGTTCAATCTCGTTACCGGCAAGTCTCTTTACTCGTTCCGTGTCGTCATCTCATAACTAACTCATTAGTTACATGCTTGCAAGGCTTAGGTGATGAGTATTACCGATAGGGCCCAGAGATACCTCTCCGACAATCGGAGTGACAAATCCTAATCTCGAATTATGCCAACCCAACATGTACCTTCGGAAACACCTGTAGAGCACCTTTATAATCACCCAGTTACGTTGTGACGTTTGGTAGCACACAAAGTGTTCTTCCGGTAAACGGGAGTTGCACAATCTCATAGTTTGTAGGAACTTTGTATAAGTCATGAAGAAAGCAATAGCAGTATACTGAAGGATCAAGTTCTAGGCTAACAGAATGGGTCATGTCAATCACATCATTCTTCTAATGATGTGATCCCACTAATCAAATGAAAACACATGTCCATGGTTAGGAAACATAACCATCTTTGATTAATGAGCTCGTCAAGTAGAGGCATACTAGTGACTATGTGTTTGTCTATGTATTCACACATGTATCATGTTTCCGGTTAATACAATTCTAGCATGAATAATAAACATTTATCATGATATGAGGAAATAAATAATAACTTTATTATTGCCTCTAGGGCATATTTCCTTCACCGGTGTCTATATAAACCGGAGGGTTTGGACTTCTAGGGTTCGGTCACAACAATCATATCCTCATAGGATAGACTTCTAGGGTTTAGCCATTACGATCTCGTGGTAGATCAACTCTTGTAATACTCATTGAGGGAGTCCAGGATTAGGGGGTCCTCGGACAGCCGGAGATATGCTTATACCGGACTGTTGGACTACGAAGATACAAGATTGAAGACTTCGTCCCGTGTCCGGTTGGGACTCTCCTTTGCGTGGAAGGCAAGCTTGGCAATTCGGATATGTAAATTTCCTTCTCTGTAACCGACTCTGTGTAACCCATTGCCCCCTCCGGTGTCTATATAAACCGGAGGGTTTAGTCCGTAGGACAACAACAATCATAATCATAGGCTAGCTTCTAGGGTTTAGCCTCTACGATCTCGTGGTAGATCAACTCTTGTAATACTCATATCATCAAGATCAATCAAGTAGGAAGTAGGGTATTACCTCCATAGAGAGGGCCCGAACCTGGGTAAACATTGTGTCCCCTACCTCCTATTACCATTAGCCTTAGACGCATAGTTCGGGACCCCCTACCCGAGATCCGCCGGTTTTGACACCGACACTTATATTCATCAAGATCAATCAAGCAGGAAGTAAGGTATTACCTCCGTAGAGAGGGCCCGAACCTGGGTAAACCTCGTGTCCCCCGCCTCCAGTTACCATTAGCCTTAGACGCATAGTTCAGGACCCCCTACCCGAGATCCGCCGGTTTTGACACCGACATTGGTGCTTTCATCTATGGATCATGGGGGCGTGCCTCGACGCGCGACGACGACCATCTGGCGGAACGTGAGAAACATAACCACGTCCGGGCCAAAAACCGCAGACGAGCTCCATCCGAACTACGTCACGACTTGGCCCAATATAGAGGCGCCGCACACCCCCTCTACTTCACTGACGAAGTAATGGGACATGATTTCCTAGAAGGGTTTAAACCCGTAAACATCGAATCATATGATGGCACAACAAAACCCGCGGTGTGGATTGAGGATTTTATTCTCCACATTCATATGGCCCACGGTGATGATCTTCACGCCATCAAATACCTCCCGCTCAAACTCAAGGGACCATCTAGATACTGGTTAAACAGTCTGCCCGAAAACTCTGTTGGCAGCTGGGAGGAATTGGAGGGCGCCTTCCTCGACAACTTCCAAGGCACATATGTCCGACCTCTGGATGCCGATGACCTAAGTCATATAATCCAATAGCCCGAAGAGTCAGCCAGGAAATTCTGGACTCGTTTGCTAACTAAAAAGAACCAGATCGTCGACTATCCGGACTCCGAAGCCCTAGCGGCCTTTAAGCACAGCATCCGCGACAAATGGCTGGCCAGACACCTCGGCCAGGAAAAACCGAAGTCCATGTCAACCCTTACGGCTCTCATGACCCGCTTCTGTGCGGGCGAAGACAGCTGGCTAGCCTGTAGCAACAACAATACAAGCGAACCTGGTACTTCTGAAGCCAGAAACAGCAACAGCAAGCCCCGACGCAATAGACACAAGCGTCGAAACAACGGAGACAATACCGAAGACACGGTGGTCAATGCCGGATTCAGCGGCTCTAAGTCCGGTCAGTGGAAGAAGCCATTTAAAAGGAACAATCCGGGCCCGTCTAGTCTGGACCGCATACTAGATCGACCATGCCAAATCCATGGCACTCCGGATAAACTAGCCAATCATACCAACATGAATGTTGGGTTTTCAAATAGGATGGCAAGTTAAACGCCGAGAATAAGGAGAAAGGGTCGCAAAGCAAAGACGATGACGAGGAACCCCGACCATCGAACACAGGGGGACATAAGATATTTCCCCTCCAAGTTAAAATGGTGAACATGATATACGCCACCCGTATTCCCAAGAAGGAGCGCAAGCGTGCACTCAGGGACGTCTACGCAATGGAGCTAGTCGCCCCAAAATTTAACCCATGCCCCCCCTGTCCGATCACCTTCGACCGCAGGGACCATCCAACCAGTATCCGTCATGGTGGTTCAGCCGCACTGGTCCTTGACCCAATTATTGACGGATTCCATCTCACGTGAGTCCTCATGGATGGTGGCAGCAGCTTGAACCTGCTCTCTCAGGATACAGTGCGCAAAATGGGTATCGATCCCTCAAGGATCAAGCCCACAAAAACCACCTTTAAAGGTGTCATACCAGGTGTAGAGGCATGTTGTACGGGCTCAATCACACTGGAAGTGGTCTTCGGATCCCCGGATTATTTCTGAAGCGAAGAGTTAATCTTCGATACCGTCCCTTTCCGTAGTGGCTATCATGCACTGCTTGGACGAACCCCATTAGCTAAATTCAATGCGGTGTCGCACTACGCCTATCTCAAGCTCAAGATGCCCGGACCTCACGGTGTTATAACAATCAATGGAAATACGGAGCGCTCCCTCCGTACTGAGGAACACACAACGGCCTGCTACGTCTTAAGCTTGCGTTGGTTTTCCTTGAAGAGGAAAGGGTGATGCAACAATAGTAGCGTAAGTATTTCCCTCAGTTTTTGAGAACCAAGGTATCAATCCAGTCGGAGGCTCCTCAAAAGTCCCACGCACCTACACAAACAAACAAAGAACTCGCAACCAACGCAATAAAGGGGTTGTCAATCCCATCACTGCCACTTTCGAAAGTGAGATCTGATAGAGATAATATGATAAGATAAATATATTTTTGGTATTTTGTAATATAGATGCAAAAAGTAAAGATGCAAATAAAAGTAGATTGAAAGCTAGTATGATAAAAGATAGACCCGGGGGCCATAGGTTTCACTAGTGGCTTCCCTCAAGATAGCATAAGTGTTACGGTGGGTGAACAAATTACTGTCGAGCAATTGATAGAAAAGCAAATAATTATGAGGTTATCTAGGCATGATCATGTATATAGGCATCACGACCGTGACAAGTAGACCGACTCCTACATGCATCTACTACTATTACTCCACACATCAACCGCTATCCAACATGCATCTAGAGTATTAAGTTCATAAGAACAGAGTAACGCATTAAGAAAGATGACATGACGTAGAGGGATAAACTCAAGCAATATGATATAAAACCCATCTTTTCATCCTTGATGGCAACAATACAATACATGCCTTGCTACCCTTTCTGTCACTGGGTAAGGACACCGCAAGATTGAACCCAAAGCTAAGCACTTCTCCCATGGCAAGAAAGATCAATCTAGTAGGTCAAACCAAACTGATAATTCGAAGAGACTTGCAAAGATAACTCAATCATACATAAAAGAATTCAGAGGAGATTCAAATATTTCTCATAGATAAACTTGATCATAAACCCCCAATTCATCGGATCTCGACAAACACACCACAAAAAAGAGTTACATCGAATAGATCTCCACAAGAGAGGGGGAGAACATGGTATTGAGATCCAAAAAGAGAGAAGAAGCCATCTAGCTAATAACTATGGACCCGAAGGTCTGTGGTAAACTACTCACAACTCATCGGAGGGGCTATGGTGTTGATGTAGAAGCCCTCCATGGTCGATTCCCCCTCCGGCAGAGCGCCGGCGAAGGCTCCAAGATGGGATCTCGCGGATACAGAAGGTTACGGCGGTGGAAATTGTTTTTCGTTTGCTCCCTGGATGTTTTCAGGGTATGTAGGTATATATAGGAGGAAGAAGTACGTCGGTGGCCGCTCGAG
Organism: Aegilops speltoides; assembly: GCA_021437245.1. NCBI lineage: Eukaryota > Viridiplantae > Streptophyta > Magnoliopsida > Poales > Poaceae > Aegilops > Aegilops speltoides. The sequence goes on from CM038144.1 coordinate 451,048,461, forward strand.
GGGCCCAGGGGACAGGGGGCGCACCCAGGAGGGGTGGGCGCGCCCTCCTATCTCCTGGCCGCCTTGATTGCTTCTTGACTTGCACTCCAAGTCCTCTGGATCACGTTCGTTCCAAAAATCACGCTCCCGAAGGTTTCATTCCGTTTGGACTCCATTTGATATTCCTTTTCTTCGAAATACTGAAATAGGCAAAAAAAACAGCAATACGGGCTGGGCCTCCGGTTAGTAGGTTAGTCCCAAAAATGATATAAACGTGTAAAATAAAGCCCATAAACATCCAAAAGGGGTAATATAATAGCATGGAACAATCAAAAATTATAGATACGTTGGAGACGTATCAAGCATCCCCAAGCTTAATTCCTGCTCGTCTTCGAGTAGGTAAATGATAAAAACAGAATTTTTAATGTGGAATGCTACCTAGCATCATTCTCAATGTAATTTTCTTTATTGTGGAATGAATGTTCAGATCCAAATGATTCAAGATAAAAGCTTATAAAACATAAAAATAATAATGCTGCAAAGCGTACCAACAAATAATCATGTCCTATCAAAATAGCATAGCCAAAGAAAGTTTATCCCTACAAAATCATATAGTTAGGCCATGCTTCATTTTCAGTACACAAAATACTCCCATCATGCACAACCCCGTTTTTAGCCAAGCAATTGGTTCATACTTTTTAACGCGCTTCAGCTTTTTTAAACTCTTACGCAATACATGAGCGCAAGCCATGGGCATAGCACTATGGTGGTATATGGTGGTGGTTGTGAGGACAAAAAGGGGGAAGATAGTCTCACATCAACTAGGCGTATTAACGGTCTATGGAGATGCCCATCAATAGATATCAATGTGAGTGAGTAGGGATTGCCATGCAACGGATGCAGTAGAGCTATAAATATATGAAAGCTCAACAAAAGAAACTAAGTGGGTGTGCATCCAACTTGTTTGCTCACGAAGACCTAGGGCATTTTGAGGAAGCCCATCATTGGAATATACAAGCCAAGTTCTATATTGAAAAATTCCCACTTAGTATATGAAAGTGACAACATAGGAGACTCTCTATCATGAAGACCATGGTGCTAGTTTGAAGCACAAGTGTGGGAAAAGAGATAGTAGCATTGTCCCTTCTCTCTTTTTCTCTCATTTTTTTTCTTTCTTTTCTCTTTCTTTTCTTTTTTTTCTTTTTTTTCTTTTTGGACTTTTTTTTTCTTTTTGGCCTTTCTTTTTTTTCTTTTTAAAGTCCGAAGTCTCATCCCGACTTGTGGGGGAATCATAGTCTTCATCATCCTTTCCTCACTGAGACAATGCTCTAATAATGAAGATCATCACACTTTTATTGATTTACAACTCAAGAATTACAACTAAAAACTAGAACAAGATATGACTCTATATGAATGCCTCCGGCGGTGTACCAGGATATGCAATGAATCAAGAGCGACATGTATGAAAATTATGAAAGGTGGCTTGGCCACAAATACGATGTCAACTACATGATCATGCAAAGAGAAATATGACAATGATGAAGTGTGTCATAATAAACGGAACGGTGGAAAGTTGCATGGCAATATATCACGGAATGGCTATGGAAATGCCATAATAGGTAGGTATGGTGGCTGTTTTGAGGAAGGTAAATAATGGGTGCATGATACCGGCGAAAGTTGCGCGGTATAATAGATGCTAGAAAAGTGGAAGGATGAGTGTGCGTATATCCATGGACTCACATTACTCATAAAGAACTCATATACTTATTGCAAAAGTCTACTTGCCCTCGAAGAAAAGTACTACTACGCACTCTCCTAGGGGAAGGATTGGTTGGAGTTAACCATCGTGCGATCCCGACCTCCACTCATAATGAAGGCAATTAAAAGAGCACCTCATGCAACAAATTTGTCACACAACTTTTACCATACGTGCATGCTACGGGATTTGCCAACTTCAACACAAGTATTTCTCAATTTCATAATTACCCACTAGCATGACTCTAACATTACTACCTCTATATCTCAAAACAATTATCAAGCACCAAATTGATCCTAGTGTTTTATGCACTTTCTAAGATAGTTTTTATTATACCCAACTTGAATGCCTACCATTCTAGGACCAATTCATAACCATAGCAAATACCATGCTGTTCTAAAAGACTCTCAAAATAATATAAGTGAAGCATGAGAGACTAGCAATTTCTACAAAATTAAGCCACCGCCATGCTCTAAAAGATATAAGTGAAGCACTAGAGCAAAAACTATCAAGCTCAAAAGATATAAGTGAAGCACATACCATATTCTAATAATTTCTAATCAAGTAGTCTTCTCCCAAAAGGTGTGTACAGCAAGGATGATTGTGGTAAACTAAAAGGCAAAGACTAATATAATACACGACGCTCCAAGCAAAACACATATCATGTGGCGAATAAAAATATAGCTCCAAGTAAAGTTACCAATGAACGAAGACGAAAGAGGGGATGCCTTCCGGGGGCATCCCCTTTGCCACTCCTTATTCCATAGTCCATCAAATCTTTACCCAAAACTTGAAAACTTCACAACACAAAACTCAACAGGAAATCTTATAAGCTCCGTTAGTGAAAGAAAACAAAACGACCACATAAGGTACTGTAATGAACTCATTCTTTATTTATTTTGTTGTTAAACCTACTCTATTCCAAGTTCTCTATGGTTCATACCACTTAATACTATCCATAGATGCATCAAAATAAGCAAACAACACACGAAAAACAGAATCTGTCAAAAACAGAACAGTCTGTAGCAATCTGTAACTAACGGAAATTTATGGAAGTCTAAAACTCCTACCAAAATAGGAAGTCCTGGACAATTTGTCTATCGATCAGCAGCAAAAAGAATCTACGCAAAAGCACGTTTCTGTGATTTAACAAAACTAATTTCGTGTATGCAAAGTTTCTGTTTTTCAGCAGAATCAAATCAACTATCATCATAGGTTATCCTATTGGTTCTACTTGGCACAAACACTAATTAAAACATAAAAACACATCTAAACATAAGGTAGATGCGAAACTTATTAAATAACAACAATGAAAAATATTGGGTTCTCTCCCAACAAGCGCTTTTATTTAAAGCCTTTTTAGCTAGGCATTGAGATTTCAATGATGCTCACATGAAAGACAAGAATTGAAGCACAAAGAGAGCATCATAAAGCATGTGACAAACACACTTAAGTCTAACATACTTCCTATGCATAGGCATCTTGTGAGAAAACAAATTATCAAGGCAAGCAAAAACTAGCATATGCAAGGAAGAACAAAGAGATGATAGCAACCTCAACATGAAGAGAGGCAATTTAGTAACATGAAAATTTCTACAACCATATTTTCCTCTCTCATAATAATTACATGTAGGATCATAAGAAAATTCAACAAAATAACTATCACATAAAATATTTCCAACACGATCCACATGCATGTGAAGTTGACACTCTTCCAAAATAGTGGGATTAACATTAACTAAAGTCATGACCTCTCCAAACCCACTTTTATCAAAAATACCATAAGATTGAACATTCTCCAAATATGTGGGATCAAAAGTTGACACTCTTTCAAACCCACTTTCATTATTATTGCAAACACTATTATCAATCTCATATTCATCATGGGGCTTAAATAAATTTTCAAGATCATAAGAAGAATCACTCCAATCATGATCATTGCAACAAGTAATAGGCATAGCAAAACTAGCATCCCTTAGGGTTTTGCATATTATTAGCACAATTGACATCAAGAGAATTTATAGTAACATCATTGCAATCATGCTTTTTATTCAAATAGTTATTGTGTATCTCTTCATAAATTTCTTCATCATAATTTTCAGATTCACAAATTTCAAGCAAAGCTTTATAAAGATAATCTAGTGCACAAAACTCACTAGCAATTGGTTCATCATAATTGGATCTCTTAAAAAGATTAGCAAGAGGATGAGGGTCCATAGATCTTAGCTTCTCTGTTTAGCAACAAATAAACAACTATTCCAACCAAACAAGCAAAGGAGCCAAGTAAGATATCAAGGCAAACGAAAAGACAAACGGAAAAAGGGCGAATAAAACGGCAAGGGTGAAGTGGGGGAGAGGAAAACGAGAGGCAAATGGAAAATAATGTAAATGCGAGGGAGATGAGTTTGTGATGGGTACTTGGTATGTCTTGACTTGAGAGAAGACCTCCCCGGCAACGGCGCTAAAAATCCTTCTTGCTACGTCTTGAGCTTGCGTTGGTTTTCCTTGAAGAGGAAAGGGTGATGCAGCAATAGTAGCGTAAGTATTTCCCTCAGTTTTTGAGAACCAAGGTATCAATCCAGTAGGAGGCTCCTCAAAAGTCCCATGCACCTACACAAACAAACAAAGAACTCACAACCAACGCAATAAAGGGGTTGTCAATCCCTTCACGGCCACTTGCGAAAGTGAGATCTGGTAGAGATAATATGATAAGATAAGTATATTTTTGGTATTTTGTAATATAGATGCAAGAAGTAAAGATGCAAATAAAAGTAGATTGAAAGCTTATATGATAAAAGATAGACCAGGGGGCCATAGGTTTCACTAGTGGCTTCTCTCAAGATAGCATAAGTATTACGGTGGGTGAACAAATTACTGTCGAGCAATTGACAGAAAAGTGAATAATTATGAGATTATCTAGGCATGATCATGCATATAGGCATCACGTCCGTGACAAGTAGACCGACTCCTGCCTGCATCTACTACTATTACTCCACACATCGACCGCTATCCAGCATGCATCTAGAGTATTAAGTTCATAAGAACAGAGTAACACATTAAGAAAGATGACATGATGTAGAGGGATAAACTCAAGCAATATGATATAAACCCCATCTTTTTATCCTCGATGTCAACAATACAATACGTGCCTTGCAACCCTTTCTGTCACTGGGTAAGGACACCGCAAGATTGAACCAAAAGCTAAGCACTTCTCCCATGTCAAGAAAGATCAATCTAGTAGGCCAAACCAAACTGATAATTCGAAGAGACTTGCAAAGATAACTCAATCATACATAAAAGAATTCAGAGGAGATTCAAATATTTCTCATAGATAAACTTGATCATAAAACCACAATTCATCGGATCTCGACAAACACACCGCAAAAAGAGTTACATCGAATAGATCTCCACAAGAGAGGGGGAGAACATGGCATTGAGATCCAAAAAGAGATAAGAAGCCATCTAGCTAATAACTATGGACCCGAAGGTCTGTGGTAAACTACTCACAACTCATCGGAGGGGCTATGGTGTTGATGTAGAAGCCCTCCATGGTCGATTCCCCCTCCGGTGAAGCGCCGGCGAAGGCTCCAAGATGGGATCTCGCGGATACAGAAGGTTACGGCGCTGGAAATTGTTTTTTGTTGGCTCCCTGGATGTTTTCGGGGTACGTAGGTATATATAGGAGGAAGAAGTACGTCATTGCCGCTCGAGTGGCCCAGGAGACAGGGGGCGCGCCCAGGATGGGTGGGCGCGCCCTCCTATCTCCTGGCCACCTCGATTGCTTCTTGACTTGCACTCCAAGTCCTCTAGATCATGTTTGTTCCAAAAATCACGCTCCCAAAGGTTTCATTCCGTTTGGACTCCGTTTGATATTCCTTCTCTTCGAAATACTGAAATAGGCAAAACAAACAGCAATACGGGCTGGGCCTCCGGTTAGTAGGTTAGTCCCAAAAATGATATAAATGTGTAAAATAAAGCCCGTAAACATCCAAAAGGGGTAATATAATAGCATGGAACAATCCAAAATTATAGATATGTTGGAGACGTATCACGGCCCTTGCAGTAGAAGTACAGAGTAGCCTTCTTAGGCAGGACTTCAATTCGGCAGTAAAGCCCCCGGACACCGTCATGCGAGTCCGAACTACTCTACAGCAGGACCGTCCAGCTCGTCCAGAGCTCAGCTAGCAATTCAGCCTCCGTCCTAGTCCCAATCAAGCGGTGACATTTGTGCCGCGCGTACATAACTACGCACTCAAAGTACCATGGGAAGGGACAGAGGCATAGCTAGACCGTGGTCCACAATGCGGCTCAACCGCGCCTGGATCCGCATACCTTCACCTTTTCGTTTTTTATTTATTTCAGGGTTTTTCTCCTCGAGGATTTTCTGATAACCTGATCACCGGACCCATCGCGGGACGGATACACCAAGAAGGCAGGGGGCTTTGACGTACAAGGGAATACCCAGGTGGTCTCTGCTAACGATCGCTATACATGTTTTACATACACGCACGCAGCTCGCTCTTGGTCACGGCATGTTAAATAGCCTTTCTCGCTTATCACATTATTTGTACAAGTATGGCTCGACATATCAATCAAACTACAACGGAAAATAGTTTGCGGCTCAATATTCTTGGCACCAGCTTATTACTTGACACTTTCCTTGTCTTTGTATTTATTACTCGTTACACCTGTACACTCTGGTATGTATTACCTCGCCAAGGGCTTCATCACGCCCCGCAACACGAACTTATAGCATTATATGCATCGGCTCCGAATCATGTCTTTGGTCAATAGTTGGGTTGCCCGGCTCCTGTGCTTACTACCTTACGTTCCGCTATATCGGCTAGGGTAGTAAAGGGAGAACTACTGTGATTGTGTCCTAGTTCTTTCGAACGAGCACCTCAGTAGAGAAAGCCGAAAACTGACTGTCATGATGCGGCGAGAGCTGGTCAGCTGTTCCAGAGGTTTCCAAATCCTCAGAGACTTTTTCCGCTTTATGCGAGGAATCAGTTCTTATCCGATTAGGCATGTCTAGTGCCCCAACTTCGATCTTCCGAATACCAGGGGTTCACCAAAATTTTCATTGTCAAACTCCTATGGCTAAGTGAGGGTGATAAAGCCGTATAGTCCGATTGCCTTGTTCGTTGCGTTAAACACCTACTTTAAGGACCAAGAGTTGGAGTAAATAGTGTTTATCTTTATCCCGAACACCCCCGTACTACTACGTGGGGGCAGAAGCCGATGACTGGCAAACTCTCAGATTTCATAAATGGCCGCACGGGAGGTAAAATTTTAAAACAAACAAGCATTATATTATATAACAAACTTGTTTCATATCATAGGACAGGATAACATGAATGTTTTCATGGGAATATAACATCCCTCGCACATTGCTCCGTTGCAAGGCGGGACCCCTCCAGGACACTATCGAAATATAGCTTGGGTCGGCGATGCTCCTTGCCCTTAGGCCGCCCCTCGGTCATCAGCTTCGTGGCGTCCATCTTCGCCCAGTGCATCTTGGCACGGGCAAAGGCCATCCGCGCACCTTCAATGCAGATCGATCGCTTGATGATGTCGAGCCGCTGGCAGGCACCGACAAGCCGCTTCACGAGTCTGAAGTAGCTGTTGGGCATGGGCTCGGCAGGCCATAGTCGGACTATTAAGTCCTTCATGGCTAGTTCGGCTGCTTTATGCAGCTCGACCAGCTGTTTCAGCTGGTCGCTAAAGGGCACCGGAAGTTCTGGTCCAAGGTATTGAGACCAGAACAGCTTCTCCATAGAGCTCCCTTCTTCGGCTCGATAAAACTCGACAACATCTGATATGCTGCGCGGCAGATCTGTGAACGCCCCTGGAGAGCTCCAAATTCGGGTAAGTAAAAGAATGTCTCCTTCACATACTTGCTTCGCATAATGAAAGCCTTACCCACCGCGATCTTCTTGGCCGCTTGGATTTCCTGGAGGGCGCTCTGGGCTTCGGCCCGGGCATCTTGTGCGCTCTAGCGGGCCTTGGCAAGTTCAGACTCTCGAGTCTTATAATCGCGCTCCAAGGCCTCGTACTTCTTGACGACGTCCTGGAGCTCTTGCTGGACCTCGCTGACCCAGGCCTCCTGCTTCTCGCGCGCGGCACGTTCCTTGGCCGCTTTGTCCTTGCCATCGGCCAATGCTTTCTTGAGTGCCGTCACCTCGGTCGTGGCCCCTAATGAAGTTCATGACACTTTAGTCAGCACAAACCATTCATCCTTCCTAATATACACGCATGTTACTACATACCTTTGCTTTCTTCAATCTGCTTTTTCAAGAGGCCGAGCTCTTGCTCAGCCCGCACTAGGTTCTGCTTCAGTCCGGAGACCTCCACAGTATGAGCGGCAGTGGCTAGCAGCGATGCCTGCTTATTCACATAGACATATTATGTTAGACTCCTGCAGATATTATTTTGATCCTCTGTTCGACTTTTCCTTCCGAACACCGAACAGAGCATCAGGGGCTTTTGTCTACACTGTGATATTCTTTTACACTTATATTACTTACCTCAAAGCCCGTTAGAAGGCTAGCGCATGCTTCGTTTAACCCTCTTTTCGTGGCCTAGACCTTCCCAATCACTGCACCCATTAGGGTGCAGTGTTCGTCCACCATAGAAGCGCCTTCCAGCGCTTCCAGCAACCTGTCTAGTGCTTCTGATTGGACAGAGGTCACCGGCAGCATAGGCACACCCCTTGCCTTCGAAGGGGGTTTCTCACCTGATTCCGGAACCATAGGGGTCTCCGGAATTGTATTCGGATGAGGGCCGAATTGAATACGGCCCCCCGTCATCAGTATCCATAGGGGTCTGCTCCCCCATGTGTCCGGCAGCCGAGGCTTCACCCTCTGGCGCCTCGTGTACGGTCGTCGGATTCCCTCCCGGGACGGGGATCCTTCGGGATGATGCTTCATCACCATCCAGGTCCTGGGGAGAGGTGGCCGACGGAAGGGTCTCGCTGTTCATCGCCGCGGGGTCCAGCGAATCCTCTGATGAGGACCATTTGAGGCGGGACTGAGCCGGAATGAAAGTGCATAATGTAAGCACGTTAAAATAATAGAGTAAAGAATTCGGATACGAGTATGTGTACGAACACTTACGATTCGGCCAGGGTGCTTCTCTCTAGGCTGCCACTCCCAGCTGCTGTTGGTAGCTGTTGTGGAGCTATCCGGAAACGAAGCCTTCCCTTTCTTGGACGCCCCAGCCTTCGGATGCGTGGGGGCCGTCCTTTTCTTTTTTTCCCTGTGAAAGGGGAGTGGATTGCTTTCTCATCCTCCTCTTCTTCGTCATCTTCGGCGGAGGAGCGCGCCTCGGCATCTTCGGACGTCACGTCTGAAGTACCCCTATGGTGGAGACCACTTCTGGTCCCCTTGGCCTTCTTCTTGGCCTTCTTCTCCGGCACCTTTTAAGGCGCCGGAATCAGCATCTTCATCAGGAGCGGGGTCTCTGGGCCTTCGGGCAGCGGGGCCGGACAGTCCATCTGTTCTGCCGTCTCTGTCCAATCCTAAAATAATCGATAGAGAGACTTAGATGCCTTCCTCTCATATGCGAGTAAAGGGAACACCTTGAAAACGTGAAAGGAGTTACCGGATTTGCAGGATTGGTCAGGTCGTGCCCATGATCCTTGTCCATGGCCGGCGGCACCTCGTTGGACTTGAAGAGCACCTTCCATATATCTTCGTGCGTTGTGCCAACGTGTTCTAACAGAGTCTGGTGCTTGGCCGGGTCATACTCCCACAGGTGGCAAGTCCGGCGTTGGCATGGAAGAATACACCGGACGAGCATGACCTGGACCACGTCGACAAACTTGACTTTCTTGATTATCATATTCTGGACGCGCGTCTGGAGCACTGTCAGCTCCTTCGAAGAGCCCCAGGGCAGGCCCTTCTCTTGCCATGAGGTGAGCCTCATTGGGACTCCAGATCGGAATTGGGGGGCCGCTGCCCAGTTGGTGTCACACAGCTCGGTGATGTAGAACCACCCCGATTGCCACCCCTTCACCGTCTCCACAAAGGAGCCCTCGGGCCAGGTGATGTTGGGCATATTGCCGACCATGGCACCCCTGCACCCGGCCTGTTGGCCGCTCACCACCTTGGGCTTCACATTGAAGAACTTCAGCCATAGGCCAAAGTGGGGAGGGATGCGGAGAAAGGCCTCGCACACGACAATGAATGCCGAGATGTTGAGGATAGAGTTGGGGGCCAAATCATGGAAATCCAGCCCTTAGTAAAACAACAGCCTGCGAACAAACGGGTGGAGAGGGAATCCCAGCCCGCGGAAGAAGTGTGTGAGAAACACAACCCTCTCATGGGGATCTGGGGTAGGGACGATCTGTCCCTTGGCCTGAAGTCAATGAACAATTTCCTTTGCCAGGTAACCGGCCTCCCGAAGCTCCTTGATGTCCTTCTTCTTGACAGAAGAGGCCATCCACTTGCCTCCAGCTCCGGATTCGGACATGATTGGAGTGCTTTTTTGGGTGGAGAAAGTTAGAGCTTGGGTGGTGGAGCTCGAGAATGGATGGGCACAGGAAGGAGAAGGCATGGGTGAACAAGGATGAATCCTTATCCCTTTATAAAGGCAATGAAAGTTATGTGCCTCCTTGCTCGCCTTCAAATCCGCCTATTCCCCAAGCGCCGTGCAAATGGCACGGTTGGGTTACCCATGCCCGTATTGATGAGAATCCCGTGATAAGGGGACACGATCTCTGCTTCGACAAGACATGCCAGTGAGACCGCACCTCAAAATACAGAGAGGCAGGCTAAAAAATGGTTCGAATAATGACCGGGCAGTAGCATGATGTCACGCTACAAAAAAGTTGTCAGCGGATTGGACTCGTGAAATATTATACTCTCTATGGTTGTGTGTGGTGTTTGTTTTGCACAGCCAGACATGATTCTTGTGTTCGGAATTTACTTGGAAGAATTCGGAGAAGGAACCCGCCTTGCAATGCCGAAGACAATCTGCCCGCCGGACTCATCATCATTGAAGCCTGGTTTAGGGGCTACTGAGGCAGTCCTGGACTAAGGGGTCCTCGGACAGCAGAACTATATACTTTGGCCGGACTGTTGGACTATGAAGATACAAGATAGATGACTTCGTCCCGTGTCTGGATGGGACTCTCCTTGGCATGGAAGGCAAGCTTGGCGACTCGGATATGTAGATTCCTTTCTCTGTAACCGACTTTGTATAACCCTAGCTCCCCCGGTGTCTATATAGACCGGAGGGTTTAGACTTCTAGGGTTCGGTCACAACAATCATATCCTGATAGGCTAGACTTCTAGGGTTTAGCCATTATGATCTCGTGGTAGATCAACTCTTGTAATACTCATATTCATTAAGATCAATCAAGCAGGAAGTAGGGTATTACCTCCGTAGAGAGGGCCCAAACCTGGGTAAACATTGTGTCCCCCGCCTCCTATTACCATTAGCCTTAGCCGCACAGTTCGGAACCCCCTACCCGAGATCCGCCGGTTTTGACACCAGGAACCATGATGTTGTCTCCGGCCATGATTTCTGGACCGCATGCATTCGCGTCTATCAATCCCGATTGGGCGCCAGTCTTGGAGTTCAGCTCCGCGGGAATCCTTCAGCACTTGCCTTTCGGCGACGTGTTAAACTCATTGAAGTCCCTCTCCTTGTCAGATAATTCTCAGCCGAACTATGTCCGAACTATGGGAAGCGGACGACGAAGAACTTCGTTTCCCACCCACCACCCACTTCATTGCCACTATCGAGGACTTAACCGACATGCTCGATTGCGGCTTCGAAGACATCGACGGTATGGACGACGATGTCGGAGAAGAGCAGGCACAAAAACCACCACCTTTAGGGCAGTTGACAGCTACATCGTCATATGATATATACGTGGTGGACACACCAAAGGAGAATGAGGCCGACGGCGATAAGAGCATACCTGTCGTTGAACCTCCTAAACGTCGGCGTCCCAAGCGCCGACCTCGATCTGGCAAAAGGAAAAACAGCAACATTGTCACAGACGATGATGGTAATCTGAACCAAGCCGAGGACCCCACAGACCCAGCTTTGGAGCAGGGCGTGCGAGAGGATGGCGAACATAGTCTGGAGATGTTATCCAACCACAGCAACACCGAAGATAGCAATTACCAACCTGTCTCTGAAGAGGAGATCAACCTGAGCGACGACGAGTTCGTCATCCCAGAAGAACCATTAGAACAAGAACGCCTCCACCAAAGGCTTATCGCCACTGCAAGGAGCCTGAAGAAGTAGAAGCAGCGGCTTAAAGCCACACAGGATACACTCAATGACAAATGGAACGAAGTGCTAGACGCTAAGGAAAAATACAGCGGTAATCACCAAACAAAGAGCTATCCTAAACGTAAGTTATCCTTCACGGTTCATTAAAACGAACCAGCTTTACTCATGGCCACACCAAATTCTTTTACCTGGTCTTCTTTTTTCTTTTTTTTCCTTTTTGCTTTATAGATGGACATCATACTATACCCTTCAAGGACACTTCACAACAGAGACAAAAGCGCAGACGTGCAGCAGGGCCCCACATTAAGGTTTATTTTTTAGATTAAGACCCTGTGTAAATTTTTTTTATCTCTTGTTGTTTTATACTTTCCTGGCATGTAATATGTCCAAGAAGATACCGACATTATATGTAAACATACGGCTTGCCATACTAAAGTGGATGTTATAGAAGCAGCCCGGTTTGTATTGTGTTTTGAGATTTATGCTCTCACCACCTGCGCTCTTTCCCCACGTCGGATTGCCACACGTGCCTTGATACCATGGGTTTATCACCAGGGGCTGTATTCAGCCCGGTGTATATTGTAAAGTCCGGACACATATAGGGAGTGTTCGGCGTCGCGAGTTTGGCCTTATATGCATCATCTCCGAATCATGTCTTTGGTCAATAGTTGGGTTTCCCGGCTCCTGTGCTTACTACCTTACGTTCCGCTATATCGGCTAGGGTAGTAAAGGGAGAACTACTGCGATTGTGTCCTAGCTAGCCCAGATGAGCACCTCAGTAGAGAAAGCCAAAAACTGACTGTCATCATGCGGCGAGAGCTGCTCAACCACTCGATGACTCATTGGAATCTTTGCGATTCCCTCCGTGTTAAACGAAGGACCGTCCTTCTGGTCACGTATGTACATGCACCGTATTCGGATAACCGCGGACATACCAGGGGCTATATAGTAGCCCCACCATCAAACTCCTCTGGCTAAGTGAAAGTGTTAAAGCTCTATTGTCCGATTTCCTAGTTTGCTGCACTAACACCTCCTTAATGGACCAAAACGTCGGTCAAGTGTGATCAAGTGCTTTTCCGAACACCCCCGCGTTATACGCGAGGGAGCTGAAGCTGACGACTGCAAACTTTCAGATTGTACATAAAAAAGACGGCCGCATAGGAGGCACCAAAACTTTTCAGGCAAAAAGTATAAAAACACAACCTTAAATATATCATAATATTGTTATTACAATTTTGATACACTTTACTCAAACATAATATTTTTCGAGCACTGACCCTCTATTAAGCAGGAACCCTCTAGGACATCTTCAAAGTAATGTTCTGGCATGTTAAGGTCCTTGCCTTCGGGTGGACTCCGCGCTGCAATATCGGTGGCTGTCATCTTCGCCCAGTATATCTTGACACGGGCAAGGGCCATCCGTGCACCTTCTATGCACATTGACCGCTTCACAGCGTTGATACACGGCACCGCATTAACAAGCCGCTGCACCAAAGTGAAATAACTATTCGGATTGGGTTTAGTTGGCCATAGCCGGGCTATGACGTCCTTCATGGCAGTGCCAGACATCTTGTGGAGCTCGGCCCATTGGGCCATCTGTTCGTTCAACAGTGGACGCTTCGGCGTATGAAATTGCAACCAAAACAACTTTTCCGGTACATGTCTGTCTTGCACGTGGAAAAACTGATTCGCATCGGCAGCACTCTTCGACAGGTCCATAAAGGAGTCCGGAGAACTCCACCATCGATTCAGCGGTGCATACTTCGGATCGCCAAACTTAGTTTGCAATAAAAAGGGCTTACCAGCCACGATCTCCCCAGCTTGTCGGATCTCCTCCCGAGCTACTCTAGACTCAGACCGGGCTTCATTCGCCTCTTGTAAGGCCTTGTCCAGTTTGGCCGCTTTGGTTTTGTTATCTTTCTCAAGATCTTGGCATCGGCTAGTGGCATTCTTCAACTCAAGTGCCATGGTAGATATCCTCTCCTCGCACTAACGCCAAGCGGTCTGCTCCACTTTTAATTCGGCAGCTGCCTTTTCGGCAGCCGCATTACTCATCCTGGCTTGCTCCTAGAACCCAAGCAAATTCCACCCTAAGGGTCTCAACCGCGGCGGCACTATTTGCAGTCATGCATATACAAATTTTCAATATCACGCTCATTTCACAATACTAGCATGTACTGAGTGCCCCATTGTACCTTGCGCCTTGTCGACCAGCCTGTTCATAAGCATGATGTCCTCATCTGCCACATCAACTTTCTGCTTCAAATGTGCTACATCGATAGCTTGGGTAGTCCCCATGGATGTAACAACCTGCGTTTCAATTAGTCATATCATTCCTTGGGCATATATTTTTGATCCTCTGACCGCATCCCTTGGGATGTCAACCAGAGTCTCAGGGGCTACTACCTATACACAGGTGCAATTTGCACTTACAATATAATTGAAATTACACTACGTACCTCGAAGCCTCTTAGTAGGCTAAGAAAGGCTTCATTCAATACGCTTTTTGCGGACTGAATTCTTTCCAACACCGTACCCATCAAGGTACGATATTCCTCTGAGACAGAGGCATGTTGCAAAATGTCCATCAATGTATCCGGCGTCCCTTGGACATCTGATAGTCCGGGACATTTGTTGTTCCCTGTAGGTGCCGCACACCCCGGACTCTGGGCAGCTGAAGTATTACCTTTGGCCCCGGTCCTCACTGTCCCTTGTGCCACTTGCAGATCAGGAAGGATTCTCCGGGACGACACCTCAACATCGTCTGCCTTATCAGGTAGGGAGATCTGTGGAGGCATGTCGTTCTCCATCATCTCCGGAAGTAGATCCCCCGAAGAGGAGGATTGTTGAGGAGTGCTGCGTGCCGGACTACAAACATGAGTTTAAAATATTATCCTTATAGCCAGGAAAGAACAGGACATGTTTAAAACACCCGGATTCACTTACGATGCGGCTGAGGGTCTATCTTTGCGGGGTGACCGCGTGTCAACATCACCACCTGATTGGGATACCTTCCCCCTCTTACAAGCTTATCTCTTCGAGTCTTCGGAAGCAGCCCTTTTCTTCCCATAGGGAGAAGGGATGTCAGTCCCCCTTCCCTTCCACCTTTGGAAGCGGGAGTTCTAATCTCCCCGGACGAATTGCCTGGTGAGGCTCTAGAGTGGAAGCTGCCTTGGGCCTCTTCGTCCTCCTCTTTATCTTTCCCCTCCGGCAATTGATACGGTGCCAGAGCCAGCATCCTTGTTAAAAATGGATCGACAGTATCTTCGGGAAGTGGAGCCGAACACCTGATTCTCTCCGCCTTCTTTAGCCAGCCCTGCCCGAATAGAGTTTTACCAATACATTGTCGTGAATAATTTGGCTAAACCATGTTCGGGGGTCGAGTACTTACCGGAGTATCCGGATGGTTGCAGTCAAGACCGATGTCTTCTGTAGTATCCGGCCATTGTTTTCGTGCGTCGAAGAAAAATTTCCACATCTATCTGAGCATCGTGCCAGAGAGGTGCTGAAGAGTCCGTGGACCTTCCGGATTAAATTCCCACATGCGGAGAGGGAGTCATTGACAGGGTAGGATCCGGCGGACTAACATTACTTGGATTACATCGATGAGACCGGTGTCCTTCTCAATGAGGCTCCGGATGCGGCTTTGTAGTATCCGCACTTTATCTGTAGATCCCCAGTCTAGCCCCTTGTTAATCCACGATGCGAGCTGTGGCGGAGGGCCGGACCGGAATGCAGGAGCAGCTACCCGCTTTGAACCGCGGGGTTCGGTGATGTAAAACCACTCCCGTTGCCATATAAGTCAGAAGATTCCGCGGAGGAGCCCTTTGGCCAAGTGGAGTTGATAAGATTGCTTATTAAAGCGCCTCCGCACTCCGCTTGTTTCCCATCGATTACCTTCGGTTTCACGTTAAAGGTCTTAAGCCATAAGCCGAAGTGTGGGGAAATACGAAGGAAGGCCTCGCATGTGGTGATGAACACTGAGATGTGGAGGAAGGAGTCCGGGGCTAGATCGTGGAAATCTAGCCTGTAATAAAACATGACCCCTTGAATGAAGGGATGGAGAGCAAACCCAAGCCCTCGAAGGAAGTGAGAGATAAACATGACCCTCTCATTGGATCTGGGAGTAGGAATAACCTGCTCTTGAGCAGGAAGCCTGTGGTAGATTTCCGCAGTCAAGTATCTTGCCTCCCCGAGCTTCGAGATTTCTTCCTCTATGACAGAAGAGGCCATCCACTGGCCAGAAGGCTGGGTCCGGACATGGCTGGAAGCTCGAAGTGACTGGATTGACCCTTGGGTGTTGGAACTTGAGGTGGGGGTTGTCGGTGTCAAAACCGGCGGATCTCGGGTAGGGGGTACCGATCTGTGCGTCAAGGCTGGTGGTAACAAGCAGTAAGGGACATAGATGTTTACCCAGGTTCGGGCCCTCTTGATGGAGGTAAAACCCTACTTCCTGCTTGATTAATATTGATGATATGGGTAGTACAAGAGTAGATCTACCATGAGATCGTAGAGGCTAAACCCTAGGAGCTAGCCTATTATGGTATGAATGTAATTGTGATCGGCCTTCTAAGGACCAACCTCTACGGTTTATATAGACACCGGAGAGGGCTAGGGTTTACATGGAGTCGGTTAGAAGGAAGTAAATATAATATCCGAATCACCAAGCTTGCCTTCCACGCCAAGGAATGTCCCATCCGGACACGGGCCGAAGTCTTGAGTCTTCACGCTTCAATAGTCCGGACGTTGTGCACAGTCCGGCTATCCGGATACCCCCTAATCTAGGATTCCCTCAGTAGCCCCTGAACCAGGCTTCAATGACGATGAGTCCGGCGTGCAGTATTGTCTTCGGCATTGCAAGGCGGGTTCCTCCTCCGGATACTCCAAAGTAATTATCGAACTCGTAGACCGTGTCCGGATCCGCAGGATGGTCTTCGTATGGTATAGATCTGATTTGCTGGCAATCTTCGTGTGTCATGCCCTTGTATCGTGGCTCGGTCGAATGTGAACCGACGTTTCCTACCCCACAATGACTCGCGTTACTGTAACGCCCCGAGACCGACGCTCCAGAAGACTTCCAGTTTTTCCGAGATTCGTCGTGTGATTTGTTTTGTTCGTTGCATCCATCCTTGCATCATGTGCATTGCATCATGTCATCATGTGCATGATTTCTCATACATATTATGTTGTTGCATGTTCCATGCATGAATCTCGCATCACCCACCTTCTCCTCCCCTCTACTTCCTTCTTTTGACAAGTGCCATTTTTCCCTTTCTCCTTTAATGTTCACTTTCTCCCAAATAGTCAAACTTATTGCCCTAAACCCCACCGCCAAATTTCACCTCTTTTGGAAATGTTTTGGTTAGGTTTTAAAATGGCTCAAGTTTGAATTTAATTCAAACTTGAATTATTTTTCAACATCTAAAATCTCCCAAATCATTTTCTTAAATAGGGCATAATTCCAGGGTCCTGAGGATATTTTCATATCTCTCACCACCCCCTCCAATCACTCCGTACTTTTGTCCTTTTATTTCTGTTTGAAGAAATAGATAAGAAAAGCAGCAGTGGGCAGCCCAGCGCAGCTGCAGCGCAGCCCAACATCATCCTAGCTCGGCCCAGGCCACCGTGGCCTCCCTAAGCCTGGCAGCACCAGGCCGGCCCATTTGCTTCTTGGCCCAGCCGGCCCCAGCACCTAACCCTAGCCTTCCCCGATCCATCTCCTCCCTCTCGTCCCTCTGTGCGCCACCGCACACACACACCCGCACGCAGCTCGACCCCTCTCGCTCGATCCCCTCGTTCTCACACAGCGCTCGAGCTCCCTGCGCCCGATCCACCTCGCCCTTCTTTCTCCCTCGCGCGACCAGCGCCGCCGCGCCTCCTGCTTCTCCCCCTCGACCTCCTCCACCGCGTCGCCAGGCCGCAGCCCGCGCCTCCATCTCCCTCCTCCGCGACCACCACCTCCGTCCCCTGCGGCCGTCTCCCTCCTCGCCGTCGTCCATGGCCACCACCACCTCCGTCGCCTGCGCCTGTGCGCCTCCTCCTCGCCAAGGCCCCGTCGCCCGAGCGCTCGAGGAGAGGAGCTCCTCGAGCACCCGTCCCGCAGGAGCCCGCCGCTGCCTTGTACGCCCGCAGGAGCGCCAATGCCACCAGAGTCGTGCTCGTCGCGACCTCGCTTCCCCGCCTCCGGCGACCGTCGCCGCACCGCGCACCCCGGCAATCCTCCTGCTCCGCCGGCCTGGTCCGCCTCGTCGCCGTCCTCCCAGCGCTGCCTCGAGCTCGTCACCGCTTTGCTTCGCCTCCTGGCATACAACAGCAGCGTCCACTTCGTCCCTCGTTGGCCTTCGACCCCTGCTCGACGCCAAGACCGCTACTCCATGTCCCCGTGGACACCAAGTTCTTTTCGGAGACCTCTCCAAGACCAGGATACACCAAGACCGTTCGTGGATTTCGTCAAGTTCGAGAACCGCTAAACAAGGGTTTTGCCTTGCTCATTGTTGGTGCGCCAAGTTCCTGTTCGAAATACGTCTACATGGACAAGTACCATGGCACCAAGACTTTTGATCGTCAAGTCCCTCTCCGACAATTGCGGGACTACCATCCGTGCATTGCACCAAGTACCACGACACCGTCGACCCTCGAAGACCGGCGACCCTGAACATCTACGGGATATGTACAACTTCAACCTTGTACCACAGCGAACATGTACGGCTACGGCGACCCGCCAAGACCGTGTACGACTACGGCCGTGAGCGTCTACTTCCACTACCGTCGCGAGTACCTCTCGTCGTCATGTACAACTACTTCCATGGCGTCCGTGAGCGACTACTTCCTCTGGCGAAACGCGTTCCGCCCGAGATGCACGCTTCGAAGGTATAACCCCGAGATGACCGCCCGTGAACGAATGCTCATGTTCGAACCGTGTCTGAATTGTCTTTGCACGTTCCTCTATTGCCATGCCACCGTCCCGTGGGAACCCGGTTGCCGGGATCATTCCACCATCTTTCGCATGTTCCGCACGCTCCCGTCACCTTTCTTTTGCACCGACATCTCGAGGAGTTGTCGGATCACCGATATGTTGCCGTGGCATCATTTTCGATTCGCCGCCGTGGCACCCTTTTCGTTTCGCCGCCGTGGCACCCTTTTCGTTCCGCCACGGCTACAAATGCTTCATATCATGCTCATGTCAATGTTTTCATAAAGATTGCATAAAACTTGCATATGTCATCCGCATCATGATAACAACAATTAAAATGCTTAAAATTGTTGTTGCTTTAAATTGCTAAATGCATATGGGGATTTACGGTTTGTTGTTTTTATATCCGCCCCATTTAAATTGTTTAGATGGTATAGTTTTGTTATGCTTCACCTTGCCATGTTAATCAACATTTAATATTGTTAAGTAGCTTATAACGAGAGAGAACTAAATAATTGATGTGGTGTTTAGTCAATATGCAACTCCGTTGCATATTGAGATCCACTAATTTGTAAGTTTGGTTTGTGCACTTTGCCATGCCATGCCTCATTAAACCGGACATGCATCATACTTGATTGTGCATCATGCCATGATTATGCTTGTGTGTTTACTATGTTGTTTGCTTCTTTCGGGTTGCTTCTCTCGTTAGCCGGTTTCGTTCGGAGTTGTGAGGATCCGTTCGACTTGACCGTTTGTCTTCCTCATGGACTCGTTCTTCTTCCTTGAGGATCTCGGGCAAGATGATCATACCCTCGAAATCACTACTATCTTTGCTATGCTAGTTTGCTCGCTCTTTTGCTATGCCAATGCTACGATGCCTACCTTTTGCTTGTCGGCCTCCCAAATTGCCATGTCAAACCTCTAACCTTTGACACCATTCCTAGCAAACCGTTGATTGGCTATGTTACCGCTTTGCTCAGCCTCTCTTATAGCGTTGTTAGTTGCAGGTGAAGATTGAAGATTGTTCCTTGTTGGAACATGGAGATGTTGTTCCTTGTTGGAACAAGTTTACTTGTTGGGATATCACAATATACCTTATTTAATTAATGCATCTATATACTTGGTAAAGGGTGGAAGGCTCGGCCTTATGCCTGTGTTTTGTTCCACTCTTGCCGCCCTAGTTTCCGTCATATCGGTGTTATGTTCCCGGATTTTGCGTCCCTTACGGTTGGGCTATAATGGGAACCCCTTGACAGTTCGCCTTAAGTAAAGCTCCTCCAGCAATGCCCAACATTGGTTTTACCATTTGCACTAACAACCTACCACCTTCCCTTGGGTTCTGCAGACTCAAGGGTCATCTTTATTTTAACCCCGGGCGGTGCTCCTCAGAGTGTTGGTCGAACCGAGCTACTGCTGGGGCCACCTCGGGAAACTTGAGGTTGGTTTTACTCGTAGCTAGACTCATCCGAGTGTGCCCTAAGAAAGAGATATGTGCAGCTCCTATCGGGATTTGTCGGCACATTCGGGCGGTGTTGCTGGTTTAGTTTTACCATGTCGAAATGTCTTGTTGTACGGGATACCGAGTCGATCGGAGTGTCTCGGGTGGAGGTCTATTCCTCCGTTGACCGTGAGAGCTTGTCATGGGCTAAGTTGGGACACCCCTGCAGGGTTATAAACTTTCGAGAGCCGTGCCCGCGGTTATGTGGCAGATGGGAATTTGTTAATGTCCGGTTGTAGAAAACCTGAAGTTGACCTTAATTAAAATACATCAACCGTGTGTGTTACCGTGATGGTCTCTTTCCGGCGGAGTCCGGGAAGTGAACACGGTGTTGGAGTTATGCTTGACGTAGGTTGCTATAGGATCACTTCTTGATCATACTTTTGTCGACCGTGCTTTGCCTTCTCTTCTCGCTCTCATTTGCGTATGTTAACCACCATATATGCTAGTCGCTTGCTGCAGCTCCACCTCATGCCTTTACCTTTCCCATAAGCTTAAATAGTCTTGATCTCGCGGGTGCGAGATTGCTGAGTCCCGTGGCTCACGGATACTTCAAAACCAGTTTGCAGTGCCTATGTTACCGAGCAGGTGATGCAACCAAGCTCAAGGAGGAGCTCGATGAAGATCTTGCCCTTTGTGTCGTATCGTTCTAGTTGATCAGTAGTGGAGCCCAGTTGGGGTCGATCGGGGACCTTTTTTCGCATTTGGGGTTCTTCTTTTATTTTGGTTCCGTGATCGGACCTTGATTGTACTGGATGATGTAATGCTTTATTCATGTATTTGTGTGAAGTGGCGATTGTAAGCCAACTATGTATCTTTTTCCTTATGTATTACATGGGTTGTGTGAAGATTACCTCACTTGCGACATTGCTTTCAATGCGGTTATGCCTCTAAGTCGTGCTTCGACACGTGGGAGATATAGCCGCATCGAGGCGTTACAAGTTGGTAATCGAGCCATCCCGACCTTAGGAGCCCCACCGCTTGACCGTTTTTAGTGGCGAGTTGTGTCTAGAAAAATGTTTTGAGTCATTTAGGATTATATATATCGGAGAGTTAGGAATTCTTTTTACTCCCCAGTCCCTTCGACCTTCTGGTGAGGTATCCTGACGTAGAGTTTTGACTCTTCTCTTCTCAAATTTCACTAAAATTTTTTTAGGATCACGCGGGTATCTTAGAATCGTTCCGATGGTTTTATGATGACAACATTGTTCTTGGTGCCTCCTGTCATTTAGGGGTTGTGGCAGTGTCCCGGGGAGTTGAGCTCCGAGGTGTTGTCGTCATAATTTTATCGTTGCAGTTCTGGAATACCTGAGTTTAGTACGCCGACATCGAAAATCTCTTTTATGCAGTTGTTGGTGAGATAACCCCGCTAACCCAGTACTGAGGTGAGTACGGGAGTATTGCCATGACTTGTATAACGAATGCTTTTCGAAGGTTGAGGTAGACGATTTCCGAAGGTTTCTTGGTTATGTGTTGACGGATGGATACAGCTGGATGTAGGGATTGTTAGTTTGTGTGAGATATTATTGCTCCCCTGTATCCCCAACACCAGATTGCATAACCAGAAAGTTTCGGGAGTTTCATAGGTGGGAATTCAAGTAGCTCCTAGGATATCTTTCCGACGGATGTATGATATGAAATTGGGGTTCGACGTCTAGTGGTCCGCCTATTCACGGTTGGTTTTACAGTGGTCTCGTTGTGTCTTAAAGAGTCCTTGGCTATGCCGACTCGGGGATGCTTCGTATGTCATGTGCACTGCCTTGTACATGATGGTGCTGTACGATTGAGCCCGTGTAGGCCCCACCACGAAAACTTCGGACGAAATCTCTATCATATGTTTGTTCCGGCTTATTCTGCAAGCCAAATCCTTTGCTTTTGTTTTGAGTTGTGGTATTCGAGTTGCTTCAATGTCAAGTGTTGATTCCATACCTTGTCGAAATGGTGTTCTCATACTCCGATGTGAATACCAATCCTTCTCGACAATCGAGGTTGTCATGTTAATTCTTTTCCAATCGGTGCGCTTCTCTTCGAGATGATCCCATCATTCTCTCCATCCGCAAGATCAATTCTAAGTTTTTCTCAACGGTGTTTGCTTCATCCGTCTCCAAGTTGCCTTTGTTTTCCCGCCCTCCCACCCTTTTTCCTCAAGGACTAAGATTTCTTTACCAAGTATCCTTTTATTTTTGTGAAGTTTCTCCATTCTTTTCCATCAATGTTCTTACCCGGTGGTTCTCAAGAAGATGTTCTACTAGTTCGTCATTCCTCATTCCTCTCTCTTCTCCGGTGGATTCAAGTCAAGTTTTGTTGATCATACCTTTTTCCTCATATCAATGTCTTTTCTTGCCGGTGCATTTCATAATCGTTCACCTCTCTCTATTCTTATCCGGAGTGCTCAAGATATCTCAAAGATTCGTGTTTCCACTCCGCATCAATTCTAACTATTTCGAGGCTGTTACCTCATTCAAGCCATTTAATTCAACCGGTGCAACCTCCCTTTCAAGCAATTGTTCAACGGTGTTCTTTTGAGTGGGCCCTAACCCACAGGTCTTTTCCCAGGATCTTACCTGACTCTTCTAATTATTCCGGAGCTATCCCAAATTCTTCTCCAAGTTGACGTAAGAATGAGTTATCATCAGCCAAATACTTTTCTCCAAGATCTTTCAAATTCTTTTCATAGTTGGCTCAACCTCTTCGCTTTTGATTCTTCTGGTGTGCCTCAATAATTCTTGGTGGTGTTTCTCGTTGTCATTCTCATCATTTGAAGACCGAAGAAGAGTTTCTCTTTAATCTTGCTCTATTCTCTTCAAGATTCATGGTGCTAGCTTGTTGCCATCCTCTCGTAATTGTTTTCGATTGTGAGAATCTTTTTCACCCATCCGGAGAATTTTAGGAGTCTTTTCAGTTTCATTCTTTGAAGCCCATCATCTCTGTATTATTCATTCAAGCTTTCAGCTCTCGTTCTCCAAATCATACCGGTGCATCATTCAAGTATTCTCTAATCAGCTCGTGATCCATTCGTTCATTTGTATCTAAATACCCTCAAGCACCTTCATTCATTTTGCAATTCTTCCCGGTGAATTGTGCATTTGCTACGTTCAATTTCAATTCTTACGGTGGTTCTTTCAAGATCTCTCTTCCTTGTTCATCATATCAATTCATTTGTTGTTCCAATCCTACCGATGGTTCGTTGAAGACCTTCTCAAGTTTTGTCATATCTCTCTTAATCCTTTCTACAAGAATAAGTAGTATGCCAAATCCGTTGATTGTCATCAATTTAAATTGGTGAAGGATACGCATAACATAATTCTTGTTCTTGTTTCATCCAAGTGATTAATTCTTTATTCCGGAGGCCCTTAAAATTCTTGGTTTCAATTGCTCATCCTTCTTTTCCGGAGTTCCAAGTTTTCCGCATTATCTCGTCGCGAAGCTCCATCGAAATCATCGCAAGGCTTCACCTTGTGTTTTCAACTTCTCTTTCTTTCTATCACCCTTTTGTTTACCGGAGTTCTTCATGGAGGCTCTACATGGTGCTTCGTCAAGGATTCTTTTCATTCTTCAATTGTACTTGTAACGCCCCGAGACCGACGCTCCAGAAGACTTCCAGTTTTTCCGAGATTCGTCGTGTGATTTGTTTTGTTCGTTGCATCCATCCTTGCATCATGTGCATTGCATCATGTCATCATGTGCATGATTTCTCATACATATTATGTTGTTGCATGTTCCATGCATGAATCTCGCATCACCCACCTTCTCCTCCCCTCTACTTCCTTCTTTTGACAAGTGCCATTTTTCCCTTTCTCCTTTAATGTTCACTTTCTCCCAAATAGTCAAACTTATTGCCCTAAACCCCACCGCCAAATTTCACCTCTTTTGGAAATGTTTTGGTTAGGTTTTAAAATGGCTCAAGTTTGAATTTAATTCAAACTTGAATTATTTTTCAACCTCTAAAATCCCCCAAATCATTTTCTTAAATAGGGCATAATTCCAGGGTCCTGAGGATATTTTCATATCTCTCACCACCCCCTCCAATCACTCCGTACTTTTGTCCTTTTATTTCTGTTTGAAGAAATAGATAAGAAAAGCAGCAGTGGGCAGCCAGTAGCAGCTGGCAAGAGCCCAACATCATCCTAGCTCGGCCCAGGCCACCGTGGCCTCCCTAAGCCTGGCAGCACCAGGCCGGCCCATTTGCTTCTTGGCCCAGCCGGCCCCAGCACCTAACCCTAGCCTTCCCCGATCTATCTCCTCCCTCTCGTCCCTCTGTGCGCCACCGCACACACACACCCGCACGCAGCTCGACCCCTCTCGCTCGATCCCCTCGTTCTCACACAGCCGAGCTCCTGCGCCCGATCCACCTCGCCCTTCTTTCTCCCTCGCGCGACCAGCGCCGCCGCGCCTCCTGCCTCTCCCCCTCGACCTCCTCCACCGCGTCGCCAGGCCGCAGCCCGCGCCTCCATCTCCCTCCTCCGCGACCACCACCTCCGTCCCTGCGGCCGTCTCCCTCCTCGCCGTCGTCCATGGCCACCACCACCTCCGTCGCCTGCGCCTGTGCGCCTCCTCCTCGCCAAGGCCCCATCGCCCGAACGCTCGAGGAGAGGAGCTCCTCGAGCACCCGTCCCGCAGAGCCGCCGCTGCCTTATGCGCCGCCAGGGCGCCAATGCCACCAGTGTCGTGCTCGTCGCGACCTCGCTTCCCGCCTCCGGCGACCGCCGCCGCCCGCACACCCCGGCAATCCTCCTGCTCCGCCGGCCTGTTCCGCCTCGTCGCCGTCCTCCCGGCGCTGCCTCGAGCTCGTCACCGCTTTGCTTCGCCTCCTCCTGCATACAACAGCAGCGTCCACTTCGTCCCTCGTTGGCCTTCGACCCCTGCTCGACGCCAAGACCGCTACTCCATGTCCCGTGGACACCAAGTTCTTTCGGAGACCTCTCCAGACCAGGATACACCAAGACCGTTCGTGGATTTCGTCAAGTTCGAGAACCGCTAAACAAGGGTTTTGCCTTGCTCATTGTTGGTGCGCCAAGTTCCTGTTCGAAAGTACGTCTACATGGACAAGTACCGTGGCACCAAAGACTTTTGATGCGTCAAGTCCCTCTCCGACAATTGCGGGACTACCATCCCGTGCATTGCACCAAGTACCACGACACCGTCGACCCTCGAAGACCCCGGCGAACCTGAACATCTACGGGATATGTACAACTTCGAACCTTGTACCACAGGCGAACATGTACGGCTACGGACGACCCGCCAAGACCGTGTGCGACTACGGCCGTGAGCGTATACTTCCACTACCGTCGCGAGTACCTCTCGTCGTCATGTACAACTACTTCCATGACGTCCGTGAACGACTACTTCCTCTCTTAAACGCGTTCCGCCCGAGATGCACGCTTCGAAGGTATAACCCCGAGATGACCGCCCGTGAACGAATGCTCATGTTCGAACCGTGTCTGAATTGTCTTTGCACGTTCCTCTATTGCCATGCCACCGTCCGTGGGAACCCGGTTGCGGGATCATTCCACCATCTTTCGCATGTTCCGCGCGCTCCGTCACCTTTCTTTTGCACCGACATCTCGAGGTTGCCGGATCACCGATATGTTGCCGTGGCATCATTTTGGATTCGCCGCCGTGGCACCCTTTTTCGTTTACGCCGCCGTGGCACCCTTTTCGTTCCGCCGGCTACAAATGCTTCATATCATGCTCATGTCAGCGTTTTCATAAAGATTGCATAAAACTTGCATATGTCATCCGCATCATGATAACAACAATTAAAATGCTTAAAATTGTTGTTGCTTTAAATTGCTAAATGCATATGGGGATTTACGGATTTGTTGTTTTTATATCCGCCCCATTTAAATTGTTTAGATGGTATAGTTTTTGTTATGCTTCACCCTTGCCATGTTAATCAACATTTAATATTGTTAAGTAGCTTATAACGAGAGAACTAAATAATTGATGTGGTGTTTCGTCAATATGCAACTCCGGTGCATATTGAGATCCACTTAATTTGTAAGTTTGGTTTGTGCACTTTGCCATGCCATGCCTCATTAAACCGGACATGCATCATACTTGATTGTGCATCATGCCATGATTATGCTTGTGTGTTTACTATGTTGTTTGCTTCTTTCCGGGTTGCTTCTCTCGTTAGCTTCGGTTTCGTTCCGGAGTTGTGAGGATCCGTTCGACTTCGACCGTTTGTCTTCCTCATGGACTCGTTCTTCTTCCTTGCGGGATCTCAGGCAAGATGATCATACCCTCGAAATCACTACTATCTTTGCTATGCTAGTTTGCTCGCTCTTTTGCTATGCCAATGCTACGATGCCTACCTTTTGCTTGTCAGCCTCCCAAATTGCCATGTCAAACCTCTAACCTTTGACACCATTCCTAGCAAACCGTTGATTGGCTATGTTACCGCTTTGCTCAGCCTCTCTTATAGCGTTGTTAGTTGCAGGTGAAGATTGAAGATTGTTCCTTGTTGGAACATGGAGATGTTGTTCCTTGTTGGAACAAGTTTACTTGTTGGGATATCACAATATACCTTATTTAATTAATGCATCTATATACTTGGTAAAGGGTGGAAGGCTCGGCCTTATGCCTGGTGTTTTGTTCCACTCTTGCCGCCCTAGTTTCCGTCATATCGGTGTTATGTTCCCGGATTTTGCGTCCCTTACACGGTTGGGCTATAATGGGAACCCCTTGACAGTTCGCCTTAAGTAAAGCTCCTCCAGCAATGCCCAACATTGGTTTTACCATTTGCACTAACAACCTACCACCTTCCCTTGGGTTCTGCAGACTCAAGGGTCATCTTTATTTTAACCCCGGCCAGTGCTCCTCTGAGTGTTGGTCCGAACCGAGCTACTGCAGGCCACCTCGGGAAACTTGAGGGTTGGTTTTACTCGTAGCTAGACTCATCTGAGTGTGCCCTGAGAAAGAGATATGTGCAGCTCCTATCAGGATTTGTCGGCACATTCGGGCGGTGTTGCTGGTTTAGTTTTACCCTGTCGAAATGTCTTGTTGTACCGGGATACCGAGTCTGATCGGAGTGTCTCGGGTGGAGGTCTATTCCTCCGTTGACCGTGAGAGCTTGTCATGGGCTAAGTTGGGACACCCCTGCAGGGTTATAAACTTTCGAGAGCCGTGCCCGCGGTTATGTGGCAGATGGGAATTTGTTAATGTCCGGTTGTAGAAAACCCGAAGTTGACCTTAATTAAAATACATCAACCGTGTGTGTTACCATGATGGTCTCTTTCCGTGGTCCGGAAGTGAACTCTGATGTTGGAGTTATGCTTGACGTAGGTTGCTATAGGATCACTTCTTGATCATACTTTTGTCGACCGTGCTTTGCCTTCTCTTCTCGCTCTCATTTGCATATGTTAACCACCATATATGCTAGTAAACTTGCTGCAGCTCCACCTCATGCCTTTACCTTTCCCATAAGCTTAAATAGTCTTGATCTCGCATGGGTGCGAGATTGCTGAATCCCGTGGCTCACGGATACTTCAAAACCAGTTTGCGGTGCCTATGTTACCGAAAGCGGTGATGCAACCAAGCTCAAGGAGGAGCTCGATGAAGATCTTGCCCTTTGTGTTGTATCGTTCTAGTTGATCGATAGTGGAGCCAGGTTAGGGTCGATCGGGGACCTTTTATGCATTTGGGGTTCTTCTTTTATTTTGGTTCCGTGATCGGACCTTGATTGTACTGGATGATGTAATGCTTTATTCATGTATTTGTGTGAAGTGGCGATTGTAAGCCAACTATGTATCTTTTCCCTTATGTATTACATGGGTTGTGTGAAGATTACCTCACTTGCGACATTGCTTTCAATGCGGTTATGCCTCTAAGTCGTGCTTCGACACGTGGGAGATATAGCCGCATCGAGGGCGTTACAGTTACGAGGCAGTTTTATTGGTACGTCCCGTCGTGGCAGAGATCGTGTCCCTCTTATTACGGGATTTTCCATCAATATGAGCGTGCGTGACCCAACGACGGCCGTTGCTATTACCCCGTGTGTTTTTAGATAAACCTCAAACGGTCACACCGGGGAATCTTGATATTCACCCTCTTTATAAAGGGGTCGATACCTACACCTCTATCTTCACCTTCCTCGCGCCTTCTCGCACGTCGAGTTCTAACACCCGAAACCTAAGCTCCACCCCTCCGAAATCAGCCAGTATGTCTGGATCTGATCCTCAAGGCCGGTGGGTCGCCTCCTCGATCGAGGAGAAGGACATTGTGAAGCTTAGGGAGGTCGGATACCTAACCGCAGATATCCAGCACAGGCTTCCTGCTCCAGGGCAGGTTATCCCCACGCCAGAGCCCAATGAGTGTGTTGTTTTTGTCTCACACTTCCTAAGTGGTTTGGGTTTCACCCTCCATCCTTTCGTGAGGGGGCTCATGTTCTATTATGGGCTAGATTTTCATGATCTAGCTCCCGATGCCATCCTCCATATCTCGTCGTTCATTATCGTATGCGAGGCTTTTCTCCATGTCATGCCACACTTCGGCTTATGGCTCAAGACCTTCAATGTGAAGCCGAAGATGATCAAGGGGCGACACATGGAGTGTGGAGGTGCCGTAATAAGCAGAAACGTCGATGCCCCATGGCCGGAGGGTTCTTTCCCAGAAGTATCTGACGTATGGCAGCGGAGGTGGTTTTATACCAAGGCCCCAAGGGGCACAAACTGGGTAGCCGCCCCTGAGTTCTGCTCAGGCCCTCCGTCGCAGCTTGTGTCCTGGACAGACGTAGGATGTAATTGGGGGTCCGCAGGCGATGTGCCAATACTGCAGAACCACATCCGGGAGCTGCTTGAGAGGGATATCAACCTTGTTAGCGTAATGCAAGTGATGTTAATCCGGCGGACATTGCCATACCAACGCCGGCCTCTTAGGATGTGGGAGTTCAATCCAGAGGGTCTGCGGACTGTGAAGCACTTCTTCGGCTTAAAGCTCGAAGAGATGTGCAAATTATTCTTCGGACGGAAGGTAACGTGTCCGGACACTACCGAGGATGCGGGCCTAAGCCGCAACCGCCTAGATACTCAAGTAAGTGGCCTTGATGCCGGACACCCTATTTTATATTTGTCATACTTGTTTATTCTGAACATATCCGCATCCAGGAATGGCTCAGCAAGGCGGCGAGAATCAGGTGTCCGGCACCACTTCCCGAAGGCTCGCCCGCCCCTACTGTGGCCAAGATGCTTGACCGGGTACTCAGCCGAATGCCCTCGGGGAAAGACAAGGGGAAGGATGAGAAATCCGAACCCCACACACTATGCATCCGAACCGGGGATAGTCTGGGAGGAGAGGTCGAGGCCGCCTCCCCATGCGGGAAGAAGAGGGTCGCCTCCGAAGATTTGGAGGCAGAGATGCACAAATTGGGGAAAAAGGGATCCCCAGGGGCCCTTGCCCCAATGGGCACCCTCACCGCATCATGCCCTCGAGCGGGCCAACCCTCCAACGAGTCGTAAGCCAATCATTAACTTAAAGGTACCGTATTTCTCCTGGATCAATGACCAGGACTCAACTTTTTGCAGTCCGGCTGGCAGCTCTTCTCAACAGGGATCGTCTTTGGGCAACCTTCCTCCGGAGATGATGGAGAGCGAGACCCCACCTGCCTCTCCGGTTCTTGATGCGGGCGACACCGAGGTGTCGTCACGGAGGAGCCCGGATCCGCCAAGGCCGGAAGCCAATGCATCAGCCGAACTAAGCTGGACGTACTGACGGGCTTACTGGAGCGAGATACGCTCTCGGAGGAGCACCACTCATTAATGAGCACGGTGCTCAAGAAGATTTCATCCGCTACAAGCGGTTTGAATGAAGCATTCACAAGCCTGCTTAGAGGCTTTGAGGTATGTAATGGAAAACTCACTATTTCTTTGGTTGTAAGGCACGCGTTAGGTGTGCTCCATATGATAGCAGCCCACGAGACTCAGGTTTGCCGCCCTAAGCGTACCCGAGATCATAAACCAATGATAGTTCTATAAACATGTGCAGGTACCCGTGGGTCTGGCCGCCGGCCCGTCCGTTGAAGTTGCCGAACTATCGAGGCAAATTGGGTCGATTGATGCCGATATTACTCTGATGAATGAGCGGCTGGATACATCACAAGGTATGTGCCCTGTCTCCCATTGCATAGGAAAACATTAAGGTGGCATGTATTAATATAATTTTTTCGAACTGCAGATGGTGCTGCCGCCGTGGAGGCCCTGACGGCTGAACTTGCTCTAGCCAAGGAACAAGCTCGGGTGAGCCATGCGGCTGACCTAAAGGCGGCCGAGGAATTGAGAGCCGAACAGGCTGCTCATCGCCGAAGCAAGGAAAAGATAGCCGAAATGGCTATCGAGTCAAAACATGCCGCTGACCGGTATGAGCTCCTGAAGAAGGAGCATGAAGATAAATCAGCTGACCTGAGCAAGGCGCTGAATGCCACCAAGGAAATGCGGACCGAGCTCGGGGTGCGCGGAGGAGCTTCAGCAGGCGGAAAAATCACGGTGGAGGCTCCTATTTACTACTGAGACAAGTTCTTGATCAAAATCGCTCCCTTGATGGGCCTGGAGCTCGCCGGACGCATATGCGGACCTGGCAAAGAGTATGGCTGATGCTACGGAGTTCTTCAAAGATCAGGGTGAAAAGGAGGTGGAGAAGCTTTTTTGGTTGCAGTTCCATGCTCCCACTCGCCCGCTGCCGTTAAGTGATAAGATGGCTGCTGTGGTGGAGCTTCACCGGCTGTCCGGGCTTGCGATGCGGTCTGTAATAGATCATCTTTGGCTGAAGGAGCCTAAGCCGGACAGCTACTTTGGTTTAGTGCAACAGTTCCTTGGGGCCGTGCCCCGGATCGATGCCATGAGGAGGTCAGCATGCATAGAGGGTGCACGGATGGACCTTGCACGCGTTAAAGCGTATTGGACGGATATGGATGCCAGTATGATAGCGTCTCAGGATCCGGTAGGGGGTCAATATCCGGCCGGGCACTACTTGGCGCAGGTCACGGAGGGCACCCGCCTGATAGAGGCGCAGTGCCTAAAGTATCTCCTCTTCGAGTGATGATTCAAATTATTGTAAAAACATTTTGATTAGAATGTTATATTTATAATTTGTGTCTGAAAATATGATTGTGTCCCCTGTGCTGCCATTTATATATATATATATATATATATGTGTGTGTGTGTGTAATCCGAAAGATAGCAGTCGTTGGCTTATTTACACATACAATGCGGGGTGTTTATTGAAAAAATGTGCTGATCACTCTTTATCCAACGTCTTGGTCGGCAAGGAGGTGATCGCCGTCGAACTAAACAACCACACTATATAGCGTAACACTTTTGCTTGGCCGGGATTCTAATATTGGGGCTACTATATAGCCCACTGGTACCGTCGCGTGCATCGAATCTGGTAGCGTATGTACTGGCTGAAAATGGCCCTTCGTTAAGGTGGAGGAATCCTAGAGATTCTGGTGAGTCGTCGAGTCGTCGAGTGGTTGATCTGTCTCTCGCTGTATTATGACGGTTAGTTTTCGACTTTCTCTACTGAGGTGCTCATTCGGAATAACCAGGGCACAATCGCAGTAGTTCTCCTTTGGCCATCTTAGCCGATTATAGCGGGCGTGGGTGGCAAACCGAGGGCCGGGCAATCCCAACATTTGACCAAAGACATGATTGGAGCTGATGCATATAAGGCCAAACTCGTGGCCCGAACACTCCGAAGGTATTCGGACTTTCTAACGGATGATGGGCTCAAGAATGCCCATTCATTATAAACCCTGTATATCCAGTGCGTGCATTAATCTGTAAATCGCGTAATGCGAGCGGCGATATCCTCTATGGGTATGGAACCCGTGGGATGATGAAACAACAAGAGGCAATAGAAAAGGTTTACGGGGCTTAATCTAAAAAGAAACACTGTTGGGCGGGGCCTGCTGCGTCTGCGCCTTTGTCTCTGTTGTGCGCATCATGGAAGGTATCACGCTGACGTTATGCTGGAAAAAGGGATCTCATAGAAGAGTGCAACATAAGTGTGCGATGGATAGTAGAAAATGTAAAATGCTGGCCTACCAATAAGGTTGAGCCGAGAGTGTGGGGCTTTATTATTGGCCCCTGGTGTCCGCTATAGGATTGCATATACAATTGCCCTGGTTTAATGTGGGCTGCCTGACTCATCTGACCGTGTTCGTGGTCTTAACGACCTGGTATAATTTTGCTTTAGAGGCCGCTTATAGTCCGGCCGCTAGAGCCGTCGTGTATTCCTCTACACATGAAAGGGGTTCCGTTGTTCCGCTAACGGTGATGACGCCGCGTGGACCGGGCATCTTGAGTGTAAGGTATCCATAATGCGGCAATGCGTTGAAGCGGGCAAAGGCCATTCTTCCAAGCAATGCTTGATAGCTGCTTTGGAAGGGTGCGATGATGAAGACTAGGTCTTCGCTTCTGGAGTTGCCTGGAGAGCCGAATGTTACCTCCAGGATGACGAAGCCCTTGCTATAGGCTTCAACGCTGTCGGATTTTGGGTTCCGGCAGACCCTTGAGGTTCGAACACCGGGGTGCACGTGGAGATTTCGCCCTCTGCCTATCTGCTCCTCGCCGAATCGCTAGGATCTAAACTACTAAACAGAACAACACAAGAGACACAATGTTTATACTGGTTCAGGCCACCATTGTGGTGTAATACTCTACTCCAGTGTGTGGTGTGGTGGATTGCCTCTAGGGCTGGTGATGAACAATACAAGGAAGAACAGCCTTGCGAGGGTCTGTTCTTGGCTGGTGTGATGAACTGCTAGGAGGAGTTCAATCGCCCTATCTACTGGTTTCTTGGTGAGGAACCAGATGCCTCTACCCTGGGGGTGGCTAGTCCTATTTATAGGCAAAGGCCCTGGGCCTCTCCCCAAATATTGAGCGGGAAGGGCGCCAACAATTGGCCATTTTGAAGGGGAACAACGGGTACACTTATCCTGATTAAAGTTGGTCCTCGCCTGTCGAAGGCTCTGGTGGTGACGCCTGCTTGGGCTCCACAATGACTTCCTCCCTGCCGTTGGGCTGGTCTTGGTCTTGTTGCACCAAAATGGATGCCTTTGCTTGATGCTCTACTTTGTGCTTGGTCCCTTTGCACCAAAGAGGAAAGGAGGACAACTTCTTGGCGGGCTGGCGCCCGGCCGGCGCCCTTGGTAAATCATGGCTTGCGTCATGGGCACCTCGCGAGTACCCGCCTTGAACTCTCTGCCTCCTCATGAGCCCGGCTGATGAGGCCGTGCTGAGAAGCTCCTTGTCGTCCACCTGCGAGGCTTGGCCCCTCGCGAGGTTTTGAGCTTGTGTTGATGAAGATGGGCTATCTGGGCCCCTTTGAGCCGCGCCGCGGCAGCAGGCCGAGCAAGTCCGGGGACCCCGTTCCCGAAAGCCGACAGTAGCCCGGGCCTGGCGCTTTCGGACTTAGCGGCGAGAGGCGAAAAGGCAAGTCTTGAAGTGTCACGGGCCCTAACAGCCTGCGGCCTTGGGCGCCGCGTGGCGGTTGATTGGACGTGGGCGCCTCTGCAACCACGCGAGTTGATAAAGGAGCGGCATCTGTCCCTTGCCTTCTTTGCTGCTTAGATCCCCTTTCTTGCGCCTCTCCTCCCCGCCTCCGAAATCTTCAGATCTACTCCGTCCGCGCGCCCTAGCCAGACATGGCGCCTCGCCAAGCCCCGGCCGGAGCTTGGTACTCGTCCGCCTTGAACCGCCCTAACGTGTCGGGCGAGCCTTACCCGAGTCGCCGGATAGGCGGCGGCGAGAGCATCGGCGAAGCGAAGGTGTTCAAGCCGGCTCTGCCATCCGTGAAGGCCAAGGGAGCACCTTCTATCCGCTCTTCGTGAGCGCCATTGTCGCTGGTCTGGTGCCTCCCTTTTCTGAGTTCTTCTTCTCTGTCCTCCACCATTATAATCTTCAAGCTCTGCACGTCCATCCCAACTCTGTCCTTCTTCTGGCAATCTTCGCCTATTATTGTGAGGCTCACGTAGGGGTGAAGCCCTCAGTGGCCTTGCAGCGCCACTACTTCTCCCTCCGGACCTCTCGTGGTTCCGTCTTTGCTTGTGCGAGTTTCGTCGCGTACGGCAGCTCCGTCGCCATTTCGAACCCTAGGAAAAGGATCGAGGGCTTCAGGAGCAAGTGGGTCTTGGTGGATGCTGGGCGCATCCACCCTCGGCTGATCCTGCCCACGGGGTACCCCGCGAGCTCCGACAACTGGTCCCGAGTGGAGCTTGTGGATCCCCGCGTGAAGCCGGTGTTGGAGAAGATGGACGCGGATCTAAGGCCGGCCAGCATGGCGGCGAAGCTGACACATGTGCATCGCTCTTGAGGAGTTCTGGAGCACCGGTGGCTCCGCTTCGTCGATACTCACTTATGATGTGGAGGCCCACCGAGCCCGCAGTCTTGGCGATGAAGATCTGGTGTGGTCCTCGATCTTTGGTTAGGGCGACATGGCGAGGTTGGGCGCTCCTCGCCCTGTTCCTCCGCGAGGAATGGGAGCGAGTAGTGGGGTCCATGCCCATCTTCAGCGAGGGCGGGCCCGTGCCATGGAGCTCGAGAGGACCCGGTGGGCGTGTCCTCCGCGACTCAGCGAAGAAGAAGGAAGGAGGGAGGCGGGAAGAGGCTGACTACGGGCGAGTTAAGGGCTCCTCCCCTTGGTGCAGGTCCCGTGCTCTCCGCCTCTCTCTGGCGGCAACAGCGAGATGATGATGAGCAGGCGGCGGGAGCCTGCCTCCGATCGAAGAAGGACGGACGGGCTGATCCCAGCAGTCTGCCCCAGCCGAGGCCATCATGAGCGCACCTCCTGCTCCCGAGCTCCTTGAGGCTGATCCTTGCAGCCGGCTCTCGGGCTTTAAGTATGGCCGGAGGCTGCTCTAGCCCGCAAGCGACGACCTGTAAGTGCTTGATTCCTGTCTTGTTTATTGTTCTGCTGCTGAGGCTTGATGTTCGTATCTCCCGGCTAGGCTGGCGCCCGTGGCAAAGAAGTTGAAGGGAGCTCCTGAGGTCCCATCCGTGGCAGCGCCTCTACCCGAGAAAGAAGGTGAATGTGACGCACGGGCCTCTCCTGCCTGGGCGTCCTTGCGAGGCATGGCTGAGCCAGCTGGGGCGAGCTCAGCCCCCATGGCCCAGGCGACTCCCGAGGTGCCCTTACCTGATGCCGCCACCACAGGCGTCGTGGCACAGCAGGTTCCGCCTCAGGATACCGTGATCACGCTGCCGTCTTCTCCTCCTACTCCACCGACTGTTGCTTCCCCGACTACTGTTCTGGATCGCGCCGTTGCCGAACTGGACCGTTTGCGGTAGGATCTTCTGGGCGCCGACCCTTGTCTAGTGGCCGGGTGCTTGGAGCTAGCTTCTGGCTGGACTCGCTTCGACGCTTCGATTCAGGCGGGGCTGGTCCAGGCCTCGACGGCTTGCGGCGAGAATGAAGCCGTCCTTAGGCGAAGGTTACTGCGGCGCCGCCTTGGGGAGGTGGCTAATGTCGAGGTCCTTTGCGGTATTGGAGAAGCGAGCTGAAGGGCCTGCAGAACCAGCTACCGAGGCCATATACGCCAAACAGGAGAAAGCATGAAGGCCAGCAGCGGCCGTCAGGAATGCAGGGCGCCAAGCTCAAGGGCGCCGTGGCCGCCTAAGCGTGCTGGGCAAAGCTGGAGGCGAGGAAGGTTGAGCTGGGCGGCAAGGCCGGGTTCTTGCCGGGGATCGCGTGGCCTTCGCGGAGATGGAGGAAGGCTCGCACTTCATTGAAGGCGGCTTTATGATGGCGACTGGAGAGAGCCCAGCGGCGAGGAGGATGGCCCGCCAAGCTGCTTCCTTTCTGGTTCGCGCTCTTGATGATGTCACCCTTGGCCTTGGCCCTCTGGTGAGGCCGAGGCCGCGTCTTGTCTTCTGCGTGGCGGGTCTTCACCCACATCTATCTTGCGACCCCAACATCGACCTCGACATCCTGCTGGAGCTAGCGGCGGCGGCGTGCATTTGCGCTCACGAGCCGTGAAGGGTCGTGCGGAGGCTCTCTGAGGAAGTTCGGGCCTTGAGCACCAAGCGAAGCGAGCTGCTAGCCTGCTGCTCCACAAAGCGAACCCGCTCGCGCAGCTCCACCGTCGGCAAGTGACTCCGTCGTGGCTCCCGTCCTGCTTTTAATTCCTGTGCATGTACCATGCCTCGGGGAGGCGTTAAAACTTGCATTTGGTGCTGTGATAACAGTATGGACTGTAATATTTGCTTTTGAATTCCCTGAAATTTGCGCTATTCCTTCCTACTTGCTTATGTTCTACGCCGGTAGTGCTCGGCCCGTGCATACCTCGGCCGCCGTTAGTGAGCGGAAACAGGGCCGGGACCAAGGGGTGAGGGCTATGTGACAAGTTAGGCTCTGAGTCGCGATGCTCGAGAGTCCCCTTAGCCTTCGAGCGACAAGTAGGGAGGTGAGATGTGAGGTGACTCCTTAGGGAGGTGAGATCACGGTGGATCTGCCGTTCTCGTCTGCGAGCCTGGCCCTTGAATACCTCAACCGCCGTTAGCCTTCGGGCTGAGGAGTGATGGGCTATGTGACGATTAGGCTCTGAGTCGCGATGCTCGAGTCCCCTTGGCGCTCAAGCGGCCTTCGTACCTTGGCTCCGCCCGGAGGATGTCGCGACCAACCAGGCCGGGGGCTGGCGAGTGGCGTGCATCTGGGCGTGACCAGGCGCAGCCCGTGCCCAACCCCGCCAGCGCGGCACTCCAGGAAAGCGTTGCGATGAGGCCAAACTCTGAGCTCCGGGCTCCACGAGGTTGATCGGCCGGGGGCCACCCTCGATTGTTTATCACCAGCGTGGAGCATAGCACTTCCGTATGTGTGCGGGCATAGCCGCTCCTCGGCGGTGTCGTCGACCGGTAGCGGGCATGGTGCTTCCACTGGTGCGTGGGAGGGGGCTCCCCTCCGGGAGGAGCCCCCGGGGCATATACAACCCTGCCCTGACACGTGGCTGGCATGGTAGGGATTGACGAGGTGTATCTGGGCACCCATGGGCCAGCGCGGGACTAACGGGGCCCTACCTCAGGGCGGGTTGCGCCTGTCTCTGGGCCTCATCTTGGAGTATGTTCCTGCAAATTTGGCTAGATGCCGGTGCTCTACGTCCTCGGGTCCCGGCTCTCGAGCTGGTCTCAGCCATCGCTGGCATGCCAGGTCGCAATGCCATGGACAAGACCAGAAGGTGAGGGCTGGAGATCCGATAGGAGCCCTGAGTCGCGATGCTCAGGCACCCCCCCTTTAACGTGCAAGCGGGGTTAGATGTCGAAACTCTCGTCCTCGGGTCGGCCCTCGAGCTGGTCTCGGCCGTCGTGGTATGCTGGGTCGCGATGCCATGGACAAGACCCGGTGAGGGCTGGAGAGCGGTAGGAGCCCTAAGTCGCGATGCTCGGGCACCCCCCTTTAGCATAAGCTGAGTTGAATGTCGAAACTCGTCCTCGGGTCCGGCCCTCGAGCTGGTCTCGGCCGTGTTGGTATGCCGGTCGCGATGCCATGGACAAGACCGGAGGTGAGGGCTGGAGAGCGGTAGGAGCCTGAGTCGCGATGCTCGGGCACCCCCTTTAAGCGCAAGCTTCCGACATCCGGGAAGAAGAGGTGCCGCGGACGGGCACCAAATAACAAGCATGATGGGTGAAAGCATGGCCCTAAGATGAGCATAAGAAGGGTACATCATTGGGTCAGACCCGGCGACTTAGGGATGATGCAGCCGAGGCGCCCTAATAAGGTAAGCTAAGAACATGAAATAAAGGGATACCGCATACGGGGATGGACCCATGCGGCACAGGAATAATGCAGCCACAGGCGCTCAGTGAAATGAAACTTGAAAGATGTCACTGATGATGTTGGGGGCGAAGGGGTGTTGGTGTAGCAGACTCGGTGGGCTGCGGAGGCGATCCTCCACGAGCCAGGCCCGAGGGCCTCGGGTGGCTCGGGCTGGCGGCTCCTCGCGAGCCATCTCCATCTCCACGGGGTTGCGGGCGCTGACCTCTTGAGCCTCGGGATGGCCCTCATGGGCGCTAGTGCCTTGCAGCCGCGTTCGGCAAGCCATAAGGCATCTGAGCGTGGTTGTGGGGCGGACCCTCGCAGCATCCCACTTGCGAGGGCGGAGGCGCTCTGAGGCAGCTCGGTTGAGCCCGCGGTATGTCGATCACGAGCCGCGCACCCACCATCCTCGCTGGATGGGGGCCCTGTGAGTAACCCGGCTGCCTCTCATGACTCTTGACTCCTGTAGCTCTGAATGGCCTTGCTGAACTCTGAGGTTTGGCCCTCCTTGCCTTGCTCCTTATTGAGGGAAACTTGCTTGAAACTCGCCTCCACATGGTGCCCAAGCACCTCCCTCGTGACCTGGCGAGGTTGGCGGCCCTCGAGGGAGAGCCGGGCCTGCACTGAGGAGGCGTCGGTAGCGCTTCCCTATGCGATGGAAGGAGGTTCCCCCTGAGCAGGCAAGGGCCCTAAGGGGCTTGCCTCCTGAGGGCCGGACGATGTCTTCTTCTTCTTGGGGGTGGCCTCAGGAAGCCTCCTGCTTTCGCAATCCGGGTCCTCGGTGATCGGCTGAAGGCTCGCTCCGAGGAGCACTGCTGCGTCTCTCTCCTCGTAGGGCATCGTGATGACCCGCCACTTCTGGCATCTTGAGGCGTTGTAGCCGTGGTGGAGTTCTGACCATGAACTTGCCAGCGCCGGGTACCGAGGATGGTGTTGTGCTGCCGGCGAATGTAGGCGGCGTCGAAGTCGATGAGCTCGGTCACGGTGGTTATCGCGTGCCCGAAGGTGGCGGGAAGGCGGACCTGCCCAATTGGGACCGTGGAGCCGTCGGTGACTCGGAGAAAGGCATGGTTGGCTGAAGCTGGTAGGGCGCGGAGATTGTTGAACATTTCAGCAGGCGGGACGTTGAGCCCTGCCCGCCGTCGATGGCGTCTGGTGACTAGCACATTCTTGATGATTGGGGAACAAAGCATCGGGAGGACTTGGTTGTGGCGCGCGCTTGAAACTGATCCGCTGAGATGAGCGTGATGGCGCATGCGACTACTGAGACAACGCGTGGCCTCGAGCTTGGGAGGACTGCATTCACCGGCGAACTGGCTTGAAGATCTTGTTGAGAGGCTGGGGCTGAGCTCCACCCAGGATGTAAGCGATTGCCGCGTGGTTCACAGGAAGCACCCAGCCCCTAAATCGATGGCGGTCTTCATTTCTCCTTAGCTGCGGCGGCAGCGGAGGGAGAACTCTTGAGAGTCTGGACTAGGGGGTGTCGGATAGCGGACTATCATCATCATTTGGACTCCAAGACTATGAAGATACAAGATTGAAGACTTAGTCCCGTGTCAGGATGGGACTTTCCTTGGCGTGGAAGGCAAGCTTGGCGTCTGGATATGTAGATCCCCTACCCTGTAACCCGACTCTGTGTAACCCTATCCCTCTCGGTGTCTATATAAGCCGGAGGTTTTTAATCCGTGGGGCGAACAACCATTACAACAATCATACCATAGGCTAGCTTCTAGGGTTTAGCCTCCTTGATCTCGTGGTAGATCCACTCTTGTACTACCCATATCATCAATATCAATCAAGCGGGAGTAGGGTTTACCTCCATCGAGAGGCCGAACACAGGTAAAAACTGTCGTGTCCCTTGTCTCTAGTTACCATCCTCCTAGGCGCGGTTCGGGACCCCCTACCGAGATCCGCGGTTTGACACCGACATTGGTGCTTTCATTGAGAGTTCCTCGTGTGCGTCACCGATAGGCTGGATGGCTTCTTCAATCCACAGCCCAGCGTCGGGTGGGACTTTTCTCCTCGGACAGATCTTCGTGTTCGGCAGCTTTACCTTCTGCGGGCAATTAAGCAGCCATCTGGAATCGGTCGAATACTCGCCCCTGGCGTCGGTCAGGTTTGGAAGCTTAAACTTCACGGCGGGCGTTCGCGGAGACTTGATCTTGATGGATTGAGCCACAACCAAAGCGCACACGCCTTGTCACGGTGGGCATGATTTAGCTCTGCTACGGATAGTGCCACAGGCGCTACGAGTCGCTTCGACCTATAGTTCGGAGCCGACCGTGCAGATCGAGGACAGGTGGCCGGACACCGCCTCGGGGGCTGCAATATCTACGGGGATGGATCCGAATACTGAGCTTGTCCCTTGCAAAGCTCGCGACTCCGAGGTGCCGGACTCTGAACCTCCTACGCCCCCGCCAATCGAGTCCGATTGGGCGCCGATCATGGAGTTCACCGCTGCGGACATCTTTCAGCACTCACCCTTTGGCGACATCCTGAATTTGCTAAAGCACCTCTCATTTTCAGGAGAGCCCTGGCCGGACTGCGGTCAGGATGGTTGGGATGCAGACGACAAAGAAATTCAAAACCCTCCCACCACCCACTTTGTAGCCACTGTCGAAGACTTAACCGACATGCTAGACTACGACTCCGAAGACATCGACGGTATGGACGACAATGCCGGAGACGACCAAGAACCAACACCTACCGGGAACTGGAAAGCCACCTTAATTCATGATATATACATGGTGGACACCCCAAAAGGGAGCGATAACGAGGAGCATCGGGACGCGGTGAAGGATAATTCCCCTGAAAAACAACCAAAACGGCGACGCAAGCGCCGTCCCAAGTCCCGCCTCGATAACAACAGCACTCATAATGACCCAGCCATAGAGCAGGTTAAACCAGTGGGTGACAAACATGCAGCCAAGCAACCATCCGAACAGGATGAATCGGATAATCAACTCATCCTCGATGAAACAACAGTCCAGACGATCTCACGCCGGACACACCAGGGAACACAAGAACCTTCAAAAAAGGCCGCCCTGCACCAAGAAGTTTGAAAGCAGGCTCAAAATAGTGGAAGACATACTCGAGAATGAGGTGGAGCAAAGTACTCAAGACCATGCGGACAAATATGGCAATAGCCAACAAACAAGAAACTACCAGAAGCGCCAAGCTGCGGCCCAAAGTCGACGAGGAGGCCGTAGAGCCCCCACAATTAAAAAGCAAAGAGGCGCTGGCGGATAGGCGACGAAGAAGGCGGGGAGGCGGCAAGTGGCGCCCGCACATAAGCCACACACATGACACACACAAATATCTTACATAAAGCGGATGGCCGGTCAGGTCCATTTATGGGCCAAAAAGAGGCCAGGAAGCAACACAACCGCCCGAGTGTTAGAAGATAACAGCACACCCAAATCTGAGGGTCCGCACACCTTGTGTTTCATCGATGAGTCTTTGGATCATGAATTTCCAGCGAGGGTTCAAGCCCGTAAACATAGAGGCATCTGACGGAACAACGGACCCGAGTGCTGGATTGAGGATTACATCCTGCATATACATATGGCTAGAGGAGATGATCTCCATGCCATAAAATATCTACCCCTCAAGCTCAAAGGGCCAGCCAGGCATTGGCTCAAAAGCCTCGCAGAAAATAACATTGGAAGCTGGGAAGAGCTCGGGGACATGTTTAGATCAAATTTTCAG
This sequence comes from Aegilops speltoides, assembly GCA_021437245.1. Taxonomy (NCBI): domain Eukaryota; kingdom Viridiplantae; phylum Streptophyta; class Magnoliopsida; order Poales; family Poaceae; genus Aegilops; species Aegilops speltoides. The sequence continues at coordinate 451,090,308 of CM038144.1, forward strand.
GGGACTTATGTCCGCCCTCCGGATGCAGACGATTTAAGTCACATAACCCAACAGCCCGGAGAATCAGCACGCAAATTCTGGAACAGGTTCCTCACCAAAAAGAACCAAATAGTCGACTGTCCTTGCTTGAAGCCTTTGCAGCTTTAAAACATAATGTCGAGGCGAATAGCTCATGAGACACCTGGTCAAGAAGCCGAGGACAATGGCGCGCTAACAAGCCTCATGACCGCTTTTTGCGCGGGGAAGATAGCTGGCTAGCAAGCCTTGGCACCGACAACCCAGTACATCTGAGATCAGAGATGGAAAGCGGAAAAGCCGGCGCGAAAAGATCGGCGCCAAAATAAAGAAAAAGCGCAAAAACATCGGCGGTTAGCGCGGATTCAAAAGCTTCGCGGCGAACAACAAAACACTGCCCCTTAAGGACAACAGTGACGAGCTATCCAACCTAAACAAAATTCTGGATCGGATATGTCAACTCCACGGTACACCCGGGAAGCCTGCAAACCACACCCACCGAGATTGTTGGGTCTTCAAACAGTCCGGCCGACTCAACGCCGAACACAAGGGGCTCGACGCGCCAAGCGAGGATGACGACGAACCCCACTAGCAGAGCGTGGGAAAACAAAAGACTTTCCCACAAGAAGTTAAAGCAGTAAACTCACTTCATGTGATACCACGGAACAACAGCGCGGCACTCGCTAAAGTACGTGTCGCACGGTCCACCCCATCGGAACCCCGAGATTGGATGTGAAAACCAATTACTTTCGACCACCTGGACTACTCTAGAAGTGTCCGAAATGCAGGATAGACTGCTCTGATATGGGATCCTATAATCAACGGAATACAATTTACACAAGCCCCAATGGATGGCGGCAGCGATTTAAACCTGCTATATCCGGACACAATCCGCAAGTTGGGGGTAGACCTTACTAAAATTCGACATAGCCGCACTTCCTTTAAAGGAGTGGCGCTTGGCCCTTACGCCAAGTGCACGGGCTCCTTACTACTAGAAGTTGTGTTGGGTCACGACAACTTCCGGCCAGCTAATCTTTCATGTCGCCCCATTCAAAAGTAGAAATCAAGCACTATTGGGACGTGAAACTTTTGTCCGCTTTAATGCAATACCACATTACGCGTCTCTCACACTTAAAATGCCCGGTCCACGCGGCATCATCTCATTAAAAGGTCGTTCAAGACCCCGGACACGGATAGAACGACTCCGGCATAAATAAACTAGGGGCTCCCTAGCCACACACCCCTTTACAAGGGGCTGTGCGTATGAGCAATAAGGAGCCAACAAAAGCTCAACTTTATTCATTTATTCATGCTCTGTTTTAAATACATTTTGACACGATTTCTTTTCAAACTAAGTTCCTCTTTTTTACAGATGAACAGCGTGTTACACCTGTCCAAGATACAGCACAACGGAGACACAGGCGCAGACGTGCAGTAGGGACCCGTTGCAAGGATTCTATTCAGATTAAGACCCTGCGTAAACCTTTTTTATGTCTCTTGTTGCTATACATCCCCTGGTTTCTCATCATAACCAGAGAGGAGCTGAAGTTTTGGCATCAGCTGCGTCAGAGTATCTTGCATGTACCTGGACACTAGGGGCTTAGGGCACTGATCTGCCCGTCATCGTAAAGACCGAACACCTCAGGAAGTGTTCGGCGTCTCGAGTTAGGCCTTATATGCATCAGCTCCGAATCATGTCTTTGGTCAAATGTTGGGTTTGCCCGGCTCCTGTGTTTTTCTGCCTTACGTTCCGTATCGTCGGCTAACGCGACACCAGGAGAACTACTGCGATTGTGCCCAGTTCGGCCGGGTGAGCACCTCGATGAAAACCGAAGCTAGGCTGTCATGATGTGGCGAGACTGGTCGACCACTCGATCGACCTTGAATGTTTAGAATCCTCGCTTTGTGAAGGACGCTTACGGTCGAGGCACAGCGCCCCAAATTCGGAGGCGCGGTGCCCGAGGGGCTATATCGTAGCCCCACCTTCGAACTCCTATGGCTAAGTGAAAGTGATAAAGCATTTGGGGAATGAGCACCTATGGGGCAGGGGGCCCCTTCTCGGTCCGGCGAGGGGGCGAGAGGGCCTGAAAGAGCCGAATCAAGGTCGAGGCGCGTCGAAGTTTTACCCAACTTGAGCTCTCCGGAGAGATAAAACTCCTACTGCTGCCTTGTGTTTGTATTTGTTCTTGCTCGAAAGCGTGGGTATGCTGTGGTCTCGAATGGGTCGAACTGACCGAACCCCTTCTACGTGTGCACGGGCCTCCTTTTATAGTCTAAAGGGGTCACCGACAGGTGGCAACGCAGAGAGAGGGGTAGAAAGGTAAAAACACGAGTTGGTACAACTGCTATCAACAGTGCCCCCTACCTAACTCTGACGGCAGGGGACAAGAGCATTTAATGCCCGTCCGGTCGCTCCAATAGTGCAGGAAACGATCGTTAGGGGTGCCATCGATCGCCACGATGGCCTCCTAGTCACCTTCACTCGCCACCTCGCACCGCTAGGCTGCACAGCTACACGCCACGTGCACCAGGAATGATCCTGTGGCGACACGTCGTGGGATGCGCCGGAGTGTGGATGCAGAGTGGTGGCTTCGCCGCAGCAAGCACCTTGCCGCGGTCTCTGTCTTCTTGCACCCGCAAGCTTGCCGCTCGCCGGGTCTTGGCGGGACACGCAGCGTGTCGCGGCAAATCACCTAAATGCCTTAGTTGGCCTTCGGCAAGCTCCTCTTGCGAGGTCTTATCTCTCGGCAAGCTCCTCTTGCCGGGGCTTATCCTTCGGCAAGCTTCTCTGCGAGGTCTTGCCTTCTTAATTAACACTTTGTTCTTGAATGGCGGTGAAGGGGAATGACGAAGGGTCTTGGCGGGCGTCCGGCAAGCCTTGCCGCGGGGCGCTGAGGCTGCCCGTGCACAAGTTCGGGGTGCTAAGGTACCCCTACTTTAGTACACCAGCAGGAGCCGGGCCTGGGCCATACGGTGTGGGCGCTGTTGGGCGGGCCCAAAAACAGGCTGCGCGAACGCGCAGCTTGGGTCCAAACCAGATCCCTCCGAATCCACGCGTCCTCCCGTAGCAGCGCGTCAATCGCAGCGTCATGGGAGAGTCGGTGGCGTCGCGTGATTTTGGCGTCCACCCCCGTGATCACGGAGGGGCGAATCGCCTCATCCGTCGCCTCGATTCTGCATCCCGCCAGCTCACCGCTTGGAGTGGTGGGCGGTGGAAGTGGGAAACTGGGCCGTCACGGCGAGGGCAGCGGGTGGCCCCCACTCCTGCTCTCCCTTTGCCATGATTACGTGGCCAGGCGGCGAGCCCCACCTCGCTCCTTAAAAAGCGGAGGGGGAGCCTGAAGCCCGCACTCTCTCATCTCCTCCTTTCTTTAACCTGCTCCCTTTTCTCATTCATCATGGAGAAAGGAACCCTGGCTCTTCATCGGTGGCGGCGAGGGTCGCCGCCAGACAGCCAGCCCCTCCTATCTCGCGCTTGTGGTGGCGAGCCAGCCACAAGGAAGAGGAGAGGCGAGGTCGAGGGCAGGTCGAGGGCGAGTCGGCGCTCGGGGAAGAGGCGGACCAGGCGCGCCATCTCCGCCTCCGCCGGCGGTTCCTCTCCCCACGGCGGTCCATACCGGGGACGACCCTTGCGAGTTCTTCGTCAGGCTGCGCCGGGCGCCTCGCCGTCGCCTCCGGCTCCCAGCTCCGTTCACGAGCGCGATGGAGTTGGACCCGCCCGAAACGCCGAGATTGCACATGAGGGGCTGCGGAATCAGCGGCACGCGAGCCCGTGTTGTATTCCCAGCCCCTAATGTGATGTATCTTGATCGTGGGTGCAAGACGTTCGCCCGTATCCACAGCTTGACGGCGGGGTTTAACCTCCATTTTAAGTTAATGGAGGGCGACCTCCTCTCCGTCAAGGTCTTCGGGGACTCCGTCACTCGGGCGAAGTGCTGCGTGGACAGCTCCTCCGACAGTGAAGACTCCCCTCGGCGAGTGGCGAGGAGGAAACAACAGCGGCAGCGAGAGTAGCGGGCGGCGGGATGGCGGGCCCGACTAGGTGTCGGGCATCGCTTCGGGCGTCACCGGCGACCCCATCATCCGCGTCGCTGGCTCCTTGAACTCCCCGGGGTCGTCTCCTTGGGCGGCTGGTGTAGGGAGGCTGCGGAAGGGGAAGAGGGCTGGCGACAAGGCCGTCAAGTCGGTCTGAGCGTAGTGCCCTCGGCAATCTTGACGCCCTGCCGCCCCGTCTTTGGGCCCCGCTTCCGGTGCCGCCATCACCATCCAGCCTCCGGAGGCTCCCAGGATGTTCTCTTGGTGTGTTCTGGCACCCGTAGCTCGCCTAGGTGCCCCTTTTGCCCTTTTTGCCTCCTTGACCTACCTCCTGAAAAGAGAGACAGGAAAGGGATCACGGGCATCATATCTTTTTAATTTGTAAGCCTTCGGGCCTTACTGCATCTAAAACTTGTAATCCTCTCTTTCATGTTTTTCATCCTCTATGGACTGTACTGGAATGGGACATTTTTTTAATGAAAAAGGGGGAGCTTGCCGGGTTTTTTGTCTTGCAGGTTGAACCCACGCCAAGGAGCTAATCCTTGGCGTCCCTCGGACAGACATTTTTTTTCTCCCGGCAACAGGCCCTACCGCCTCCCCGTCTCATCCCTTGTATTTTTTTACCCTACGCTTTTAGGGAACTTGCCGGTGCTAACATCGCTTGCATGGCGCTGAGTCGCGAACATCAGCAGCTTCTTTGGCGGTGTTGCCTCGGCAAGAAACCTTGTCGGGGCGATTGCGATGCGCTTTTATTGTTGAAAGCGGACTTCGAAACAAATCAAAGGCGCAACTTAGCCACGAGCAGTTCCTCGGCACAGGTTTTCCATACAAGGCACGATAGTTTTGGGAAGAAACGCGGTTTCGCATTCCCCAGTCCATAAGAGGATGCATGATGAGGGACGAAAGACTTATCTGATATTGCAGCCGCCGGCAACTTTGGCTTGCCGTGTATAAATCTTGGTACTCGCAGCCCCTAGCAGCACTGGCTTGCTGGAGCCCAGATGCCGGCGCGCCCTCTTTCTCCTTCCTTGTCGCTGTCATTTTAGTTATGAGAACAACTTAGACAGCACTGTAGCAAGTTACTTTTGTAATATAACTTCATTCTGGGCAATGCTTGTTATGTTATATCCTTTACTCTGTTACATCCCTTGTATGTTTTTACCCTATGCTTTTGGGAACTTGCCGGCGCAAACACACTTACTGAGTGCGGAACATCAGCAGCCCGCCGGCGGTGTTGCCCCTGGCAAGAAACCTCGTCGGGGCTAGTTGCAGCGCACTTGTATTGTTGAGTGGACTCGAAACAAATTAAGGGCGTAACTTAGCCATGAGTCGATTCCTCCGCGCACAGGTTTTCCATACAAGGCACGGTCGTTCAAGGAATATAACTCAAAAAATTTGAAACTGATGCTCTGTGCTCAAACTTTGGCAACTTAGCTTTTACGTAAATGCGAGTCGGCAAGGCTGCACTTCTTTGAGCGGCGCCAATTGCTATGTTATCTCCTTTACTTGATTCCATACCTTGTATGTTTTACCCTTATGCTTTTAGGGAGCTTGCGGTATGCGAACCGCTTGCCTTGGCGCTGAGTCTGGAACATCGGCAGCTTGCGGCGGTGTTGCCCGGCAAAAAAACCTTGTCGGGAACGATTGCAGCACACTTTCCTTGTTGGCGGACTCGAAACAAAGTAAGGGCAAACCAGCCACGGGCAGTTCCTCCAGCGCCTGATTTTCCATACAAAACGCGATGCGTTCAAGGAATATAACATAAGAATTTAAAAACGATCGTGCTCTACTCACCGGTGGAGCTCAATGGTGCGTCCTCGACGGAAGCGCAGCACTCCGAAGAGGTGCGCTTGCCGGAGTGGGCATCAGAGCTACTCTTGTCGGACTTGGTCTTCGATCTCGTGTGCTTGAAAATAATGGCGCAGCTTCCTCGAGGCCATGAGAAGGCCGAAAAGCAATTTCTGCAAACCAGAGTACCTTGATCCAGCCCCCTGCAGAAGGGAACTGACAAAGTAAACTGGGCGCTGCACCATCTTCTTCTACTTCTCTTCCGGCAACTGCGCAGATCCGTCCTTCTTAGGGACGGAGCTGCGGGAAGCCCCCGCTTGTCGCTGGACTAAGCTTGCGCTGTTCTTTGGCTCTTCATCTGCCTCCTCTCCGGTACTAACGCAGCACTAACCACTTGATTGTTTGCCGTCGGATATAGCAACAACTTCTCTTGTGGCTTAGGTGTGACAAGTGTTGGAGTGGAGGATAGGTATCTCTTCGGGTCTCTGACCTGACCTCCGCTTCGGAGTCCATTTCATTGGACCTGCCTTTTCAAAATTTTGAAAAATGGCGAGTCGCTCAGCAGAACAGAGATGAACCTCTTTGAGAGCAACAGCATGGCCGGCAAGCCTTCGCACATCCTTGACGCGCTTCGGGGCTTCAATCTGCTCGATGGCCTTGATCTTGTTGGGATTGGCTTCAATCACCCTCTGGGACAAAAAGAACCCGAGAAGCTTGCCGGAAGGGACTCCAAACACGCACTTCTCGGGGTTCAACTTGAGATTGACCTTGCGCAGATTTGCAAAAGTCTCGCCCAAATCTTGGATCAGAGTCTCTTTGTCCTTGCTCTTGACCACTATGTCATCCATGTAAGCTTCTACATTTCTGTGCAACTGTGGCTCAAAAGCATGGCTGACTACTCTTGCAAATGTTGAACCAGCATTCTTGAGTCCGAAGGGCATCCGTACAAAACTGTACGTGCCACATGGAGTAATGAATGCGGTTTTCTCTTCATCCTCTTCTGCCAAGAAGATCTGATGATATCCTGAGTATGCATCAAGGAATGAAAGCAGATCACATCCTGCCGTGGAGTCGACAATCTGGTCAATGCGGGCAAGGGAAATGGATCCTTGGGACAAGATTTATTAACATCCGTGAAGTCAATACAAAGTCTCCACTTCCCGTTCGCCTTGCGCACGACTACTGGATTGGCTAACCACGTTGGATGGAGTACTCCTCGGACGAGGCCTGCTGCTTCCAACTTCTTGATCTCTTCTGTAATGAACTCTTGGCGTTCCACCGCTTGTTTCCTGACTCTCTACTTGACGGGCCGCGCGTGAGGACAGGCGGCAGGTGGTGCTCAATTACTTTCACAGGAACACGGGGATGTCGGATGGTTGCCATGCAAACACGCCGACGATACGCCCGAGGAAAACAACGCAGCGCTTTCCTATTTAGGGTCAAGCGTGGCGATGGTGAAGAGTACCACCAGTGCCGTCCTCCTTGGCAGCCACTTTCTTGGTCTTTGGCGAAGCTATCTTTGCCTTCTTGCACTTGGGTGGAGCTTCGATGGTGCGTCCTCGGCGGTAGCGCAGCAGCCTCGAAGAGTGCGCTTCTTTGGAGTGGGCATCGAGCTATTCTTGCGGACTTGGTCTTCTTCTTCTTCCCCGGAGCCTCGGTGACAAGTGGTTTGCGCTCTGCTTTGCGGCTGCTGCTTCCAGTAGATCTTGTCGATTACAGCATCCTTCTTGTCGCCTTGGACAGAAATGACACTTATCGGACCGGGCATCTTGAGCACATTGTAAGCATAATGAGAGCTGCCATGAACATGGCAAGCCGCTGGCGGACAGTATCCCATTGTAGGGCAATGGGAAATTAGCAACATCAAATGTGACTCTCTCTATCCTGAAATTCAGCTCGCTGCCAAACGTCCGTCGGTAGTGTGATCTTCCCCTTGACTTGCTCCTTCCGGGTTGATTCCTTGAAAGGTACCAGTTTCTTGAGCTTCGCTGTCGGGGATGCAGGTTTGTTGAGCACATGGAAGAGATCAGATTTAGGCGGCCCGCCGTCAACCACCATCTTTGTGACCTTGAGGTTGCGGATGGTTGAAACCAACATCGGCAAGCACCCGACCGCGATGATCGATCAGGGTGATCCTCAACATCAAAGGCGATGGGCGTGCGGACCACTTGAGGGGCTTGCGATTCGGCTGATGGTTACTGCTGCATTCACCTCCGCACCCATTGTTTGAGTTAGCGGTGCGAAGTGTGCAGAAGAAGCACCACCGTCAGCGCATAAAAACCTCCGTCGCCTTAGAAACTCTTGGTCGTCGGTCTCATCCTCATCCATCTCATCATCCTCATCTTCTTCTTCGTCCTTATCGCGACCACGAGAGGTCTATCTCCTTACAGCTGCTTGGCCTATGCCGCGGCGCCCTCTCGGGCGGGAAGCTTCTTGCGGATCCTCCGCCACCTTCCGGGCCTTCTCCTTGTCGCGGCGCTCATATTCATATACAGCAGCTCGCCATCTGCTCAACCTTCTTGCATGCTTGGAGGTCATGGCCCTTAGTCACGATGGATGTTGCGATCTGCTTGCGGAGCCGTCACTGCTTGTCGTGGCCACCACAACCTCGCCGAGTCGCCAGACTTTGGCCTTATCGGACCGCCTCCGTTCTTGGACTGCTCGACAACTAGCACATCCTTAGCCTTTCGCTTTCTGTTATTCCGCCTCCGGTTCCTCTTTGCGGGAGGGCGTCCTCTTGTCGGATCATACGCTCCTACATTCTTTCGAGTTTCCTCCCCTCTTGACACGTGCACTTGCCGGCGAGCATATAGCTCGGCGACATCTCGATCTTGCACATCGCCATCTCCTCCCTCATCCTGCTGATTCGCGCGTTACGATGGAGCAGCGATAACAGCGGCGAGTGGGCGTCTGGTATGTTCTAGCCGCACTGGCTGAATCTCCGTATGTACTTCGCGGGGTTCTCCTTCCTTACGGGAAAGCAAATGAAGATCGCTCTCTGGCCATGGGGTTTGTGGCGGCGTGTGAAAGCGCCGACAAAGCTGATGGCGCGAGTCCGCCCACGAAGAGATGGGTTGTCCGGCAAGTGCATGAGCAAGATCGGCGTTGGGCTTGAGCACCGCGTAATAGTTGGCGAGGATCTTGTCGTCGCGCCCGACAGCAGCGCACCGCTATGGTGTAGATCTTGAGGAACTTCGGCGGATGGATCCTGCCATCGTACTTCTAGAACGCGTCGGCTTGAAGTTCTTGGTCTTTGGAGCCCTTTGGACTTGCCGCAGCTCACGAGTGAAGCGCCAGGGCAACCTACGCGTCTGACAAGTCGCTGGTTCCCCTGGTGCGCATATCGATAGTGGGCCCGGTAGCGCTGTAGTCGGGCTGACGTCGCGCTTCTCTCCGGCCTTCGATCTGGTCGGCGTCTTCGATGTCGTCGTTCTTGGATAACTTGGCGTTGATCGCGGCGAGTTCAGCGGGTCCGACAACGATGGTGGAGTCGGTGTCGAGGTTGGCCCGACGTCGGCGATGGAGTGCATGGCGATGCTTTTGAATGGTCTTGTCGGCGTCGGCTTGTGCTGGGCGTCTTTAAGAACTTCGATCGCCGCGGTTGCGGGGCTTGTGCGCCGTTAAGCGGCCGATGAGGCTCGAATGGTCATCCTCGATCGTCAATCTTGTGTGGCGCGGAGGGTAATCTAAATGGCTCGAGCTAAGACCGCCTTCTCTCAGAGTCTTGGGTGGCGGCGGCGGCAATGGCCTTGAGGAAGCGGATATGCTCGGACTCCCAAGCCCAGGTTGGAAGGGCGATATCCGTCGGCGACCGCACCTCACTCGTGCCCGACATCTTTGGCGTGCACTCTGGTCTTAGGCGCCCGAGATCCACGAGCTTGGTCTTGCTCCATGCGAGTGCGATGCTAGAAGCACCATGGTGTTGTCGACCCTGCACCTCTGGGAAGAGGCGTGGGCGTGTGTCTGGTTGCGAAGCTTGCGGGGCCTTGTCCTTGGACACAGTGACGACGTGAGTCCCACCGTCGGCGCCCGCCCCTCCAGCGGCGTCTACCCCACCCCCCGCTTCACTACTAGGAAAAAGCCTTCTAATGGCGCACCGGTTTTGCCTACTAATGGCGCACTACCGGTGCGCCATTAGCTATCACGCCACTAAATTCTTTTCTAATGGCGCTTTTTGTGGTCTTGCCATTAGAATCTGATATTCTAATGGCGCACCACATAATAGTCGCCATTAGTAACAATTTTTTTCAAATTTTTTTTGCAGGATTTTTTCAAATTTTTTTCAAAATTTCCAATTTTTTTGTTTTTTCTTAATCTCAGGTCACTATGGCAATCTCGAGTCAATATGCTTAATCTCGGTCAAATCGCCTCCATAGTCAAACTTCCGAAAGGTCACCCATCCCTCTCACTACTCCGGCCTGAGCAACGCTTAACTTCGGGTTCTATTCTCCCTCGTTTCCAAGTCTGCACTTGTTGTTTTCGACAATAGTAAGATGTCGATCCTATTAACCTCGGGAATTTAGCTTGAGCATGTCTTGACACATTTCACTGTTTGAGTTTGAAACTATTGTTCTAAAAAATTAGTAACACTAATATTTCTTGAATAATTAGTTCGCACATAGTTTGACCAGATTTGACCATAGTTTGACCATAGTTTGACCAGATTTGACCAAAATTCAAAAAAAACTAAAATAATTATTTATTAACACTAATATTCTTGAATAATTAGTTTGACCATAGTTTGACCAGATTTAACAAAAACTAAAAAAACTAATTTTTTTTTGAATTTTTTTGCCTCCAGATCTTAAAAGCCCCGTAACGTTTTTCTGTTAGGCTTTTGAGGATTTTAAAAATGTTTAACGGGGTTCCCCCCCGGTTAAATTCGGATGTAACTTTTCGAGTAGATGATTTTTCATATATAAAACTTTTTAATCCAAGTTCGTATGCAAAAGTTATGCCCATTTTACAAATTTTCAGAGAGATTTTACAAATAAAGTCGAAATTTATATTTGTAAATTTTCCCAACAACTAGACCACATATCACATGGAAAACTTATTTTCTTTTTTTTTTTGACATTTTATCATTTTTTTTAAAAAAATTTAAAACTGAAAAAGCGGTCCACAGAAGTGCATTCGATGGAAGCTGGGCAAACTACTAATGGCGCACCGTGGGGTAGTGCGCCATTAGTCAGTTAAACTAATAATGGCGCACCACATGCAGTGCGCCATTACTAGTTTGAAAAAAATATAATTTTTTTTGAAATTTTCTTTGAATTTTTTGATAAAAACTTAGTAGTGGCGCCTTGGTGGACAAGGTGCAGCGCCTTGTCAACAGTCGCGCCATTACTAACAAAAATTTTATAAATTTTTTATAAATTTTACTTCTTTTTCAAAACTTCTAATGGCGCTGCGGTGGGTGTGGTGCGCCATTACTGAGTTAAAACTTAGTAATGGCGCACCACACCCATAGTCTTGCCATTAAGACACAAAATTAAATTTTTACTAATGGCGCCGTGGGATGGCAGTGCGCCATTAGTGTTGAAACAATGGCGTGCCAACACATGGTGCGCCATTAGTATCTCAATGGCGCACCACATGTGCAGTGCGCCATTAGAATCAATCCTATCTATAGCCCTTTTCCTAGTAGTGCTTGCTCGGCGGTGGTGGAATCGGCGTGAAGCGGGCGGCCTCAGTCTTCTTCTTGGTGGCATGTCGATGGGGATGTTGATGTGGCGCTCGGAGACCGGATCAGGTTCGCACAACCTCGGCGCCCCTACCTGGCGCGCCAAAGATGTCGTGAAAGCGAGCACCTATAGGCGGGGGCCCCTTCTCGGTCCGGCGGGGGCGGAGGGGGCCTGAAGAAGCGGATCGAGGTCGGCGGCAGAGATTTACCCAACCGGAGCTCACGGAGAGATAAAACTCCTCTGCTGCCTTGTGTTTGTATTTGTTCTTGCTTTCGGCGTGGGTATCTTTGTGGTCTCGAATGGGTCGAACTGACCGAACCCTTCTCGTGCGCATAGGCCTCCTTTTTTATAGTCTAAAGGGTCACCGGCAGTGCTGCTTGAAGAGAGGGTAGAAAGGTAAAGCGAGTTGGTACAACTACTATCTCTGATGCCCCCTACCTAACTCGTGGCGGGGGACAAGAGCATTTAATGCCCGTCCGGTCGCTCCAACGGTGCGAGAAGCGACCGTTAGGGGTGCCATCGATCGCCACGATGGCCTCCTGTCACCTTCACTCGCCACCTCGCCTTTGCTAGGCTGCCTGACTACGCCCGTGCACGGGAATGATCCTGTGGCGACACGTCGTGGGATGAGCTGGAGCGTGGATGCAGAGTGGTGGCTTCGCCGCGGCAAGCACCTTGCCGCGGTCTCTGTCTTGTCGCACCCGCAAGCTTGCCGCTCGCCGGGTCTTGCCGGGACGCTCAGCGTGTCGCGGCAAATCCCTTACAATGCCTTAGTTGGCCTTCCCGGCAAGCTCCTCTTGCCGGGGTCTTGTCTCTCCCGGCAAGCTCCTCTTGCCGGGGGCTTGTCCTTCCCGGCAAGCTTCTCTCGCCGGGGTCTTGCCTTCTTAGTTAACACTTTGTTCTTGAATGGCGGTGAAGAGGAATGACGAAGGGTCTTGGCGGGCGTCCGGCAAGCCTTGCCGCGGGGCGCTGCGGCTGCCTGTGCACAAGTTCGGGGTGCTAAGGTACCCCTACTTTAGTACACCGACAACATTATAGTCCGGTTGCCTCGTTTGCTACACGATCACCTCCTTAACAGGACCAAGACGTTGGATTAAGTGTGAAAACGCGCTATTTCGCAAACACCCCCACACCATGTGCGTGGGGGCTGAAGCCGAAGACTGCCATCTTTCAGGTTATACACAAGTATACATTAACGGCCGCATTGGAGATGTTTCAATACTTGAACGCAATAGTACAAAAAGCGCTAAAGATCATTTGAACATGACATTTTTTGAGCACTGCGACTCTATTACAGGAGCACCACGCAGAACTTCCCCAAAGTAGTGCTCGGCGGGTATCCAGCTCTCGTCTGAACCCCGGGTCGCAACAAGGGTGGCATCCATTTCCGTCCAGTGTGTCTTCACATGGGCGAGGGCCATTCGTGCACCCTCTATGCAGGCCGACCGCTTCATCGCCTTTATATGTGGCACCGCCCCAAGGAATTGCTGCAACAAGCCGAAATAACTCTTCGGCTTGGGCCTGTCCGGCTAGACATGAGCCACGATATCCGTCCTGGCAAGTCCGGACAATCTATTTAGCTCGGCCCACTCAGCCAACCGATCGGTCAGCGGAAGTGAACGCTCCGGACTGTGGAATTGAGACCAAAAAAGCTCTTCTGTCTCGTGATCCTTTTGACTTCGGAAGTGCACAACAGCATCTGCCGCACTCGCCGCTAAGTCCATATAAGGATCCTCTGGACCCCACAGCTGGCCAAGCTGAGCTTACTTCGGATCTGTAAACCTCCTGCGTAGCAGAAAGGGCTTGCGAGCCACAATATCTCCGGCCCGTCGCAGCTCCTCCTTTATAGCCCTCATTGTAGAACGGGCATCCTTGGCTTCGGCGGTGGCCTTCTTCAGGTCTTCTTGCTCCGCTCGGCGTTCTTTTTCAAGAACCTCATAGCGGTCGGTAACATCTTTCACCTTCACGACCATTTCGGCCATCTCCTCCCTGCTTCGGCAGTGAGCATCCCTTTCGGCTTCTAGCCCTTCGGCCGCCCTCAAGGCAGCCGCATCACTCCTTCTGGCCTGCTCCTTGGCTCGAGCAAGTTCTGCCCGAAGACTCCACAGCAGCGGCACCATCTGCATTGAGCACACATGTTGTAAGGAGTGGGCTTCCGCTCCCTTACTAGGTGACCGCGGAGAAAAAAACTACCTTGTGACTCGTCAAGTCGCCTATTGACCAGCGCGATGTCTGCATCCACAACGTCAAGTTGCCGCTTTAGTTCGGCAACTCCATCAGTCCGGCTGGCCACCGGACCATCCGCCACCTGCATAGGAAGGGCGAAAATCAATACCTGCGATTTTGATCCTCGGCACACTGTCGCTCTTGACAACCTACCGAGTCTCAGGGGCTACTATCTATACAGGGCGCACTTTATGTGTAAAACTGTCAAAAGGTATGTCATTTTTACGTACCTCAAACCCAGCCAGCAAACTCCTGACAGCATCATGCAACCCGCCTTCGGTGGACAAAATTCTTCCAATCACCATACTCATCAATGTACAGTGACCTTCTGAGATAGACGCACTCTCAAGCAGATCCTTCAGCTCTCCCGGCCGCATACCAGTTGGTGCCGAACTCACCGGCCCTGCCGGACTCGGGGACACCCTCCGTGATGACACCTCAGGTTTGTCCGCCCTATTCGAAGGTGCGGCAGATGGAGGCGTCTCGCTCTCCATCATCTCCGAACGAAGGTCCCCCAAAGACGAGCTCATCTGAGAAGGACGGAGATCCGAACTACAAGGTAAAAACTTCGGTTATCCTCAAAAGCGAAAATAGGGATGTCTCTTATTACAGAACCCCCCTTTTTCTACTTACGGCTTGCTGGAGGGCTGATTCCTTGGGGGAGATAGTGCAACCGGGGCCTCCCCGGACGCAGGACCCTCTGGTGAAGATCTCTTCCCCCGCTTCGAGGCCTTGGCCTCTGGGTGTTCGGAAGCGGTCCTCTTCTCCCCCTGGAAGGAGGTATTCTCGATCCCCCCTTTCTCAAAAGCCTCCTTGGTAGAGGCGGCAGTGTCCTGTTCTCCCTCGCCTTCTTGAAGCGCAACCTTCAACATCGACCAACCACGGGATCCGCACGGTCTCCGGGAGGGCCGGACACCGTATCACTTTAAACTTGCGCTATCCACTCCTATTCAAGAGCGATGGGTTAAAAACCAAATTCAAGAAGGCGCAAAGAAATGGTGTGTCGGGACCGCAGGACCACTTACCCGAGCATCAGGCGATTGCAGCAGGCCAGAATCCTCGGTCAATTCGAGACACATCTCTTGTGATCCGAAGAACAATTTATACATCTCCACGAATGTCGTACCCATGAAGTGTTGGAGAGCTCGTGGCCCTCTGGATTAATTCCCACGTGCGGAGGGGCGGCGCTTGCGAGGCGGAGGCGCGAATCAGCATAACACATCACCATGACCAGATTGATCTCCCTCTCTTGGAGGTCTTGAATCCGACCCTGCGGTGGGGTTAGTCCTTTGACGGCCCCAGTTGAGCCCTGGTTGACCCACGACATCAGCCGCTGTGGAGGGCGGCGAAAGATGGGCGGCGGCTTCTGCTGCCCCTAGGAGCGGTGATATAGAACCACTCCTGTTGCCAAGCCGAGCTCCTCACTGGAAAGAGCCCTCGGGCCATGGAGCATCAGCCCATACGCCTATAACCGCCCCCACCAAGACTCTGCTTGGCGCCCTCGATCATCTTGGCTCCATGTTGAAGGTCTTGAGCCACAAACCGAAGTGGGGAGTAGTGCGGAGGAAGGCTTCCTGAACAACGATGAATGATGAGATGTGGAGGATGGACTCCGGAGCCAGGTCATGGAATTCCAACCCGTAGTAAAACATGAGCCCTCTCACAAAAGGATCCATCGGGAAGCCTAAACCCCGACGGAGGTGGGACACAAACACGATGCTTTCGCGGGGCTCTGGGGTGGGAATGACTTGCCCTTCAACGGGCAATCTATGCTGTAGGATCGGAAGTATGTCTAGAGGGGGGGTGATTAGACTACTTGACAACTTAAAAGTTTAGCCTTTTGATTAGGGCAAGTTTTTAGCAAGTTCACAATGATGACCAAGTCAAGTATCACCCTACACATGCAATTCTAGAGTTATGGCAGCGGAAAGTAAATTGCACATGTAGTAAATAAGAGGTGGAGAAGAGCAAACGCAATTTGGAACCGCGGAGTTTTTTCTCGTGGTTCGATAGGTGGTGCTATCGTCAATCACGTTGATGGAGACTTCAACCCACGGAGGGTAGCAGTGCGAGAGTCCACGGAGGCTCCACCCACGAAGGTCCACGAAGAAGCAACCTTGTCTATGCCATCATGGCCTCGTCCACGGAGGACTAGCCTTACTCGGGGTAGATCTTCACGGTAGGCGATCTCCTTGCCCTACAAACTTCTTGGTTCAACTCCACATCTTGTGGAGGCTCCCAGCGACACCTAACCAATCTAGGAGGCACCACCCTCCAAAAGGTAATAGATGGTGTTGGTGATGATGAACTCCTTGCTCTTGTGCTTCAAATGATAATCTCCCCAACACTCAACTCTCCTCACTGATTTGGCTGTGGTGGAAGAAAAGATTGAGTGGAAAGCAACTTGGGAAGGCTAGAAATCAAGTTTCATATGGTAGGAGTGGAGCAACTTGATCTCAACACAAGGGTAGGTAGTTTTCTTCTTAGAAATGTAAGGTAGGAGTGGTAGTTCTTTCTGATGGCTCTCTCCACAAATGAAGAGGAGGTGGAGGGGTATTTATAGCCTCCACACAAAATCCAACCGTTACACATTTGACCAATCTCGGTCGGACCGAGTTGACAACTCGGTGAGACCGAAAGTTCAAATCTTGTGAATGTTGGGATTTTGATGGGACGAAAATACAATCTCGGTTAGTCTGATTCTTCCAAAGTCTAGGGTTTGCCATTCTCGGTGGGACCGACTTTCTCATCTCGGTGACACCGATTTGAGTCTGAAGGATTCTGAAGCTTGGCAACACCAATTTCGTATGACCGAGTTTGGAATCGGAAAATCCGAAATTCTTAGGGTTTGGGTATATGGCTGAGGTGGTTCATCTCGGTGTGACTGAGTTTATGGAATCGATGGGACCGAGATTACTTATGGGTTTATGTTGGAGTGAAAGATTGCGATAGTTTGAGAGATAAATCACTAAGCACTTTGAGCAACGGATCATCATCATAACCTCATCCCTTTTAATAGTATTGGCTTTCCTATGGACTCAATGTGATCTTGGATCACTAAACCAAAAATAGAGTCTTGAGCTTTTGCCAATGTTTTCCTTAGCATTTTGAGGGGTCCACATCATCAGTAATTGCCATACCCATATCACTGAACTTTCTGAAATATTCTCAAGAAATGATTAGTTCAATGATATATATGTTGTTATTAATTACCAAAACCACCCGGGGATTAGTTGCACTTTCATATGCGACATCTCGTAAGTCAGGTACTTGGCTTCTCTCAGCTTTTGCACGTCCTCCTCCGTGACGGAGGAGGGCATCCACCGGCCCTGAAGGTCGAAGCCGGACATTGTTGAAGGTCCGAAGCGCTCAAATCTGGGGTCTGGGTGTTGGAACTCGGGGCGAGGAGTAGATTCGATTGAGGATTGAAGAAAGCAAACGAGCCTTGGTCTCATTATAAAGAGGGAGAATACCAAGAGCCGTCCCCATGACCGTTTGGGACTCACCTTCGATAGAGGAGGCGTGGCAACGAACACGGTTGGGTTACCCACGTCCGTATTGATCGGAATCCCGGAATAGAGGGGAACACGATCTCTGCTTCGACAAGACGTGCCAAGGAAACCGCTTCGCTAAACGCGCTGAGGTGGTATAATAAGACGATTCAAGTAAAGGCTTGGTAGTGACTTGACGTCATGCCGCGAAATACGTCAACAGATTGAACTTGTGTACATATTATTCTCTCTACGGTGCTATGTGGAATTTATTTTGCAGAGCCGGACACTATCCTGGTGTTCGCAATCTTCTATGGATTATTCGGAGGAGGAACCCGCCTTGCAATGTCGAACAATATGCGCGCCCGGACTCGCCGTCATTGAAGCCTGGTTCGGGACTCTTGAGGAGTCTGGACTAGGGGTGTCCGGATAGCGGACTATCATCATCGGCGGACTCCAAGACTATGAAGATACAAGATTGAAGACTTCGTCCCGTGTCCGGATGGGACTTTCCTTGGCGTGGAAGGCAAGCTTGGCGATACGGATATGCAGATCTCCTACCATTGTAACCGACTCTATGTAACCCTAGCCCTCTCCGGTGTCTATATAAACCAGAGGGTTTTAGTCCGTAGGACGAACAACCATTACAACAATCATACCATAGGCTAGCTTCTAGGGTTCAGCCTCCTTGATCTCCTGGTAGATCCACTCTTGTTCTACCCATATCATCAATATCAATCAAGCAGGAGTAGGGTTTTAAGTCCATCGAGAGGGCCCGAACCTGGGTAAAAACATCGTATCCCTTGTCTCCTGTTACCATCCGCCTAGACGCACAGTTCGGGACCCCCTACCCGAGATCCGCCGGTTTTGACACTGACAGAGATGATCCTCGCGAGGCTGATCCCTCCAGCCTCCCTCGTGAGGCGGGTCCTGCCAGCGATCCTCGCGAGGCTGGTCGCGCTACCGTTGGCGTGGCCCGCGGTCTTCCCAAGGTCCTGTGTTCCTTCCTCCTCCTCAGCCGTAGCCCCGGTCGCTACGGTCGGGACGTCTGCCGACCCTTCCTTCACGCATGGCCCGGAGATCTTGGCATTCATTGGTGTTGTGGGTGTGGAGGTTGTGGTACACACAGTACCGACTGCCCTTGGAGGATCCGAGCTAATCTCTGCCCCGCTTGGTGTCTGGCTCCGCCGCGAGCACCACAGCCCCCTTGCACTTCACGTCCTTGGCCTTGGGGTTCTTCTCTTCTGGGTCTGTGGCAGGCAACTCGAGGAGGGAGAGGCGTCCTTCCTCAGCCCTGGCGCACATGGTCGCCAAGTTGAACAGCTCCAAGGAGGTGCACAGGTCTTCATGCATCGCCAGCTCCTCCTTCATCTTGACGTCGTGCATGCCCTCAGAGAAGGCTGAGATGATGGCCTCCTCTATTACCTTGGGGATCTTGAGGCGCGCGTTGTTGAAGCGTTGGATGTACTTCTGCAGGGTTTCCCCTAGTTGTTGCTTGATCCCGGCGCATATCGCTCATGGCGGAGTGGCAGTCACACGGTACCTTGGAAGTTGGCGATGAAGCGGGTGCACATCTCGTCCCGGAGGAGATCGTGCAGGAGCGGTTCGAGGAGCAGTGCGGGCCCCATCCTTAGCGCCATAGAAACCAGTTTTCCATGACCTTTTCGTCTCCGTTGGCAGCCTTGATGCCCAGCTCGTCAGAGCTGGAGGAACTCTGCAGGTCGGCCGTGCCGTCGTAGCGAGGAGGCAGATCGGCTTGAACTTGCCGGCCACGCGACGTGCACAGCTTCGGAGGTGAAAGCGCGGCAGCCCAGCAGCCCGCCTGAGGAGGCCTTAGGCGATGGAGAGCTTGGTCTGCGGGTCCCCATGCTTGCGCAGCAGGGGGCAGTCACGAGGTCTTGACGTCTGGAAGCGAGGCCTTCGGGCAGCTTCCGAGTGAGGACTTTGGCAGCTCTGCTCTTGCCGCTACTGGCGCTGACCAGAGCAGGTTCCGCCCGAGGCCACGCACCTCGGGGGCAGGCGCCTTCTTGAGGGGAGGCGGTGGCGCCCAGGGCTTCATTACTGCGCAGAAGCGGGCGCGTGCAGCGAGAAGGGCGGCGCTGAGAGCCCCGGCGGCGCGGACGAGCTTCGGCGACTTCGGTCGAGCCACTCTTCGTAGAGCGTCATCGATGGGGCGGTGCGCGAGAGCTTTCGTTTGCCGTGATGGCGCAGCTTCGGGCCTCCATGGCATGCGGCGTAGCGCGTGATGAAAAACAGCGGGGTGGCGAGGTGTGGCGGTCTTGGCTGTCCGCCTCATGGATGGATCTGGGGCGATGCTTGCTGCTCGTTCCCGCCGGGCGATGGCGGCTTTGTGGCGGCAGGTGGCGGAAACAGCGAGGTGCCCGCCGGCGAAACCGTTTAGGCAGCGCAGAAGCGAAGCGGCTCGGCGCTTCGCGCGAGCCCGGCAGCGTCGGTTTATGAATGCGATGGTCGGAGAAGAACAAGGCGACGGAAGGCAAATTCGGCGCACCCTACAGCTCGCCAAATGTCGGTTCGGGTTCGGTAGACCCTTGAGGTTGAACCTTTGGGGTGCGCGTGGAGATTTAGCCCTCTGCCTACCTGCTCCTCGCCCGAATCGTTAGGATCTAAACTACTAAACAGAACAACACAAGAGACACAAGGTTTATACTGGTTCAGGCCACCATTGTGGTGTAATACCCTACTCTAGTGTGTGGTGTGGTGGATTGCCTCTAGGGCTGATGATGAATAATACAAGGAAGAACAGCCTCGCGAGGGTCTGTTCTTGGCTGGTGTGATGAACTGCTAGGAGGAGTTCAATCGCCCTATCTACTGTGTTTCTTGGTGAGGATCCAGATGCCTCTACCCTGGGGGTGGCTAGTCCTATTTATAGGCAAAGGCCCTGGGCCTCTCCCCAAATATTGAGCAGGAAGGGCGCCAACAATTGGCCATTTTGAAGGGGAATAGCGGATACACTTATCCTGACTAAAGTTGGTCCTCGCCTGTCAAAGGCTCTGGTGGTGACGCCTGCTTGGGCTCCACAATGACTTCCTCCCTGCCGTTGGGCTGGTCTTGGTCTTGTTGCACCGAAATGGATGCCTTTGCTAGATGCTCTCGCCTGCACTTGCTCGCTTTGCACCAAAGAGGAAAGGAGGATACTGCGCGGGCTGGCGCCCTTGGTCATCATGGCTTGCGCCATGGGCACCTCGCGAGGTACCCCGCCTTGAACTCTTCGCCTCCTCGTGAGCCAGCCTGATGAGGCCATGCCTGAGGAAGCTCCTTGTCGTCCGCCCGCGAGGCTTGGCCCCTCGCGAGGGTTTTGAGCTTGTGTTGATGAAGATGGGCTGTGTTGGGCCCCCTTTGAGCCACGCCGCAGGCCGGAGGCAGGCAAGTCTAGGGACCCCCGTTCCCAGAACGCCGACAAACGCCTGGTATCACCCCTTCAAAGGAGGTGTGAATCTTGCTGATTCTGGATGAGTCTATCCCCATCCTACGGACAGTGTCCTCATTTATCAAATTGAGACTGCTGCCATCGTTCATGAGGACATGAGTGAGATGGCATCTGTCGATTATTGGGTCAAGCACCAAGGCACGCCGAATGCTAGTTCGGCCGTCTGGGTGATCGAAGGTGACATCCAACAGTTAGGTGTGGGTACGATGGGCTCTATATCGCGTGTGTCTTTATGGGCGCGTTTGTGCCTTCCCAAGGATGTACGAGTCACGTGGATCATGTTCACTGTTTTAACCTTTGGCGGGAATGCTTTCTGTCCCCCAGTGTTCAGTTGGCGAGGTTCATCCTCGTCTTCACTTGGTGTTTCCCTTCCCTTGTGTTCGGCGTTTAGTTTGCCGGCCTGATTGAAGACCCAGCACTTTCTGTGCGTGTGGTTCGCAGGTTTGTCGGGGTGCCATGAATTTGGCATAGTCATGTCGAGAACTTCTGTTCGAGACGAGCAGTCCTCTTACCGCCTTTTAGGTTGCTTATTTTGCTGATTAGGCTGAGAGCCCCTGAATCTGGCATTAACCGTTGTGTTATCCGGGCTCTCTTCCTAGTTTTGGCGTTTATTTTTATTACGTCGTGGCATCCCGTTGCCGTCCCTTATTTCGGATGTGCTGGGGTCGCTGGTGCCTTTGCTGGCGAGCCAGCTATCTTCTCCCACGCAAAAGAGGGTCACAAGGCTTGTTAGGGCTGCCATTGTCCTTGGCTTTTCTTGGCCGAGGTGTCTGGCAAGCCACTCGTCACGGATGCTGTGTTTGAATGCCGCTAAGGCTTCGGCATTCGGACAGTCAACGATTTGATTCTTCTTAGTGAGGAATCTGTTCAAAGCTTGCGGACAGACTCTCCGGGTTGTTGTAGTATGTGATTTAAATCGTCAGCATCCGGAGGCCAGACATAAGTCCCTTGAAAATTGTCCCTGAAAGCATCCTCTAGTTCTTCCCAGCTCCCGGTTGAATTTTCAGGGAGGCTTTTCAACCAGTGTCGAGCTGGTCCCTTTAATTTGAGGGGAATGTATTTGATGGCGTGGAGGTCATACCCACGAGCCATGTGTATGTGCAGGATAATGTCCGTCGTATGCCTCTATGTTCATAGGTTTAAAGCCCTGTGGGAATTCAAGGTCCAGTACTTCATCCGTAAAGCACAGGGGATGAGCAGCCCCTCTGTATCTGGACGCGCTATGGCATGCCGTCGGTTGCTGTTGTGTTCGGCGTTTACTCAGAATTGGTGTTTGGTGGTCATAATTGTTTTGACCACCACAGTCCCTCGCCGGGGTGGCTCCTTTAGATCCGTATAAAGACCTAGCTGCGCCAGCTTTCTTCTCCAGGTGCTCACGTAGATCGTGGGCGTCTTCGGCAGCTGATTTATTGCGGCTATGAGGTGGTACTCCTGGTCTCCTGTTCGTGTTGTTCTCCAGTGGAACGGCCTCGTCGTCGAATTCTGGCAGTAGCTTGCGTTTTGGGTAGCTCTTTGTATGGCGATCGTCGCCATATCTTTCTTCAGTGTCTAGCACTTTATTCCATCTGCGATTCAGCGTTTCCAGCCGTTGCTTCTGCTTCTTCAGACTTCTCGCTGTGGCCATAAGCTTTCTATGGAGGTTCTCTCGTTCCACGCGTTCTTTCAGGACGATGAATGCGTCATCGTCTGGACTGTCTTCTTGTCCTGAGACGGATTGGTGAACTCGTCCCTTTGGATCGTTTTCTTCGGGCGTATGACCCAGACTATGTTCGGCGTGACCTGGTTCGTCCTGCTCCATCACTGGTTCTGTTTGGTCGTTATTGCCATCGGGGTTGACCGGAGTATCCATTCTTCTGGCGCTCTTGCTGATATTGTTATTGTTGCCGGATTTGGAACAGCGTCTGCGCCGTCGCTTTGGTTTTTGCCCAGGGGTGTTATCTTCTGGATTGCCACCGTTGCCTACCTTGGGCATAACCACCACGTATATGTTGTGTGGCGAGGCGCGAATCCGGCACCTCATAGATTCTGAGTCTTCTCCTACATCATCGTCCATACCATCGATGCCTACGGAGTCGAAGTCCAGCACGTCGGTTAAATCATCAACCATGGCTATGAAGTGGGTGGTGGGTGGGCAACGAATGTCTTCATCGCCTGCTTCCCACTCGAGCCGGACATAGTTCGGCCCGAGATTCTCTGTCAAAGAGAGAGTTCTGAATGAGTTTAGTATGTCGCCGAAGGGCGAGTGTTGAAAGATGTTCGCCGCGGTGAACTCCATCACCGAGCGCAACCGAGATCGGCGGGCCCGGGGACGTACGGACTGGAGCCTACAACCGGACACGGGTCCACGGGCCCGGGGTCACCGGTTTCCTCAAAAGTGAGGCCCGTGTTTGGCTCCATCGCCGATGGGGGTACGGCCTGCGGGAAGGTGTCCAGCCCTCCGTCTTTAGGCAACACAACCAATCCCGGATTTAGGTCCGGGGCTTCTGTTGGGATGATATCCCAAGCAACGTCTGACAACAGGTCTAAGTCGTGCTCATCTTGACTGTTCGACACTTCTGGCGCTGGCTCGAATCTATGATTCAGGTTTCCGAACTCGATTTGAGGGCCAGGGGCATAGCTATCGATTTGCTCCAAGTGGCCAAGTGAATTGGCCCGCAGCGCGAAGCTGCCGAACACGAAGATCTTTCCAGGGAGGAAAGTCTCACCCTGGGTGGCGTCATTAATGACGATCGAAGGAGCCATCCAGCCTGACGGCGACGTCACAGAGGAACTCTCAATGAAAGCACCAATGTCGGTGTCAAAACCGGCGGATCTCGGGTAGGGGGTCCTGATCTGTGTGTCAAGGCTGATGATAACGAGAAGTAAGGGACGCAGATAAGTTTACCTGTGTTCGGCCCTCTCGATGGAGGTAAAAACCCTACTTCTCGCTTGATTAATATTGATGATATGGGTAGTACAAGAGTAGATCTACCACGAGATCATAGAGGCTAAACCCTAGGAGCTAGCCTATGATGGTATGAATGTAATTGTGATCGGCCTTCTAAGGACCAACCTCTCCTGTTTATATAGACACGGGAGAGGGCTAGGGTTTACATGGAGTCGGTTACAACAAAGGAAATATAATATCCGGATCGCCAAGCTTGCCTTCCACGCCAAGGAAAGTCCCATCCGGACACGGGCCGAAGTCTTGAGTCTTCACGCTTCAATAGTCCGGACGTTGTGCATAGTCTGGCTGTCCGGATACCCCCTAATCCAGAACTCCCTCAGGGGTGAAGGAAAGAACTAGCATGGAAGAAAAAAGGCAGACCTTAACCCCTTTATAAAGGCGACGAATATCAAGCGTCCCCTCCGTGGCCTTAAAACATGCCTATTTGTAACGCCCTCGATGCGGCTATATCTCCCACGTGTCGAAGCACGACTTAGAGGCATAACCGCATTGAAAGCAATGTCGCAAGTGAGGTAATCTTCACACAACCCATGTAATACATAAGGGAAAGAGATACATAGTTGGCTTACAATCGTGTCGGTGTACTAAGGTAGGGGTACCTCAGTACCCCAACTTGTGCACGGGCAGTTGCAGCTCCCCGCGGCAGGGTTTACCATGTGCTTGCCGGAGACCATTCCTGCTCCATATCGAGCCATTCAAGAACAAAGTGTACAAGACAAGATCAAGACCCGGCAAGAGGAGCTTGCCGAAGGCCGCCCTGTGCTCAAGATTACATCACTCACGCAAAAGGCCTTGGCGAGAGGAGCTCGCCGGGAGACTAGAAGATTACATCGTAGAAGACACGCCTCGGCGCTTATACGCTGTTCGGCGAGGGCCCGGAGCGGTAAGTTACAGAGCCCGACAAGCTCCGGGCCCGGCAAGATCAAGACCCGGCAAGGTACTTGCCGGAGAGCTGCGCAGTAAGCCTCCGACTCCAACATCTGTCCACGCGTCGCCTTGAGCCTTCTCGAGACGGCGTGGCGGATGGCTGTGCAGACATGGGGGTGCGGTGGCAGTCCACGGTGGTGGATCCACCGCCGTGGCAAACGGAGACGCAAGGGCGAGAACTTTTTGGGGTCGGCGCGACGGGCATTAAATGCCCTTGTCCCCTCACAAAAGTAGGTAGAAACCACTGCTCAAGCTAATCGTAGCTCCACCGTTCCCCGCACTGTTCCAACTACCACCTCTTTTACATTTTTACCCTTTCTCCCACGCTGACACTGTCGCGACCCCCTTGCGCTATAAAAGGAGGCCCATGCACAACGAGGGGGTTCGGCTGGTTCGATTCACTCAACACAACACCACCATACGCTCGCATCCCGAGCAAGATCAAATACAAACACAAAGCAGCAGAGGGTTTTACGCGACCATCGCGCTCGGCTGGGTAAAAATCCGCCCGCTGCATGCATCGCCTCGATCTGCTCTCTGCCTCCTCCGCCTCGCATCGCACTCACGAAGGGCCCTGCCCCATAGGTGCTCGCGCGGGCGGAGTCCCCATCCGCCCGCCCGACATCTTTGGCGCGCCCGGTAGAGGCGTCGAGGTTATCGCGGACCTGATCCGCGTTAGCTGCGCGTTTTTCATCAACCTCTCGACTTCATTAGCAACTTCATCGACAACGCGCCATGGCCCTCAAGACAGGAGCTTGAGGGTCGCGAACCGTCATGTTTCACCCGCCGCCACCGGAGCCAACGGTAGGCGGAGGAGGCGCCAGAAAGGGTGGACACCGCGCGAGGGCACTCGCGGCGCCACCGGATCTGTGGACAGAGGGATGACCGCGCCTCGGTCTCCGTGGGATCCGTCCCATCTCAGCAAGACGACGACCAGCAGCGCCATACCACGGGAGGTGGTATCCGCCATCGGAGCAGGACATACCGAGGCTCGCGGGATGTTCCGACCACCGCCCAGACGCAGTAAAGCGAAGGCGCCGGGCAGGACCTCGCTCCTTCTAACACCGCGAGTCCGCGGCCCCGCTCCCGCACCGCGCGCTTCCCGCTTCCTCCACTTCTGCAGAAGCGCCACAAGAGCGCAATGCTCGACTTCCCTCCAAAGCAGCGGACAAAGCCGAGGACTGGAGGGCTACCATCTGAGCCTGGTCGCCTTTCGCCAACAACGACCGTTTACAGCAGCAGCGGTGGCCTCACGGCCGCGGGCGAGTCGAGAAGACGAAGCGGCGGGCGATAAGACCACCGGTGCAACCACTGCACTTCCCGCCGCGAAGCGAAGACGCCACCCGCCGAACAATGCCGACGACGGCTCCACAGCGCCGCCGGATCCGCGGGCTCGTCGAGATCAGCGCCAGTCCTCGACGATCGGCGATAAGAAGACGCCGGACCCACGATCGAGCGCCGCCGAAACTCGGGCGATAATCGACCAGAGAGCAGGAGCACGTTGACGCTGCAAGACTGGTGAGCAGGCGACTTGTCGCTGCTGCGAGCTGCCTGCGTCACCCGTGAGCTGCGACGCGCCCAAAGGGCCCAAAGATGAAGAATTTCAAGCCCGACGCATCAGAGAAGTATAACGGCAAGACGCACTCGGAATTCCTTAGTGTCTACACCATTGCGGTGCGAGCGCCGGGCGCGACGAGAAGATTTCGCGAATTACTTCCCACTGCGCTTAGGCCAAATGTTCGTTCTGGCTTATGCACTTGCCGGAAGGCTCCATTTCTTCTTGGGCAGACCTTTGCCATCGCTTTGTTGGCGCCTTCACCGGCGGCCACAAACCCCACGGCCAGGAGAGCGATTCCACATTTTGGCCCGTATGAAGGAGAATCCCTCGCAAGTACATCCAACGCTTCAGCCGTAGTGCAGCACAACATCTCGACGCCCACCCCGCCACGGGTCATCAGCGCTGCTCCACCAGAACGTCGCGTAACCGCGCATGCGTGAAGAGATGGCAATGACCAAGATTCGGGATGTCAGCGAGCTTTATGCTTTGGCTGATAAATGCGCGCGCGCAGAAGAGGGGAGGAGGCTCCCCGGGGAGGATGCTGGCGCAGGAGGAAGCGACTCCGACGACGCCGCCACGGCAAAGAAGCGCCGGCGGCGGAACAATCAGAAGAGGAACAAGGAAGAGGTGCTTGCCGTCGAGAAGTCCGGCAAGGAAGCTCCCGCCAAGCAAACACAGGCTGGTGACTCCGGCAAGGAGCCTGCCCCTGTGGCGGCAGCCGACAAGCAGGGCGGCCCCGGCAAGCAATACTGCAAAATCCACCGCACCAAGGGCCACGATCTCTACAACTGCAAGCGCGTCGACTATCTCGTCGAACAGCAAAAAGCTGAATACGAGAGGCGCGACAAGGAGAAGGCCCAAGGTGGCGGAGGAGAACCGAGCAAGAAGCGGCCGTTCAATAGTCGGGGAGGACACCTCGGCAAGGCCAAGCGGCGGAAAGTTGACCGACCTTCCCGGAGCCGCGGCAAGGATGAAGAAGACGACGACGGAGACATGGAGGATGAGGATGACAGCGAGCAGGAGTTCCAGAAGGCCACGGAGGTCCTGTGCGTCGACGGTGGGGCCTCACTGCACACCTCCCACCGCCAGCTAAAGCAGTGGGTACGTGAAGTGAATGCAGCGGAGCCACCCGTAGAGTCGCGCAGGCTCCTCAAATGGTCCAGCACGCCCATCATTTTTGATCTTGAGGATCACCCTGACCGCACCACCGCGGTCGGGTGCTTGCCGATGCTGGTCTCGCCCACCATCCGCAACCTCAAGGTCACCAAAATGTTGGTTGACGGCGGGGCCGGGCTGAACTTGATTTCCTCTGCTGTAATCAAGAAACTCCAAATTCCAGATGGCGAGCTCGAAGAGACCGGTTCTTTCCAAGGAATCAACCCGGGACGGAGCAAGCCCAAGGGAAAGATCACCCTGCCGGTAACCTTTGGCGGGGAGCTCAATTTCAGGACTGAAAGATCACTTTCGATGTCGCCGATATTCCGTTGCCATACAACGGAATACTCGGCCGTCCCGCCCTCGCCAAGTTCATGGCAGCTTCCCATTATGCTTACAACGTGCTCAAGATGCCGGGGCCGATAAGCGTCATCACTGTCCACGGCGACAAGAAAGATGCGCTTATCTGCACCGACAAGATCTACCGGGATGCGGCAGCAGCGGCCGACAAGGATACACTTGCCGCTGAAGCTCCCGGGGGGAAGAAGACGAAGACCAAGTCCGGCAAATGCTCCGGGGCCCACTCCGGCAACCGCACCTCTTCGGAATGCTGCGCTGCTGTCGAGGACGTCCCGTCGAGCTCCACCGGCAAGAGTAAAAAGGGAATGGCTGCTCCGCCGGCAACCAAGAAGGTGTCCGCCAGGAGGGCGGCACCGGTGGTACCTTCACCATCGCTGCCACGCTGACAAAAATAGGAAAGCGCCGCGTTGCCTTCTGGGGCGAATGTCGATGTGTTTGCATGGCAACCATCGACATCCCCGTGTTCCTGTGAAGGTAATTGAGCACAAGCTTGCCGTTTGCCCTCATCGCGGCCCGTCAAGCAAAAAGTGAGAAACAAGCCGGAGCGCCAAGAATTCATCGGCGAAGAAATCAAGAAGCTAGAGGCAGCAGGCCTAGTTAGGGTGTGATCCATCCGACGTGGTTAGCAAACCCGATGCGTGCGTCGCAAGGCCAACGGGAAATGGAGGCTGTGTATAGACTTCACCGATGTAAATAAAGCATGTCCCAAGGATCCATTCCCTTGCCGCGCATCGACCAGATTGTTGACTCCACTGCCGGATGTGAGCTACTTTGCTTTCTTGATGCATACTCAGGCTATCACCGATCTTTATGGCCAAAGAAGATGAAGAGAAGATGCGTTTATCACTCCATGTGGCACCTATTGCTTCATACGCATGCCATTTGGACCTAAGAATGCAGGTCAACATTTGCAAGGGTAGTGTATATCGCTTTTGAACCACAGATCCACAGAAATGTAGAGGCTTACATGGATGATATCGTGGTGAAGAACAAGAGCAAGGACACGCTAATTCAAGATTTGGAAGAGACATTTCAGAACCTGCGCAAGATACAACTTAAGTTGAACCCGAGAAGTGCGTGTTTGGAGTGCCCTCCGGCAAGCTTCTCGGGTTCTTTGTGTCGCAGAGGGGATTGAAGCCAACCCGACAAGATTAAAGCCATTGAGCGATCGAAGCCCCGGCGAGTCAAGGATGTCGAAGACTCGCGGTTGCGTGGCTGCCCTCAAGAGGTTCATTTCAAAGTCTGCAGGCGCGCCTACCTTTCTTCAAAATCTTGAAGAGGCAGGCCCCATGAAGTGGACTCCGAAGCGGAGGCAGCGCTGCAAGATTTGAAACGGTACCTATCCTCCACCCCAATACCTGTCGCACCTAGACCACAGGAGAAGTTGCTGCTGTACCTAGCTGCAACCAACCAAGTGGTTAGTGCTGCACTAGTAGCGGAGAGGGAGTCCGACGAGGAGGCTACACCACCGGCATGCGAGTCCAGCGACAAGCCGGGGGCTGCTCCGGCAAGCTCTGGCCCCGACAAGGACAATTCTGCGCAGGAACAGGATGAGGTGCGAAAGAAGATGGTGCAGCGCCCAGTGTATTTTGTAAGCTCCCTTCTCCAGGGGGCTAGATCAAGATACTCTGGTGTGCAAAAGCTGCTTTTCGGCCTCCTCATGGCCTCAAGAAAGCTGCGCCATTACTTCGAGCACACGAGATAACAAGGGTCACTCGCTTCCCAAGAGGATATTGCACAACCCGAAGCAGCAGGTGTGGATAGTTGAGTGGGCCTTTGGAGCTGTCAAGCTTTGGACTCAAGTTTGAAAGTACTTCAACCATACAGAGCCGGGCTTTGGCAGAATTCATAGCAGAATGGACCCCAACACCTGATGATGAAGTCCAAGAAACAAGTACACCCGTCCAAGAAGCGACAAGTGAATGGGTAATGTACTTTGATGGTGCCTTCTCGCTGCAAGGCGCCGGTGCCGGCGTGGTACTCATCGCGCCCACCGGAGAGCACCTCAAGTACGTTATCCAGATGCACTTCCCAAGAGAGCAAGCGACAAACAATACTGCTGAATATAAAGGCTTGCTCGCCGGTCTCAGGATTGCGGCCGAACTTGGGATCAGGAAGTTAATTGTGCGGGGAGATTCTCAGTTGGTGGTCCGGCAAGTTAACAAGAGTTATCAGAGCTCTTTGATGGAAGCTTATGTAGATGAAGTGAGGAAGCTTGAGGAGCGCTTTGAAGGCTTGCAGATGGAGCATGTCCCGAGAGCTCAGAATGAAATCGCAGATGGCCTTTCAAAGTGTGCTTCGATGAAGTTACCTGTGGAACCAGGGACCTTCTTGCTCAAGCTGACTCAACCATCTGTCACGCCATCAATTGGACAGTCCAAGAAAAGAAAGTTGGTCTCCGGCGACTACTTGCCGGCGGGTCTCCCCGAGGCCGCCGCCAAAGTCCCCAAGGTCAACGACTGTAACGCAGCTGAGGAACAGTTTGCTCCTGCAGATCCTCAGATCTGTACAGTCGAAGCAAGTGTTCCCGACAAGCCTCGCCCCGGCGAGCTTGCCGGGGGACCTTCAGCTCCGGCAGAGCCAGGGGTCCTTGCCGTAGAAGCTCAGGTCCTCGCAGCGGCCCTCATGCCTTTAGTCCTTACCGTCGAGCCCCAAGCTCCGGCATGGGCGCAGCAGATCGTCCGTTTCTTGCAAACTGGAGAACTTCCCGACGACCCGGAAGAAATAGAAAAGATAACCAGACAAGTCAAGTATGTACCAGTTCGTGGACAACGAGCTGCATGAGAAGAAGGCTCAATGGTGTCGATCAAGTGCATCTCCAGGAAGATGGGCCGAGAAGCTGTTGGCGAGATACACGGAGGCATATGCGCCACCACATTGGCGCAAAGGGCACTTGCCGAAAGCTTTCGGCAAGGGTTCTTTGGCAAGAAGCCTCCAAGATCCAACTGCACTAGTAACCAAGTGTGAAGCGTGCGATTCCATGCAAAGCAGATTCATCAGCCAGCTCAAGCTCTCCAAACAATCCCTTTATCCTGGCCCTTCTCGATGCGGGGCTCGATATCCTCGGCCCTTCCCCGTCTTGTCGGGGCTTTGAGTACTTGTACGTAGCAATCGACAAGTTCACAAAGTGGCCGAAGTGGAGCCGATGAGAAAGGTGACAGCCAGACAGCGGTCAAGTTCTTGGTCGATTGTGTGCCGCTTGGGATCCCTAACAGGATTATCACCGACAACGGCACACAATTCACTAGTCGCACCTTCATGCAGTACGTCCAAGACCTTGGCGCCAAGGTCTGTTTCGCTTCTGTTGCTCACCCAAGGAGCAACGGTCAAGCAGAGAGGGCCAATGCTGAAGTGCTGCGCGGACTCAAGACAAGAACTTTCGACAGGCTGCGCAGATGCGGAAGAAATTGGATAGAGGAGCTGCCGGCGGCTCTTTGGTCAATCAGAACGACACCGAATCGAGCCACCGGACAGACACCTTTTGCTCTAGTCTATGGAGCAGAAGCAGTTCTCCCCACGGAACTCGTATACGGATCTCCTCGAGTGCTCGCTTATGATGAGCTCGAGCAAGAGCAACTGCGGCAAGATGACGCATTGCTCCTCGAGGAGGGACGCTCTGTGCTCTTTGTCGAGCTGCTCGATACCAGCAAGCCTTGCGCCGCTACCATAGCCGCAAGGTCAAAGCCAGAGTCTCGAGGAAGGCGACCTTGTTCTTCGCGTGTTCAGTCCGCCAAGAATTCCAACAAGTTGGCCTTGAGTGGGAAGGCCCTTATCGGGTGAGACAAGTCACGAGGCTGGCGCTGTCCGCCGAGACCAAGAAGGCTTACCGTGAGCAACTCCTGGAACATAGAGCATCTTCGCAAGTTTCACCCGTAAGGCGCGGTTGCCGTGATCCGCTCCGGCAACCACCTTTTGTACAAAGCTTTGCCGCCGTTGCATGTAACCCTTTGTACAAAGCCGGGCGCAGACCCCGTGCAGCAATAAAGTTTCTGTGTTTTGCGCTAGTTGCCTTTTCCATGCTTTTCTTTGCCATTTGCATGAGTTATTTGGCATCTTTCATACGACACACATATCCGGCAAGCAATAGCACGCCGAAAGGCCATATGCTTGTTTCCTTCTTTTCTTTCCTTTTCTCTTAAGAAGAAGAAACATTCCTCGTGCACAAGTTTGCCGGGGGGGAGGAAATGGAGGATGAACCAAGTGCTGTTCAAGAAAGAGAAGCTTGCCGGAGAATGCATAGATCACGAAAGCGAAGTTATCAGGATTTGAGCAGCTCAAAATTTTAAATTTTAAGTTGCCTTCCTTGAACAACCACACTTTGTATGGAAAACTTGTGCTCGGAGGAACCTACCCGTGGATAGCCGCACCCTTATCTTGTTTTCGAGCACGCTCAACGATTTAAGTGAGCTGCGACAAAGTGTTGCGCCCTTGTTTCGTTTTCGAGTCCGCTCAGCAAGCTAAGTGCGTTCGACGAGCCACGGCAAGGTTGCTTGCCGGCAAGACCTTGGCCAGCAGGCTGCTTCGAGTTCGCACTCAGCGCTCGCGGCAAGGGCTCCTTGCCGGCAAATCTCCTAGAAGCATAAGGTTGAAACATACAAAGTTGAGGATCAGAACAAGGGAGATAACACTGCATCTGCTGATCAAAATAAAGGTAATATCTTACAAGAAATAACTTGTCGCGATGACTAACGAGTTCATAACAACCTATGCAGCGACAAAAAGAGATAAAGATAAAAGAGGCCTAGTCTACGCGGTCACCCTCCATCCTGGAGATCTTGTTCACTTTAGCAATGATGTGGGCGACCCGCTCCTTCAGAGCCTCCATGTTCGCGTCGGCCGGCAAGCTGCGAAGAACGTTGGTGAGGTTTATGCCGGGATTGCGGTATACAATCTTCGTCAGCACACGCTCCATGGTTCCCGCGCACAGCCGGCGAGTCTCCTCGGCAAGTTCTTGCGCGGATCTTCTCATGGATTTGCAAGGCCGGCGCGATCCCCACAAGAAGAGGCTGAGCTTGGCGCCAGGCGAGGTTTGGATCCGGGGAGTAGATGAGATGCTCCAGCTTCAGCGCCAGCAGCTCCTGGTCAATGGCGGACGCAGAAGATACCAAGTCCTCGGTCCATATCTCGACGATACGACAGAAATCCTCGGCTGCTTTGTTGGCGCCGACCACCAAGGTTCGATCCTCGCGGAGCTCCTCCTTCAACTTGGTCTCCCGGTCCCGGGCAGCGTCAAGCGAGTCCCTCAGCGCGGAGACTTTCAGCTCAAGATCCCCGACGGAGTCCTTGGCGGCCTTCAACTCGTCGCCCTTCTCGGAAAGACGCGCCTGGAGTTCTGAGTTGGTGTGGGCGTACTTCTCGCGCTCCGTGATGAGCGCGGCAATCTTCTCCACGTTCGCCTTCAGCAGCTCCTCCAGCTGCACGACCTTGGCGGCAAGCTCTTCCTTGGCGGTCACCGCGGCAGCCGCGGCGGCTTTCGCCTCCTTCAATTCCCCGCCAAGGGCCTGCTCCCGAGCGGCAAGGTCTTCCTCGTGGGCGTCGAGGTTGACCTTCCGCTGGATGAGCTCTCCTTCTCGCCGGGACAGCTCCACCCCGGCGAGCCGTTGCTGCTCTTCGGCCTCGGCCTTCTCCAGCAGCCACTCTTCATACTCCCCGGCGAGTCGCTCACGCTTCTCCGCCACCTCGCGGAGAGCAGCCTGGTTGGCGGCGCTGAGCTCCGCCGCGCGCTTCTCCATCTCCTCGGCGGCCTTGGCAGCAAGGGCCTCCCGGGAAGCGAGCTTCGCCTGTCTGGCCCGGTAAAGGGCCAGGAGCTGGTGAAGTAGCTTCTCCTCCTCGGGCCCGTCGCTCCCGCCGGGCCCCTCGACAATCCTCAAGCCCGCGGAGGCGAGGACCTCCCCATCAAAGGCCTCGCCCTCCGTGGGGGCTCGCGACGAAGAACCCCACGGCACTTGGATGAAGACGCCGTTGGGGGCTTTCAAGTAATAGCCGGACGGCTCCTCTCCGGCGGAAGGGTCGGCGGCCGGCGCAGCGCTTGATGCTCCCGCCGCCTCCGGGCTGGCGGTGCGATCGCCGTCCCCTTCCCCGGCCGCTGCGTCTGCGGCGGAGCGGTCTCTGGCACATGTGGCCCGGCGGCTCCCGCCGTGTCTTCGACGACAGGGGCGTCGCCGCCACCGCCCTGCACGTCCTCCTCCTCCTCAATGACGACTTCCGTCTCCATTTGCTCGGGGGGAGGGGGATCTAGAAGAAGAAGTAAAAGCAAAAGAAGTTCAAGCAAATATCCAAAAAGAGACAACGCCAAGTAGACAAAGTGGCAGAACCTACCTTGGCGGACGTCATCAGCGGCGGGCTCTCTTGCCGGGGAACTCTCCCTTGGCGGAGTGGCTGCCCTCGTCGGGCTGCTCGCTCCTGGCGGGGTACTCGCCCTTGGCGGAGTACCCGCCCTTGGCGGGACGCTTTCCCTTGCCGGGGAGTCCAACCTTGGCGGGGATGGCGGGACTGCCGGCTCCTCGAGGGCGACCTCCGGATGCTCCTGCCGCTGCGGCTCCATCTCTGCACAAGTCAAGACAAACACGTCAAGATATTGGAATAAGACAAAATCTCCTGACGCGCCCGGCAAGCGAAGGTACGGGGCCCAGACTTACGCTGGGGGCTGCGCTGGGGGCTGCTCCTCGGGACAGCGCTCGGGTCCGGCAAGCTTGGCTCGGCCGTCCCGTCGCCCTTGGCAAAGTAGTCGTCCACGACTTCGACTACGGGCACCTTGGCCTTCTTCGTGCGCCGGACCAAGGTCCTGAAATCAATACAAGAAACAAGATTAGCCTCAACAATAGTCAAGGCGAAATTTAAGAAGATGAAGATCTCGGATACTTACTCCTGTTCCTCCTCGTCGTCTTCGCTCAAGGCGGAGAAGTCATACTCCACCTGGGTCGCGTCGGCGCGAGGAGCAGGAGGTGAAGACCCTCTCGGGCGCTTGGCGGTCCTCGGGGCTGCGAAGACCCAGCCCCTGTGGCAGCCGGGACCCGAGAAGCGGGCAGAGCCGCCGCTCCGCTCCGAGAAGACCCCTGTCCGCTCGGGCGCCGACCTGCGGGCGCCTTTGCCGTGGCTGCGCGAAGTCGCTCCGCCGTGGATGGTGCACCGTCGCCCTCGGCGCAGCAGACTCCCGGAAGCTTGCTTGCCCGTGCGAGCTGGTAGTTGCCGGGGCCTGCGTACTCGCTTCCGCCGCCGCCTTGGAGGCGCTTGATGGAGAACGCTTAGGGCTCGCCCGGGCGGGAGGTCTCCGACGACGAGGAGAGGTCATCTGCGTAAAGCTTCGTGGACCCGCCGGAGCCCTCGGCGCCCCGCGTCCCCTTCCTCCTCCTCCCCGGCTAGCTCGCGGGCCCAGCCTCCCTGCACTGCGGCCTCTCCCCTCTGGCGTCTCCGCTCCCTCCGGCGCCGTTTCCTCGGGGCCTCTGCTCCCTCCGGCGGCGCCACCTCTTGCCGCGGCCTCGGCCGCGATTCCGGGGATCCCGGAGTGCCTCAGAGAAGGGACCCCGGCGAGCGTGCCGGGAGGAAGTTGCAGCAGTCTGCAGATCTCCGCCGCCTCCGCTTGGCAGGACTCCTCCGCAGCCTCTGCCTCCTCGGGCGTACAGCCGAACTTTCCTGCCGCTGCGGCTGCAGCGGCCTCTTCGGCCCGAGAAGCTATGTACGCAAGCTCCTGGTCCGTGGTGTCCCGTGTCAGCCCCCGGGTCTCGTCCTTGTTCTTCGCCACCTCCTCAAGGTTGTCGAAGAAGTTGAGGACGTCTATTGGCGCGGGCGGAATCCATGTCGCTCACGCCGTCTGAAGTCACACGCAGGCATCATGGCGAGGCGATCCCGAGCTGTGCTGTTGCAGAGGGCACCACTCCCGGGAGGTCTGAACCACTCTGGATGGGCGGGTCATATTTGAAGAGTTCCGGACCATCCCCTCAGCTCAGCGTCGTGAAGTTGAAGTTCAGCCCGGCGCAGCCTCATTATATCCCTGCGCCGCCCGTACTCCCAGCCGGCCTTTTCTGTCTTGGAGAGGGGCACGCGGCGGCGGAGGAAGTCTGCGCCTACCTCTGCAACGGATAGATTTGCTGCTCGAAGACGAAGAATCCGGACGAGGGCAGCATCGAGCTTGATATCGTCCGAATCCAGCTCACTCCAGTCTCTGCCGCGCACGATGGGCGTTGTGCGCGGCGCGGTGAAGGGCTGCGGCTCGTCTTCGATGATCCAGCACCAGTCTGCACGCCACTCTTCCCACTTGCCGCGGAGCTCCCCCGGCAAGTACGACTCCTTCAAGTTCAGACGGAAAACCCAAGAAATCCCTCCGGAGAGGGGGGAGCCGGGCTCTGCTCTAGGAGTGAAGAAGTGCCTGAACAGAGCTACGTTTGGGTATATCCCTATGAAGTTTTCGCACATATGTGTGAAAACCGCCATTGTGAGGATGGCGTTGGGGGTGAAATCAAGAAGGTGGAAGCCGTATGTGTTCATGATGTCGCAGAAGAATTCAGAAAAAGGAGGACAAAGACCGCAGTGGAAGAAAGCTGCGAAGAAATAGTACCCGCCAGGATAGTTGTCCATGGTGGCGGCCGGATGAGCTCTGGTCCGAGGATGCGCCGTGGTCCTCTTGGCCCAGAACAGGAAATATTTGCCCCAGAGTTCCTGCACGCCGAGCCGCCGGAAGACGACGCTCGCCTCCGCATCTGGCGAAGCTTTGCCGCCTGCTCGGATTTCTCCTTCTTGGTCTTCTCCGCCTTCCCCTTCCCCTTCCCAGTTTTCGGGGCCATGGCGGAGGCGGCGAGGGAGGGAGGACGAAGAATCCGGCGGCGACGCAAACGCAAGAAACAGCGGAGGAGATGCGGAGGCGGAGCGCAAAGAGGATCTCTGGAGGAGGAAGAAGAAGCAATGAAAGCGAAGGAGGGGAACCGCGCCTGCTTCCTCTGTTTTATGGGGAAGTGGGGGGCGTTCCGCTCTTCTCATTAAAGGACGTGGGCACATCCCATCCCACGACGCCGCAATCGACGCGTGCTGTTGCGCGGGGGAGGCGGCAGATGCAGAAGTGGAGTCGGCACGCCGTGGGCCTCGTGTGCCCGTGCACTGTTTTGGGCCTGGCCCAACAGCGAACGGCACCGTGTATGGCCCAGGCCCGGGGGCTCCTGTCGGTGTACTAAGGTAGGGGTACCTCAGTACCCCAACTTGTGCACGGGCAGTTGCAGCTCCCCGCGGCAGGGTTTACCATGTGCTTGCCGGAGACCATTCCTGCTCCATATCGAGCCATTCAAGAACAAAGTGTACAAGACAGAAGATCAAGACCCCGGCAAGAGGAGCTTGCCGGGAAGGCCGTCCCAGGCTCAAGATTACATCACTCACGCAAGGCCTTGGCGAGAGGAGCTCGCCGGGGAGACTAGAAGATTACATCGTAGAAGACACGCCTCGGCGCTATACGCGTTCCGGCGAGGGCCCGGGGAGCGGCAAGTTCTGAGCCGACAAGCTCCGGGCCCGCAAGATCAAGACCCGGCAAGGTACTTGCCGGAGAGCTGCGCCAGTGCCCGCACTCCAGCTCATCTGTCCACGCGTCGCCTTGAGCCCTCTCCAGAGACGCGTGGCGGATGGCTGTGCAGCATGGGGGGTGCGGTGGCAGTCCACGGTGGTGGATCCACCGCCGTGGCAGACGGAGACGCAAGGGCGAGAACTTTTGGGGTCGACGGCGACGGGCATTAAATGCCCTTGTCCCCCTCTATCAAAAGTAGGTAGAAACCACGTTCGCTAATCGTAGCTCCACCGTTCCCGCTTGCTCCAACTACCACCTCTTTTACATTTTTACCCCTTTCTCCTACGTTGACACCTGTCGGTGACCCCTTTACGCTATAAAAGGAGGCCCATGCACAACGTAGGGGGGGTTCGGCTGGTTCGATTCACTCAACACAACACCACCATACGCTCGCATCCTGGAGCAAGATCAAATACAAACACAAAGCAGCAGTAGGGTTTTACGCGACCATCGCGGCTCGAAGCTGGGTAAAAATCCGCCCGCGTGCATCGTCTCGATCTGCTCTCTGTGCCTCCTCCGCCCTCGTACCGCACTCACGAAGGGGCCCCGGCCCCATAGGTGCTCGCGGCGGGCGGGTCCCCATCCGCTCCGCCCCGACAAATCGCCACTTCACACAATTACATGAATAAAGCATTACATCATCCAGATACAATCAAGGTCCGACTACGGAAGCAAAATAAAAGAAGAACCCCAAATGCGACAAAGGTCCCCGATCGACCCCAACTGGGCTCCACTACTGATCAACTAGAACGAAACAACACAAAGGGCAAGATCTTCATCGAGCTCCTCCTTGAGCTTAGTTCGTCACCGCCATTAACATAGGCACCGCAAACTGGTTTTGAAGTATCTGTGAGCCACGAGGACTCAGCAATCTCACACCATGAGATCAAGACTATTTAAGCTTATAGGAAGGATGGAGTAATGAGGTGGAGCTGCAGCAAGCTACTAGCATATTGATGGCTACAATCGCAAAAGAGAGCGAGAAGAGAAGCAAGGCACGGTCGTGAAGCTAGTAGCTATCAAGAAGTGATCCTGAAACTACTTACATCAAACATAACTCCAACACCGTGTTCACTTCCCGGACTCCGCCGAGAAGAGACCATCACGGTTACAAACGCGGTTGATGTATTTTAATTAAGGTCAACTTCAGGTTTTCTACAACCGGACGTTAACAAATTCCCATCTACCCATAACATGGGCACGGCTTTGAAAGTTCAAATCCTGCAGGGTGTCCCAACTTAGCCCATGACAAGCTCTCACGGTCAACGAAGGAATAGCCCTCCACCCGAGACACTCCGATCGACTCGGTATCCCGTACAACAAGACATTTCGACAGGTAAAACTAAACCAGCAACACCGCCCGAATGTGCCGACAAATCCCGATAGGAGCTGCACATATCTCTTTCTCGTGGCACACTCAGATGAGACTAGCTACGAGTAAAACCAACCCTCAAGTTTCCCGAGGTGGCCCATGAGTAGCTCGATTCGGACCAACACTCGAGGAGCACCGCCCGGGGTTAGAATAAAGATGACCCTTGAGTCTGCAGAACCCAAGGGAAGGTGGTAGGTTGTTAGTGCAAATGGTAAAACCAATGTTGGGCATTGCTGGAGGAGCTTTACTTAAGGCGAAGTGTCAAGGGTTCCTATTATAGCCCAACCGCGTAAGGAGCATAAAATCCGGGAACATAACACCGATATGACGGAAACTAGGGCGGCAAGAGTGGAACAAAACACCAGGCCTAAGGCCGAGCCTTCCACCCTTTACCAAGTATATAGATGCATTAATTAAATAAGATATATTGTGATATCCCAACAAGTAAACATGTTCCAACAAGGAACAACATCTCCATGTTCCAACAAGGAACAAACTTCAATCTTCACCTGCAACTAACAACGCTATAAGAGGGGCTGAGCAAAGCGGTAACAAAGCCAATCAACGGTTTGCTAGGACATGGTGGGTTAGAGGTTTGACATGGCAATTTGGGAGGCTGACAAGCAAATGGTAGGCATCGTAGCATTGGCATAGCAAAAGTGCGAGCAAACTAGCATAGCAAAGATAGTAGTGATTTCTAGGGTATGCTCATCTTGCCTGAAATCCCGCAAGGAAGAAGAACGATTCCATGAAGAAGACAAACGGACGTAGTCGAACGAATCCTCACAAGTCCGGAACGAAACCGACGCTAACGAGAGAGGCAACCCGGAAAGAAACAAACAACATAGTAAACAACCATCACATAAACATGGCATGATGCGCAAACAAGTATGATGCGTGTCCGGTTTAATGAGGCATGGCATGGCAAAGTGCAACGAACAATACTATAAATTAAGTGGAGCTCAATATGCAACGAGTTGCATATTGACGGAACGCCACATCAATTATTTAGTTCTCTCTCGTTAAGGCTAACCAACAATATTAAATGTTGTTAAGCATGGCAAGAGGTGAAGCATAATTAAACTAACAATTTAGGCAAGTTTAAATGAGGCCGGAACAACAAACAACAATTCCGGAAAATACTCATATGCATATTTCGAATTTGGTACTGTTCTGCCCTAAACACAATTTTAATGTTGTTAAATAGCAAAATAAAATGCACCATGTTAAACTAGGCATTTTTCCACCCCATTTACATATAAAGAACATTTAATTCCAAGCTACGGTTATTTAGTTATGAAATAAACCATTTTAACATGTCATTTACGCAAATTAATGCAAACAGCAATTTTAAATATTTTAACATGGATGAAAGTTGGATATTGTGAAACTAGATAAAATTCTAAGCATTTTACATATATAGTTTGTTTAATTTGGATGCATGCATGATTAGTTATTAGCAAAACAAAACAGGGGTATTTATGAAATTATGCAAAAGGAAAAAAATAAAACAACAGGGGAACACGGGCTGAGCCAGCCACTGTCAATGACGAGGGGGCCCTGGTGCTGAGGTGGCAGGAGTGTGGCCGCGTGGGTGTGGAGAGGGGTGTGTGTGGACAGAGAGTATGACGAGGGGGTCCCACTGTCAAAGAGGGGGCAGAGGCAAAAATTGGGGAATATGTTCCCAAGGGGATTCGAACCAGGGTCTCCTAGGTAGAACTCCATGGCCCGATCCACTGCGCTGCTGCTGCTGATGTTAGAGTGATGGGGCACGGCCCCTTTTGATCTAGCCCCATGGCGGACAGGAATCCTTCTCCTCTGCAACAGAGAATCCACCGACGGCTCCGGCGGGCAACGGTAAAACGGCGGGGCCCGGGAGGCGGCGGCGGGTGTGCGGGATTGGGAGGAAGATGCGCTGGGCGACGCATGCGTACAGAGGCTCGAGCACGAGCTCATGCTCGTCTCGGGCACGGCACGGCAAGGCGGATGGCAGCGGCAGCTGCTTGTCGGTGTCGTGTGCGTGCGTGAATGCGGGGCTTCTACAGGTGTTGGTGGCGTGTGGACTCGCTGAAGATGCATATATTTGATCTGAACCAAGCGGTGCAAGACAAAGAGACAGGGCCGGGCTTGCAGGTCGAGGCTCTCGGCCACGGCCACGGCGGGGCGTGTAGGCGTGCAGCGGCGTGCGAGGAAACTGTCAAGGACGCGAGCATAGCATAGCATGGTGTGCGTGGACGCAGCTACGGACAGAGAGCGAGGTGCTCTGTTTCGTGCGCAAGGCGAGGGTACAGCGACAAGTCTGTGACATGAACAGATCGAGGCCGAACGGAAAACAAATGATGCCGATGGAGAGCGAGGAGGGGAGGCTGCTCACCGGGGTCCCGTAGGACAAGATGAAGAGGCCGGGAGCACAACGTCAGAGGCGTGAGGAGGCGCTAATCATGGCGGCGTTCGGCTCCGTGAAGAAGAGGAAGCAGGGGAAGAAGATGGCGACGTAGTGGAGGCGACCTCGTGCGGGGAAGACGCCTGAACGGACGTAGTGGATGTAGAGGAAGAAGATGGACATGTCGGAGATGATCTTGACGCCCTCCGGCTGCGAGAACGACGACGGACGCTGGCGGGGTTTTCTCTCGGGTTCTCTGTTCTTGGAGAAGAGAAGTACAACGAGAGGAAGCAGAGGCCTTGAGGCGGCGGCGAGAGGGGAAGAGGGAAACCCTAGGGCGCGGGCTTGGGGCTTTATAGGGGAGCGGGACGTGCTGGCCTCGACGTCCGTGAAGCAGAGCTCACGGCGTTGACGCTCCTGAAGGCAGAGGAGGGAGACGGTGCTGTAGCGGAGCAGGTGGCGTTCGGCTCGGCCGGGCGGGGATGTAAAAGGCCTGTGGGCTGCGGGGAGTGATTGCTGGTGGGCTGTCTTTGTTGCCCT
Organism: Aegilops speltoides; assembly: GCA_021437245.1. Taxonomy (NCBI): domain Eukaryota; kingdom Viridiplantae; phylum Streptophyta; class Magnoliopsida; order Poales; family Poaceae; genus Aegilops; species Aegilops speltoides. The sequence continues at coordinate 451,131,781 of CM038144.1, forward strand.
TGCTGCTTCTTCTTCTTCTCTTTTCTTGCATGTAAAACAAGACAGAAAAAGCACAGAATAATGGAGAGGGTGGAGAGAGATATGAGAATATCCCTGGAGTCCAGAATTTGTGTAGAATTTTTTAATAAACTGCTTTGGGCATTTTTAAGGATATAAAAATAATTCAAGTTTGAATTAAATTCAAACTTGAGCCATTTTTAACCGGACCAAAACACTTTCAAATGGGCTGAAAAATTAGCAGAGATGATTTAGGCAAAGTTCAGGATTTATAGGAAAATAATGAACATTTATTGAGGAGAGAAAATGGCACTAGCAAAAAAAATGAAAAGAATAAGAAGGAAGGAGGAGGTGTTGATGCATGGGTAGATTTGAGAGCCATAGCCAGGGGTTTGGTCACATGCAACATGCATAGAACAAGATAACATCATGAAGAATGCGATGCAGATGGTGATTATGATGAAATGCAAAATGACAAAAGGCACAATGCAATGTAAACAATAATGACATGAAGCAAGAAGCAAATATGACAAGGCACTCAACATGATCATGGCAACAAACATATGGAAAAGAAATATGCAAAACAAACGACAAAACACAACCACAAAGGAAATATCATATCGCATCTCCGGAAAAGGCAAGAGTTGGAGTTACAAATATGGAAAGTTGTATCCGGGGCGTTACAACACTCCACCACTACGAGAGGATCTCGTCCCGAGATCTAGGATGGCACCGGAGAGAAACGGAAGAGGAAGAGAAGAGGTAAAACTAAGTTGCTTCTTTGACGAACGAGTGAAACCACAAACCATGAGAAGTTGAGCAATTTAAAAGAAAGAGTACAATAGAGATGAACGAGATTGCAAACAATCCGTTAGAAACGAGGAACAAGGAACATTACGAGGACTTGAAGGTTGCAAAGACATGAATCAAGAGTTTAATGGACAGATAGAATTCGAAACCACTCCGGTTAAAACAAGATGAGAGAGGAAGAAATCGGGCAGCACTCCGGTTGAACATGGAAGGAATTGAACATGAACTTGAGAAGATGGAATGATACTTGATGAAATCAACAACACACTGCCTCCGGAACTATTGAAAGAATGGCAGAATGGGTACGAAGGATTTCAGACAGCACTAAGGTTGAAAAGAGAGGCAAAACTTGATAAGATGAAAGAACTTGAATGAGAACACAACACTCCGGTTAAATGGATAAGCAAGAAAAGAACATGATCTTGACAAAGCGATATGATGGGTGAAGATAGCAACATCACAAAGCCTCCGGGAGAAAGAATAGAAGATCGGTCATTGGAATAAGAATGGAGAAGAAAATGCCAAATTCTGCCACAAATGAGCTTGGAAAGCACCCTTCCAAGAAGGTTACAATGGGGTTGTTGGGAAAAACCAACAACAAAATGAATAAGCTTGTAGTGGGATTATGGAAAACATCTCAAAACTATGAGGTGACAACCGGCCACTAACGGAAACAATTTCTTGCTTGAGATCAACGAAGAGATGATAAACTGTTTTCGCCGAGAGGATAGGAGAAAACTTGGATCATTGATAAGCACCAGAATAACAACATTCCTTAGGGAAGGCTTTAGGTGAAATATGACACAAGATAACTCCAACGAAGAGATTGATGGATTTAAAATACCTCATTCTTGACAACAATATGAATCGTGGAACATGAACTCAAATTATCAAGAATGACATAATACCACCTCCAAAATATGGTAGAAAGAATTGCACTCCGGATTACCATATGAAGAAAGCTTGAGCTCCTTAGGAAAGAATCTCGATGAAAACTTTGAGAAGGGAATTAAATCCTTGATGAACCATCATGTAGAACCTCCATGAAGAACTCCGGTAAACAAAAGGAATGAAAAGAAAGAGAAATTGGAAACACAAGGTGAATCCTTGCAATGATTTAGATGGATCTTCGTGATAATTAGAGCTTGGAACTCCGGGAAAAAGAGAAGATGAAACAAATGAAACCGAGAATTTTAAGGGCCTCCGGAATAAAGAATTAATCACTTGGATGAACAAGAATAAGAATTATGTTATGCTTATCCTTCACCAATTAAATTGATGACAATCAACGGATTTGGCATACTACTTATTCTCGTAGAAAGGATTAAAAGAGATATATCAAAACTTGAGAAGGTCTTCAACGAACCACCGGTAGGATTGGAACAACAAATGAATTGATATGATGAACAAGGAAGAGAGATCTTGAAAGAACCACCGTAAGAATTGAAAATGATCGAAGTAGGGGTGCATCACCGGTAAGAATTAGCAAATGAATGAAGGTGCTTGAGACAAACTAGATACATGAGAACAAAGAGATCAAGAACTGATTAGAGGATATTCGATTGATGCACCAGCAAGATAGGAGAATGATAATTGACAGCTGAGAATGAATAAACCTGAATTGATGGACTCCGGATGACAAACTGAGAAGACTCTTGAATATCTCCTGATGGGTGAAAAAGATTCTCACAATCGAAAACAATTATGAGAGGATGGCAACAAGCTAGCACCATGAATCTTGAAGAGAATAGAGCAAGATTAAAGAGAAACTCTTCTTCGGTCTTCAAATGATGAGAATGACAACAAGAAACACCACCAAGAATTATTGAGGCACACCGGAAGAATCAAAAGCGAAGAGGTTGAGCCAACTATGAAAAGAATTTGAAAGATCTTGGAGAAAAGCATTTGACTGATGATAGCTCATTCTTACGTCAAACTTGGAGAAGAATTTAGGATAGCTCTGGGAAAATAGAAGAGTTAGGTAAGATCCTGGGAAAAGACCTGTGGGTTAGGGCCCACTCAAAAGAACACCATTGAAAAGATTTAAAAGAGATGTTGCACCGGTTGAATTAAATAACTTGAATGAGATACCAATCTCGAAAGAGCTTGAACGAATGCAGAGTGGAAACACGAATCTTCGAGATATCTTGAGCACTCCGGAATAACAAATAGCGAGAAGTAGAATGATAATGAGGTGCACCTGTATGAGAAGACATTGAAATGAGGAAAAAGGTATGATCAACAAAACTTGACTTGAATCCACCGGAGAAGAGAAAGGAATGAGGAATGACGACCTAGTAGAACATCTTCTTGAGAACCACCGGGTAAGAACATTGACGGAAAAGAATGGAGAAACTTCACAAAAATAAAAGGATACTTGGTAAAGAAATCTTAGTCCTTCAGGAAAAAGGGTGGGTGGGCAGGAAAAAACAAAGGCAACTTCGAGACGGATGAAGCAAACACCGTTGAGAAGAAATGATAATTGGTCTTGCTGATGTTGAAGTGATCGGATCCACTTGAAGAGAAACACGCCGGTTGAAAAGGATTGACATGACAATCTCGATTGTCGAGAAGGATTGGTATTCACATCGGAGTATGAGAACACCATTTCGGAAAGGTATGGAATCAACACTTGACATTGAAGCAACTCGAATACCACAACTCAAAACAAAAACAAAGGACTGGCTTGCAGAATAAGCCGGAAACAAACATATGATACAGATTTACCCAATCCCATATCATGCATCTGTCGGAAAGATATTCTAGGAGCTACTTGAATTCCCACCTATAAAACTCCTGAAACTTTCTGGTTATGCAATCTGGTGTTGGGGATACAGGGGAAGCAATATATCTCACACAAACTAACAATCCCTACATCCAGCTGTATCCATCCGTCAACACATAACCAAGAAACCTTCGGAAATCGTGTACCTCAACCTTCGAAAAGCATCCGTTATACGAGTCATGGCAATACTCCGTACTCACCTCAATCTCAAGTTATCGGGTTATCTCACCAACAATTGCATAAAAGAGATTTTTGATGTCGGCGTACTAAACTCAGGTATTCCAGAACTGCAACGATAAAATTATGACGACAACACCTCAGAGCTCAACTCCCCGGGACACTTCCACTAAACCCCTGACAGGAGGCACCAAGACAATGTTCTCATCATAAAACCATCAGAACGATTCCAAGATACCCGCGTGATCCTAAAAATTTTTAGTGAAATTTGAGAAGAGAAGAGTCAAAACTCTACGTCAGGATGCCTTACCAGAGCGATGAAGAGACTGGGGAGTAAAAAGAATTCCTAACTCTCCGATATATATGATCCTAAATGACTCAAAACATTTTTCTAGACACAACTCGGCCGCTAAAACGATCAAGAAGTGGGGCTCCTAAGGTCGGGGAAGGCTCTGATTACCAACTTGTAACGCCCTTGATGCGGCTATATCTCCCACGTGTCGAAGCACGACTTAGAGGCATAACCGCATTGAAAGCAATGTCGCAAGTGAGGTAATCTTCACACAACCCATGTAATACATATGGGAAAGAGATACATAGTTGGCTTACAATCGCCACTTCACACAATTACATGAATAAAGCATTACATCATCCAGATACAATCAAGGTCCGACTACGGAAGCAAAATAAAAGAAGAACCCCAAATCGACAAAAGGTCCCGATCGACCCCAACTGGGCTCCACTCTGATCAACTAGAACGAAACAACACAAAGGGCAAGATCTTCATCGAGCTCCTCCTTGAGCTTAGTTGCGTCACCCTTTCGGTAACATAGGCACCTGCAAACTGGTTTTGGAAGTATCTGTGAGCCACGAGGACTCAGCAATCTCACACCCGCGAGATCAAGACTATTTAAGCTTATAGGAAGGATGGAGTAATGAGGTGGAGCTGCAGCAAGCGACTAGCATATTGATGGCTACAATCGCAAAAGAGAGCGAGAAGAGAAGCAAGGCACGGTCGTGAAGCTAGTAGCGATCAAGAAGTGATCCTGAAACTACTTACGTCAAACATAACTCCAACACCGTGTTCACTTCCCGGACTCCGCCGAGAAGAGACCATCACGGTTACACACGCGGTTGATGTATTTTAATTAAGGTCAACTTCAGGTTTTCTACAACCGGACGTTAACAAATTCCCATCTGCCCATAACATGGGCACGGCTTTGAAAGTTCAAATCCCTACGGGGTGTCCCAACTTAGCCCATGACAAGCTCTCACGGTCAACGAAGGAATAGACCTCCACCCGAGACACTCCGGTCAGACTCGTATCCCGGTACAACAAGACATTTCGACAGGGTAAAACTAAACCAGCAACACCGCTCGAATGTGCCGACAAATCCCGATAGGAGCTGCACATATCTCTTTCTCAGTGCACACACAGATGAGACTAGCTATGAGTACAACCAACCCTCAAGTTTCCCCGAGGTGGCCCCGCGGGCAGCTCAGTTCGGACCAACACTCAGAGGAGCACTGGCCCGGGGGGGGGGGTTAGAATAAAGATGACCCTTGAGTCTGCAGAACCCAAACCCAAGGGAAGGTGGTAGGTTGTTAGTGCAAATGGTAAAACCAATGTTGGGCATTGCTAGAGGAGCTTTACTTAAGGCGAACTGTCAAGGGGTTCCCATTATAGCCCAACCACGTAAGGAACGCAAAATCCGGGAACATAACACCGATATGACGGAAACTAGGGTGGCAAGAGTGGAACAAAACACCAGGCCTAAGGCCGAGCCTTCCACCCTTTACCAAGTATATAGATGCATTAATTAAATAAGATATATTGTGATATCCCAACAAGTAAACATGTTCCAACAAGGAACAACATCTCCATGTTCCAACAAGGAACAAACTTCAATCTTCACCTGCAACTAACAACGGTATAAGAGGGGCTGAGCAAAGCGGTAACAAAGCCAATCAACGGTTTGCTAGGACATGGTGGGTTAGAGGTTTGACATGGCAATTTGGGAGGCTGACAAGCAAATGGTAGGCATCGTAGCATTGGCATAGCAAAAGAGCGAGCAAACTAGCATAGCAAAGATAGTAGTGATTTCGAGGGTATGCTCATCTTGCCTGAAATCCATAAGGAAGAAGAACGATTCCATGAAGAAGACAAACGGACGTGGTCGAACGAATCCTCACAACTCCGAACGAAACCGCTAACGAGAGGCAACCCGAAAGAAACAAACAACATAGTAAACAACCATCACATAAACATGGCATGATGCGCAAACAAGTATGATGTGTGTCCGGTTTAATGAGGCATGACATGGCAAAGTGCAACAAACAATACTATAAATTAAGTGGAGCTCAATATGCAACGAGTTGCATATTGACGGAACGCCACATCAATTATTTAGTTCTCTCTCGTTAAGGCTAACCAACAATATTAAATGTTGTTAAGCATGGCAAGAGGTGAAGCATAATTAAACTAACAATTTAGGCAAGTTTAAATGAGGCCGGAACAACAAACAACAATTCCGGAAAATCCTCATATGCATATTTCGAATTTGGTACTGTTCTGCCCTAAACACAATTTTAATGTTGTTAAATAGCAAAATAAAATGAACCATGTTAAACTAGGCATTTTTCCACCCCATTTACATATAAAGAACATTTAATTCCAAGCTACGGTTATTTAGTTATGAAATAAACCATTTTAACATGTCATCTACGCAAATTAATGCAAACAGCAATTTTAAATATTTTAACATGGATGAAAGTTGGATATTGTGAAACTAGATAAAATTCTAAGCATTTTACATATATAGTTTGTTTAATTTGGATGCATGCATGATTAGTTATTAGCAAAACAAAACAGGGGCATTTATGAAATTATGCAAAAGGAAAAAAAATAAAACAACAGGGGAACACGGGCTGAGCCCGCCACTGTCAATGACGAGGGGGCCCTGGTGCTGAGTTGGCAGGAGTGTGGCCGTGTGGGTGTGTGTGGACAGAGAGTATGACGAGGGGGTCCCACTGTCAAAGAGGGGGCAGAGGCAAAAATTGGGGAATAAACCATTTTAACATGTCATTTACGCAAATTAATGCAAACAGCAATTTTAAATATTTTAACATGGATGAAAGTTGGATATTGTGAAACTAGATAAAATTCTAAGCATTTTACATGTATAGTTTGTTTAATTTGGATGCATGCATGATTAGTTATTAGCAAAACAAAATAGGGGCATTTATGAAATTATCCAAAAGGAAAAAAATAAAACAACAGGGGAACACGGGCTGAGCCTGCCACTGTCAATGACGAGGGTGCTGAGGTGGCAGGAGTGTGGCCGCGTGGGTGTGTGTGGACAGAGAGTATGACGAGGGGGTCCCACTATCAAAGAGGGGGCAGAGGCAAAAATTGGGGAATATGTTCCCGAGGGGATTCGAACCAGGGTCTCCCAGGTAGAACTCCATGGCCCGATCCACTGCGCTGCTGCTGCTGATGTTATAGTGATGGGGCACGGCCCCTTTTGATCTAGCCCCATGGCAGACAGGAATCCTTCTCCTCTGCAACAGAGAAGCCACCGACGGCTCCGGCGGGCAACGGTAAAACGGCGGGGCCCGGGAGGCGGCGGCGGGTGTCTTGGATTGGGAGGAAGATGTCTGGGCGACGATGCATCTGAGGGCTCGAGCACGAGCTCATGCTCGTCTCGGGCACGGCACGGCAAGGCGGATGGCAGCGGCAGCTGCTTGTCGGTGTCGTGTGCGTGCGTGAATGCGGGGCTTTTGCAAGTGTTGGTGGCGTGTGGACTCGCTGAAGATGCATAGATTTGATCTGAACCAAGCGGTGCAAGACAAAGAGACAGGGCCGGGCTTGCAGGTCGAGGCGCTCGGCCACGGCCACGGCGGGGCGTGTAGGCGTCAGGCGGCGTCGCGAGCTATCAGCAAGGACGCGAGCATAGCATAGCATGGTGTGCGTGGACGCAGCTACGGACAGAGAGCGAGGTGCTCTGTTTCGTGCACAAGGCGAGGGTACAGCGACAAGTCTGTGACATGAACAGATCGAGGCCGAACGGAAAACAAACGATGCCGATGGAGAGCGAGGAGGGGCGGCTGCTCACCGGGGTCCCGTAGGACAAGATGAAGAGGCCGGAGCACAACGCCGAGGCGTGGAGGCGCTGATCATGGCGGCGTTCGGCTCCGTGAAGAAGAGGAAGCAGGGAAGAAGACAGCGATGTAGTGGAGGCGACTGGTGCGGGAAGACGCTGAACGGACGTAGTGGGCGTAGAGGAAGAAGATGGACATGTCGGAGACGATCTTGACGCCCTCCGGCTGCGAGAACGACGACGGACGCCGGCGGGGTTTTCTCTCGGGTTCTCTGTTCTTGGAGAAGAGAAGTACAACGAGAGGAAGCAGAGGCCTTGAGGCGGCGGCGAGAGGGGAAGAGGGAAACCCTAGGGCGCGGGCTTGTGGCTTTATAGGGGAGCGGGACGTGCTGGCCTCGACGTCCCTGAAGCAGAGCTCACGACGTTGACGCTCCTGAAGGCAGAGGAGGGAGACGGCGCTGTAGCGGAGCAGGTGGCCGTTCGGCTCGGCTGGGCCGGGGACAGAAAGGCCCAGGTGGGCTGCGGGGAGTGATTGCTGGTGGGCTGTGCTATTGCCACTGCTGCTTCTCTTCTTCTCTTTTCTTCAGACAGAAAACAAGACAGAAAAGCACAGGAATAATGGAGAGGGTGGAGAGAGATATGAGAATCTCCCTGGAGTCCAGAAATTGTGCAGAATTTTTTAATAAACTGCTTTGGGCATTTTTAAGGATATAAAAATAATTCAAGTTTGAATTAAATTCAAACTTGAGCCATTTTTAACCCAACCAAAACACTTTCAAATGGGCTGAAAAATTAGCAGAGAGGATTTAGGCAAAGTTCAGGATTTATAGGAAAATAATGAACATTTATTGAGGAGAGAAAATGGCACCAGGAAAAAAATGAAAAGAATAAGAAGGAAGGAGGAGGTGTTGATGCATGGGTAGATTTGAGAGACATAGCCAGGGGTTTGGTCACATGCAACATGCATAGAACAAGACAACATCATGAAGAATGCGATGCACATGGTGATTATGATGAAATGCAAAATGACAAAAGGCACAATGCAATGTAAACAATGATGAGATGAAGCAAGAAGCAAATATGACAAGGCACTCAACATGATCATGGCAACGAACATATGGAAAAGAAATATGCAAAACAAACGTCAAAACCCAACCACAAAGGAAATATCATATCGCATCTCTGGAAAAGGCAAGAGTTGGAGTTACGAATATGGAAAGTTGTATCCGGGGCGTTACACTATTCCCAAGGAAACATGCCAACATAACGGTTGGGTTACCCACGCCTATGTTGATGAAAATCCCGCAATAAGGGGACATGATCTCTGCTATGATAAGACATGCCAATAAAAACCGCCTCTCGGAACGTGGAGTGGCAGGCCAAAAAATGATTCAGAATAAGTGGCTGGGTGATGACGTAATGTCATGTCACTAAGTTTGTCACCGGATTGGACTCGTGAAATATTATATTCTCTACGGGAGCCTATGGAATTTGTTTTGCAGAGCCGGACACGATTCTTGTGTTCGGAATTTACTTTGAAGTATTCGGAGAATGAACCCGCCTTGCAATGCCGCAAACAATCCATGCGCCGGACTCATCTTCATTGAAGCCTGGTTCAGGGGCTACTGAGGGAGTCCTGGACTAAGGGGTCCTCGCACGGCCAGACTATGTATTGTGGCCGGACTGTTGGACTATGAAGATACAAGATAGAAGACTTCGTCCCGTGTCCGGATGGGACTCTCCTTTGAGTGGAAGGCAGGCTTGGCGATGCGGATATGTAGATTCTTTTCTCTGTAACCGACTTTGTGTAACCCTAGCCCCCTCTGGTGTCTATATAAACCAGGGGGTTTAGTCCGTACGACAATGATCATAATCTCATAGGCTAGACTTCTAGGGTTTAGCCATTACGATCTCGTGGAAGATCAACTCTTGTAATAATCATATTCATCAAGATCAATCAAGCAGGAAGTAGGGTATTACCTCCATAAAGAGGGCCCGAACCTGGGGAAACAATGTGTCCCCCGCCTCTTGTTACCATTAGCCTTAGACGCACAGTTCGGGACCCCCTACCCAAGATCTGTAGGTTTTGACACCGACACCCTCCCACCTGTATATATGTGGGGGGGGGGGCTAGAACACCACAGACAATAGACTTGCCATGTACGGGGCGCCCCTCCACCGTTTACGCCCCCGATCATATTTTCGTAGTGCTTAGGCGAAGCCCTGCGGATATCACTTCACCATCACCGTCACCACACCGTCGCGCTGACGAAACTCATCTACAACCTCGACGTCTTGCTGGAGCAAGAAGGCGAGGGACGTCACCAAGCTAAACGTGTGCAGAACACGAAGGTGTCATGCGTTGGGTACTTGATCGGTTGAAGCGCGAAGAAGTTCGACTACATCAACCGCGTTATGAAATGCTTCCGCTTACGGTCTACGAGGGTACATAGACACACTCCCCCCCTCGTTGCTATGCACCTCCATGGATAAATCATTGCGTGTGCGTAGAAAAATATTTGTTTCACAAGAAACGATTCCCAATAGTGGCATCATGAGCCAGGTCTATGGGTAGATGATATGCATGAGTAAAACAGAAAGAGTTGTGGGCGGTGCTACTGATACTACTTACCACCAACGTCTTATTTTGATTTGGCGGTATTGTGAGATGAATCGGCCCGGACCAACCTTACATGTCCACATACATGAGACCGGTTCCACCGACAGACATGCAACTAGTTTTGCATAAAGGAGGACGGCGGGTGTCTGTTTCTCCTACTTTAGTTGAATTTAATTTGATTGCGGCCGGTCCTTGAAGAATGTTTAAAACAGCAAACTTGACGAATCACCGTTGTGGTTTTTGCTGTAGGTAAGAACTGTTCTTGCTAGAAGCCCGTAGTAGCCACGTAAAACTTGTAACAACAAAGTAGAGGGCGTCCAACTTGTTTTTGCAGGGTACATTGTGATGTGATATTGTCAAGACATGATGTGATAAACGTTATTGTATGAGATGATCATGTTTTGTAAAGTTATCGGCAACCGACATGAGCCTTATGGTTGTCTCTTTATTGTATGAAAAGCAAACGCCATGTAATTGCTTTACTTTATCACTATGTGTTAGCGATAGTTGTAGAAGCAATAGTTGGCGAGATGACCACGACGCAACAATGGAGATCAAGGTGTCGAGCCGGTGATGATGGAGATCATGACGATGCTTTGGAGATGGAGACCAAAAGCACGAGATGATGATGGCCATATCATGTCACATATTTTGATTGCATGTGATGTTTATCTTTTATGCATCTTATTTTGCTTAGTACGGTGGTAGCATTATAAGATGATCCCTTCACTAAATTTTAAGGTAACAGTGTTCTCCCTGAGTATGCACCGTTGCTACAGTTTGTCGTGTTGAGACACCATGTGATGATCTGGTGTGATAGACTCTACGTTCACATAAAACGGGTGTAAGATAGTTTTGCACATGCAGAATACTTGGGTTAAACTTGACGAGCCTAGAACGTACAGACATAGCCTCGGAACACTTGAGATCGAAAGATCAAACGTGAATCATATAGTAGATATGATCAACATAGAGATGTTCACCATTGATGACTACCCCATCTCACGTGATGATCCGACATGGGTTAGTTGATTTGGATCACATATCACTTAGATGACTTGAGGGATGTCAGTTTAAGTGGGAGTTTTTAAGTAATTTGATTAATTGAACTTAGTTTATCATGAACTTAGTCCTGAAAGTATTTGCATATCTATGTTGTAGATCAATGGCCCGTTCTACCGTTCCCCTGAATTTTAATGCGTTCTTAGAGAAAGCTAAGTTGAAAGATGATGGTAGCGACTACACGGACTGGGTCCGTAACTTGAGGATTATCCTGATTGCTGCATAGAAGAATTATGTTCTTGATGCACTGCTAGGTGAAAGGCCTATTATAGGAGTAGATGCTGATGTTTTAAATGTCTAGCAAGCTCGATTTGATGACTACTGTATAGTTCAGTGTGCCATGCTTTCGGCTTAGAACCGGGACTTCAAAGACGTTTTGTACATCATGGAGCATATGAGATGTTCCAAGAGTTGAAGTTAATATTTCAAGAAAATGCCCGGGTTGAGAGATATGAAGTCTCCAATAAGTTCTATAGCTGCAAGATGGAGGAGAATAGTTCTATCAGTGAACATATACTCAAAATGTCTGGGGTATTATAATCACTTAACTCAGCTGGGAGTTGATCTTCCAGTTGATTGTGTCATTGATAGAGTTCTTCAATCACTGCCACCAATCTACAAAGGCTTTGTGATGAACTATAATATGCAAGGGATGGACAAAACAATTCACGATCTCTTCGCAATGCTTAAAGCCGCGGAGGTAGAAATCAAGAAGGAGCATCAAGTGTTGAGATGGTTCACAAAACCACTAGTTTCAAGAAAAAGGGCAAGGGAAAGAAAGGGAACTTCAAGAAGAATGGCAAGCAAGTTGCCACTCCCGCGAAGAAAACCAAAGCTGGACCCAAGCCTGAAACTGAGTGCTTGTACTGCAAAGGCACTGGTCACTAGAAGCAGAAGTGCCCCAAGTATTTGGCGGATAAGAAGGATGGCAAAGTGAACAAAGGTATATTTGATATACATGTTATTGATGTGTACCTTACTAATGCTCGTACTAGCGCCTGGGGATTTGATACTGGTTCAGTTGCTCATATTTGTAACTCGAAATAGGAGCTACAGATTAAACGAAGATTGGCTAAGGACGAGGTGAGGATGCGCGCCGGGAATGCTTCCATGGTCGATATGACCGCCATCGGCACTCTACCTCTACATCTACCTTCGGGGTTAGTTTTAGACCTGAATAATTGTTATTTGGTGCTAGCGTTGAGCATGAACATTATATCTGGATCTTGTTTAGTGCGAGACGGTTATTCATTTAATCAGAATATAACGGTTGTTCTGTTTATATGAATAATATCTTTTATGGTCATGCACCCTTGAAGAGTGGTCTATTTTTGTTGAATGATATTGATGCCAAAGGATGCAAAGTTGATTATGATAGTGCAATATATTTGTGGCACTGCCGTTTAGGTCATATTGGTGTAAAGCGCATGAAGAAACTCCATGCAGATGGGCTTTTGGAATCACTTGATTATGAATCATTTGATACTTGTGAACCATGCCTCATGGGCAAGATGACTAAAGCTCCCTTCTCCGGAACAATGGAGAACAATGACTTATTGGAAATAATACATATCGATGTATGCGGTCTGACGAGTGTTGAGGCAAGAGGTGGGTATCGTTATTTTCGGACCTCCAGAGATGATTTGAGCAGATATGGGTATACCTACTTAATGAAACACAAGTCTGAAACATTTTAAAACTTCAAATAATTTCAGAGTGAAGTGGAGAATCAATGTAACAAGAAAATAAAGTTTCTACGATCTGATCACGGAGGCGAATATTTGAGTTACAAGTTTGGCCTTTATTTGAAACAATGTGGAATAGTTTCACAACTCATGCCAAGTGGAACACCACAGCGTAATGGTGTGTCTGAACATCGTAATCGTACTTTATTAGATATGGTGCAGTCTATGATGTATGTTACCGATTTACCACTATCTTGTTGGGGTTATGCATTAGAGACAACTGGATTCACGTTAAATAGGGCACCATCTAAATTCGTTGAGATGACACCGTATGAACTATGGTTTGGCAAGAAACCTAAGCTGTCGTTTCTTAAAATTTGGTATTGCGACACTTATGTCAAAGGCTTCAGCCTGATAAGCTTGAACCCAAATCGGAGAAGTGTGTATTCATAAGATACCCTACGGAAACAATTGGGTACACCTTCTACCACAGATCCGAAGGCAAGATCTTTGTTGCCAAGAATGGAACCTTTCTAGAGAAGGAGTTTCTCTCGAAAGAAGTGAGTGGGAGGAAAGTAGAACTTGATGAGGTAATTGTACCTTCTCTCAATTTGTAAAGTAGCACATCCGAGAAATCCGTTCCCGTGATGCCTACACCAACTGGAGAGGAAGTTAATGATGATGGTCATGACACTTCAGATCAAGTTACTACTTGACCTCGTAGGTCGAACAGAGCACGTTCTGCACCAGAGTGGTATGGTAATCCTGTCCTGGGAGTCATGTTCCTAGAACATGGCGAACCTAAGAATTATAAAGAAGCTACGATGAGCCCAAATTTTGACAAATGGCTTGAGGCCATGAAATCTGAGATAGGATCCATGTATGAGAACAAAATATGGACTTTGGTGGATTTTCAAGGTGATTGGCAAGCCATAGAGAATAAATGAATTTTCAAGAAGAAGACTGACGCTGATGGTAATGTTACTGTCTACAAAGCTCGACTTATCGCAAAAGGTTTTTGACAAGTTCAAGGGGTTGACTACAATGAGACCTTCTCACCCGTAGCTATGCTTAAGTCCGTCCAAATCATGTTAGCAATTGCCACATTTTATGATTATGAAATCTGGCAAATGGACATTAAAACTGCATTTCTCAATGGATTTCTTAAAGAAGAATTGTATATGATGCAACCAGAAGGTTTTGTCAATCCTAAAGGTGCTAATGAACTGTGCAAGCTACATCGATCCATCTATGGACTGGTGCAAGCATCTCAGAGTTGGAATATATGCTTTGATGAGGTGATCAAAGCATATGGTATGATACAGACTTTCGGTGAAGCCTGCATTTACAAGAAAGTGAGCGGGTGCTCTATAGCATTTCTGATATTATATGTAGATACCATATTTTTGATTGGATATGATATAGAATTTCTAGATATTATAAAAGGATACTTGAATAAGAGTTTTTCAGTGAAAGACCTCGGTGAAGCTGCTTATATATTGGGCATCATGATCTATAGAGGTAGATCAAGATGCTTAATAGGACTTTCACAAAGCACATACCTTGACAAAGTTTTGAAGAAGTTCAAAATGGATCAGTCAAAGAAAGGGTTCTTGCCTGTGTTACAAGGTGCGAAGTTGAGTCGGACTCAAAGCCCGAGCACTGCAAAAGATAGAGAGAAAATGAAAGTCATTCCCTATTCCTCAACCATAGGTTCTATAATGTATGCTATGCTGTGTATCAGACCTGATGTGTGCCTTGCCATAAGTCTGGCAGGGAGGTGCAAAGTAATGTAGGAGTGGATCATTGGACATCGGTCAAGAATATCCCGAAGTACCTAAAAATGACCAAGGATATGTTTCTCATTTATGGAGGTGACAAAGAGCTCGTCATAAATGGTTACGTCGATGCTAGCTTGGACACTGATGCGGATGACTCTAAGTCACAAACCAGATATGTATTTATATTGAATGGTGGATCTCTCAATTGGTGCAGTTCCACGCAGAGCATTGTGGCGGGATCTACGTGTGAAGCGGAGTACATAGTTGCTTCGGAAGCAGCAAATGAAGGAGTCTGGATGAAGGAGTTCATATCCGACCTGGGTGCAATACCTAATGCATCAGGTCCAATGAAAATCTTTTGTGACAACACTGGAGCAATTGCCTTGTCGAAGGAATTCAGGTTTCACAAAAGAACCAAACACATCAAGAGATGCTTCAACTCCATTCGTGAACAAGTCAAGGATGGAGACATAAAAATTTGCAAGATACATACGGATCTGAATGTGGCAGACCTGTTGACTAAGCCTCTTCCGCGAGCAAAACATGATCAGCACCAAGACTCCATGGGTGTTAGATTCATTACAAGGTAATCTAGATTATAGACTCTTTCTAGTGCAAGTGGGAGACTGAAGGAAATATGCCCTAGAGGCAATAATAAAGTTGTTATTATATATTTCCTTATTCATGATAAATGTTTATTATTTATTCTAGAATTGTATTAGTCGGAAACCTTGATACATGTGTGAATACATAAACAAACAATGTGTCCCTTGTGAGCCTCTACTAGACTAGCTCGTTGATCAAAGATGGTTAAGGTTTCCTAACCATGGACATGAGTTGTCATTTGATAACGGGATCACATCATTAGGACAAGGATGTGATGGACAAGACCCATCCATTAGCTTAGCATACTAATCGTTCAGTTTTATTGGTATTGCTTTCTTCATGTCAAATACATATTCCTTCGACTATGAGATTATGCAACTCCCGGATACCAGAGGAATGCTTTGTGTGCTATCAAATGTCACAACATAACTGGGTGATTATAAAGATGCTCTATAGGTATCTCCGAAGGTGTTTGTTGAGTTGGCATAGGTCGAGATTAGGATTTGTCACTCCGAGTATCGGAGAGGTATCACTAGGCCCTCTTGGTAATACTCATCATAAGCTTGTGATAACCCGCACGTATAGGGGATCGCAACAGTTTTTTAGGGTAGAGTATTCAACCCAAATTTATTGATTTGACACAAGGGGAGCCAAAGAATATTCTCAAGTATTAGCAGTTGAGTTGTCATTTCGACCACACTTGGATAACTTAATATCTGCAGCAAAGTATTTAGTAGCAAAGTAGTATGGAAGTAACGGTAACAGTGGCAAAAGTAACAATAGCAGTTTTATAGTAATTGTAACAGTGGCAATGGCAAAGTAACTAAGCAAAGAGCCATATGTGAAAAGCAAGTAGGCATTGGATCAGCGATGGATAATTATGTCGGATGCGATTCCTCATGTAATAGTTATAACATAGGGTGACACAGAACTAGCTCCAGTTCATCAATGTAATGTAGGCATGTATTCCGAATATAGTCATACGTGCTTATGGAATAGAACTTGCATGGCATATTTTGTCCTACCCTCCCATGTGATACGTCTCCGTCGTATCTGGAATTTTTGATTGTTCAATGCCAATATTATTCAACTTTCATATACTTTTGGCAACTTTTTATACTATTTTTGGGACTAACATATTGATCTAGTGCCCAGTGCCAGTTCCTGTTTGTTGCATGTTTTATTTTTCGCAGAAACCCAATATCAAACGGAGTCCAAATGGGATAAAAACAGACGGAGAATTATTTTGGAATATTTGTGATTTTTGGGAAGAAAAATCAGCGCGATACGGTGCCCGAGGGGGCCACGAGACAGTGGGCGCCCCAGGGGGGCAGGCGCACCCTGGACCCTCGTGGGCAGATTACGCTCTTCTTTTGCCGCAAGAAAGATAATTTTATGAGAATAATCTGGCGAAACATTCACCCCAATCGGAGTTATGGATCTCTGGATATAAAAGAAACGGTGAAAGGGCAGGATCTGGGAACGCAGAAACAGAGAGAGATAGAGAGATAGATCCAATCTCGGACGGTTTCTCGCCCCTCCCACGCCATGGGAGCCAAGGACCAGAGGGGAAACCCTTCTCCCATCTAGGGAGAAGGTCAAGGAAGAAGAAGAAGAAGAAGGGGGCTCTCTCCCCCTTGCTTCCGGTGGCGCCGGAACGCCGTCGGGGGCCATCATCATCACCGCGATCTACACTAACACCCCATCATCTTCACCAACATCTCCATCACCTTACCCCATCTATATTCAGCGGTACACTCTCCCACAACCCGTTGTACCCTCTACTTGAACATGGTGCTTTATGCTTCATATTATTTTCCAATGACATGTTGCCATCCTATGATGTCTGAGTAGATTTTCGTTGTCCTACCAGTGATTGATGAATTGCTATGATTGGTTTAATTTGCTTGTGGTTATGTTGCTGTCCTATAGTGCCCTCCGTGTCACGCAAGCGTGAGGGATTCCCGCTGTAGGGTGTTGCAATATGTTCATGATTCGCTTATAGTGGGTTGCTAGAGTGACAGAAGCTTAAACCCGAGTAAGGGGATTGTGGCGTATGGGACAAAGGGGACTTGATGCTTTAATGCTATGTTCGGTTTTACCTTAATGATCTTTAGTAGTTGCGGATGCTTGCTAGAGTTCCAATCATAAGTGCATATGATCCAAGAAGAGAAAGTATGTTAGCTTATGCCTCTCCCACATAAAACTTGCTATCGGTCTAGTAAAGTAGTCAATTGCTTAGGGACAATTTCACAACTCCTACCACCACTTTTCCACACTCACTATATTTACTTTATTGCTTCTTTATCTAAACAGCCCCTACTTTTTATTGACGTGCTCTTTATTATCTTGTCAACCTTTCCAAGAAC
Source organism: Aegilops speltoides (assembly GCA_021437245.1). Taxonomy (NCBI): domain Eukaryota; kingdom Viridiplantae; phylum Streptophyta; class Magnoliopsida; order Poales; family Poaceae; genus Aegilops; species Aegilops speltoides. The sequence goes on from CM038144.1 coordinate 451,149,773, forward strand.
ACCTACAAAGTACTTCTGGTTTCATACTTGTTCTAGGTAAAGCGAACACTAAGCATGCGTAGAGTCGTATCAGTGGCAGATAGGACTTGAGAGAGTATTTGTTCTACCCTTAGCTCCTCGTTGGGTTCGACACTCTTACTTATTGAAATAGGCTACAATTATCCCCTACACTTGTGGGTTATCAAGACCTTTTTCTGGCGCCGTTGCCGGGGAGTCATAGCGTGGGGTGAATATTCTCGTGTGTGCTTGTTTGCTTTATCACTAAGTAATTTTTTATTTGATATTCTTAGTTTTTCTCTATCTTTAGTTATGGATATGGAACACGAAATACCAAAAAAATTAGGTGTACTTGCTACTCATGGAGATGGGGAACCTCCTAAAACCCTCGATGCTCATTATGTGGAAGATAGTATGTACTACTTTGATAATCCTGAGAAAACCCCATTCAATTATGTTATGGGAGACACGTTGGATCAATGTGAATACTTTAGGGATTATTGCTTGACACAAAAAGGGAAACTATTATGGGATCAAATTCATATGTTGCGTTGGTATGCTCGCCAACTATGCTTGAGATATGATTATACTTGTTGCTCTAGGATGAAGGCTCCACACCTTCCCTTTTCATGCAAATTCAATGATAATAAAACCTTAGCTTCTTATGCTAATGGTAGATATGATTACTATGATGTGGAACAAATAGATGAATTCGTTGCTTTTATGGGTGCTTATGAGATTGAATCTATGTTTAAAGAGTTTGATGATTTTGATGATTCAGTTTATAGACCTAAATTTTTTGCTATACTTAGATATTGCTATGAAAATTATGAATTCAATTCCAATATTGATGCAATTATTGAGAAAGTCTCCGCTGTCCAAGAAGAGACTAATATTTTGCAGGAGTCTATGGAAAAAGAAATTGATGAAACTGTGAGCTCATTGGATGAAAAAGATGATGAGGAGAGCGAAGAACAAAAGGAGGAAGAGTGGATTGGCTACATGTGCCAACCTTCTAATGAGAGTAACTCTTCAACTCATACATTGTTTAATTCCCCTTCGTGCTTACCGAAGGATGATTGCTATGATGATTGCTATGATCCCGTTGATTTTCTTGAAATATCCCTTTTTGATGATGCTTGATATGCTTGTGGCCAAGATGCCAATATGAATTATGCTTATGGAGATGAACTTGCTATAGTTCCTTATGTTAAACACGAAATTGTTGCTATTGCATCCACGCATGATAGTCCTATTAATTATCTTTTTGAATTCTCCCAACTACACTATATCAGAGAAGTTTGTGCTTATTAAGGATTATATTCATGGGTTGCCTTTTACCGTTCCACATGATAATTTTGATAGATATAATATGAATGTGCTTGCTTCTCCTACTTGCAATTATTATGAGAGAGGAACTATATCTCCACCTCTCTATGTTTTTAATATGATAAAATTGCAAGAAGCTGCTTATACTATGCATTGGCCTTTTCTTTGTGTGCATGAATTCTTCTCTTATGACATGCCGATGCATAGGAAGAGAGTTAGACTTTGTTGTTGCATGATATATGTTACTTTGTGCTCACTACTAAATTAAAAATCATTGTTAATTAAAATTGGCTTTGATATACCTTCGGATCCGGGTGGATTCATTACTTGAGCACTATATGCCTAGCTTAATGGATTTAAAGAAAGCGCTGCCAGGGAGACAACCCGGAAATTTTAGAGAATCATTTATTTCTGTTGTGTTCTTTAATATAGTCTAAAAACAAAAAAAATAAAGAGGGGAACCCAAAACGTTTCAAAAAGGAAAGTGAAAGTGAGAAAGACAAGCATTGTTGAAGTGGGAGAGCTCCTTGAACTTTGTTCATGCTCACGGAAACTTTGTGAATCTTAATTACAGAAACTGTTCATCAAAAATAATTATCCCCTTGTAAAGTTCCATTGTATTATAAAAATAATGTGCCAAGGTTTGCCTTTAGGATGTTTACAATGCTTGTTGGTTTGTACGGTGCAGGACAGAAACTTTGGCTGTAGTGCGTGATTTTACATTTTTTGATGGAATGTGACATTGTTCTGAATCTTTTTGCACTATCTTTCCGTACAAGTTATTTATTTTTCCTAATTTTGTTAGAATTTTTGGGGTACCATAAGTATGGTGGATGTTCAGATTTCTAAAGACTGTTATGTTTTTGACAGATTCTGTTTTTGATGCATAGTTTGCTTGTTTTGATGAATCTATCAATTTCTATGAATGGATTTGTCAGGACCCCGACTCAATGTCACATCGATCTAGCCTGTAACACCTCATATCACTTTGCGGCCTCACGCACGGTATTCCCACGGGTGTCGCCTTACCTTTGCCCGAGACCGTTTGCGCCTTTTGGCACACGTATATGATAGTGTCGCTAGCATCCATATGAAAAGGAGCCCGGGCTGACATGGCTAGTCGTAAACCCAAAGTGGCACAGACTTACAGGGACAGGCATCCATGACCCAGCATCGAACGTGTCGGTCATCAGCGAGTAAGTTCCGGGCTGTAGCACTGGGCTAGCAGGACTCCGGTAAACCGGGCTGTAGCGGATTAACAGGACTCCGGTACTCAACGCGTGACATTTCCCCGAAGGGACAGACACAGGAACGAAGAAGGACACTTGACGGCCAGCCTAAGTGTTCCGGAGCAGTAGCAAGCTACCATGGCTCAGTGGAAACACTAGGAGACATTTCCCGGTAAGAGAGGCTACTAAAGATAAACAACTAGATAGTCAGATCCCACACATACCAAGCATTTCAATCATACACACAATATGCTCGATATGTGCAAATACAACAAGGCATCACAACATGACTCTACGACACAAGTACTTTATTTAAGGGCTTAGAGAGCCATACATAGCATACACACAAGTACGGGTCACACGACCCACATTCAAGTCATACAAGCATACAAGCCAACAGCAGAAGTGTCTTGTCTGAGTACAGACAACTAATAAAATAAAAGAGGCTTGGGTAAGCCTAGCTATACTACATGGTCCTTCACTTGCTCAGGATCACCACCTGGGCCTTAGTCTACTCATCGATGTCAACGTCTACGAAGAACCCGTCGGAAGGGGTTGTGGCATCTTCTGAAAAATATAAATTAAAGCAACATGAGTACAAAGGTACTCAAAGAAGACTTACATCGATCCTACATACATGCACATTATCAAGAAGGGTTGGTGGGGTTATTGCAGCAAGCCAGCTTTGACTCTTGGCTAAGCTATCCTCGAGACTCCAAATTGAAATAGTTTTGCTTTTCGAGTCCACTACTCACCACTTCAATACACTACCGAGGATCCACCCCGTCTTCCTACGGAAGATCCATCCTCGCACTCACACTTATCTTGAGGTTTTAGTAGTTTCCATTTACTTGTCTATGAACTGTATAGGCAACCAAGTAGTCCATTATCATGACGCGCTATTCAATAGATGATGTTAACCTGCGCAGGGTGTACTTCTTCATACACGCTCTCACCACTTACCGCCGTTTACACGACATGTACTCGACAACCTTCAAGCAGAATCCCAACGTGGGTGTTGGCCACGACCTACCTAGACACCTAAGTCTCTAGTCCAGGTTTATCGCCTATTCGGGTTCCATCCATGAGGAGATCCGGCCGGAGTTTTGCTCACAGCCCCAAACGATGTGAGCAGGGTTCCCGAGACACCAAACGGGCATCCGGTACACCGTGCCACGTACCTACTGCATCACAGCCCACCCCTACGGTCAGCGCTGTCCACGGCCTCCAGTAGGCTACAAACACCAGAAACTACTTGCAACTCCTGGACAGAAGACTAGGGTGAATAAGAAGCCGAGAGGGTCCATTGGTTTCGGGCCCAATGCATGGTAGTAGCTGAATCTTAAATCACACATACAGATCTCGGTGTTTAGGGACGGCCTCAATGAAACAACCCACCATGTACTCCTACATGGCCTCTCATCGATACCTTTACCAAATCGTGTTCAACACATTACTCTCACACTAACACGATCATTTCACTCTAGCCCATCACCCAGATGAACCAGACCTGACATGACTCTAAGCATAGCAGGCATAACAAGGTAGGAACAACACAATCATATGGCTCAATCAACTCCTACACATGCTAGTGGGTTTCATCTAGTTACTGTGGCAATGACAGATCATGCAGAGGAAATGGGTTCAACTACCGCAGCACACAACAGTTTTAATCGCGTTGTCTTAATGCAGTAAAAGAGAGCAGAAGTGAGAACATGGGATTTTATCGATATGATTAAATGGTTGGTTGTTTGCCTGATGGGTCGGTGCACTGGTTTTGTTCTTCATTGGGGCAATCACTGTACTCCTCGGGGGCAGAACCTGCCGCAGAGAGCACCGATACACAAACATTACCAAACAGTATGCAACAATATGATGCATGCATGAGACATGGCAAAATGAGTGTATTGGGCTAATGCAACTAAGAACAGATGGGTTTGAACTAGTTTGAACCAATGATTCAAAGTTCAAACTCATAAGTTGCCATTTTAAGTGATTTATTTTGTTCTGTGATAAACAGCAGGTTAGCTTGTTTAAACATGCATGAAACCAGTACAGATGGATAGATTGGATTTTTCTGATCATTTTTCATATATAACACTTTGCAATTGGAGCTACAGATTAATTTCTATGAATTTTTGAAGTTTGTAGCATTTTCTGGAATTTCCTGTGTAAAAATAATTCCAGTAATTAAATTACTGCGTCAGCATTACGTCAGGATGAAGTCAGTGGTCAACGGGCTGGTCCAAGTCAAACTGACCAGTGGGTCCCGCATGTCAGTAGTTAACTAAACTAACTAAATTAAGTTTTAAGCTAAACTGGGTTAATTAATAGAGGGGCCCCACATGTCATAGACTCAGGGGAGTCAATCTGGGCCCACCCTGGTCAAGGTCAAAGTGAAACACGCCGGCGTCTAGCCGCCGGCGAGGCCGAACACGGCGGCGGAAGTGTTTTTGTGCATTCCGGCGACTAAATGGGCGGCGGAAGGCATCTACGCGTAGCTGAGACCAAGCCGCGGCTATTGGTGGTGGTGGTTGAGCTTGGGGTGGCCGGAGACGTCGCCGGCGACGACTTTGGCGGTCGCCGGAGTCGGGTGAAGATGGATCCGACGCTACAGGGCACGGCGAGGCCCGTGGTGAGGTGCGTTGGGCCCCTGGGGACGCGGTGAGTAGGTTAGACAAGGTGGGGTGGCCGGTGGTTAGCCGGAGACACGTCGACGACGAGCTCCGCGGCGGCGCGTGCGGGTGAGCTACGTGTGCTCGCTGTGGTGCACGAGAGCGAGAGAGAAAAGAGGGGAGGAGTTAGCTAAGCTCATGGCGGTCTTGGGGAAGCTGACGGCACGGTCGGGGACGAGCTGGTGCGGCGGCGACGGCGAAGGGGATCTCCGGCGATGGCGGTTCGGTCGAGGTCGGTGCGGTGGCTTCGGGGCACGCGAGTGCTCGGGGCTCGGCTAGCTCAAAGGAGTAGAGGGCGGCGGAGCTTCAGGACACGGTGGCGCAGCATGGAAACGACGGGGAGCACGACTACGGCGGCGGTGCGGCGGCGGTGGCGTCGGCCATGGCGTGGGAGAGCGAGGGAGAGGAGCTGGGGCTGAGTGAGAGTGTCCAGGGGGTTCGGGGCACGACGTGGAGCTCATCCAGGGTCACAGGGGGGCGAGAGGGGGAAGCAGGGCGACGGGCAGCTGCGCGGCGCACGCTGCGGCCACCGTCGAGCACCTGCCTGCCTGCCTGGCCAAGCCAAGCAGCTCGCTGGAGCGGTGGCTGGGCTGGGCCGGCAGGTGGGCCTCTGGGTGGCGCCAGGTAAGCTTTTTCCTTTATTTCTGTTTTCTGTTTTTATTCTGTAAGTTTGTTGAATTACTAAAAATACCTAGGCAATTCCAAAAATCACCAAACTGCACCTGGTCCTTAGTTGGAATATTTCCAACATGGAACATTTTAGTTTGGGGTTATTTGAGCATTAAAATATTTTTATAGATTTTAAATGCCCGAATTCAAATACTTATGATTTAATTCAAAGACCTAAGGATGACCTAGGAAATTGTGCATCACTTTTTGGCAGAGGTTCTGAACCAAGACAAAAATGATGGACATTTTAGAAGGGCATTTCAGGTTCATTGAAAATATTTTTAGTAAACCCTAGTTGGATTCAGAGGGGGCTGGGGGTTCTGTCATCCCCATTTCAAGTTTCTGTTGAAAGAATAAACATGATGCAACATTCTAATGCATGAACTAGCTAGGGTGTGACAGGATTAAGCCATAGAAAAGTTATATTAGAGTAGACACAATGCAAAAACAAAATATTAATTGGTTTGCAATAGTACTTAGAGTAGTGATTTGCTTTATTATACTAACGGATCTTACCGAGTTTTCTGTTGAAGTTTTGTGTGGATGAAGTGTTTGATCGAGGAGGTCTCGATATGAGGAAAAGGAAGGGAGGCAAGAGATCAAGCTTGGGGATGCCCAAGGCACCCCAAGTAAATATTCAAGGAGACTCAAGCTTCTAAGCTTGGGGATTCCCCGGAAGGCATCCGCTCTTTCTTCAACAAGTATCGGTATGTTTTCGGATCCGTTTCATTCATGCGATATGTGCTAGTGTTGGAGCGTCTTTTGTATTTAGTTTTCACTTTTATTTTATGCATAATGCTGGTATGAGGTAGTCCTTGGTTGATTTATAGAATACTCATTGCACTTCACTCAAATCTTTTGAGTATGGCTTTATAGAATGCTTCATGTGCTTCACTTATATCATTTGAAGTTTGGATTGCCTGTTTCTCTTCACTTAGAAAACCGCCATTTGTAGAATGCTCTTTTGCTTCACTTATATTTGTTAGAGCGTGGGAATATCTTTTGTAGAAATAATTAAACTCTCTTGCTTCATTTATATCAATTTAGAGAGATGACAGGAATTGGCCATTCACATGGTTAGTCATAAAATCCTACATAAAACTTGTGGATCACTCAATATAATATGTTTGATTCCTTGCAATAGTTTTGCGATATAGAGATGATAATATGTGGGAGGTACTAGTAGATGGTTGTTTTTAGTAAGGATATTGGTGTTAAGGTTTGTGATTCCCGTAGCATGCATGTATGGTAAAAGTTGTGTGACAAATTTGTTGCATGGGGTGCTCTTTTAATTGTCTTCCTTACGTGAGGAGGTCGGGATCGCGCGATGGTTAACTCCTACCAACCCTTCCCATAGGAGCATGCGTAGTAGTACTTTGCTTCGAGGGCAAGTAGACTTTTGCAATAAGTATATGAGTTCTTTATGACTAATGTGAGTCCATGGATTATAAGCACTCTTACCTTTCCGCAATTTGCTAGCCTCTACGGTACCGTGCATTGCACTTTCTCACCTCGAGAGTTGGTGCAAACTTCGCCGGTGCATCCAAACCCCATGATAGGAAACGCTCTATCACACATAAGCCTCCTTATATCTTCCTCAAAACAGCCACCATACCTACCTATCATGGCATTTCCATAGCCATTCTGAGATATATTGCCATGCAACTTCCATCATCATCATATACATGACTTGAGCATTCATTTTCATATTGCTTTGCATGATCGTAAGATAGGTAGCATGATGTTTTAATGGCTTGTTTGTTTTGATGTCATTGCTACGCTAGATCATTGCACATCCCGGTACACCGCCGGAGGCATTCATATAGAGTCATATCTTTGTTCTAGATATCGAGTTGTAATATTGAGTTGCAAGTAAATAAAAGTGTGATGATCATCATTATTAGAGCATTGCCCCAGTGAGGAAAGGATGGTAGAGACTATGATTCCCCCACAAGTCGGGATGAGTCTCCGGACTTTATGAAAAATAAAAGAGGCCAAAGAAGCCCAAACAAAAAAGAGGCCAAAGAAGCCCACCAAAAAAAGAGAGAGAAAATAATCATAAAAAAATAATAAAAAAATGAGAGAAAAAGAGAGAAAGGGCAATGTTACTATCCTTTTACCACACTTGTGCTTCAGAATAGACCATGTTCTTCATATAGAGAGTCTCTTGAGTTATCACTTTCATATACTAGTGGGAATTTTCATTATAGAACTTAGCTTGTATATTCTGATGATGGGCTTCCTCAAATGCCCGAGGTCTTCATGAGCAAGCAAGTTGTATGCACACCCACTTAGTTTCAGTTTGAGCTTTCATACACTTATAGCTCTAGTGCATCCGTTGCATGGCAATCCCTACTCCTCGCATTGACATCAATTGATGGGCATCTCCATAGCCCGTTGATTAGCCGCGTCGATGTTATACTTTCTCCCTTTTCGTCTTCTCCACATAAACCTCCACCATCATATTCTATTCCACATATAGTGCTATATCCATGGCTTGCGCTCATGTATTGCGTGAGGGTTGAAAAAGCTGAAGTGCGTTAAAAAGTATGAACCAATTGCTTGGCTAAAACCGGGGTTGTGCATGATGGGAGTATTTTGTGTGATGAAAATGAAGCATGGCCTAACTATATGATTTTGTAGGGATAGCATTCTTTAGCATTGATATTTTGAAAGACATGATTGTTTGTTGGGATGCCCTAAGTATTATTGTTTTTATGTCAAATGATAGACTATTGCCTTGAATCACTCGTGTCTTAATATTCATGCCATGATTAGATTACATGATCAAGATTATGCTAGGTAGCATTCCACATCAAAAATTATCTTTTTTTATCATTTACCTACTCGAGGACGAGCAGGAATTAAGCTTGGGGATGCTGATACATCTCCATCGTATCTATAATTTTTGATTGTTCCATGCCAATATTATTCAACTTTCATATACTTTTGGCAATTTATTATACTATTTCTGGGACTAACATATTGATACAGTGCCCAGTGCCAGTTCCTGTTTGTTGCATGTTTTATGTTTCACGGAAACACAATATCAAACTGAGTCCAAATGGGATAAAAACGGACAGAGAATTATTTTGGAATATTTGTGATTTTTGGGAAGAAAAATCAACACAAGACGGTGCCCGAGGGGGCCACGAGACATGGGGCGCACCCTGGACCCTCGTGGGCACCCCGTAAAGAGGTTGACGCTCTTCTTTTTCCGCAAGAAAGCTAATTTTATGAGAAAAATCTGGGCGAAAGATTCACCCCAATCGGAGTTACGGATCTCTGGATATAAAAGAAACGGTGAAAGGGCAGAATCTGGGAACACAGAAACAGAGAGAGACAGAGAGATAGATCCAATCTCGGAGGGGCTCTCGCCCTTCCCACGCCATGGGAGTCAAGGACCAGAGGGGAAACCCTTCTCCCATCTAGGGAGATGGTCAAGCAAGAAGAAGAAGAAGGGGGGCTCTCTCTCCCCTTGCTTCCGGTGGGGCCGGAACGCCGCCGGGGGCCATCATCATCACCGCGATCTACACCGACACCTCCATCATCTTCACCAACATCTCCATCACCTTACCCCATTTATATTAAGCGGTCCACTCTCCCGCAACCCGCTGTACCCTCTACTTGAACCTAGTGCTTTATGCTTCATATTATTATCCAATGATGTGTTGCCATCCTATGATGTCTGAGTAGATTTTCGTTGTCCTACCGGTGATTGATGAATTGCTATGATTGGTTTAATTTGCTTGTGGTTATGTTGCTGTCCTATAGTGCCCTCCGTGTCGCGCAAGCGTGAGGGATTCCCGCTCTAGGGTGTTGCAATATGTTCATGATTCGCTTATAGTGGGTTGCTAGAGTGACAGAAGCTTAAACCCGAGTAAGGGGATTGTGGCGTACGGGACAAAGGGGACTTGATGCTTTAATGCTATGGTTGGGTTTTACCTTAATGATCTTTAGTAGTTGCGGATGCTTGCTAGAGTTCCAATCATAAGTGCATATGATCCAAGAAGAGAAAGTATGTTAGCTTATGCCTCTCCCACATAAAACTTGCTATCGGTCTAGTAAAGTAGTCAATTGCTTAGTTACAATTTCAAAACTCCTACCACCACTTTTCCACACTCGCTATATTTACTTTATTGCTTCTTTATCTAAACAGCCCCTACTTTTGATTTACGTGCTCTTTATTATCTTGTCAACCTTTCCAACAAAACCTACAAAGTACTTCTAGTTTCATACTTGTTCTAGGTAAAGTGAACACTAACCATGCGTAGAGTCGTATCAGTGGCAGATAGGACTTGAGAGAGTATTTGTTCTACCTTTAGCTCCTCGTTGGGTTCGACACTCTTACTTATTGAAACAGGCTACAATTATCCCCTACACTTGTGGGTTATCACCGTGGAAGTGGGGTCCTATTGGAAACTAAGGGATATTAAGGCCTCCTTTTAATAGAGTACCGGACCAAAGCATTAACACTTAATGAATACATGAACTCCTCAAACTACGGTCATCACCGGTAAGTATCCCGGTTATTTTCACTTCGGGTTAACGGATCATAACACATAATAGGTGACTATAGACTTGAAAGATAGGATCAAGAACTCACATATGCTCACGAAAACATAATAGGTTCAGATCTGAAATCATGGCGCTCGGGCCCTAGTGACAAGCATTAAGCGTAGCAAAGTCATAGAAACATCAATCTCAGAACATAGTGGATACTTGGGATCAAACCCTAACAAAACTAACTTGATTACATGGTAAATCTCATCCAACCCATCACCGTCTAGCAAGCCTATGATGGAATTACTCACGCACGGCGGTGAGCATCATGAAATTGGTAATGGAGGAAGGTTAATGATGACGACGACGACAAATTCCCCTCTCCGAAGCCTCGAACGGACTCTAGATCATCCCTCCCGAGGGATTTTAGGGCTTGGCGGCAGCTCCGTATCGTAAAACGCAATGAATCCTTCTCTTTGATTTTTTTCTCCCCGAACGTGAATATATGGAGTTGGAGTTGAGGTCGGTGGAGCTCCAGGGGGCCCACGAGGCAGGGGGCGCGCCCTGGGGAGGGGGGCGCCCCCACCCTCGTGGACAGGGTGTGGGCCCCCTGGTGTTGATTCTTTCGCCAATATTTTTTATTAAATCCAAAAAGTTGCTCCGTGGATTTTCAGGTCATTCCGAGAACTTTTATTTCTGCACAAAAATAGCACCATGGCAGTTTTGCTGAAAACAGCGTCAGTCCGGGTTAGTTCAATTCAAATCATGCAAGTTAGAGTCCAAAACAAGGGCAAAAGTGTTTGGAAAAGTAGATACGATCATCATCTTGCAAGCAAACGACTAAGGAGTTAGTCATGAGGTGATGTATTATGGAACGAGTAAAGAGACTTGCCGGTAACGAGATTGAACTAGGTATGAAGATACCAAGGATCGAATCTCGGGCAAGTAACACACCGATGGACAAAGGGAATTACGTATGTTGTCATAACGGTTCGACCACTAAAGATCTTCGTAGAACTTCTAGGAGTCAATATGGGCATCCAGGTTCCGCTATTGGTTATTCACCGGAGAGGTGTCTCGGTCATGTCTACATAGTTCTCGAACCCGTAGGGTCCTCACGCTTAACGTTCGGTGATGATATAGTATTATATGAGTTATATGATTTGGTGACGGAATGTTGTTCAGAGTCCCAGATGAGATAACGGACATGACGAGGAGTCTCGAAATGGTCGATAGGTCAAGATTGATATACAGGACGATGGTATTCGGACACCGGAAGTGTTCCGGAGGGTACCGGGTACATATCAACCTCCATATGGGCCTTATGGGCCTTATGGGCCAAAAGGGGAAATGCACCAGCCACAAGGGGCTGGTGCGCCTGCCATATGAGCCGGCCCAAGGAGGGGAAGGAAAGGGGAGAAGGGAAAGGAAAGTGTGGATTAGGATTTCCACTTCCTTCCCTCTCCCCCCTCTTTCCTTCTGCCTCGGTTAAATTTGGCAGGGGCGCCACTTGGGGAGGACCGCAAGAAGGATTCGACCTACTTAGAGCGCCTCCTAGCAGCCTCCCCTCTCCCTCCCACATATATATATATATGTGTGTGTGGGGGGGAGGGGGGCGCCCTAGCATACCCTAAACAATTTCCTTGCCGTGTGCGGTGCCCCCCTCCACCGTTTACACCCCGGTCATATTTTCGTAGTGCTTAGGCGAAGCCCTGCGGAGATCACTTCACCATCACCATCACCACACCGTCGTGATGATTGAACTCATCTACTACCTCGATGTCATGCTGGATCAAGAAGGCGAAGGACGTCACCGAGCTGAACGTGTGTAGAACGTGGAGGTGCCGTTCGGTACTTGATTGGTTGAAGCGCGAAGAAGTTTGATTACATAAACCGCTTTGTGAAACGCTGCCGCTTACGGTCTATGAGGGTACGTAGACACACTCTCCTCCTCGTTGATATGCATCTCCATGAATAGATCATTGCGTGTGCGTAGAAAAAGAAATTGTTTTCGACGCAACGATTCCCAACAGTGTGTGTGTCGTGCATGTCAAATCGACAACAACAGTGCATGCATGTAGTTGCCATGCTGCTTGTCTCAGCAGCACGCCTGGGTCCGTGGGATGGCACGAACATGTCCGGCCGTGACTAGCTATCTGCCCCTTTCCCTCTCTTTTCGTTAGTGTTGAAATAGAAGTAGAGAAGACAAGATTTCAGCAGGTTGATAGCGGCCAGAATCACTCGCCTCCTCCGTTCTTCATGTGAGTGTGTGACTTGAGAGCTGAAAGTGGCCAACACTACGAACCTATAGTCTCCCTCCATGTCTAGGCGGCCGACCATGGATCTCACGACATGACAGTCCTCTCGTCGGCCGTAACTAACCACCAGAAGAGGGTCCTCGTACTAGAAGGGCGGTGACGTCCGGCGCTACATGGAGTCCAACATCTGCCACATCTCACTTGCCATAGCCAAGAAGATTCCCACTAACCCTTGCGGCGTGGTGCCAGGAGAAAGACGTAGCGGTACAACAACGGCGGTGGCGCGCGAGCACGCCGTGGCACCGCGCTCTACTACCCCAGTCCTGGTTTATTAGTCTCCTTTGTAATTTGTGCAAAAGTTTGACTAAAGATTTAACTGACAAAATGTTAGTGCATGTCAATAAAAATTATGTTGTTGGATTCATATTTGAATATAGTTTTCAATGATATATTTTTTATGGCATTAATAAACATTTTGTTAGTTAAATTTCCGACCAAAATTTGGCACATATTACAATGGGACCAATAAACCAGGATGGAGGTAGTACTCCTTCGTGTGGTTGACTAGCTTAATAGTGCAAGTTGGGCTCCCAATGGGCTAAGTGGGATACCCCAACAAATTTTTTTCTCTGTCCAATGGGATCCCACTAGAGCAATTTAGGGCCAGTTTTTTTGAGATATTGTGGAAGTAAACTTATGTGAAAATAAATTCTAGATAAGCTCCAGTAGAAATAAGCTCCAGATAATAAGCTAGCCAGTTCTTTTCAGTGTCTATTCTTTCAGCTTATCTATGGTATTGTAAGTGCATCTAGTGCCACCCATAGCTGGTTTTGGAGTATTGATGACAAGCTTGGTTGAGGGACTAATGTGTTTGTGAGAATTGCAGGATAACACAGGCAGTAGTCCCGTATTGATTCAGTTTACCTACCAGAGATAACCCCTAAAAAAGTGTGAAGACATTGAAGATACTGGTGGTCTGTGAAGATATTCACATTGAAGACTATGCCATGAGAAGACATCGCATGAAGACTATGGAGTGTGAAGACATAGTTGTTTCATAGTTTCCTTTTCTTCTTTGTTGAGTCATAGGAACCACTTTACTGTTAAGTGGGGTCCAAGTGAACAAAGTCAGAGTGACTGAGGTGATGTTCAACCAAATCCTATGTCTTCGAGCGAAGATAATGAGAGCAAATCTTATCCAGAGCTGGATGAGTCAGCTTTACTTGTAACCCAAGTCAAGGTGCCACGCATGTTTGAAATCTGACCGTTGGACACGTGTCAGTTCCTTAGTGACCCAGGGTCATTTTGGACAAATCGGGCCAGGTTGCCTCCTGGCTATAAATAGCCCACCCCCTACACCATAAATTGGTGGCTGCTCAGAGTTAGTGCACGTCTTTTGTCGTTTGAGAGCAACCCACCTCCGAAGCCTTTGAGAGAGTAATCCTTGCGAGGACAAATCCCAAAACACCCAGAGCCAAAGAGTGTTAGGCATCACTAAAGTCTTTCTGTCCGCGTGATCTGAAGACTTATTACACTTGAGGACTGCGAATCCTCCAGCCGGTTGTCATTCTGGATTGCTAGTGAACGAAGCTTGTGATTGTTTGGAAGTCTCCCTTGAAGACTTATCAGAGTGATTGGGCGAGGACTAAGTGTTCTTAGCTCAAGGGGACTAAGTTGAAGACGCGGTCTTCTGAGTTGAATCTCAGCCTCCCTAACCAGACGTACAGTTGTCACAACAACTACAACTGGTCCAACAAATCCTTGTGCTCTCCGAGCAACTGGTTCCATCTTTCACCTCTCTTTACTTATAGTTTGTCTTCGTGAATTCATTTCCCATTTCTCTTATCCATTTGACTTCACTGAGTGAAGACTATTTACTGTTTGGCTTCATACTATCTTCCATCTTGATCCTTATTACCCAGCTACTGATAGTCTTCGTGCTTTCAGTTCATTGTTTACTTTACTATGGCTTGTCTAGTGTAGTCTACCTTCCGCTGCATATCAATAGGTTCGTTTCCATTGTTTGTCTTCAAAGCACCCGTGTTTTGAAGACTTTCATAAAAATTGCCTATTCACCCCCCTCTAGTCGAATACTAGCACTTTCAATTGGTATCAGAGCAAGGTGCTCCCTTGTTCTGTGTGATTCGGTTTAACCACCTGGAGTTTAGCTATGTTGACTGCAGGGATAATCAAGGTCTCCGCTGCGTGCCCTATCTTCGATGGCACTGATTACCCCTACTGGAAGAATAATATGCGTACACATCTTGAAGCCATTGACGTCGATCTCTAGTATGTTGTCGAGAATGGCGTTCCCAAGGCCGGTGAAGGTGTTACTCTGCTGATGTCAAGAAGTTCATTCAACTAGACTCAACTGCCAAGAACATCATCTGTGGTCATCTGACCAAAGGACAGTATGGTCGTGTGACTGCTTTGGAAACTGTGAAGCTAGTCTGGGACTAGCTCTCCAAGGTCAATGAAGGCGTCTCCACCCAAAGAGATTCAAGGATCAGTGTTCTTTGCAATCTCTTCAACCACTTCAAGATAAATGACAATGAGCATGTCCAGCTCACATTTGATCGCCTCACTGATATCACAAATGAGCTTCATGCACTCGGCGTCACTGAGATCACAAAGCATGATATCGCCAAGACACTTCTGAGATCACTTGACAGCTCATTTGACACCCTAGCCCTGATGATTCAAGAGCGCCCTGACTTGAAGACTCTCGATCCGTCTGACATACTTGAGAGGCTCAACACACATGAGTTCCAGCTATCTGAGAAAAAGATATATCTATAGTCCCAACTATGGTCGGACTCGCGCTTTGAAGGCAAAGGCTGTTTCCTCATCTGAAGAAGAATCTGACTGCAGTTTTGGGGATCCTGAAGATATTTTAAAGGATCTTGCTATGCTTGTGAAGAAGTTCCAGAAGTTTCCTCATCAGAAAGACTTCAGAAAGTCTTCAAGATCCAGCTCAAGAAACGATGAAGCTTCCTCTCGTGATCACAAGAAGAGAACATTCCACAAGTGCAAGAAACCTGGTCACTACATCTCTGAGTGTCCAAAGTGGGACAATGAGACCAAGAAGAAGAAGAAGAGCAAGGAATATGATTCTGATGACAAGAAGAAGAAGAAATCCTCAAAGTCTTCTTTCAAGTTTTCGTCGAAGTCTTCATCACACAAGAAGAGCTCATCAAGCAAGGCTCGTGCGTTTGCTGGCAAGGAGATGGATTCAGAGGAGGAGTGTGCATTTGAGGAGGTAGAGGTGGAGTCTGAAGAGGAATCTGACTCTGGCGTGGCAAGCCTGGCTCTAGCTTCTGCGTATGTCGCCAAGTCCATCTTTAACACTGAAGACAATGGCCTCGTCACCAACACTGATGCTAAGGATGAGCATGACTCTGCTCCCACCTACTGCTTCATGGCATGTGGTGCCAAGGTAAACTCACGCGATTCTTACTTTCAAACATCAAGTGAAGATGACTCTGAATGTGAATCTAAACCTAGCTACAAAACACTTGCTAAAATTGCAACTGAACAACAGAATGCTATGGAACATATCCAAAAGTTGCTAGACAAAAGCGATGACCTGTTGGACGCGGAAATGACCCGAACTCAGTCCTTAATTGAAGACATTAAAAATCTTCAGGTTAAGTACGAGGAACTTGAATGTCGTCATCAAGCGCACTCAACTTCTCATGAAAAGCTCTCCTATGATTATCTTCAAAGGAAGCAAGAGCTTGAGAAATTGAGATCGGCTCATGAAGATCTTCAAGAGGAGAACAAGTCACTCTGCACTCAACAGATCAGTTCCGCTCAGGAAGGATTTGAACCACCGTGTCTTAAATGTCTTGAGTGTGATAAGCTGTCTCTCTTGCTGAATGTTCTACTGCTGCTACTAGTGCAATATCTTCAACTGCTAATGTGGTAACTAACCCCTCTTCTAAGGATACAACTATTATTGCTGATGAGAATGCCAGGTTGAACACATTGCTTGATACAGGAATGTACAAAAGTCTCAAAGGGCATCAGACACTATGTGATGTCCTCAAAAAATAGATTCTGAACCGAAACCCTAGGAAAGAGGCTGTTCGGTTCGAGAGGAAAATGAATGTTGATGGTTCTTACTAGATGCCTGACCAGTACCCCAAAACCACATGGGTTGCTGCAAAGGGACCTTCAGTGGATCCATCCACCTTATCTGGCTTCTCTTGTGCTAACCCAATTATCATTGATGAATCCTTTGATGCAAAGTATAAACTGTTCAGGAATCAAAATGGTGAAGTCTTTGCCAGGTATATTGGTACTAACTGCAGGAACGGACCACCTCTTAAGAAGACCTGGGTACCCAAAAGTTGTCTTGAAAGTCTTCCCGTGAATGTCATCATGACACCACCTGGGAAGAAGAAAAATCCCAGACCAAAGGCTTCATACAGATAGAGGACTCACCAGATTCACCCTAACGCCAATGTTTTGCAGGGAAACCATACTCAGACTTTTGAATATGAGCGTGTTTCGTCAAACCGCTATGTTCATAAGACCAACAACTTTCCTGCAAGGCTATTTGCTAGGGCTCCAAAGATGAAGTTCTCAGATGCTGCACTTAGACTCATTGCTTCTAAGCCACCCCTGAAGATGTGGGTGGTTAAGAAAACTTAACTCTCTTTTGCAGGGAAAGGTCTCCAGCCGGAAATCAAAGGCCTCTGGTGCTTATGCTGGGGACCTTAAACATCTTGTTGGACGCAAGATAAAATTTCCAAATGGTCTTACTATTTATTTCGTCCCAGGATTCCTTGACAATCATCCTATTTATCCTAACCAAGATCTGAACTTTCATATTCCGCTTGTTCGTCAAATGTTTTTGCTTCACAATTCCCTTGGTGAAGCCTATCCTCCAAAGTGTACTATATGATATGACACCAAAGGCTTCAGAATGGATTATGGATAGTGGATGCACTAACCACATGACTGGTGATCGAAGTCTTCTGATGGATTCAACCATATGCCCATCTGACAAAAGTCACATCACATTTGCTGACACTTGTAAAAGCAAGGTATCTGGTCTGGGTAGAGTTGCAATCTCAAAGTGTCAGCACATGGATAAAGTGATGCTTGTTGAATTCCTTGGTTTCAACTTAATGTCTGTCTCAATGCTTTGTGATCTGAACATGATTATGATTATGATATTTGGAAAATATCATTGCCTTGTGCTTATGGAATTTGACAAGTCTCTAGTCTTTGAAGGGTATCGAAAAGATGATATGTATATGGTAGATTTCTCAGCAGGTCCATAGTTGATCGTATGTCATCTAGCAAAAGCTTCAGAGTGCTGGCTTTGGCATCAGAGGCTAGGCACATGCTGGCATGAGGAACCTATACACTCTCGCGATGAAGAAGCATGTCATGGGCATCGAGGGCGTCAAGTTCAAGAAGGATCATCTGTGTGGTGCTTGTGAAGCTGGGAAGATGACTACGGCCAAGAATCCCTTGAAGACAATCATGACGTCTTCAAGCCGCTTCGAGCTGCTTCACATGGACTTATTCAGCCCTACTCACTACTCTACTCTTACTACCACTGCTTGTCTGTATGGCTTCGTCATTGTTGATGATTACTCAAGATATACATGGGTGCATATAATCCTCTACAAGACTGAAGTGCAAGATGTCTTCAGACGATTCGCCAAACGTGCCATGACGAACTATGGCATCAAGATCAAGCACATCAGAAGTGACAACGGCACAGAATTCAAGAACACCGGCCTCGACACTTATCTTGATACACTGGGCATCACTCATGAGTTCTCAGCTCCTTACACACCTTAGCAGAATGGCATCATGGAGCGCAAGAACAGAACCCTCATTGAGATGGCTTGGACGATGCTTGATGAGTACAAGACTCCGAGGAAGTTCTGGCCTGATGCCATTGATACTGCATGCCATGTCATCAACCGTGTTTATCTTCACAAGCTTCTAAAGAAGACATCATATGAGCTACTAACTGAGAGCACCTGCCAAATGTGCTAGATGAAGTCCCTCCTAGTGAATCTATCAAGCTTATGGGTACTGGATAAATCATACCCTCACAAGCTCAGGCTGAAGAAGAGATCATCATTGCACCAAATCAACCCGAATACAACGCTTAGCCTAAAGTCAATGTTGAAGCTGAAGACAATGATCTGCAAGGGCAAAATCTTTGTCCACTACATCCCCGAGTTGCAAATGAAGTACATATTGAGAAGATAATTGATAGCATCAATGCACCTGGTCCCCTCACTCGTTCTAGAGCAACGCAGCTAGCAAATTTCTGTGGGCACTTTGCATTTGTCTCTATATCTGAACCCAAGAAAGTTGCTGGAGCCTTCATGGAACATGAATGGAATCAAGCTATGCAAGAAGAGCTTCATCAGTTCGAGCTAAACAATGCATGGGAACTGGTCAAGCGTCCTGATCCTTGCAAGCACAATATCATTGGCACCAAATGGATCTATCGCAACAAACAAGATGAGCATGGTCAAGTTGTCAGAAACAAGGCTCGTCTAGTTGCTTAAGGTTACACTCAAGTAGAAGGTTTTGACTTCGATGAAACATTCGCTCCCGTGGCAAGGCTTGAGGCCATTCACATACTGCTAGCCTATGCTAACCATCACAACATTCTTCTGTACCAAATGGATGTGAAGAGTGCCTTTCTCAATGGCAAGATTGAAGAAGAAGTGTATGTTGCACAACCACCTAGCTCTGAAGATCCAAAACATCCTGATATGGTATACAAGCTCAACAAGGCACTGTATGCCCTCAAACAAGCTCCTCGCGCTTGGTATGACACACTCAAAGACTTCCTGAAGAGCAAAGGCTTCAAACCTGGTTCTCTAGATCCTACACTCTTCACGAAGACATATGATGGTGAACTGTTTGTGTGCCAAATCTATGTGGATGACATTATCTTTGGCTGCACTAACAAGAGATACCGTGATGAGTTTGGGCATATGATGCAAGAGCAATATCAGTTGTCCATGATGGGTGAGCTGAAACTTTTCCTCGGTCTTCAAATCCGTCAGCAAAGCAATGACATCTTCATATCTCAAGAAAAATACCTCAAAGATTGCCTGAAGAAGTTTGGAATGCAAGACTGCAAAGGATACACGACGCTAATGCCAACCAAAAGTTTTCTGGGCCCTGACAACAATGGTAAAGAGTTCGATCAAAAGGTATACCGCTCCATGATTGGTTCTTTACTTTACTTATGTGCATCTAGTCCAGATATAATGCTTATAGTTTGCATGTGCGCCCGATTCCAAGCGGCACCAAAGGAGTCGCATCACCTTGCGGTGAAGCGAATACTTAGATATTTGGCTCACACCCCAACAATAGGATTATGGTATCCAAAGGGCTCAACATTTGATCTGATTGGCTATTCTGATGTTGATTATGCTAGTGACAGGGTTGATCGCAAGTCTACTTCAGGAACATGTCACTTTCTCGGTAGATCTCTTTTTTGTTGGTCTTCAAATAAGCAGAACTGTGTATCACTCTCCACTGCGAAATCTGAATACATTGCTACTGGATCATGCTGTGCTCAGCTCCTCTGGATGAAGCAAACTCTCAAGGACTATGGCATCAACAGAAAGAATATGCCACTCTTCTGCGAGAATGAAAGCGCCATCAAGCTTTCCAAGAATCTAGTTCAACACTCGAAGACAAAGCATATCAAGATCCATCATCACTTTCTTAGAGATCATGTCATCAAAGAAGATATTGATATCATTCACTTCAACACTAAAGAGCAATTGGCAGATATCTTCACAAAGCCCTTGGATGAGAAAAGGTTTTGGAAGCTGCGGTGTGAGCTAAATATCCTAGAATCCTCAAATGTCCTGTAATTGGAAACACATCCTAACGCTTATGCATGTTGATGACTTAGATGTGCAACACACTAAGTAACGTATATCTTCAATCAATGAAGACATACACTCTAAGTGTGAATACATTAACGTGGAATTTGACTTCAGAGCGCCACGATAATTATGCGCCGTGTCTGGGTCTAATACTTCCTATACGGTGGGTAACTCCACCACCAAATTCTTATTAAAGTGTTTCTCTTTGCGTCATGGTTGCATAGTCTTCGCATTTGGTTTTTCTTCAACATTGATTTTTTTTCAAGGTTTATCTTCGCAATGTTGAGTTGGTCTCTCTCTCTCTCTCTCCCTCTCTCTCTCTCTCTCTCTCTCTCTATATATATATATATATATATATATATATATATATATATATATATATATATATATATATATATATATGGAAAATCCATCCTACCATTAGGTGGTAGTTACCCCCACCCTTGCTGCCGTCCATCTCTTCAAGATTTGTGCATTCCTTAACGGGTTGTACGCGTTAAAATAAACGGGCCTCTCTCTCTCTCTGCCCGATTAAACTCCACCAGACTTTCGATTTTTGTGGCCGATATTATACAGCGACCTAATAGAATCTCGAGCGCTTGGAAAAAGGCAGTTGAGACCAATTTCATTGAGAGATTTCAGATCCAAGAAACATATGGTCTCACCGGCCTCCGCCAATGACAGCCACGTCTGTGTACACGATTCTGCGTGCATGGATTGCTGTTTCTCGTGCATGTGAGGCCTGGGGTAGTGCAGAAACTGACAGGTGACTGCTCCATCGGTGTGTTGGCGGTGATGACAACGATGTACGGCCGCATGCTGCACACGGCCGATGCGTGCCTACTCAGGTGCGACGGCGACGAATACAACATACGGCTTTATGTACGGCCGCACGATGGGTCTGCCACAGTGCGACGTTATCGGCGGCCGCAGCGGTAACGATGTACTTGAGAGAAAATGGTCACGTCTCAGCATCAGTACTCCAAGACTTCCATTCTCAAAAAAAGAAAGATGAACAACCTGTATTGTTGACTTTTCTACCCCATCTACGTGATATATGCTCCTTTCTATATTTACTGTAACTTCTTCATTACACTAGTTACTATTTTTGTATTCTTATTTTTTAGATGAGTATACTCTCTCGGACGGGTGATCATGCGGTAGCGGCAATCGTCACAACACTATTTATGGCCGAGATGTGACTGCTCCAGCACGGCGGCGGCGACAATCGCCGCGGCATCACTGTACATATACTCACACAACATACTCCATTGTGAGATGGCAATGTATGAGAAGGAAGAACATGCTTACATGCATTGATGAAAACAACACGTGTATATGATGTTTCAATCATACGTTCTATCGTTCATGAGTCCATGAAGCCACGAATGTAATGGTATTATCTACCCATCAGTTTGATATATATACTCCATTTTTTGTACGATGAGATATATGGGGCATACTATCCTCTCTTATGATACTCCATACTATATTCTCTTTTGAGGGTTACTCCATACTATATTCTTGGCTTTTGGGCATACTCTATACTTTTTTGCACACTACTCCATTTACTATGAAGTACATGCATCTCGATACTTCATACTCCATACTCCAACTCGAGCACTTCACAATACTCCATACTCGAGTGCTTCATACTTCATCTAAATATTAAGTATACCCTCACAAAAAGTTATGTACATATATACATTGTATACTCAACATAGAAATACAATTCAAAATATTTACATACTTCATACTTCTATGTACTTCAGAATGTTAACTAAGAGTACGTAGGTACGTTCCATACTTCAAAAACAAACTATATACTACATACAAAGTACTGATTTTTGGGGCAGAGAGTTTGTACGATACGATATTTCGTGTGAAAAAATGTTAACATTCCATGTTATAATTCGTTGTTGATACTCCATACTCCAAATTTTCCTTTTCATACTCCATACTTCAATTTTATTTAATACGCCATACTCCATACTCCATACTCCAATATACTATATAATAATAACACTACATACTACAAGTATACCGGAGTATACTCCACATAGTTTTAGAAATAATAATATCTTTCGTTGTGTTATGTATGATCTAATATTTTCCAAAGTATAGTTAATGTAAGCGGAGGTCGATTCATTTGAGATTTTGCTTCCATCAAGAATAGTAGCGTGTAACACATGCTTACCCAATTTGATCCATGTACGTAGCCTAGAATTCGGGAGGTGATTGAACGACTTGCCGGAGTATTTAATAATATAACTAGACTGGTTACTCTTGTTGGATTCCAGAACCCGTTAAGCCGATCCATCCATTGAGCTGGCTTGGCGCTACGGTGGGGGCACGTGGAGGTCAGCTAGCTAGGTGGTAGTTACCCCTGTTTGTAGATAAAATTTGTTCTATATATGTGTGTTCTGTCCTCTACAACATTCACTTATAGCTATGTATTCATTCTTGAATCTTTATTGATCTAAGTGAATGTGATCGGACCCTAACCTATTATGTGCTTCTTCCTCAAATTCTATCTGTCCAAATCATATGCATTCTATTGAAACCTGTCGATTGTCTTCTCTGAGTCCTTATCAGTAGAAGATAATGCGACAAACATTTAAATCTGCTTTTAATGATGTATCCTTATTGCCTGAATACCGGAGAAGCCAGAATGACCACCCGGCAATCCAGGCGTGCGTGGGAACATGGAAAAACTTTCAATGAGTTGCATGCATGCCGCGTGTCCCTCAGATGTGAACCGCCAGGGGCACCTACGTAATTGCGCTACGCCGTCCTCCTCCTTCCTATAAATACTCACCCGCTCGGTCAATATCTGTTCTTCCACCTCGCCACCTTGCACAAACCCTAGCGCCTCCGCTAGCTCGCGTCGACGCCGGAGATGAAGCGCTTAGCTGCCACGACTTCTTCGATGTCGTCCTCACGCCGGCTGCAGAGCTCGTCCTCTCCGCCGCCGCCGTAGGTGTCTTCCGCCGCCAAGTTAGGGCGCGGGAGATTGAACTGCTCGGCCTCTCTTCCAACCTCGTCTAGCAGTTTGTCTGCGGTAATTAAATCTTACTTTTTACTACCTTTTTGATCCATCAAATCCATCCACTTCAACCAAAAGTGGTTTCTTCACTTCCAAATCTGGACATATCTTCTCCTGCATCTCATATTATGCCATGTATATTCACTTATGCTTCATAACTAGTTAGATTCCTCACTTGTACTTATTCATGGAATCGTACAAAATCTGGAACCAACTCTCTTCAAATAAGTAAATGTCTTCGCACTATGAGGTCAATGTCTTCTTAAACTAACTTATCTTCAAAATCTTCTGAGAATGCATATGACCTCTTCCCCTTCCCTTGCATCTCTAATGCTGTCACAGGTACATGTCTGTGGGAGAATCCCTTGGTTCTATTAGTCTGCATTCATTTGCAGAATACTTACAACATCACACCGAATCTCCTGAAGCCAGTTCTTGTCTGACGAGTAGACGGAAGCCATTCACTGTGTTGAAGCCTATAAGTCTGAATATTATGGCTTCAGAAAGGTATGCACGAAAAGGTGGCAGGAAACACCATGGGAACACTGCACTTGATTTGCCTCCTGATCGGTATGAATTGTACAAGTCAGATCTTGAGGAAAATTAAAACCAGCGCAAGAACCGGATTCAGTGGATCAGAAGATATTGGGCTGGGGAATGGTTAAAGTACAGGTTTGTAACACCTGAATATGCTGAAAAGAATGCCATCAAGCGCCCATGGGGTGACTGTCTGTACTGCGGCTTGGTGCCAAAGAGCAAGGCTGAAGCCATTAAACGAGAATTCTATCCTTGTATGGTCAGAGGACCACAGCCTGAAAACGCCGACCCATCTTCTCTGTTATGGTGTCGTGAAGACAATCTTTTCAAGCGCAACTATCAGTTTGCAAAAGATTCAGTTGTCAAGAACCAAAACGAGTTCAGCCTCAACTTCAACCCTGGCCCCTCCACTCCCAGATCTGATGGGATTCGTGAAGCTAATGAGAACATAATTGGCCCCTTCGGCAAATTTGATGGGCTTCTGTCTCACATTGCTGCCGAGAGAGGAGTTGTGGGGCAATCTGCTGGAGAAGCTGATTCTGATGATGCTCCCTCACCTCCAAAGGAGAAGAAGAATTAGAAGGCAAAAGCTTCAAAGCCATCCGCTTCACCAAAAGCCTCAACAAGGAAGGCTCTGAAGTCTGCACCGCCTGAATCCAGTGTGCAGTTTGAAGATTTATCTCGCGTGTCCAAGAGGACCAAGAAGACATTGCCCAAGAAGGCCACTGGGCAACCCCTCACTCCTTTTGCTGTTCTGCGCAACAAAGATGACACCATTGATCTGTCCAGCGATGAAGATCTTGGTGATGATGCTCTTGAGATGCTTATCAAGAGCAAGCAAGAGGCAGAAATCTTCAACGATCTGCCCCTCTTTGATGTTGAAATTCTGAACAACTTCATTGATGAGTGGTTCGACGACCAGCGCATGAGTATAGAGGATCTTCAGCTTCTAGTTGACATCAGTGTCACATTCCATGGAGCCATTGCTAGTGAGTTGGCCTTGGCTCAGAAGATTGTCGAGCTCAAGAACAAAATTGATTATGAGAAGGCTCACTTCAAGAAAAACATGGCCAAGCTCAGCATGGCAGATGTTCAAATCTTCAAGAAGATGTTGCATGACCTCAAGGAGGAGTTCCACAAGAAGCGCACTGAAGCTAACGGTTCACGTGAGCACATGAAGTACTTCGCTCAGAAATGTGTCCAAGCACACAATGAAGCTGAGAAGCGCAAAGCTCTTGGGCGCCTTGGCATCGATCTAGGATGGCTGCCAAACAAAAGAAGCCTGCTGTGACACAGATTGAAGTACCAAGGCAGGAAGAACCTCGCATTGTCTTCCCTGCCAGCATGATAGGCTCGAAGCCTAAGGTCCCCTCAGCAACTTCAAAGCTGAAGAAGACAAGGGCAGCTGAAGCTGAAGCCAAGAAGCGCAAGCACAAGGATGCATCTGACGATGCCCCTTCCAAGAAAAAGTTAAAGACTAAGGGAACTATGTCTTCAAAGAAAGAGCGTGCTGCGGCCACTCAG
Organism: Aegilops speltoides; assembly: GCA_021437245.1. Lineage (NCBI taxonomy): Eukaryota > Viridiplantae > Streptophyta > Magnoliopsida > Poales > Poaceae > Aegilops > Aegilops speltoides. Next base: position 451,175,429 of record CM038144.1, read on the forward strand.
CCTCTCATTGTTGAACCCATCTCAGTTGCTCCTCCTACTGCCACCAACCAAGATCGACATGTTGTGATCCACCAGCTTGCTTCCACAAAGGCTCATGAAGATGAACAAGTTCCAGCTGTTGACCCCAACGTAGCTGAAGACATTGGTCATGAAGACAATATTCTTGATGATGAGTCCTTCCTCAACTCGAGCATCAGTTGGTATTATCGCCTACTCCAATGAGCAGTGAATACAATAGCATTGGTCGTCCATTGACGCCAATCGCTCAAGATGATTCCTGGGCCGAGCGCCCGCAAGAAGAAACACCTATTCAAGATGAAATACCCCATACTCCACCAGCACAAGTTACCAATCCGGTACTTTATTACCATAACTACATGGACACCACTCCATCTCCAAAGGCGTCACCCGTGTTTCAGCGGCTTCGCAAAAGTCTCAGGCCATCTGTCTCCATGTCCACCATCGCAGAAGAAGATTCACAATAATCCAGTTCAATGGCACGTCAAGTGTTCCCTGAAGAGAATCCTTCTGTGACGGTTCCAGAATCTGAAGCTAAAGCTGCTGAAGACATTCCGGCTGCATCAGCCAAAGAAGAAGAAAGAAGAGAAGAAAGAGTTGCCACATCCTGATACGTCTCCGTCGTATCTATAATTTTTGATTGTTCCATGCCAATATTATTCACTTTCATATACTTTTTGGCAACTTTTTATATTATTTTTGGGACTAACTTATTGATCCGAAGGCTCAAGTGCAGTTCCTCATGCATTGCATGTTTTATGTTTCACAGAATATCCATATCAAAAGGAGTCCAAACGAGATAAAAACGGACGAATCTTATTTTTGGAAAATATGGAAAATTCCGAAAGAAAAATCCATGCGAGACGGGGCCCGAGGTGGTCACGAGGTAGGGGCCCACGCCCATACCAGGAGGGCGCGCCCCCTACCCTCGTGAGCCCACCGTAAGGCGGTTGATGCTCTTCTTTTGCCGCAATAAAGCTAATATTCGGAAAAAAATCACCGCAAGGGTTTCAGGCCAATCAGAGTTACAGATCTCAATATATACACGAAACGGTGAAACAGAGCCAGAACAGAACGCAGAAATAGAGAGATAGATCCAATCTCAGAGGGGCTCTCTCCCCTCCCAAGCCATGGGAGCTAAGGACCAGAGGGGAAACCCTTCACCCATCTAGGGAGGAGGTCAAGGAAGAAGAAGAAGAAGGGGGCCCCTCTCCCCCTTGCTTCCGGTGGCGCTGGAGCGCTGCCGGGGGCCATCATCATCACCGCAATCTTCACCAACAACTTCACCGCCTTCATCACCAACCCTTCCTCCCTCTATGCAGCGGTGTAGCCTCTCTCTTACCCGCTGTTATCTCTACTTAAAGATGGTGCTCAACGCTATATATTATTTCCCAATGATGTATGGCTATCTTATGATGTTTGAGTAGATCCGTTTTGTCCTATGGGTTAATTGATGATCGTGATTGGTTTGAGTTGTATGTTTTACTTTGGTGCTGTCCTATGGGGCCCTCCATGTCACGCAAGCGTGAGGGATTCCCGTTGTAGGGTGTTGCAATACGTTCATGATTCGCTTATATTGGGTTGGTGAGTGAACATAATCACAAACCCGAGTAAGAGGGATTGTTGCGTATGGGAATAAAGAGGACTTGATGCTTTAATGCTATGGTTGGGTTTTACCTTAATGATCTTTAGTAGTTGCGGATGCTTGCTAGAGTTCCAATCATAAGTGCATATGATCCAAGTAGAGAAAGTATGTTAGCTTATGCCTCTCCCTCAAATAGAATTGCAATAGTGATTACCGGTCTAATTATCGATTGCCTTGGACAATAACTTTCTCGTAACAAAAAGCTCTCTACTAATACTTACTTTATTGCATCTTTATCTAAACAGCCCCTACTTTTTATTTACGTGTTCTCTATTATCTTGCAAACCTATCCTTTCACACCTACAAAGTACTTCTAGTTTCATACTTGTTCTAGGTAAAGCGAAAGTCAAGCGTGCGTAGAGTCGTATCTGTGGCCGATAGGACTTGATAGACTATTTGGTCTACCTTTAGCTCTTCGTTGGGTTCAACACTCTTACTTATCGAAAGAGGCTACAACTATCCCATATACTTGCGGGTCATCAAGACCTTTTTCTGGCGCCGTTGCCGGGAAGTCATAGCGTGGGGTGAATATTCTCGTTTGTGCTTGTTTGCTTTATCACTAAGTAATTTTTATTTTCTGTCCTTAGTTGTTTTCTATCATTAGTCATGGGTAGGAAACACAAAATACTAAAAAAATTAGTTGTACCTACTACTCCAATGGTTGAAGAACCACTCAAAATCTATCACACTACTGAAGCTTTTTCTTGGATCATCTTCGATCCCTATGTGCTCGTGCTGAAACCCCAACTAGCTTAATTGAGGGCAAATCTTTAGATGAGCATGCTTGTTATGTGCGACACCGTATATCTGAAAAAGGGAAACTATTATGGGATCAAATTCAATGTTTGCAATGCTATGCTTGGAATTTATGTTATCTATATGATTTTACTTGTTGTTCTGAAAACCCTAAGAAACACCTTCCCTACCAATGTGAGTTTATTGATAATGGAATCGTATCTTCGTATGCTAAGGGTGTTTATAATTACTACGATGTTCAACAAATTGAAGAATTTGTTGCTTTTAAGGGTGCTTTTGAAATTGCTTCTTTGATTGAAAAGTATGGTGCTACTCTTTACGAATCTGAAAAATTTGCCATACTTAAATATTGCTATGATAATTATGCTTCTAATCCTTATGTTAAACCATATATTGAGAACTACTCCGCTATCCAAGAAGAGACTAATATTTTGCAGGAATCTATGGAAGAAGAAATTGATGAAACTGTGAGCTCATTGGATGAAAAAGATGATGAGAAGAGCGAAGAACAAAAGGAGGAAGAGCGGATTGATCACCCGTGCCCACCTTCCAATGATAGTAACTCTTCAACTCATACACTGTTTAATTCCCCTTCGTGCTTACCGAAGGATGATTGTTATGATGATTGCTATGATTCTGTTGATTCTCTTGAGATATCCCTTTTTGATGATGCTTGCTATGATTGTGGCCAAGATGTAAATATGAATTATGCTTATGGAGATTGAGGGAGTCCTGGACTAGGGGGTGTCCGGACAGCCGGACTATCATTATCCGCCGGACTCCAAGACTACGAAGATACAAGATTGAAGACTCTGGCTCGTGTCCGGATGGGACTTTCCTTGGCGTGGAAGGCAAGCTTGGCAATACGGATATGTAGATCTCCTACCATTGTAACCGACTGTGTAACCCTAGCCTCCTCCGTGTCTATATAAACCGGAGGGCTTTAGTCCGTAGGACAACATACATTACAACAATCATACCATAGGCTAGCTTCTAGGGTTTAGCCTCCTTGATCTCGTGGTAGATCCACTCTTGTACTACCCATATCATCAATATTAATCAAGCAGGATGTAGGGTTTTACCTCCATCGAGAGGGCCCGAACCTGGGTAAAACATCGTGTCCCTTGTCTCCTGTTACCATCCGCCTAGACGCATAGTTCGGGACCCCCTACCCGAGATTCGCCGGTTTTGACACCGACATTGGTGCTTTCATTGAGAGTTCCTCTGTGTCGCCACCGATAGAGCGGATGCCTCCACCCGTCTTCAAAGACGGTGTTTTCGCCGAAGGGCCTTGGCTGCCGGCCAAACTATCCGGCTCGGTGGTTTTCTTATGACCGCCTGTCCGGCCGCCGCTTCGACAATGACCTCGCAAGTCGTCAGAAGCAATCTTCGCGTCAGCCCTAAAGCTGCCGAACAGTTGGACCCAATAGAGCTCTCGTCTGTTAACGAGCTCTTGGACCGCATCGCTGCCCTGGGAGTCGCTACGGACTATAACCAGATTGGGCTTAAAACCGATCTGAGAGAGATTAACTCTTCCCAGGCCACCCACCGCATCACAGTGGTGGAAGAGCAACACGGCAACTCTTTGCCTATGTTAAAAACAATTCATGTCCGGATTCTCGAACCCTCCACGCCGGATTCCCGCGGAGGGACAGACTTCGATCGAGCATTGAACTTAAAATCATGCATCGCTCCGGACTTGCTGGATTGTGTCCAGCAAACCAAGCTTCCGAATTCGGAAACCCCTCTGCCTTTGAGCCCCAAGATGGGCAGGGATCCGGATTTTAGTCCACCCAACCGCCCAGACATATGCGATCTATCTCTAATACGGCGAGAGCCTTCAGAAACAGTACATCATTACTGGGCCAGATTCCTCCTGGTTATGGACAGGATAAAGGACTGCCGAGAGGAAAACGCAATCTCAATCTTCTGCAATAACTGCACGGACAAGGGAATCCTAAACGCCATTGATCGCCGCAGAATTACGCGCTTCGGCAATCTGGTGTCCATAGTACGAAAATACTGTGCGATGGAAAGTTTCCGGAAAACTGAAAATCAATTTTGGGATAATCCGGCCCCAAACCCAGTCCGTAAAAGGGCGCCTCACATTCAGGCCCCAGATGCAAAAACGAAAAAACAGAAACCCAATAAGGGAAACGGAACCGTACTGGAGGGATGGCTCAATGGACCCTGTAAACTTCATAGTATAGAGGGAGCCATCCCAACACATAGCCTTCGGGCATGTTGGATATTACGGCAGGTGGCCAAAAGTGGCGAGGAACTTCTAGCTCCGGTAAACCACTCCAACAATACCAGCACGGTATCAACAGTCTTCGAGACCTTCGCATCAAACAACATGCGAAAGCGAACAATCCGCGGACTCGCCGAAGTCTACCAAGTAGCAACAACAAATCCATGGAGCGACACAGCTATTACTTTCAACGCCAGCGACGAGCCTAAATTCCGAACAACCAGAGCACCAGCTGCACTGGTACTTAGTCCCATAGTGGACGGCTTTCGACTGACAAAAGTCCTCATGGATGGCGGCAGCGGACTAAACCTCATTTACGAGGAAACTCTGCGAAAAATGGAAATCGATTGGAGCCGTATTGAGCGAAGCAGCACAACGTTTAGAGGAATAATCCCTAGCCGGGAAGCGCGCTGCACTAGAAAAATCACACTCGATGTGGTGTTCGGCTCTCCGGACAATTACAGATCCGAAGAAATCACGTTCCAGGTGGCCCCGTTCAGCAGCGGGTATCACGCCATATTAGGACGAGAGGCATTCACAAATTTTCAAGCAGTACCTCATTATGGGTACATGAAGCTCAAAATGCCTGGGCCCAGCGGAATAATCACTCTCGCTAGTGATCCGGACATAGCACTCTGCGCCGAAAACAAGACAGCCGCACTAGCCCTCGAGGCACTATCCGAAGCCTTAGCGGCAGAAGAACTCACCGCGCTGCGCTCTACGGTGAACAGGGACGATGTGATACTCGATAAAAGATCCAAGTCCACCTCCTTCAAACCAGCAGATGAAATAATAAAATTCCAGGTCCATCCAACGGACCCAACAAAGACGGCCTCCATTGGGGCACAATTGAACCCCAAAGTAGACGCCGCACTACGCGAATTCCTTCGAGAAAATTGGGATATCTTCGCCTGGCATCCTTCGGACATGCCCGGAATCCCACGCAGGTTGGCAGAACATAGCCTAAACATCCTAAAAGGATTTAAGCCAGTCAAACAGGCTCTTCGACGATTTTCCAAACCCAAAAGACAGGCAATGGGAGAAGAGCTAGCCAAACTACTGGAAGCTGGATTCATTAGAGATATCAAACATCCGGACTGGCTAGCAAATCTGGTGATGGTACCAAAGAAGGATAAATCGTGGCGCCTTTGTGTCAATTTTAAAGACCTCAATAAGGCTTGCCCAAAGGATCCCTTCCCTCTCCCCCGCATCGATCAAATAATCGATGCTACAGCAGGGCACGATTCGTTGTGCTTCCTGGACGCATACTCTGGCTATCATCAAATCAAGATGGCGGAAGCAGACCAAGCCACAACGGCATTCATCACTCCATATGGACCATTCTGCTTCAACACGATGCCCTTCGGACTTAAAAATGCCGGCGCAACATATCAGCGCATGATCCAAACATGTCTGGCCACCCAGATCGGCAAAACAGTCGAGGCATACGTAGACGACGTAGTCGTCAAAACAAAACACGTCGAAACTCTAGTAGACGATTTGAGGCTCACATTCGAAAACCTCAGAGCATATGACATCAAGCTGAATCCGAAAAAATGCGTTTTTGGCGTACCAGTCGGAAAGCTGCTGGGCTTCATTGTATCCGGTAGAGGAATTGAAGCAAATCCGGCCAAAATCCGAGCTCTGTCACAGTTGGATATTCCAAAGGACCTCAAACAAATACAAAAATTAACAGGATGCGTGGCAGCCTTAAGCTGCTTTATCTCCCGTCTAGGAGAAATGGCGTTGCCCCTTTATCGCCTCCTCAGGTGCACCGAACACTTTGAGTGGACGGATGCAGTCACTGCCGGACTCAAAGAAATAAAGGCCATCTTGGCAACAAATCCGGTCTGGCTGCGCCCACTGGGCGAACCAATGTTGTTATACATCGCAGCAACACATCAAGTTGTAAGCGCGGTCCTCATCGTCGAACGAGAGACAGAAGGGCATAAATTCCCTCTTCAAAAACCAGTGTATTATGTATCCACTGTGTTAACCCCTTGCAAATCCCGTTACCCGCACTATCAGAAGATAGCATATGCGGTGTTCATGGCGTCTCGGAAGCTCCGGCACTACTTTCAAGAGTGTTCGATAACAGTGGCCTCTGAAGTACCACTCAATGACATTATAAATAACCGCGACGCAACGGGCAGGATTGCAAAATGGGCCATTGAGCTCTTACCATTTGACATAACTTACAAACCTCGATGAGCTATAAAGTCACAAGTTTTGGCTGACTTCGTCGCCGAATGGACTGAAGCCGAACTCCCTAAAGAGTACGGCGGATACTCCAATTGGACTATGCATTTCGACGGCTCCAAAATGTTTGCCGGACTGGGGGCTGGCGTCGTACTGACGTCCCCAACCGGAGACACAGTCCAGTATGTACTTCAAATAATGTACACGAACTCCAACAACGCAGCCGAATACGAGGCCCTGTTACATGGTCTCCGGATGGCGGTCTCCATGGGCATTCAACGCCTAGAGGTGCGCGATTCAAACCTTGCAATATCCCAAATAAATGGAGACTTTGGCGCCAAGGATCCGAAAATGGCAGCATATCGCAACGCTGTCCTAAAATGTCACTCGGTTTGAAGGACTTGAATTCCATCACATAGCCCGAGATAATAACCAAGCGGCCGACGTCCTGGCACGCATCGGTGCGAAACGTGATGCTGTCCCTCCAAATATCTTCCTGGAACGGCTCTTCAAGCCATCCGTACTATGGGAAGAGGAGCCCGGTAGTAACAAACCGGAGAAAACCGCACCAACCGGTGATTCGGCAGACGACATAACACCTTAAGCCCACGTCATAATGGCAGTAATGGCCGCGTGGACAGAACCTTTCCTAGCCTACTTGCTTAGGCAGGAACTCCCCGAAGACCAAAACGAGGCCCGCTGCATAGTCCGGCGATCTAAAGCCTACAAGGTCCATGACGGAGAACTTTATAAGAAAAGTACAACCGGAGTCCTTCAGAGGTGTATCTCCGAAGAGGAAGGGCGAAATCTCCTGGCTGAAATTCATGCCGGACTAGGCGGACACCACGCAGCAGCCCGGGCCCTTGTAGGAAAGGCATTCCGTACAGGATTTTATTGGCCGACGGCTCGGCCGGACGCGCAGGACTTGGTCCAGCGATGCGTTGGTTGTCAGCTCTTTGCTAATCAGAGCCATATGCCACCCATCGCCCTCAAAACCATACCCATTACCTGGCCATTCGCGGTCTGGGGGCTTGACATGGTTGGACCCCTTAAAGGGGGAACCCACAAGCAAAGGTACCTATTGGTCATGGTTGATAAATTCACCAAATGGATAGAGGCCAAACCGGTCAAAACGGCAGAGTCCGGACCAGTGATAGACTTTATATCAGGGGTGGTACACCATTACTGAGTCCCCCACAGCATCATCACCGACAACGGCACGAACTTCACAGCCGATGAGGTTAAGTATTGGTGCAAAAATATGGGCATCAAGCTCGACTATGCTTCAGTTTATCACCCTCAAACCAACGGTCAAGTGGAAAGAGCAAATGGTCTAATAATGAGCGGCATTAAACCCAGATTAGTGAGGTCACTTACTAAATCCGACACACAATGGGTCGAGGAGCTCGACTCCGTACTCTGGGGGCTGCGGACAACGCCTAACTGTACTACCGGATTCACACCATTTTTTATGGTATACGACACAGAGGCAGTCTTGCCCTGTGACATTATTCATGACTCACCTCGAGTGCGCATGTATGAGGAAAGAGAGGCCGAGCTTGATCGGCAGGACAGCTTGGACACATTGGAGGAAGAACGGGACGTCGCGAAGGCTCGTTCCGCATTTTATCAGCAGCAGGCCCGAAGATATCAAAGCAGAGAAGTACGGGCCAAGACTTACAACGTTGGTGAACTAGTTTGACGCCTGCCGGACAAGAAAAAGGACAAGCTCAAGCCCAAATGGGAGGGCTCCTTCATTATTGATCAAGTACTGACCGGCGGAGCATACCATCTACGAAATGCGTCGGACAACCGACTCGAGCCGAACCCATGGAACGTAGCCCGCCTCCGACGATTCTATGCCTAGTGCCGGACTAAGAGTTCGTCCCCTTCCCCCGTCCAAACTTTTATACTTCGGCTGTCTTTTGTTTCTCTTTTTATCCTTTTTATTTGAAAGCCCTTACGGGCCTATTTCCGCATTCTTTGCATACGCATGATGTGCCATCCACACTCATTATTCCTGGGGGCTTCTTTTACAGAAGCTCAATTATACGGGTTTCATACCCAGCACATGTGTCAAGCTTCCACATGTACCTTTTACTCGCCATTATATGCATCGATATGACTTAAGTTTTGGCCAAGCTGGGTTGCCTAGCTCCTGTGCTTGCCCCTACGTTCCTGATTGTTCGGCTAGGAGGTAAAGGGAGCACCTCTGCGATTATTCTCGCCGGGTCACCGGATGTGTACCTCGACTGGGTGAAGCCGAAAGCTAAGCGTTCTTAAGGGAATATTCGATCGGTGATTTAAAAGATGATTTTTACCTATTTTATCTATTTGCCCCGGATGTTTCTTGCTCTCTTTGCAGTCCGGACATGCACTTTAGGGCATGCCTCCCAATGAAAGGAACCCTTAACGGAACTATTCTCCTGGAAGATGTTTCTTACTAACCATGTAATATAACATAACTAGTTGGGCACTTGTCTGATAAAGCACTAATGACCCCTACGCCTGGTCTCCATGCATACCACGGTTGTGTCTCAACCAAAGAGGTATTCGGACACACTCCGGACTCTAGGGTCCCGAGGTTGAAGCGAAAAGGTCGGCAAAGACAAACAATCTACAATCCGGCTAGAAGGCATTTCACATGTCATTTTAAAGGATAACATACAAATTTAATGATTGTATTCCTCCTCAATCCTGTCTAACAGGCTGTCTAGTTTACAGTCCCGTTGGGAAAATTTAGCAGCCAACTCTACTTGGCTGTACACTAAACTCACAGGGATCTCCTTCCCATCGGGCCCCACCGGTCCAACTTCGGCCATGTGGTTGGGATCCGCCTTCTTGTACCGCGTCTTCACCATGGCCCAAGCCTCCCTGGCACCTTGACGGCAAGCTGAAATCTTCCACAAACGGAAGCGCTGCCGCACTCCCTGCAGCTTCTCCGCAAGCTCCCCGATGCTCTCGGGTAGGGTGAGGGCTGGCCATAAAGCCTGAACGACGTCGCTCATTGCCTGCCGAACTCGTTCGAGCAGCTGCAAAAGTTCGGGAAGTTGATCACCCGTTGATATGGGCATCTCCTCTGCAGGACGACCCGTGAGTATACCTACAAGACATATTATGTCAAAACGCTTCCTTGCCGAACTCTTCTTTTCAAAAGAGTCCGCTCGAGCACTAACTATAAATGCCGCGACGAAGCCGCTGATTCTCCTTAATGGAGCCGGACAGCTCGGCCCGAGCGCCTTTCAGCTCTTCTCCGAGCATGGCGTTGGCATCCTGGAGCTTGTTCCTTTCCTGCTGAACCCTATTCAGCACACTCTCGCCGGCCTTTAGCTGGCGCAGCAATGCTTGCCTGTCCGGATCCTGTCCGGCGGTACCTGCAGTGTCATTATTAGACTTGCGCGCACGCCGCACAGCGCTTATGTTTATTAATAAAAATGTGTTACCAGGAGGGGTCTTTGCATCTCCTCCTGCGGCAGCAAGTGCGGCCTCCATTTGGGCCTTGCAATCTTGCAGCTCCCGAGACAGCTGGGAGTTCTTCTCGGTAAGAGCCTGCATTTCCAAAATGATCCTTAAATCAGTTAGCATAACTACTTTAAGTCTCGGGGGCTAATGGTATGTTCAACCATTAAAATTCCCTTACCCGTATGTCTTTCACATACTGCTCCGTGGCTCTGGTAAAACCATCTTGAGCGGCACGGAGATGCGCGTCCCCTGCGTTAAAGGCATCCAATTCCTCCGGGGAAAAGCGCGCTTCACGAAACACTGTCCGGCGGCGCCTGTGGTTCATGGCGCTCTCCACCTCAGACTTGGTGGCGGACAGTTTGTCGGTGTCCTCCGTCGGAGGAGGATCCGGCCCGCGTCTTGCGCTTGTCTCCCCCTCCAGGCCGGGCGCTGGAGCCTGGCCGGTATAGGTTGGATCGGCAACTTCTGCGCCCGCAGTCCGGCGGGCGCTTTTTCTCCTATAAAGGTTATGAGCACTCAGGTGTCTTCTCGGAACGTTGCTCTGAAAATTCAAATACGAGCTACACCTTTGCGGTGACATTTCCGTTCGCCCTGCGCTCCTTTTCCGCCTGCTGGTCCGGACTGGCCTCTGTTGGTCAGCCACCGCGGGCTCGGCTTCATGCCGTAAAGGCGCTTCCTGCAAAATGCCATCATTCGCGAAGGTTAGAAATGGGCAGGGAAGAGATAATGGTGTCCGGACTTCGGTCGCGGTTACCTGGGAAGCCGGACTTAGTCCGGGGTAGTCCACCATAATGGCGACCAAAGCATTGTCTATGCTGAGTTGGTGAAACACCCCGTCGATCAGCTCCACCTCAATGTCCGGATCCTCTTCGAAGGCCGGGTCCAAGGATCTTTCTGGATCCTCAGGTTGCGGAGCAGGACTCACCATGTCCTCCACAGTCCAGCGTAGATCCTGCGCCGAAGACATAATGTAAGAAGCTTAAACTTCGAAATCACGGGTTGAGCCCTTCAAGGTGTTCACTTACCCATCCCCTAGGGTTGGTCATGGAAAACCCGTTCAAAGGGTTCGTCCGAAGGAAGTCCTCCTTCTCCCCCTTGTACAGGCTGGACATGATCTCCACGAGATCCTCGGTCGAATCCGGCCCTTTGCGGCCATGCCGGGTGGCATCGTCCTCCCCGTTGAAATCCCACATGGGTGGCCTCTGTATTGCAATGGCTGTACCCCCCGCTTGATGCATGTCGCCATAACTCCGATCATGGTCAAGCCTGAGTGGGCCAATAATCTTATTCGGCCCATCAAGTAATGGACGCTCTTGTCTTCCTCCAATCGGGGGCTCCGCGGGCGCCAGCTGAGGCGTTTCTTCAAGGGAGCAGCACTAAACTCCGGGAGGCCGATCCGGATTGGGTCTGGTAGCGGAGCGTCTCCTATATAAAACCACTCCGAGGGCCAGTCTTCGGACGCCTTCTTAGGAGTACCGGATAGGTATCCGGTCCCGGCGATGCGCCATATTTTGGCGCCGCCTACTTGATATATAGACCCCTCGTGAGAACGGGGTACGAGGCAGAATAGCCTATTCCACAATGCGAAATGGGGCTCGATGCCCACGAATAGCTCACAAAGAGCTACGTAGCCCGCGATATGCGTGATGAGGCGGGCGTAAGGTGGTGGAGCTGGAGTCCGTAGAACTCCAGGAGCCCGCGGAGGAACGGATGTATCGGGAATCCGAGTCCCCTTATCAGGTAGGGGACGAAGCATACACCCTCCCCCTTATTGGGGCTTGGAGTGTCCTCCGCCTGCCTCCCACCTTGATAAGTAACCAGTCCGGCCCGGACTGGGACCATGAAGGCCAGAGGGAGAAATCCCCCTGTTTGGAGCTTCTCTAGCTCGTTGTGCGAAACAGAGCACCTCCTCCAATTCCCCGGCGGTGGGCTGGGAGCGCGTGAAGAAGAGCCGTATCGACGATCCATGGTGGAATGGATTTTTAGGTCGGAGGCGCTTCAATGGAGTATTCGCGGGAGGAAGACGGTGCAGTTTGGATCTGGATTCTTGCCTCTCTTATAGGCGGACGGCTCGCACAACTAGGGGGTGGAATGTAAAATACGCCCTGGCTTTTCGCATTCGTGTGACGCGTGGAAGAGGGCCATTATTTGGCGTAGAAGCCGAGGAACACAGTATTCAAGATGAAGCCGGACACTATTCGGCAGGTACATGGAATTTGAATGGAGAACCCGCCTTGCAACGCCGAAGACTATAAACACGCTGGACTTATCGTCATTGAAGCCTGGTTAAAGGGGCTCTTGAGGAGTCTGGACTAGGGGTGTCCGGACAGCGGACTATCATTATCCGCCGGACTCCAAGACTACGAAGATACAAGATTGAAGACTCGGCTCGTGTCCGGATGGGACTTTCCTTGGCGTGGAAGGCAAGCTTGGCAATGGATATGTAGATCTCCTACCATTGTAATCGACTCTGTGTAACCTAGCCTCCTCCGGTGTCTATATAAACCGGAGGGCTTTAGTCCGTAGGACAACATACATTGCAATAATCATACCATAGGCTAGCTTCTAGGGTTTAGCCTCCTTGATCTCGTGGTAGATCCACTCTTGTACTACCCATATCATCAATATTAATCAAGCAGGACGTAGGGTTTTACCTCCATCGAGAGGGCCCGAACCTGGGTAAAACATCGTGTCCCTTGTCTCCTGTTACCATCCGCCTAGACGCACAGTTCGGGACCCCCTACCCGAGATCCGCCGGTTTTGACACCGACAGAGATGAACTTGACATAGTTCCTTATGTTATGAATGAAATTGTTGCTATTGCACCCACGCATGATACTCCTATTATCTTTTTGAATTCTCCCGACTACACTATATCGGAGAAGCTTGCACTTATTAAGGATTATATTGATGGGTTGCCTTTTACTACTACACATGATGATTTTGATGAATATAATATGCATCTTCTTGCTGCTCCTACTTGCAACTATTATGAGAGAGGAACTACATCTCCGCCTCTCTATGTTTCCAACACGATAAAATTGCAAGAAACTGTTTATACTATGCATTGGCCTTTGCTTGGTGTGCATGAATTGTTCTTTTATGACATGCCGATGCATAGGAAGAGAGTTAGACTTCGTTGTTGCATGATATATGTTACTTTGTGCTCACTACTAAATTACAAATTATTGTTAATTAAAATTGGCTTTGATATACCTTGGGATCCGGGTGGATCCATTACTTGAGCACTAAATACCTAGCTTAATGGATTTAAAGAAAGCGCTGCCAGGGAGACAACCCGAAAGTTTTAGAGAGTCATTTATTTCTGTTGAGTGCTTTCATATAGTTTAAAAACAACAAAAATAAAGAGGGGAACCCAAAACTTTTCAAAAAGAGAAGTGAAAGTGAGAGAGACGAGCATTGTGAAAGTGGGGGACGTCCTTGAACTTTGTTCATGCCCATGGGAACTTTGTGAATCTTAATTACAGAAACTTTTCAATAAAAATAATTATCCCCTTGTATAATTCCATTGTATTATAAAAATAATGTGCTAAGGTTTGCCTTTAGGATGTTTACAATGCTTGTTGGTTTGTACGGTGTAGGACAGAAACTTTGTCTGTAGTGCGCGATTTTACATTTTTAACTGGGACGTTAATAGGTTCTGATTCCTTTTGAAATGTCTTGCTGTACAACTTGTTTATTTTTCCTAATTTTGGCAGTATTTTTCAAGTACAGAAGTATGGTGAATGTTCAGATTACTACAGACTGTTCTGTTTTAGACAGATTCTGTTTTTGATGCATAGTTTGCTTGTTTTGATGAAACTATCAATTTATATTAGTAGATTAAGCCGTGGAAAAGTTATATTACAGTAGACACAGTGAAAAAACAAAATATGAATTGGTTTGCTACAGTACTTTGAGTGGTGATTTGCTTTATTATACTAACGGATCTTACCAAGTTTTCTGTTGAAGTTTTGTGTGGATGTAGTGTCTAATCGAGGATGTTTCGATGTGAGAAGAAGGAAGAGAGGCAAGATCTCAAGCTTGGGGATTCCCGAGGCACCCCAGGTAAATATTCAAGGAGACTCAAGCGTCTAAGCTTGGGGATGCTGGGGAGGCATCCCCTCTTTCTTCAACAAGTATCGGTATGTTTCGGATTCGTTTCGTTCATGCATTATGTGCATGTCTTGGAGCGTCTTTTGCAATTAGGTTTTTATTTTTCTTTTATGGACCATGCTGGTATGAGATAGTCCTTGGTTGATTTATAGAATGCTCATTGCACCTCACTTATATCTTTTGAGTATGGCTTTATAGAATGCTTCATGTGCTCCACTTATATCATTTGAAGTTTGGATTGCCTGTTTCTCTTCACATAGAAAACCGCCATTTGTAGAATGCTCTTTTGCTTCACTTATATTTGTTAGAGCGTGGGCATATCTTTTGTAGAAATAATTAAACTCTCTTGCTTCACTTATATCTATTTAGAGAGATGACAGGAATTGGTCATTCACATGGTTAATCATAAAATCCTACATAAACTTGTAGATCGCTGAATATGATATGTTTGATTCCTTGCAATAGTTTTGCGATATAAAAGATGGTGATGTTAGAGTCATGCTAGTGGGTGATTGTGGATTGTAGAGACACTTGTGTTGAGGTTTGCAAGTCCCGTAGCATGCACGTATGGTAACCGTTGTGTGACAAATTTGAAGCATGGGGTGTTTCTTTGATTGTCTTCCTTATGAGTGGCAGTCGGGGACGAGCGATGGTCTTTTCCTACCAATCTATCCCCCTAGGGGCATGCGTAGTAGTACTTTTATTCGAGGGCTAATAAACTTTTGCAATAAGTATATGAGTTCTTTATGACTAATGTGAGTCCAGGGATTATACGCACTCTCACCCTTCCATCATTGCTAGCCTCTTGATTTACGTGCATTGCCCTTTCTCACCTCGAGAGTTGGTGCAAACTTCACGGTGCATCAAACCCGTGATACGATCGCTCTATCACACATAAGCCTCATTATATCTTCCTCAAAACAGCCACCATACCTACCTATCATGGCATTTCCGTAGCCATTCCGAGATATATTGCCATGCAACTTCCATCATCATCATATTCATGACTTGAGCATTCATTGTCATATTGCTTTGCATGATCGTAAGATAGCTAGCATGATGTTTTCATGGCTTGTCCGTTTTTTGATGTCATTGCTACGCTAGATCATTGCACATCACGGTACACCGCCGGAAGCATTCATATAGAGTCATGTATTTGTTCTAGTATCGAGTTGTAATGTTGAGTTGTAAGTAAATAAAAGTGTGATGATCATCATTTTAGAGCATTGCCCCATGAAAAAAAGAAGGAAAGGACAAAGAAGCCTAAATAAAAAAAAGGGGGCCAAAGAAGCCCAGAGAAAATAAATAAAAAGGGGGCAATGTTACTATCTCTTTTTCCACACTTGTCCTTCAAAGTAGCACCATGTTCTTCATGTAGTGAGTCTCATATTTTGTGCTTCAAAGTAGCACCATGTTCTTCATATAGATTGTCTCCTATGTTGTCACTTTCATATACTAGTGGGAATTTTCATTATAGAACTTGGCTTGTATATTCCAACGATGGGCTTCCTCAAATGCCCAAGGTCCTCATGAGCAAGCAAGTTGGATGCACACCCACTTAGTTTCTTTTGTTGAGCTTTCATACACTTATAGCTCTTAGTGCATCCGTTGCATGGCAATCCCCATTTTAGAGCATTGCCCCATGAAAAAAAGAAGGAAAGGCCAAAGAAGCCTAAATAAAAAAAGGGGGCCAAGGAAGCCCAGAGAAAATAAATAAAAAGGGGGCAATGTTACTATCTCTTTTTCCACACTTGTCCTTCAAAGTAGCACCATGTTCTTCATGTAGTGAGTCTCATATTTTGTGCTTCAAAGTAGCACCATGTTCTTCATATAGATTGTCTCCTATGTTGTCACTTTCATATACTAGTGGGAATTTTCATTATAGAACTTGGCTTGTATATTCCAACGATGGGCTTCCTCAAATGCCCTAGGTCTTCATGAGCAAGCAAGTTGGATGCACACCCACTTAGTTTCTTTTGTTGAGCTTTCATACACTTATAGCTCTTAGTGCATCCGTTGCATTGCAATCCTTACTCCTCGCATTGACATCAATTGATGGGCATCTCCATAGCCTGTTGATTAGCCGCGTCGATGTGAGACTTTCTCCTTTTTTTGTCTTCTCCACATAACCTCCATCATTATATTCTATTCCACCTATAGTGCTATATCCATGGCTTGCGCTCATGTATTGCGTGAGGGTTGAAAAAGCTGAAGCGCGTTAAAAAGTATGAACCAATTTCTCGGCTTGTCATCGGGGTTGTGCATGATGGGGGCATTTTGTGTGACGAAAATGAAGCATGGCCAAACTATATGATTTTGTAGGGATAAGCTTGATTTGGCCTTGTTGTTTTGAAAAGACATGATTGCTTTATTGGTACGCTCGAGGTATTATTGTTTTTATGTCAAATGATAGACTATTGCTTTGAATCACTTCTATCTTAATATTCATGCCATGATAAGACATATGATCAAGATTATGCTAGGTAGCATTCCACATCAAAAATTATTCTTTTTTATCATTTACCTACTCGAGGACGAGCAGGAATTAAGCTTGGGGATGCTGATACGTCTCCGTCGTATCTATAATTTTTGATTGTTCCATGCCAATATTATTCACTTTCATATACTTTTTGGCAACTTTTATATTATTTTGGGACTAACATATTGATCCGATTGCCCAAAGCGAGTTCTGTGCATTGCATGTTTTATGTTTCGCAGAATATCCATATCAAAAGGAGTCCAAATGGGATAAAAATGGACGGAGCATATTTTTGGAAAATATGGAAAATTCCGAAAGAAAAATCCACGGGAGATGGTGCCCGAGGTGATCACGAGGTAGGTGCCCACGCCCGTACCAGGAGGGCACGCCCCCTACCCTCGTGAGCCCACCTATGGCTGTTGATGCTCTTCTTTTGCCGCAAGAAAGCTAATATTTGGAAAAAAATCACGGCGAAGGTTTCAGGCCAATCGGAGTTACGGATCTCAATATATACACAAAACGGTGAACACAGAGCCAGAACAGAACGCAGAAACAGAGAGATAGATCCAATCTCGGAGGGGCTCTCGCCCCTCCCAAGCTATGGGAGCCAAGGACTAGAGGGCAAACCCTTCTCCCATCTAGGGAGGAGGTCAAGGAAGAAGAAGAAGAAGGGGGGCCCTTGTCGGTGTCAAAACCGGCGGATCTCGGGTAGGGGGTCCCGATCTGTGCGTCAAGGCTGATGGTAACAAGGAGTAAGGGACACAGATATTTACCCAGGTTCGGGCCCTCTTGATGGAGGTAAAACCCTACTTCCAGCTTGATTAATATTGATGATATGGGTAGTACAAGAGTAGATCTACCACGAGATCGTAGAGGCTAAACCCTAGGGGCTAGCCTATGATGGTATGAATGTAATTGTGATCGGTATCCTAAGGACCAACCTCTCCAGTTTATATAGACACTGGAGATGGCTAGGGTTTACATGGAGTCGGTTACAAGGAAGGAAATATAATATCCGGATCGCCAAGCTTGCCTTCCACGCCAAGGAAAGTCCCATCCGGACACGGGCCGAAGTCTTGAGTCTTGTATCTTCACGCTCCAATAGTCCGTACGTTGTGCACAGTCCGGCTGTCCGGATACCCCCTAATCTAGGACTCCCTTAGTAGCCCCTGAGCCAGGCTTAAATGATGATGAGTCCGGCGCGCAGTATTGTCTTCGGCATTGCAAGGCGGGTTCCTCCTCCGAATACTCCAAAGTAATTATTGAACTCGTAGACCGTGTCCGGATCTGCAGGATGCTCTTCGTATGGTATAGATCTGATTTGCTGGCAATCTTCATGCATCGTGCCCTTGTATCATGGCTCTGTCCAATGTGAACCGACATTTCCTACCCCACAACGACTCGTGTTACGAGGCAGTTTTATTGGTACTTCCCGTGGAGGCAGAGATCGTGTCCCTCTTATTACGGGATTTTCCGTCAATATGAGCGTGTGTGAACCCACGACGGCCGTTAGTATTACCCCGTGTGTTTTTAGATAAACCTCAAACGGTCACGCCGGGGACTCTTGATATTCACCCTCTTTATAAAGGGGTCGAGACCTACGCCTCTGTCTTCACCTTCCTCGCTCCTTCTCGCACGTCGAGTTCTAACACCCGAAACCTAAGCTCCACCCCTCCGGAATCCACCAGTATGTCCGGATCTGATCCTCAAGGCCGGTGGGTCGCCTCCTCGATCAAGGAGAAGGACATTGCGAAGCTTAGGGAGGTCGGATACCTAACTGCAGATATCCAGCACAAGCTTCCTACTCCGGGGCAGGTTATCCCCACGCCAGAGCCCAATGAGTGTGTTGTTTTTGTCCCACACTTCCTCCGTGGTTCGGATGTCACCCTCCATCCTTTCGTGAGGGGGCTCATGTTCTATTATGGGCTGGATTTTCATGATCTGGCTCCCGATGCCATCCTCCATATCTCGTCGTTCATTATCGTGTGCGAGGCTTTTCTCCATGTCACGCCACACTTCGGCTTATGGCTCAAGACCTTCAATGTGAAGCCGAAGATGATCGAGGGGCGACACGTGGAGGGTGGAGGTGTCGTAATAAGCAAAAACATCGATGCCCCATGGCCGGAGGGTTCTTTCCTGGAAGTATCTGACATATGGCAGCGGAGGTGGTTTTATGCCAAGGCCCCAAGGGGCACAAACTGGGTAGCCGCCCCTGAGTTCCGCTCAGGCCCTCCATCGCAGTTGGCGTCCTGGACAGATGTAGGACGTAATTGGGGGCCCGCAGGCGATGTGCCAATACTGCAGAACCACATACGGGAGCTTTTCGAGAGGGATATCAACCTTGTTAGCATAATGCAAGTGATGTTAATCCGGCGGACGTTGTCGTGCCAACGCCGGCCTCTTCGGATGTGGGAGCTCAATTCGGAGGGTCCGCGGACTATGAAGCACTTCTTTGGCTTAAAGCTCGAAGAGATGTGCAAATTATTCTTCGGACGGAAGGTAACGTGTCCGGACACTACCAAGGATGCGGGCTTAAGCTGCAACCACCTAGGTACTCAAGTAAGTGGCCTTGATGCCGGACACCCTATTTTGTATTTGTCATACTTTTTTATTCTGAACATATCAGCGTCCAGGAATGGCTCAGCAAGGCGGAGAGAATTAGGTGTCTGGCACCACTTCCCGAAGGCTCACCCGCCCCTACTGTGGCCAAGATGCTCGACCGGGTACTCAGCCAAATGCCCTCGGGGAAAGACAAGGGGAAGGATGATAAATCCGAACCCCACACACTATGCATCCGAACCGGGGATAGTCCGGGAGGAGAGGGAGATGCCCAAATTTGGGAAAAAGGGATCCCCAGGGGTCCTTGCCCCAACAGGCACCCTCACCGCATCATGCCCTCAAGCGGGCCAACCCTCCAACGTGTCGTAAGTCAATCATTAACTTAAAGGTACAGTATTTCTCCTAGATCAATGACCAGGACTCAACTTTTTGTAGTCCGGCTGGCAGCTCTTCTCAACAGGGATCGTCTTCGAGCGACCTTCCTCCGGAGATGATGGAGAGCGAGACCCCACCTGCCTCACCGGTTCTTGACGCGGGCGACACCAAGGTGTCGTCATGGAGGAGCCCGGATCCGCCAAGGCCGAAAGCCAATGCGTCACCAGCCCTAAGTCTGGACGTACTGACAGGCTTTCTGGAGCAAGCTATGCTCTTGGAGGAGCACCGCTCATTAATGAGCGCGGTGCTCAAGAAGATTTCATCCGCTACAAGCGGTTTGAATGAAGCATTCACAAGCCTGATCAGAGGCTTTGAGGTATGTAATGGAAAACTCACTATTTCTTTGGTTTTAAGGCACGCGCTAGGTGTGCTCCATATAGATAGCAGCCCCTGAGACTCTGGTTGCCCGCCCTAGGCGGCAAACGGGGGATCATAAACCAATGATAGTTCTGTAAACATGTGTAGGTACCTGTGGGTCCGGCCGCCGGCCCGTCCGTTGAAGTTGCCGAACTATCGAGGCAAATTGGGTCGATTGATGCCGATATTACTCTGATGAATGAGCGGCTGGATACATCACAAGGTATGTGCCCTGTCTCCCATTACATGGGAAAACATTAAGGTGGCATGTATTAATATAATTTGTTCGGACTGCAGATGGTGCTGCCGCCGTGGAGGCCCTGAGGGCTGAACTTGCTCTAGCCAAGGAACTAGCTCGGGTGAGCCATGCGGCTGCCCTATAGGTGGCCGAGGAATTGAGAGCCGAACAGGCTGCTCATCGCCGAAGCAAGGAAAAGATAGCCGAAATGGCTATCGAGTTAAAACATGCCGCTGACCGGTATGAGCTCCTGAAGAAGGAGTATGAAGATAAATCGGCTGACCTGAGCAAGGCTTTGAATGCCACCAAGGAATTGCGGACTGAGCTCAGGGGTGCGCGGGAGGAGCTTCAACAGGCAGGAAAAATCGCGGCTAGAGGCTCCTATTTGCTGCGGACGAAGTTCTTGATCAATCGCTCCCTTGCTGGACGCCGCTGGAGCTCGCCCGGCGCATATCACGGACTGGCGAAGAATCGGTGATGCTATGGAGTTCTTCAAAGATCAGGGTGAAAAGGAGGTGGAGAAGCTTTTTTGGTCGTAGTTCCATGCTCCCACTCGCCCGGTGCCATTAAGTGATAAGATGGCTGCTTTGTGGCGAGCTTCACCGGCTATGCGGGCTTGCGATGCGATGCGTAATAGATCATCTTTGGCGAAGGAGCCTAAGCGGACAACTACTTTGGTTTAGTGCAGCAGTTCCTTGGGGTCGTGCCCGGATCGATGCCATGAGGAGGTCGGCATGCATAGAGGGTGCGCGGATGGCCCTTGCAGCGTTAAAAGCGTATTGGGCGGATATGGATGCCGTATGATAGCGTCTCGGGATCCGGTAGAAATTCGATATCCGGCGGGCACTACTTGGCGCGAGTCACGGAGGTGCCGCTGATAGAGGCGCAGTGCCCGAAGGATCTCCTCTTCGAGTGATGATTCAAATTATTGTAAAAATATTTTGATTAGAAGGTTATATTTATAATTTGTGTCTGAAAATATGATTGTGTCCCCTGTGCTGTCGTTTATATATATATATATGTGTGTGTGTGTAATCCGAAAGATAGCAGTCGTTGGCTTTAGCCCCCACGCATACAATGCGGGGGTGTTCGCGAAAAAATGTGCCTGATCACTCTTTGTCCAACGTCTTGGTCCGGCAAGGAGGTGATCGCACGTCGAACTAGGCAACCAGACTATATAGCTGTAACACTTTACTTGGCCGCGGGATTCTAATATTGGGGCCTGCCAACAAGGTTGAGCCGAGAGTGTGGGGCTTTATTATTGGCCCCTTGTGTCCGCTATAGGATTGCATATACAATTGCCTTGGTTTAATGTCGGCTGCCGGACTCGTCTAACCGTGTCCGTGGTCTTAACGACTTGGTATAATTTTGTTTTAGAGGCCGCTTATAGTCCGGCCGCTAGGGTCGTCGCGTATTCCTCTGCGAGCAAAAGGCATTCTGTTGTTCCGCTAACGGTGATGACGCCACGTGGACCGGGCATCTTGAGTGTTAGGTAGCCATAATGCGGCAATGCGTTGAAGCGGGCAAAGGCCGTTCTTCCAAGCAATGCTTGATAGCTTCTTTGGAAGGGTGCGATGATGAAGACTAGGTCTTAAGCTCGGAGTTACTGGAGGCGAATGTTACCTCCAGGATGACGGAGCCCTTGCTATAGGCTTCAACGCCTGGTATCACCCCTTCAAAGGTGGTGTGAATCTTGCTGATTCTGGATTAGTCTATCCCCATACTGCGGACAGTGTCCTCATATATCAAATTGAGACTGTTGCCACCGGCCATGAGGACATGAGTGAGATGGTATCCGTCGATTATTGGGTTAAGCACCAAGGCATTTGATCCAGCGCGCAGAATGCTAGTTCGTCCGTCTAGGTGATCGAAGGTGATTGAACAAGACATCCAACAGTTAGGTGTGGGTACGATGGGCTCTATATCACGTGCGTCTTTATGGGCGCGTTCGTGCCTTCCCAAGGATGTACGAGTCGCGTGGATCATGTTCACTGTTTTAACCTCTGGCGGGAATGCTTTCTGTCCCCCAGTGTTCGGTTGGTGAGGTTCATCTCGTCTTCACTTGGTGTTTCCCTTCCCTTGTGTTCGGCATTTAGTTTGCCGGTCTACTTGAAGACCCAGCACTCTCTGTGCGTGTGGTTCGCAGGTTTGTCGGGCGTGCCATGAATTTGGCATAGTTTGTCCAGAACTCTGTTCAGACCGGACGCTCCCTCTTTACTGCCTTTAGGTTGCTTATTTTGCTGATTAGGCAAAGAGCCCCTGAATCCGGCATTAACCGTTGTGTTATCCGGGCTCTCTTCCTTGTTTTGGCGTTTATTTTTATTACGCCGTGGCTTCCCGTTGCCGTCCCTTATTTCGGATGTGTTGGGGTCGCTGGTGTCTTTGCGGGCGAGCCAGCTATCTTCTCCTGCGCAAAAGCGGGTCATAAGGCTTGTTAGGGCTGCCATTGTCCTTGGCTTTTCTTGGCCGAGGTGTCTGGCGAGCCACTCATCACGGATGCTGTGTTTGAATGCCGCTAAGGCTTCGGCATCCGGAAAGTCAACGATTTGATTCTTCTTAGTGAGGAATCTGTTCCAAAGCTTGCGGGCAGACTCTCCGGGTTGTTCGATTATGTGACTTAAATCGTCCGCATCTGGAGGCCGGACATAAGTCCCTCGAAAATTGGCCCTGAAAGCGTCCTCTAGTTCTTCCCAGCTCCCGATTGAATTTTTGGGGAGGCTTTTCACCAGTGTCGAGCTGGTCCCTTTAATTTGAGGGGAAGGTATTTGATGGCGTGGAGGTCATCCCCACGAGCCATGTGTATGTGCAGGTTAAAGTCCTCGATCCAGACCCCTGGGTCTGTCGTTCTGTCGTATGCCTCTATGCTCACAGGTTTAAAGCCCTGTGGGAATTCATGGTCCAGTACTTCATCCGTAAAGCACAGGGGGTGAGCAGCCCCTCTGTATCTGGACGCGCTGTGGCATGCCGTCGGCTGCTGTTGTGTTCGGTGTTTACTCCGAGCTGGTGTTTGGTGGTCATAATTGTTTTGACGACCACAGTCCCTCACCGGGCTGTCTCCTTTAGATCCGTAGATGGACCTAGCTGCGCCAGCTTTCTTCTCCAGGTGCTCATGTAGATCGTGGGCGTCTTCGGCAGCTGATTTATTGCGGCTATGAGGTGGTACTCCTGGTCTCCTGTTCGTGTTGTTCTTCGGTGGAACGGCCTCGTCGTCTAATTCTGGCAGTAGTTGCGTTTTGGGTAGCTCTTTGTATGGCGATCATCGCCATATCTTTCTTTAGTGTCTAGCACTTTATTCCATCTGCGATTGAGCGTTTCCTGTGCGGCTTTAAGCCGTTGCTTCTGCTTCTTCAGAGTTCTCGTTGCGGCCATAAGCTTTCTATGGAGGTTCTCTCATTCCACGCATTCTTCCAGGACGATGAATGCGTCATCGTCCGGACTGTCTTCTTGTCCTGAGCCGGATTGGTGAACTCGTCCCTCTAGATCGTTTTCTTTGGGCGTATGACCCGGACTATGTTCGGCGTGACCTGGTTCGTCCTACTCCATCACTGGTTCTGTTTGGTCGTTATTGCCATCGGGGTTGACCGGAGTATCCATTCTTCTGGCGCTCTTGCTGATATTGTTACTGTTGCCGGATTTGGAATAGCGTCTGTGCGGTCGCTTTGGTTTTTGCCCAGGGGTGTTATCTTCTGGATTGCCACCGTTGCCTTCCTTGGGCGTATCCACCGTGTATATGTCGTGTGGCGAGGCGCGAATCCGGCACCTCATAGATTCTAAGTCTTATCCTGCATCGTCGTCCATGTCATCAATGCCTTTGGAGTCGAAGTCCAGCACGTCGGTTAAATCATCATCCGTGGCTATGAAGTGGGTGGTGGGTGGGCAACGAATGTCTTTGTCGCCTGCCCACTCAAGCCGGACATAGTTCGTCCCGAGATTCTTTGTCAAAGGGAGAGTTTTGAATGAGTTTAGTATGTCGTCGAAGGGCGAGTGCTGAAAGATGTTTGCCGCGGTGAACTCCATTACCGGAGCCTAACCGGGATCAGCAGGTCCGGGGACGTACGGACTGGAGCCTACAACCGGACACGGGTCCAGGGGCCTGGGGTCACCAGTTTCCTCAAAAGTGAGGCATGTGTTCGGCTCCATCACCGATTGGGGTACGGCCTGCGGGAAGGGGTCCAGCCCTCCGTCTTTAGGCAACGCAACCTGTCCCGGATTTAGGTCCGGGGCTTCTATTGGGATGATATCCCAAGCAATGTCTGACAACAGGTCTAGGTCGTGCTCATCGTGACTGTTCGGCGTCCAAACGGGATAAAAACGGACGGAGCTTATTTTTGGAAAATATGGAAAATTCCGGAAGAAAAATCCACGTGAGACGGTGCCCGAGGTGGTCATGAGGTAGGGGCCCACGCCCGTACCAGGAGGGCGTGCCCCCTACCCTCGTGAGCCCACCGTAAGCCGGTTGATGCTCTTCTTTTACCGCAAGAAAGCTAATATTCGGAAAAAAATCACGGCGAAGGTTTCAGGCCAATCGGAGTTACGGATCTCAATATATACACGAAACAGTGAAACAGAGCCAGAACAGAACGCAGAAACAGAGAGATAGATCCAATCTCGTACGGGCTCTCGCCCTCCCAAGCCATGGGAGCCAAGGACCAGAGGGGAAACCCTTCATCCATATAGGGAGGAGGTCAAGGAAGAAGAAGAAGAAGGGGGCCCTCTCCCCCTTGCTTCCGGTGGCGCCGGAGCGCTGCCAGGGGCCATCATCATCACCGCGATCTTCAGCAGCAACTTCACCGCCTTCATCACCAACTCTTCCTCCCTCTATGCAGCGGTGTAACCTCTCTCTTACCCGCTGTAATCTCTACTTAAACATGGTGGTCAACACTATATATTATTTCCCAATGATGTATGGCTATCTTATGATGTTTGAGTAGATCCGTTTTGTCCTATGGGTTAATTGATGATCGTGATTGGTTTGAGTTGTATGTTTTACTTTGGTGCTGTCCTATGGTGCCCTCCGTGTCGCGCAAGCGTGAGGGATTCCCACTGTAGGGTGTTGCAATAAGTTCATGATTCGCTTATAGTGGGTTGGTGAGTGAACAGAAGCACAAACCCGAGTAAGAGGGATTGTTGCGTATGGGAATAAAGAGGACTTGATGCTTTAATGCTATGGTTGGGTTTTACCTTAATGATCTTTAGTAGTTGCGGATGCTTGCTAGAGTTCCAATCATAAGTGCATATGATCCAAGTAGAGAAAGTATGTTAGCTTATGCCTCTCCCTCAAATAGAATTGCAATAGTGATTACCGGTCTAGTTATCGATTGCCTTGACCAAATAACTTTCTTGTAACAAAAAACTCTCTACTAATACTTACTTTATTGCATCTTTATCTAAACAGCCCCTACTTTTTATTTACGTGTCCTTTATTATCTTGCAAACCTATCCTTTCACACCTACAAAGTACTTCTAGTTTCATACTTTGTCACATCCCTAGCTTCTAGATTTGCACTAGGCTAACTTCATGTGTGCATCATGTTTAAACTTTGAAAGAAACTTGAAATGGGGATGTCCAAACCCTAGTACCAAATGGAATTCAAATAGGTTCAACCTAAAAATATTTTCAGTGAATCCAAATGGCTTTCAAAAATGTTCATCATTTCTGGAAAATGCTTGAAACCGTAACAGAGGTGTTGCACATTTTCCATGACATATTTAGTCCTTGAATTAAATCATATGTACTTTGCATTTGGGCATTTAAATGCTATTAAATATTTTAAATGCTCAAATAATCATAAACTAAAATGTTTACTGTGGTATATATCCTAAACAGTAGCCATTATTAGTTTCATGATATTTGGATTTATTTCAGTATTTTAAATAAAGCCCTAAAGACTAAAGAATAATAGAAAACAGAAACAATAAATAAAAGAGAGAGATAGTTAGTACCTGGCCTCACTCGTGCAGCCCACCTGGCTGGCCCAGCTGGCGGCCCAGCCCACCACTGCCTCCTCCCCTGTCGCCTTCCTCCTCTGCCAGGAGGACAAGCGCGTGCCCGACGCGCGCGCACGGCCGTGTTGCCATGCCACCTGCCTGCCTGCGTCCCCGGGACAGCGCAACGCCTCGGGCCTTCTCTTCGGTGCCGCCCCGACCCCCCTGGACGTTTCACTCTCCCCCTCTGCCCACTCTCTTGCCCTCTCCTCGCCATGGTCGCAACCGTCAAGCGCTCGCCGCCGTGAAACCGCAGCCACCGTGCTCCCCTCGCCTCGCCGACCCGCCCTGAAGATTCGTAGCGTCGTCCTCGTCATCTACGTAGAGCCACGCGATGCCTGCCGCCCTGCATCGCCGGCTACCTCGCCCTCTTCCTCCTCGGATGCCGAGATCGCCACGGCCGTGCCGTCTACTCCAAGCCTTCCCCGAGCCCGCTTCGACGCCCCCTGCACTCCCCGTGAGCTCCTCTTCCTCGTCCCCCTTCATCTTCTCGCTCTCGAGCACCACAGCGACCGCACCGAGCTCGACCGCGCTGCCGCCGCCACCGCACGTCACCGTCATGGCCACAGCCACGTTGGCTTGATTCCGAGCACGCCATCGTCTTCACCGCAGTCGCAGAAGCCCATAGAACCTCCTCGCGCGCCTCGCCGTGCCTCATAGCGACGGCTTCGACCTCACCCGAACTCCGGCGACCGCCAAGGTCGTCGCCGGCGATGTTTCTGGCCACCCCGGCATCTCCCACCGCCATCACTCGATGCACGCGAGCTCCAGCTCCACGTAGCCGCTCTCCGCCATCGATTTGGTCGCCGGAGGAGGAAACCCGCACCTCTCCGCCGTCCCTGGCCTTGCCGGCGACGAGCCGCGGGTCAACTCCGGTGAGTTGACCCGGGTTTGACTCCAGTTGACCTCCCCTGGGTCGCTGACAAGTGGGCCCAGGGCCCCAGCTAATCCTAGTTTAGTTTTTAATTAAGTCTAGTTACTCCACTGACATTTTTAGTTAGTAGTAGTCTAACACTAATTAATTTAGATTAGTTAGTTAGTCACCGACGTGTGGCCGTCTCCGTTGACTGCTGACATCACAATGATGCAGTGCTGACGCAATAAGTGATTTTCTGGATTTAATTTAATTCAGGAAATTTCAGAAAATACCCCAAACTTCTAAAAATCATATAAATTCAACCGTAGCTCAGAATGAGATAAATTATATATGAAAAATGATCAGAAAAATCCAATCTATCCATCTGTACTGTTTTAAAGCATGTTAGAACAACTTATAGTTGCTGAATTTGGCAAAACAAATAATGGCATTTGAATATCCACATATGGAGTTTGAATTTGAACCTAGGGTTCAAACCAACTTCATTTAACCTGTTGCTAGCTTTATTAGCTCAAATCACAGCATATTGCCATGTCATGATCATGCATCATATTGTGCATTGGATTGGTCGTGTGTTCTTTCTCTGTTGTTGGTGTGTGTCCTCTCTCAGTAAACGTGGTTCCGACGATTATTCGATGACACCGATGAAGAGCTATACTATCTTCAGAAGTGCCAGGCAAGCAAAACCCCCTTGTTCATTCTGATACAACCCCAATCTCTCGCTCCTGCTCTATTTTACTGCATTAGGACAATAACGATACAACTGTTACTTGCTGCGGTAGTTGAACCCATTTATCCTCTGCATGACCTATCATTGCGACAGTAAATATATGAAACCCACTAGCATGAGTAGGAGTTGTTTGAGCCCTGATGTGCCTACTCATTCATGCTTGTTTGTCATGCCTGCTATTGCTTAGAGTTGAGTCAGGTCTGATTCATCAGGAATGAATTGGAGGTGTGTGAACATGTCCAACTGTTGAGAGCTAAGATGTGAACACGATTTGGTAAAGGTAGCGGTGAGAGGCCATGTAGGAGTATATGGTGGGTTGTCTCATTGTAGCCGTCCTCAGGAACTGAATTATGTGTTTGTGATCCATGAACAGTTACTAACACACATTGGGTTCCGGTAACTCGACCGCTCTCGACTTATTAATCAACTCGATCTCTGTCCAGAAGTTGCAACTAGTTTCTGGTGTTCATAGGTAGTGTTAGTAGTCTACCAAGTGGCACCCGATGCAGGTGGGCTTGGGACAGACTAAACCTGATGTACGGTGTACCAAGTGGCACCCGGATGGTGGGCTTGGGAACCCTGCTCACATCGTTTGGGGCTGTGAGAGACACCCCGGCCGGATCTCCTTGCCGATGGAACCCGAATAGGCGATAATCCTGGACTAGAGACTTGTGTGGTTAGTCAGGTCATGGCCGACTCCCTCGCCAGGCTTCCGCTTGAAGGTTGCCGAGATACACGAGGTGTACATGGCGGTAAGTGGCGGGAGCATGTGTGAAGAAGTACACCCCTGCAGGGTTAACATCATCTATTCGAATAGCCGTGTCCGCGGTAAAGGACTTCTGGGTTGCCTATACAGGTTCATAGACAAGTGAAAGTGGATACTCTAAAATCGCAAGATAGCGTGAGTGCTATGGATGGCGTTCTCGTGAGGGAGACGGAGCGGATCCATAGTGGTGTATTGATATGGTGAATATGTGGACTCGTGTGCGCCACCTCAAAAGAGTTACTTGTAGTCGTAGTTTAGGATAGCCACGAGTCAAAGCTGGCTTCTTTGTAGTTAAACTCCACCACCCCTTTGTTGATAATGATGCATATGTAGTTAGTTACGATGTAAGTCTTCTTGGGTACATTTGTACTCGCGTTTGCCTATTTTATGTTTTTGCGAGAGAGACTTGAGTCTCACTAGTAGTTCCGTGTGGACTTCGACGTTTAGCTTGTTACCTCAGCTACGATCTTGTGCCCTCGGCAGGATCTAGTAGATAGTCAGGCGTCTCAGCCTTTTTCATTTGTAGATGTCTGTACTCAGACATGTTGAGCTTTCGCTTGTGCTTTGACTTGTATGCTCTGAATGTTGGGTCGTGAGACCCATGTTTGTAATATCTCGCTCCTTGGAGCCTATTGAATAAAATACTTGAGTTGTAGAGTCATGTTGTGATGCCATGTTGTATTTGCACATATCAAGCATATTGTGTGTATGTTATTGAAGTGCTTGGTATGTGTGGGATCTGACTATCTAGTTGTTTATCCTTAGTAGCCTCTCTTACCGGGAAATGTCTCCTAGTGCTTCCACTGAGCCATGGTAGCTTGCTGCTGCTCCGGAACACTTAGGCTGGCCGGCATGTGTCCTTCTTCGTTCCTGTGTCTGTCCCTTCGGGGAAATGCCACGCGATGAATACCGGAGTCTTGTTAGCCCGCTACAGCCCGGTTCACTAGAGTCCTACTAGCCCAGTGCTACAGCCTGGATTCACTCGCTGCTGACCGACACGTTCGATGTTGGGTCATGGATGCCTGTCCCTATAAGTTTGTGCCACTTTGGGTTTACGACTAGCCATGTCAGCCCGGGCTCCTTATCATATGGATGCTATCGAAACTATCATATACGTGTGCCAAAAGGCGCAAACGGTCCCAGGCAAAGGTAAGGTGACACCCGTGGGAATACCGTGCATGAGGCTGCAAAGTGATATGAGGTGTTACATGCTAGATCGATGTGGCATTGAGTCGGGGTCCTGACAGGTTTGGTATCAGAGCTTGACTACCTGTAGGATTACCAAGCCAAACTGGTCGAAGTTGAGTCTAGAAATTCTTTAGTTATATAAGGGAATTGATTGTGGGATGGAACGTAAGGCTCTTTTTACTCCTTTACCTTATGCCCTTCTGATCTGAGTCACCCTCTTCTTCTCTACGGGGTTAAGAACTAGGCCTTCTCTTCTTTCTATCAGGATCACGTGTTACTAATCCGTAGACTTATAGGATTTTTGGTTTCAAGCCTCGGTTCAGTTCCTACTACTTCCGTATGTTAATTGTTGATCTCGAAACCTTGATATTGTGCTTCTGAGTAGCGATGCCACCATTTTTGTAGCATGTCTAAATTCTTTTGAGCATTTACAGTCGTTATGATGTCTGAGTCATCCCAGGTTTCTAAATAGTCTGATGCATTTGGAAATCCCTTCTTACCGTTCCGATGTTCCTTTGGCCAGATTAACCACACCAACTAGTGTGTTGAGGTACTTCTTTGCCTCGGTATATTGGAGCTAGTATTATGACCCTAGGTGTCTTAGAGTACCACCTAGTAAGCTAGCCATGATTTGTGTTCCCAGTGTGACGATTCTGGCCTTTATTCTCAAAAGCAACCTGTGATGCCACTTAGTAGTAGGTATTCTACTCCTTGGGTTTTGAACCCGAGATTCACCCTACTTACCTCGTGTTGATAGTGTTTGCTAGTTCCTTTAGGATATTAGTAACCTTTGCGGTAGTCCTCGAGGTCCGTGGTATATTGTTCTTCCAAATACCATGAACCATTCTTGGCAGGAGTTCTTTTGAACCAAAAGATCAAAACCAGAGTGCTCTTGATGAGTTCTCCATTCTATATTGTGAATCCGCCAGTTCTACCTTCTGCATGGGTTATCCAGAAGAAATGTTGAGCTTTGCTCGACATACTAATCTATGCATTCGCAACTCAGAAAGATATATGTTCCTTTGAGTTGTCCCTCTTAGTTGTCTTCCGACCCTCGTCTATCAATTCATAGTCAAGAGTATGCGTGCATTCGTTTGTCGATGCCTATTACTCTTATGGTCCGTCAAGCCATTCTATTCTGGAATGACCAGGAGAATCAAACTCCAGTATCTCATCCATTTCTAGGATTGGAGCAAAGTAGTTGTATTTCGCAGATCAAAATCCCAATCCAGCTTTTGTTCTGTTCTACCTTCGAGTATCACCCTCTTTCATAACAAGAGTATCGTGAGAATTGCACACCCTCTTATAAACTCTTGATATAGTGATACTTCTCGCCCTCATTATTCATTTCTCGGCTTCCGTGTTGTTGCAACCGGAATGCCGACAGATGAACTATGATGTGCGAAATCTATACTCCTAGCAACCTTGTTGCTTGGTAGTTAAAGGACAATAATTTCATTCTTAGTGTGTTGGTTCTTGAATCATCATTCTAAGATTGATCATGCTAACTTGTCCTTATTTCTGGTGCACTCTTCGATCTTTGAGTTAGGATTGAGTCCCTCGCTCTTGTGATCATATCGTCTAGCCCTAAAAAGCAAGGTTGTTCTCGAGTTTAGCAACATATCGGTGGTTTGTGATTTTCCAAATATCTTCTCGGAAGTATTATCAGGTTGTCACCTGACCGCTATGTTGAGCTCGTGATCAAGATGGGCTCTTGTAAACCACCCCTTCTCCAAGAATCTGTGTGGGATACCCCTGAGCTAGTTGGTCAAGCTAAACAACAACTTGGAGAGTTGGAAGATAAAAGCTTGTCTGACTTAGTTCATGTTAAGGGATATCTTTCTGTGTGTGTGTGTGTGTTGAAGAAAGATGATATCTTCATCAATTGGTCCTTGTGATCAGTTGTTGGACCTATTGTCTTACCCCATCTTTGATTTGAGTATGGGCTATCGTCAAATCAAATCAGAACCAACGATGTTCATAATGTTGTCTTACTCGTGGTTGATCCCTCGAGCATACATCATTATATTTTTTGGGTCTGACCAATGCTATCCCCGTGTTCGCATGATGGTGGAAGTCCAGTGATATGGAAATTCCGATGAGTTGTTGTTGATTCCATCAGCAGCATTTTGTCTCCCCCATGATTCATGTTGAACATCAACCTAGTGTTGAAAATTTTGTAAGAAATGCCTTCGTGTTCCGTTCATGAAGCTTATGCTTGGATGGAAGAAGTGACTTCCTCGAATTCATGTGCATTTGGTGCAAGTTGCCGCCGTGAGTTCGACACAGGTTGTTTTGTTTTCCCTGGAATTATCCCAGGTCAGTCATGCATGTGCGAAGTATGCTATGGTTTGACAAGCTCGCTACCTCCATTCTATATGTGTCCCTAGCACTGCAAGCCACTGATTGACTTGTTCAAGATAAAGGAGTCTGTTCTAAGGTGAAATCTTTGGACCTCCATGCGTGGAGACTCCGATATCATTGATGATGGTTCTCTGACAGAACTCGGTAGTGTTTTATTATAAGACTACTGCATGGTCATTGAGGGAGTCCTGGACTAGGGGGTGTCCGGACAGCCGGACTACCGTCGTCCTCCGGACTCCAAGACTACGAAGATACAAGATTGAAGACTCCGTCCCGTGTCCGGATGGGACTTTCCTTGGCGTGGAAGGCAAGCTTGGCAATAGAGATATGTAGATCTCCTACCATTGTAACCGACTCTGTGTAACCCTAGCCCTATCCGGTGTCTATATAAACCGGAGGGCTTTAGTCCGTAGGACATAACCTCCATTACAACAATCATACCATAGGCTAGCTTCTAGGGTTTAGCCTCCTTGATCTCGTGGTAGATCCACTCTTGTAATACACATCATCAATATTAATCAAGCGGGGCGTGGGGTTTTACCTCCATCAAGAGGGCCCGAACACAGGTAAAACATCGTGTCCCTTGTCTCCTGTTACCATCCGCCTAGACGCACAGTTCGGGACCCCCTACCCGAGATCCGTCGGTTCTGACACCGACATTGGTGCTTTCATTGAGAGTTCCTCTGTGCCGTCGCCGATAGGAAGGATGCCTTCTCCCGTCTTCAAAGACAGTATTTTCGCTAAAGGAGCTTTGGCTGCCGGCCAAACTATACGGCTAGGTGGTTTTCTTATGGCCGCCTGTCCGGCCACCACTTCGACAATGACCTCTCAAGTCGTCGAAATCCATCTTCACATCAGCTCGGAATTTGCCGAGCAGCTGGATCCAATAGAGCTCTCGTCTGTCAACGAGCTCTTGGATCGCATCGCCACCCTGGGAGTTGCTACAGACTACGATCAGATTGGGCTTAAAACCGATCTGAGAGAGATCAACTCTCCCCAGGTCACCCACCATGTTGCAGTGGTAGAGGAACAATGCGGCGACTCTCCCACTGTACTGAAAACTATCCAGTTCCGGGCTCCCGAACCCTCCACGCCGGATTCCCGCGGAGGGACGGACTTCGATCGAGCACTGAACCTAAAGTCAGGTATCGTTCCGGACTCGTTGGACAACGTCCAACAATCCAAGCTTCCAAATTTGGAAACTTCCCGGCCTTCGAGCCTCGAGACGGGTAGGGTTCCGGACTTAATTCCACCCACCCGCCCAGACATATGCGATCTATCTCTAATCCGGCAAGAGCCCGCTGAAATAGTACATCACTACTGGGCCAGATTCCTCCTGGTTGTGGACAGGATAAAGGACTGCCGAGAAGAAAATGCAATCTTAATCTTTTGCAATAATTGCACGGATGAGGGAATCCGGAACACCGTCAGCCGTCGTGAAATTACAAGCTTTGCCAACTTGGCGTCCATAGTACGAAAGTACTGTGCGATGGAGAGTTTCCGGAAAACCGAAAATATATTTTGGGACAATCCGGCCCCGAATATAACCCAGGTCCGCAACAAGAGGGTGCATTACACTCAGGCGCCTGTCACAAAAATCAAAAAGCAAAAATCCCATAGAGGGCACGGAACCATACTGGAGGGATGGCTTAGCGGACCCTGTAAAATTCACAATACAGAAGGCGACGTCCCAACACATAGCCTTGGAGCATGTTGGATATTATGGCAGGTGGCCAAAAGTGGCGAGGAGCTTCTAGCCCCGGGAATCCACTCCAACAATACCGGTATGGTATCAATAGTCTTCGAGACTTTGGCATCAACAAATATGCGGAAACGAACAATCCGCAGCCTCGCCGAAGTCTACCAAGTAGCAACAACAAATCCATGGAGCGACACCGCCATCACCTTCAACGCCCGATGATGAACCTAAATTCGAGCGGCCGGGCACCAGCAGCCTTGGTACTTAGTCCAATAGTGGATGGTGTTAAACACAAAGGTCCTCATGGATGGCGGCAGATTAAACCTCATCTACGAGAAACCCTTCAAGAAATGGAAATATCTTTGGAGCCGCATTGGTGAAGCAACACAACCTTCAGAGGAATAATCCCTAGCGGGAAGAAGCGCTGCAGGGAAAAATCACACTCGATGTGGTGTTATTTCGCGGACAATTACAGATCCGAAGAAGTCACATTCCAAGTGGCCCCGTTCAACAGCGGATATCACGCTATACTAGGACGAGAGGCATTCACAATTTTCCAAGCCATACCCCACTACGGGTACATGAAGCTCAAAATGCCTGGGCCCAGGGGAGTAATCACTCTCGTTAGTGATCCACCGCGCCGAAAACAAGACAGCCGCATTAGCCCTGGAGGCCCTATCCGAAGCACTAGCGGAAGAAGAACTCACCGCGCTGCGCTCTACGGTGAATAGGGACGACGTGATACTCGATAAGAGATCCAAGTCCACCTCCTTTAAACCAGCGGACGAAATAATAAAATTCCAGGTCCACCCAACGGACCCAACAAAGACGGCCTCCATCGGGGCACAATTGAACCCGATATAGGCGCGCGGTCGCGAAATTCGCCGGAAAATTTGGACATTTTCGCCTGGCACCCCTCGGATATGCCCGGAATCCCACGCAGATTGGCAGAACACAGCCTAAACATCCTTAAAAGATTCGAACCAGTCAAACAGGCTCTTCGACGATTTTCCGAACCCAAAAGACAAGCAATGGGAGAAGAGCTAGCCAAACTACTGGAAGCCGGATTCATCAGAGATATCAAACATCCAGATTGGCTAGCAAACCTGGTAATGGTACCAAAGAAGGACAAATCATGGCGCCTATGCGTTGATTTTAAAGACCTCAACAAGGCCTGCCCAAAGGATCCCTTCCCCCTCCCCCGCATCGACCAGATAATCGATGCTACTGCAGGACACGATTCATTGTGCTTCCTTGACGCATACTCCGGATACCATCAAATCAAGATGGCGGAAGCAGACCAAGCTACAACAGCATTCATCACTCCATATGGACCATTCTGCTTCAACACGATGCCCTTCGGACTTAAAAACGCCGGCGCAACATATCAGCGCATGATTCAAACATGTCTGGCCACCCAGATCGGCAAAACAGTAGAGGCATACGTAGACGACGTAGTCATCAAAACCAAACACGTCGAAACTCTAGTAGACGACTTGAGGCTCACATTCGACAACCTCAGAGCATATGACATCAAGCTGAATCCGGAAAAATGCTTTTTCGGCGTACCAGCCGGAAAGCTACTAGGCTTCATTGTATCCGGTAGAGGAATTGAAGCAAAACCAGCCAAGATCCGAGCTCTGTCACAGCTAGATATCCCAAAAGACCTCAAGCAAATACAAAGATTGACTGGATGTGTGGCGGCTCTATGTCGCTTTATCTCCCGTCTAGGAGAAAAGGCGTTGCCCCTCTATCGCCTCCTCGGCGCCTTGAACACCAGTGGGCGGATCTTTGCCATTGCGGACTCAAAGAAATAAAGGCCATATTGGCAACAAATCCGGTCCTGGCTGCGCCCAACCTGGGCGAATCAATGTTGTTATACATTGCAGCAACGCACCAAGTTGTAAGCGCGGTTCTCGTCGTCGAACGAGCTACAGAAGGGCATAAATTCCCTCTTCAAAAACCAGTGTATTATGTATCCACTATGTTAACCCCCTGCAAGTCCCGTTACCCACACTATCAAAAGATAGCATATGCGGTGTTCATGGCATCCCGGAAGCTCCGACACTACTTTCAAGAGTGTTCGATATTGATGGCCTCAAGTACCACTCAATGACATCATAAATAACATGGCGCAACAGCAGGATTGCAAAATGGGCCAT
This sequence comes from Aegilops speltoides, assembly GCA_021437245.1. Taxonomy (NCBI): domain Eukaryota; kingdom Viridiplantae; phylum Streptophyta; class Magnoliopsida; order Poales; family Poaceae; genus Aegilops; species Aegilops speltoides. The sequence goes on from CM038144.1 coordinate 451,211,715, forward strand.
TGAGCTCTTACCATTCGATATAACTTACAAACCTCGGCGAGCTATCAAGTCACAAGTTTTGGCTGACTTTGTCGCTGAATGGACGGCGAACTCCCTAAAAAGTCGGCGCATACTCAATTGGATTATGCACTTTGACGGCTCTAAAATGTTGGCGGGATGGGGGCTGGCATCGTATTGATGTCCCCGACCGGATCACATCCATCGTACTTCAAATAATGTACGGACTCAACAACGCGGCGAATCGAGGCCCTTTACATGGTCTCCGGATGGCAATCTCCATGGGCATTCAACGCCTAGAGGTGCGCGAGGATTCAAACCTCGCAATATCCCAAATAAATGGAGACTTTGGCGCCAAGGATTTGAAAATGGCAGCATATCATAGCGTTGTCCTAAAATGTCATTTCGGTTGAAGGACTTGAATTCCATCCGTGGCAGAGATAATAATCAAGCGGCCGACGTCTTGTACGCATCAGCGCAAAAAGCGTGACCTTGTCCTCAAACATCTTCCTAGAACGGCTTTTTAAGCCATCCGTACTATGGGAAGAGGAGTCCGGAAACAACAAACTGGAAAAAACCGCGCCAATCGGCGATTCAGCCGATGACATAACACCCTCATTACGACATAATGGCGTAATCGCCCGTGGGCGAGCCATTCCTAGCCTACTTGCTTAGGCGAGGAACTTCCGAAGACCAAAATGAGGCCCGCTGCATAGTCCGGCGATCTAAAGCCTACAAGGTCCACGAGGAGAACTTTATAAGAAAAGCACAACGGAGTCCTTCAAAGGTGTATCTCCGAAGAGGAAGGCGAAACCTCTGGCTGAAATTCATGCGGACTAGGCGGACACCACGCAGCAGCCCGGCTCTGGTAGGAAAGGCATTCCGTCAGGATTTTATTGGCCGGCGGCCGGGAAGATCTCGGGACTTAGTCAAAGATGCATCGATTGTGAGCTCTTTGCTAATCGAGCCATATGCCACCCACCGCCCTCAAAACTATACCCATTACCCGGCGTTCGCGTTACGGGGCTTGACATGGTTGGACCCCTTAAAGGGAACCCACAAGCAAAAGGTACCTATTGCTCATGGTGGATAAGTTCACCAAATGGATAGAGGCCAAACCAGTTAAAACGGCAGAGTCCGGACCAGTGATAGACTTTATATCCGGGGTAGTTCATCGTTATGGTGTCCCCCATAGCATCATCACCGACAACGGCACGAACTTCACGGCCGATGAGGTTAAGTCATGGTGCAAAAACATGGGCATTAAGCTCGATTACGCTTCAGTCTATCATCCTCAAACCAACGGTCAAGTTGAACGAGCAAATGGTCTCATAATGAGCGGCATTAAACCCAGACTAGTGCGGTCACTTACGAAATCGACACGCCTTTGGGTAGAGGCTCGACTCCGTGCTCGGGGCTGCGGACAACGCCCAACCGTACTACGGATTCACACCATTATCTGGCGCGAGAGGCGGTTCTGCCTGCGACATTATTCATGACTCACCTCGAGTGCGCGTGTACGAAGAAAGAGAGGCCGAGCTGGATCGGCGGGACAGCTTGGATGCATTGGAGGAAAAACGCGGCGTCGCCAAGGCTCGTTCCGCATTCTATCGGCAGCAAGCTCGAAGATATCAAAGCGAAATGCGGGCCAAGGCGTATAACATTGGCGAACTAGTTCTCGCTTGCGGACAAGAAAAGGACAAGCTCAAGCCCAAATGGGAGGCCCCTTCATTGTCGATCAAGTCCGGACCGGTAGGCGTACCGTCTCTTAAATCGTCGGACAACCGACTCGAGCCGAACCCATGGAACGCAGCCCGCCTCCGAAGATTCTACGCCTAGCGCCGGACTAAGAGTTCGTCCCCTTCCCCCATTCAAATTTTTACACTTCGGCTATCTTTTGTTTCTCTTTCTTCTCTAACCCTTCTACTAAAAAGCCCTTAAGGGCCTACCTGCGCATTGTCCGCATACACTTGATGTGCCATCCGCACTCATTATACCTGGGGGCTTCCTTTTTAGAAGCTCAACTATAAGGGCCTCATGCCCAGCACATGTGTCAAGCTTCCACATGTACCTTTTACTCACCATTATATGCATCGATATGACTTAAGTTTTGGCCAAGCTGGGTTGCCTGGCTCCTGTGCTTACCCCTATGTTCCCGATTGTTCGGCTAGGAGGTAAAGGAGCACCTCTGCGATTATTCTTGCGGGTCGGCGGATGTGTACCTCGACCGGGTGAAGCCGAAAGCTAAGCGTTCTTAAGGGAATATCTGATCGGTGACTTGAAAGATGATTTTTACCTACTTATTTATCTGCCCCATATGTTTTACTGCTCTTTTTCGCGGTCCGGACATGCACTTTAGGGCATGCTTCGAGAAAGGAACCCTTAACGGAACTATTCTCCTGGAAGATGTTTCTTACTAACCATGTAATATAACATAACTAGTTGGGCACTTATGCGATAAAGCACTAATGACCCCTCGCCTTGTTTCCATGCATACCCGGTTGTTTCTTAACCAAGAAGGTATTCGGACACACTCGGACTCTAGGGTCGAGGTTGAAGCAAAAAGGTTGGCAAAGACAAGCGATCTACAATCCGGCTAGAAGGCATTTTTCATGTCATTTTAAAAATACATTGTCAAATCTACTGTCTGTATTCCTCCTCAATCCCGTCTAACAGGCTGTCTAATTTACAGTCCCGTTGGGAAAATTTAGCGGCCAACTCTACTAGGCCGTATACTAAACTCACAGGGATCTCCTTCTCATCGGGTCCCACAGGTCCGACCTCGGCCATGTGGTTGGGATCCGCCTTCTTGTAACGCGTCTTCACCATGGCCCAAGCCTCCCTGGCACCTTGGCGGCAGGCAGAAATCTTCCACAAACGGAAGCGCTGCCGCACTCCCTGCAGCTTCTCCGCAAGCTCCCCAATGCCTTCGGGTAGGGAAAGTGTCGTGGATTTGTCACGGCAAATGTCCTAGCATAAGGACTTAGTCGTGGAGCCATCGCTACGGGTTTACTTGTAGGGGTTAAAACGGACACAAAGACACGAGGGTTTTATACTAGTTCGGCCCCTTCGATGAAGGTAAAAGCCTACGTCTAGTTGTGATGGAATTGATGTAGTCTCGATGGCTAGGGAGCAAACAAGCTTCGCCTAGGCTCGAGTTGTGTTTTTCATCTGAACACGCCGGGGTCGTCCCTTATATACATGAGTGATGCCCGTCGGGTTGCGAGTCCCAACCGGTTCATATTAAGTATCGGTCGGTCTCTCTCTCTCTATTCCTAACTTACAATACAAGTTATACATTAGGCGGTTTACGGCTACAAGTTATAAACCGACTATAGGCCTTGGGCCTTTCCATGACTTCACCACTAGCGGGGCTAACCCGGCCCAAATGCGGCGGTTTATACCTAGTGGTAACATCTAACATTAGGCCCAGTTGATTTGAACTGGTTCATGTCAATCCTTCATAAACCTGCATCTTGGATATCTTCTTTGTGTAATAAATCGTCACGTTGTCATCGCTTCGATCCTTTGTAAACCGGCATGACATCATTGCTTCAGTCCTTTGTAAACCGGCATGGCGTCATCTTGAAGTTTATCCTTTATAACGCCTTCTTAATGACCGTCCACGGATTTACGTGCTTGACCTAGTTTTACCGCCTTATAAATAGGACCGAAGGGTCATTCATTTTCTCCTTCGCTTCCTCTTCTTCTTCCTCGCGCGCTGCCTCGGAGCTCCGTCGTCACCATCAATAAATGCCTTGACCTTGGCATTGCATCAACCTGTTCGGACGAAATCTGCGTATTTCTCGCATCTCCTTCGTTTCCGGTAAATCTCCTGCCCTTCTTTAGTCTGTTCGTCATCTTAGATCTGTTTCTAGGGCTCGAGCTTCATACCGCGTCCTTCGTATGCTCTCATCTTTCTAGCTTTTGAACCATGCTATGAATCCTTCTCTGTACCAAACGAAGGCTCCTGCTTATCCGCCGCACTTTCTTATCTGAACCCCATAGATTTTCTGCATATATACATCTTTACGGCACATCCCTGTTTCTTCTTTGCTTTGCGGCGCTTTTCTGTTTTTACGAAAACTCACGTTTGATCCATAATAAACATGAACTCTTGTGAAACCTGTTTCTGTCCATTTTCTTTGAAGCCAAGATTAGGCGGTTTAACTCATCATAATATCAAAAATTGCTAAACCAGCACCGGCACACCATTAGTCCCCGTGTTGAACCGCCAACATATATCTGATATCATATCGTATCGAACTGATTTATCGGAACATCCTCCGGTTTATCATATCTTGGATCAATTACTCTGTAATAAGTACTTTCTTAAACAGTTCTTCTCCTTGTAGACCTCATGATGGCCAAACAGGTGTATGAATGCAACTGGGTCCCTTCCCGCGTCTCTGAGACACAACTGAATGAATTAGTGTCAATTGGCGCTTTGGATGACCGAAACACCATTCATTGGAGGGTTCCTGGTGAGGAATGTCCCCCCACTCCCCAGGAAGGTGAAGTTGTAGTTTTCGCGGATCACTTGTTCCGGGGTTTCAAACCGCCCGGGTCAAAGTTTTACCGGGACGTAATGGCCAACTTTCAACTCCGTCCCCAAGACATCGGCCCCAATTCTGTTACCAACTTGTGCCATTTTCAAGTGCTATCCGAAGCTTATCTGCAAGAGGAGCCTTCTGTTGAGCTATTCCGGGATCTCTTCCACCTAAACCGTCGTGCGAATTCACCGATGGCCCCAATACGAATTGGGCGGTATGGCTATCGAGAAGAGGAAAGAGATTACTTATCCCCACGTCAAGCTCCACTCTCATCCTAAAGAGTGGAGCAACTTGGTTCTCTTGCGAGACACCTCCACGAAGGTGAAAATCCTTTACAGGTTTCCGTCGGGCGGCTCAGCAACACACATCCCTTTCATAGCGATTGACCCGCGAAAGAGAGAAGCAAATCGCTCCCCAACTATCAAGCTTGGGCCTTTATGGCCAGCGGTTTGATCTGGAATCGATCCGCACGCTGCTGGTTATCTTGGGGCATCTTGCCTCTGAGCGGCGTTCGGTTTGATGTGCGATATCTGGCGATGTCGATGACCCACTCCGACACACCAAACTGGAATTATGCGAAGATGAAGTCACAGATTGATGAGGAAGATCTTGAATGAACCGAGCACCTCTGTGCCCAAACCGGCAGCTCCTTCTTCGTACCTTCAACGCACCTCCTGCGGTAAGCCTCTGACTGTGCCATCATTAAATTTTACCATTACTTTCATACTTGCAATTCTCAACTATTTCCGATCCAGGGTGATGATCCGTTTTGGAGCAAGAAACTCTCGCAAGATAAAGCGGACAAGGCTCGGCGGCAAAACCGGCCCAAAACAAAAGTTGTCAAGAAATCCGCCCACAAGAGGAAAACCACGGCTTGCGTCGATCCGGCCATCGATGATGATGTGGGTAATCCGAACTTGATTCTCTTGGCTTGTTTTTACCGTCTTATTGATGGCGATGCTTGTCGGGGATGGCTGAAGCCAACAACCTTTGGATTTGCCGAGGTAACCATTCTCTCTTCCGATTCAACAAGCTTACCTTCACCAAAATTTCGCCGAAGCAAACCGGAAAGTTAACTTTTCTCATCCTCTTGCTCACTTGGATCCCAAACTTCTTATGAAGGCGGCAGCACGAGGCCCGCCGCACAACCCGCCTGATGGACAGTAGTTACCTCTGCGGTTTACCAAACAACCCGGCTCGGCGCCACACGAGGTTTCCAACCATTTTATTACCTTGAATTCCAAAGCGGGTTTATTCCGTCAACCTCTTAATCCGTCCGACTCCGATTATCAGGTCACCTCTCATTCATCCTCTGGCAAATCGTCAGCCACTCAGCTACCGCCATCAAGATAGCTGTCGGGTAAGTCAATATGATCACATGTTTGTCAATTTCTTACGTAATGTCGTGCCTTATTTCTGTTTCTTGAGGACCAAGCGAAACCCAGCAAAAGCTCGTTTGGAAAAACCACTGAAGAGGCTGCCGCTTGGATCATGGCGAGCACGGATCATGAAAATGTTGCTTTGAAGATATTCGGCGATCCCCGGTTCAAGAAGATGTGATTCGGAGGAGGGCTACGGATGTCTCAATGTCTGTTGATCCACCTGCGGTACCATCCGATCCGAAAAGCCTCACAGCCCTGCCAAAACCACTTGTGCCCACCAATCCGTCGAATCGAAAGATGGCGGCGTGGTAATCTTGGAACAGGCCACTCTGAACCGGAAATGCCGCGACTCTAACCCGGCACCTCTGTGAAAGAGGACTCGCCACTTTTAAGAAAGGAAAGTGGAATGTAGAGCTGGAAACATATGCCGCTATGGCGCCCAAGACCTTCATTCGGATATCTGAACCGGCTTCGATGGCCGTGATTATGAAGCTGGCTTGGTGAAACGATGAAGATAAGTTTGAGGTAACGCTCCTTTCCTTATTACCGATATAGTAATCGTTGTAGCCCCCAAGGGCGGTTTGCAATCTTTGATCAAACTGGTACTTGATAATTTTCTTTGATAGACTTTGCAATCTTCCCTCATGACCACCAAGGCGGTTTAAGTATGTAAACCTGAACCGGTACTCAAAAACTGCTTGTCGGCGCTTTAGTAAAATCAAATAACCATTAGCCCCCAAGTGCCAAGTTGAATCGGCGTATTGAACTTGGGACTTTTCCATGTATTAGTAGTTGAAAAATTGAAGGTACATTAGCCCCAAGTGTCAATCATATAACATGTTGTGTGGTTGAGACTTGCACTTTATTGCTGGCTGATGATCTTTGTCGATATCGCGAGTGAGGTGGCGATCAAGGATGATCGGATTGCCGATTCTGAGCAGCATTAGCGACCAATGAGGCGAGACAGACAAGGCCAAGAAGGAGGTAACTATTGCCTGACTGCTGCGCGAAGAAGCAAGGATAACATGAAAAAGGAACAGGCTGTGTGGGCCCTTTGAAAAGGCCAACTTGCTCAAGCAGGCGAGAAAATCTTGAAGCCGCCCTTAAACCGGTGGTAGATGATCGACGGCCGTGAAGCGGCAAGTGCATTCTATGGCGGCAGCCATCTTGATAAGTCCCTGCAAATAAGTGTAATTTACTTTTCCTGCTGCTCCAGTATTCGGTTTAAAACTGTCTGTTATGAAATGCGAGCACGCATTGGGCATTTGGGGAGCGGCGTGCGGAAAAAAGCTGAAGGCCGTCTACACTTTAGTGGAGCAGTATATACCGAGCCCAGCGTGTGATTACCACAATGTCTCATAACAACCCAGCGCCGTCCCGATCCAAGACACGTTGAACCGGCTATCCATCCTGCCTTCCCGGATTGAGGAGGTAAAAAGTCTGCTGCACGAACCGGAGCCATCAGCGCCTTGATCCGGGCCAAAGCACAGGTGCGGACTTTGATCCGTGGAAGCGGCTCGGGGCTATCGGTGTGAAGGAAGGCGGCTCGGATTTTAGTGAAGAGGACTTGCGTGCTATAAACCGTGCGATCGCCCACTTGCTTGTCAATTAGTGGAAGAAGCCGATTTGGAGCACTACCAAGCCCAATACAACGATCGGAACAAGCGTGTGTCCGCTCCAACTTTTGAACGGAAAACTTGATCCCTCAATCCGTAAGCACACTTACGCTCGACGATGAGCCGTCGTCTTTGATTCATGAAGAAGCTGTTTTCAAGCGCGATGGGCATCGGCGGACTTCGTGGATTTCCGGCCAATGGGTAGAGAGGAGGATGCTGAAGTGGCGGAGGATGAAGAACAGTCGTGAACCGGTAGCCGGTTTAGAAAACACTGATCATTTGGGCACTGTGTTGCCTTGTAATAGCTTTAGTCAAACTTTGTTGCCTGGGTATGCCTTCGTGCATCAAGTAAACTTTTGTTTGATTCACATTTCCTGCAACCAAAAGATTGAACTGCCATATCCGGGCATAAAGCTGGCGTAGCCAATCTTGAAGCGGAGGCTTTCTTGTTAAAAACCATAACCGTCTGGGGAAACAATAACCCCCACATAGGCGCGCTGAATCAGCACAAGCCCCCAAGTTTCGCCATAGAGATGAACCGGAAGATGGTAAACCGGAAAAATAAAAACTTCGGGTAATACCAAACCGTGCACTATCAGCTTATTCTTGATAGCTAAACCGGATAAAAACATTAAATCGAGTTGGAAGCGCAACAAAAATCGAATACCAAATATGGCAACAAAGGCAATAACTCTTTGTAAAAGGAAAGCTGCATGGAGCTGGTCAGATGGCATTACCATGGTCAGACGCAACCAAGCCCCCCGAAGGTGTAGCGATGGTGCTAGTCGGCCAGGTCCCCAAAGACTCGTGGCGAGTACGCCGGCCAAGTGGCGTGAAATTGGTTCGGGTTCGACCAAGCCCCCAAGTGGCGCTGGCCCTATTGGCCGACCAAGAGGCGTGACCGGTTCAGACGTGACCGTGTCCCCAAATGATCTAGTGGCTTTAAGCCTATCAAGCGATGTGGCATTGATTCGGATCGACCAAGCCCCAAGTGATAAATATAAGCTGTCAAGGTGTAAACCGGAGGCCGCTTTTAAAAATGAAACACTCCATGTAACCACGCATGAAAAGAAAGACAGAGACCCGCTTTGGTGAGGCCTGATTTTACTATATCAAAGATAATATATACATTGTTATGCTATGTCTAAACGGGCCGATGACTCATGTGTAGTAAGGTCGAAGATGAGCTATATTCCACGGCTGTTGGTCTCCTCCTCGATGTCGTGAGTCTTTATGCTCTCGAATATCAACCAGATAATAGGAACCGTTGTGCGATTCTTCTGACCACAAAGGGCCCTTCCCAAGGTGGGGATAGCTTGTGCATGTCATGCGGTCTTGGATGAGGCGAAGCACCAAATCTCCTTCTGAAAGGCTCTGGTTTTAACCCGGCGGCTGTGATAACGACGAAGGTCTTGCTTGGTAAATCGCCGACGGCGGCTGCCATATCACGCTCCTCATCCAGCGAGGTCCAGCGTCTGTCGCGCCGCTTCATTGTCCGCTTCAACATAAGCCGCTACAGGCGAATCGTGCGGATATCCTCGGGGAGAATGCTTCGCTCCATAAACCATGAAGAAAGGCGTGTAGCGATGGGCCCGTTTGGCGTAGTATTGATACTCCATAGCACCGATGGGAGCTCTTCAACCCAGCACCACTGGTGTTCTGCTGTAACGGGACCGAAGTGGTGGTTTGATGCCTCGCAAGATTTCTGATTAGCACGCTCGCCTACCCGTTGGGTGAAGTGCGCCATCGATGATACATCAAGCGGATATGCTCGCGTTCACAAAATTCTTTCATAGCTCCCTTGGACAGATTGGTGCCATTATCGGTGATGATCTTGTGGAAAGCCAAACGGAAAATCACCTTTTGATGAACTGTACCCTTTGTTGCGCATCACACTTCTTGTGAGGCTCCGCTTCAACCCACTTGGTGAACTTATCCACCGCCACTAACAGGTGGGTCTTCTTATCTTTGGATCTCTTAAAGGCCCGACCATATCCAGCCCCCATGTATAAACGGCCCGCGTTATTGGGATCATCCTCAACTCTGTGCGGTACATGGGCACGCTGGAAATTCGACACCCATCGCGGTGTTTGACCAAGTCCTCCGCATCGGCATGAGCGATTAACGATAGAATCCATGACGGAATGCCTTTGCCACGGGGACTTTGAACCGGCATGATGCCCGCAATCCCTTCATGGATTTCGTAAAATTTCGCCACCTTCCTCGGAAACACAGCGTTGAAACGCCTACAAGCGCTGCGATGATGCAACTCACCATTAATAATCGTCATGGACTTGGGCGCGGATTACCTGCTGGCGAGAACCTCATCGTCGGCAATTCTCCTCGAGTCATATATGCAAGATAAGGCACCGTCAATCCGAATAGCATGTAGTGCTGCCACCAATCCCAGGCCTCTGGGTCAGGGAATTGCCAAATCCGCTTCACCGGGGAGCTGAACCGGCGGGTTGTGCAAGATGTCGAGGAAGACATTAGGGGAACCGGTTTACGCTGAGACCCGACGGCTTAAAGCGTCTGCCGCTTCGTTCTTCCGCGATCCACATGATCTACTTGATATCCTTGAAGCACCCTGCTATATTATCCACCTCTCGTCGATCGCAGCCATGAGGGGTCCTTAGAGTCCCAAGTGCGGATACTTGCTGCGCACTGGTCCGAGTCACCAAAGCACTTAACCCGGCTTAAGTTCATCTCCTTAGCCATCCGGAGACCATGGAGCAAGGCTTCATACTCAGCTGCATTATTAGTACAAGGGAACATTAGGCGGAGAGCGTAACAAAACTTATCACCTCGTGGGGAAGTTAACACGACTCCACCCGAGCCTTCAAACTGCTGGATCCATCGAGTGGATAGTCCGGTATGTATGATCCGGCTTCTCCTCTGGCGCTTGTAACTCCGTCCAATCATTAATGAAGTCGACAAGTGCTTGCGATTTCACTCTTTGTGCGTGGTGTATATTTGAGCCCATGCATTAGCTCGATGGCCCATTTCGCAATCCGACGATCGCCTCCGGTTTTGTATGATATCACCCAAAGGAGCTCAACTAACCATCGTAATAGGATGCCCTTGGAAATCTGTTTCAGCTTCGGTACCGCCATAAAAACACCATAGACTAGCTTCTGCCAATGCGGATACCTCTGCTTGGACTCAATAAGTACCTCACTGATATAATAAACCGGCCGCTGAACCGGATATTCCTTTCCTGCCTCTTTGCGCTCTACCACAATGGCTACGCTTACCGCTCGTGCATTGGCTGCCACATATAACAACAGCGGTTCCTTGTCAACTGGAGCTGCAAGGACAGGCGGGTTGGCCAATTGCCGCTTTAGGTCCTCGAAAGCTTCGTCAGCAGCTGGACTCCAGACGAAATGATCCGTCTTCCTCAGCATCTGGTATAAAGGAATAGCCTTCTCTCCAAGGCGGCTGATAAACCGGCTCAATGCCGCAATCCGGCCCGCCAAGCGTTGAACATCATTGATACACTTCGGTTTAGCCAAGGAGGTGATCGCTTTAATTTTCTCCGGATTAGCCTCGATTCCCCTGTTAGACACCAGGAACCCCAATAGCTTGCCAGCCGGAACACCAAAAACACACTTGGCCGGATTAAGCATCATCTTATAAATCTGCGCAGTTGTCGAAGGTCTCCTTCAAATCGATCCTGGCGTCTCCTTACATCTTGATTTCACCACAATGTCATCTACATAAGCATGCACATTGCGGCCGATCTGTGTATGCAAGCAATTTCAGACACACGGCCGATAAGTAGCTTGGGCGCTCTTGAGCCCAAAAGGCATAGATACATAGCGAAGGCTCCAAAGGGAGTTATAAGCGCCGTTTTCTCCTGGTCCTTGACCGCCATCTTGATCGATGATATCCGGTATCGTCCAAAAAGCAAAACGCTCACATCCTGCCGTGGCATCAATAATCTGATCAATGCGGGGAGAGCAAAAGGATCTGCTGGACAAGCTTTGTTAAGATCTGTAGTCCACACACATCGCTTAGGTGCCGTTTTCTTAAGGACCAGCACCGATTGGCGAGCCACTCGGATGAAACACCTCGATGATAAAACCAGCTGCGAGAAGCTTTGGCTACTTCTTCTCAATGGCCTTGCGTCTTTCTTCATTAAACCGGCGGAGGAACTGTTTCATCGGTTTATACTTAGGATCCACATTAAGTGTGTGCTCGGCGAGTTCCTCGGTACACCCGCATGTCGGATGGCTTCCATGCAAAAATGTCCCGTTCTCACGGATGAACTTCGATGGCGCGCCTTCCTATTTAGGATCGAGGTTGGCACAGACGATAAACTGCTTGGGCGAATCGCTGATGCGAAGTCAACAAGCTTGGTTTCATTGCCGATTTGAATTTCAGATCCGATTCATGCTCTGTAGTAGGCTTCTTGGAGGGTCATATCTGCGGATCAACATTGTCCTTATAAATTTCAACTCCTCGTAGCGCAGGCATCGCTGCGTAAGCTGCATCTCCTTCCTCACATTCCAAAGCGACTCGGCGGCTTCCATGCACCGTTATTGTTCCTTTGTAACCCGGCATTTTGAGTTGCAAGTAGATATAACAAGGTCGTGCCATGAACTTAGCATAAGCCGGCCGTCCAAACAGGGCATGATATGGGCTCCGGATTTTCACCACCTCAAAGGTTAGCTTTTCAGACCGGGAATCATGCTCATCTCCAAAGGCCACATCCAGGGCTATCTTGCCAATAGGATAAGCAGATTTGCCTGGCACTACACCATGGAACACCGTATTGGACGATCTGAGATCTTTATCTGTGAGACCCATGCGACGGAAAGTGTCATAATAGAATATATTGATACTGCTTCCTCCATCCATAAGCACCTTAGTAAATTTATAGCCCCCAACTTGGGGGTCTACCATCAAAGCCAACTGACCCGGATTATCAACCCGGGGGGGATGGTCCTCTCTGCTCCACACGATAGGCTGCTCTGACCAACGCAAATACCGTGGCAAAGCCGGTTCAACAGAATTCTGCCCGTTTGTGAAGCTTCGATCCGCTTGTCCAAACTGGTTGTGAAAACATGAATCGCCGCCGTTCAACTGCTTTGGCTGGCTCGATAGCTTTGGCTGCTGCTGCTCTGCTGCTGGCTACCTTGATTACTCGGTTGTTGAAATTGCCTGGTTGTGCCTGAACCGGAAGCTCCGTCTGACCCGGCCCATGAAAACCGGATCTGAACCGCCACGATCCTGGTCATATCGGAAAGCATCGGAATTTTGAACTCTTGCATAATAGAACAGTCTTTCCAAAGATGATTCGACGGGTTTTCTTCGTCCCGTGTTTGGGACAAGGCTGATTCAGCAAGTAATTCAAGCGGCCTGCACCAGCATTTGGACCCCGATTCGCCTTGCCTCTCGCCGCGGGCCTCATCCTGCGCATTAGTGTTAGCTATGAAATCATCACCTTGCGCTTGCCCCGTTCCATGACCTGCGGTTTGAAATGCTGCTGCTTGGAGTTGCCATTCTTCTTTCCCTTCCTGCTTCGTCATCATCGCGCTTGAGGATCCTTGGTACTTTATCGAATCGGCATATTTCACCAGCGGTCATGAGGGTTCTGTATCGTTCTTGAACCGCTTCATCGTCCCAGCTTCAGTTTGAGCTCAAACCGGCGGTTGCTTTCGGCGTGATGATCGCCGAGTCAGCGTTGATCCGGTCGGAGGAGTGTAAAATCTCGGACACACGGCGTACCCAGCGGGTTGTCGACTCCTTCTTCTGAGCATAAGCCACGGGTCCACTATAGACTTTGGCTGTTTACATGTATCTTTGAAATTCGGATAAGCTGGGCCCGTGAATCGACCCCATGAACTGATAGAATTGGGCGGCAAGCTTTTCAACCAAGTGCAGGCTGTGCCCTCCATCATCATGGTGAAGTATTTTGCACATGCCGCTTCATCAACATCAAGCATCTCCATGGCCATCTCGTAACTCTCAACCCACGCCTCGGGGATAGATCTGCGGTGTAATTTTGCACCTTCTGCGGGCCTTTAAAATCCTTAGGCGAGGCGCACATTGCGCATAGCGGGGATTAAGCAGGGCACTCACAAAGCGGAGGTGACTCTGGTCGGTGAAGGAGGTAGGGCGAACGGCGTGTGTTGATCCGCATCACCTGTCTTTGCTAACTCGGCTTCCTGCGTGCGGGCCGATCCACCACCTCCGAGCATTCTGGCGCTGCCTATCTGGTGATTGCCTCGGGCGCTTCACGGTCCCGCGTTACTCGATAGGGCGGTTCATCCATGCGCCTTTGTAGCTCCGGCTTGGGCCAGGCGTAGAGTGAATCGATCGGCGGCTGTATGAATCGCCTCTGCTGGATTAGTGCGGTCGAGAAGCTCCTTAACCGGCGTGTCTCAAGCTGCTTGTGGGAATCTCCTTGGATGGAATCGCCTCCAATCGTGCGGCAGCTGCGTCAAGGTTGTCCATAGGGTTAGAAGTAATGCCGGGGCGTCAGTGCGCGGAGGAACCACCGTATTCTGCTTGTCTTTGGCTCCATCTGGCGTGGTTGGACCGTCGCTCCGCTCTGGTGCCTCAATCCGGTTTACCTCCTGTCTTTGGGGCGGAGTTCTTTGGGTCCGCTCGGGTGTCTGAAAAGAGGTTTCTAGGGTCAAACCGGATGGCGGCGCGATCTGTACTTCGCCTTAACACCTCTGCGCGACGCTCTGGTCAAGCATGAGTGCATAAGCTTGTGCATCTAAAGCGGCCCGCTCTGCGACCATGCGCTCCTTCTCTGCCGCTAGATCCGCTTTGGCTTGCGTGATCTGCTCTCTCACCTTACAATCTCTGCGTTATGAGCCTCTGATCTGCTGGGTTACCCTCCGCTATGGCGCTGCTAGCGATCAAACAGATCGACAAAACTTGAATCGGCGGTCGACCGGGCCTCCGGCCCCTGCTGCCAGCGGCTGAACCGAAAGTATTGCCGCTGCGGCTGAAGAGAGGTTTGCGGCTGAGTACCGCCATGAATACACCGATCCGTTCACCTGACACAGGGGTCCGGAATCATCACCATCGGAACAGCCCTGATCATACCATCCTGCAACGGTACAATGACTCGGTCTCTCCTTCGAAGATTCATCGCCGGAGTAGACAGCGGTCTCGCTACCGTACTCTGAACCGCATCATACTCCCTCCATGGGTAGCTCCAACGAAGACATGCTTCACAGCCGTTTAGCCGGGCGGTTCTTGTGTGGCTGAGCCGTCTCGGCGAGTCGGTGCGGATGTCGGCTCGAGCCCTCCGATCTTGCCGATGAAGGCGTGTATGCCGCCGAAGGGGACCCGTATCCATACTCGATTGAATCGGCCTCGGGACCCCATCCGGTATTGTCGATGTAGATCCGCCACGACGACTCTTGGTCATCCGGCCACGACGTAGCCTTGAGTCCTTTGAGCTTGCCCTCCAAGATCGTCAAACCATCGTCACGATAGCCCCACGGTGGGCGCCAACTGTCGATGGATTTGTCACGGCAAATGTCCTAACATAAGGACTTAGTCGTGGAGCCATCGCTCGGGTTTACTTGTAGGGGTTAAAGCGGACACAAAGACACGAGGGTTTTATACTAGTTCGCCCCCGATGAAGGTAAAGCCTCGTCTAGTTGTGATGGAATTGATGTAGTCTCGATGGCTAGGAGCAAACAAGCCGCCTAGGCTCGAGTTGTGTTTTCTGTCTTTCACACCACGGTCGTCCCTTATATACATAGTGGCGCCCGTCGGGTTGCAGAGTCCCAACGGTTCATATTAAGTCCCGGTCGGTCTCTCTCTCTATTCCTAACTTACAATACAAGTTATACATTAGGCCGGTTTACGGCTACAAGTTATAAACCGACTATAGGCCTTGGGCCTTTCCATGACTACACCACTAGCAGGGCTAACCCGGCCCAAATGCGGCCGGTTTATACCTAGTGGTAACATCCCCAACAGGGCTGGCCATAAAGCCTGGACGGCGCCACTCATTGCCTGCCGAACTCGTTCGAGCAGCTGCAATAGCTCGGGAAGTTGATCACCCGTTGATATGGGCATCTCCTCCGCAGGGCGACCTATGAGTATACCTACAAGACATATTTTGTCAATTGACTTCCTCGCCGAACTCTTCTTTTCGAAGGAGTTCGCTTAAGCACTTACTATAGATGCCGCAACGAAGCCGCTGATTCTCCATAATGGAGCCAGACAGCGTGGCCCGCACACCTTTCAGCTCTTCCCCGAGCTTGGCGTGGGCATCTTGGAGCTTGTTCCTCTCTTGCTGCACCCTATTCAGCACCCTCTCGCCGGCCTTCAGCTGGCGCAGTAATTCTTGCCTGTCCGGATCTTGTCCGGTGGCACCTGCAATGTCATTATTAGACTTGCGTGCACGCCGCACGGCGCTTATATTTATCAATATAAATGTGTTACCAGGAGGGGCCTCTGTGTTTCCTCCTGCGGCAGCAAGTGCGGCCACAAGTTGGGTCTTGCACTCTTGCAGCTCCTGAGACAGTTGGGTATTCTTCTCGGTAAGATCCTGCATTTCAAATGATCCTTAAATCAGTTAACATAACTACTTTAAGTCTCGGGGGCTACTGGCATATATAACTATTAAATTCTCCTACCCGTATGTCTTTTACATATTGTTCTGTGGCTCTGGTAAAATCATCTTGAGCAGCACGGAGGTGCGCGTCCCCCGCGTTAAAGGCATTCAACGCCTCAGGGGAGAAGCACGCGTCACGAAATACTGTCCGGCGGTGCCTATGGTTCATGGCGCTCTCCACCTCAGACTTGGTGGCGGACAGTCTGTCGGCATCCTCAATCGGAGGAGTTCGCTCGCGCCTTGCGCCGCTCCCCCTCGCACCAGTCTTTGGCCTGGCTGGTAGAGGTTGGATTGGCAACCTCCACGCCCGCAGTCCGGCGGGCGCTTTTTCTCCTACAAAAGTCATGAGCACTCAAACGCTTCCTAGGAACGTTGCTCCAAGTAGTGAGTTGTGAGCTATACCTTTGCGGTGACGTTTCAGTCCGTGCCGCACTCCTCTTCCGCCTGCTGGTCCGGACTGGCCTTTGTTGGTCAGCCGCCGCAGGCTCGGCTTCCCGCCCTGAAGGCGCCTCCTGCACAGCGCCATCGTATACGGTGGTCAGAAATAGACAAAGAAGGAATAACGGTGTTAGCACTTCGGTCACAATCACCTGGGAAGCCGGATATAGTCTGGGGTAGTCGGCCGTAATGGCGACTAAAGCATTGTCCATGCTAAGCTGGTGGAACACCCCATCGATTAGCTCCACCTTTATGTCCGGATCCTCTTCGGAGGTCGGATCCCGGGATCTCTCCAGATCCTCAGGTTGCGGGGCTGGACTTATCATGTCCTCCACAGTCCGGCGCAGTTCCTGCGCCGAAGACACAATATGAGAAGCTTAAACTTTGAAAGCACGGGTCGGACCCTTAAAGTGTTCGCTTACCCAGCGCCGGGGGTTGTTCATGGAGAACCCATTCAAAGGGTTCGTCTGAAGGAAGTCTTCCTTCTCCCCCTTTTACAGGCCAGACAGGATCTGCACTAGATCCTCGGCCGAATCCGGTCCTTTGCGGCCATGACGGGTGGCATCGTCTTCCCCGTTGAAATCCCACATGGGGTGGCCCCTGTACTGCAGCGGCTGCACCCCCCGCGTAATGCATGTTGCCATGACTCCAATCATGGTCAACCCGGAGTGGGCCAGTAATCTTATTCGGCCCATCAGATAATGGATGCTCTTGTCTTCCTCCAGTTGGGGGCTCCGTGGGCCCCAACTAAGGCATTTCTTCAAGGGAGCAGGGATGAACTCCGGGAGGCCGATCCGAACAGGGTCCGGCAGCGGAGCGTCTTCTATATAGAACCATTCCGAAGGCCAGTCTTCGGACGCCTTCTTGGGGGTTCCGGATGGATATCCGGTCCCGGCAATGCGCCATATCTCGGCGCCGCCCACTAGATATATAGACCCCTCGTGAGAGCGGGGCACTAGGCAGAACAACCTCTTCCACAGTGCAAAATGGGGCTCGATGCCCAGGAATAGCTCGCAAAGAGCTACGTAACCTGTGATATGCAGAATAGAGGCGGGTGTAAGGTGATGGAGCTGGAGTCCGTAGAACTCCAGGAGCCCGTGGAGGAACGGATGTATAGGAAATCCGAGTCCCCTTATCAGATAGGGGACGAAGCATACCCGCTCCCCTTTATTGGGGCTCGGGGTAGCCTCCGCTTGCTTCCCACCTTGGTAGGTGGCCAGCCCGGCTCGAACCGGGACCATGAAGGCCGGAGGGAGATATCCCCCCGCTTGGAGCTTCACCAGCTCGTTGTGCGAAACAGAGCATCTCCTCCAATCTCCTGGCAGAGGGCTGGGAGCGCGAGAAGAGGAGCCGCGACGATGGTCCATTTTGGAATGGATTCTTGGTCAGAAGCGCTCCGATGAGTATTCCCAGAGGGAAGATGGTGTGATTTGGATCTGGATTCTTGCCTCTCTTATAGGCAGATTATTTGCACAGCTAGGGGGTAAAACGTAAAGGATACCCTAACTTTTCGCATTCGTGCGACGCGTGGAAGAAGGCCATTATTGGGCGTGGAAGCCAAGAAGCACAACATTGATGAGGAAGTCGGACACTGTTCGGCAGGTACATGGAACCTAAAAGGAGAACCCGCCTTGCAATGCCGAAGACTACATACGCGCTGGACTAATCGTCATTGAAGCCTGGTTCGGGGGCTACTGAGGGAGTCCTGGACTAGGGGGTGTCTGGACAGCCGGACTATCATCATCCGCCGGACTCCAAGATTACGAAGATACAAGATTGAAGACTCCGTCCCGTGTCCGGATGGGACTTTCCTTGGCGTGGAAGGCAAGCTTGGCAATACGGATATGTAGATCTCCTACCATTGTAACCAACTCTGTGTAACCCTAGCCCTCTCCGGTGTCTATATAAACCGGAGGGCTTTAGTCCGTAGGACATAACCTCCATTACAACAATCATACCATAGGCTAGCTTCTAGGGTTTAGCCTCCTTGATCTCGTGGTAGATCCACTCTTGTAATACACATCATCAATATTATTCAAGCAGGACGTAGGGTTTTACCTCCATCAAGAGGGCCCGAACCTGGGTAAAACATCGTGTCCCTTGTCTCCTGTTACCATCCGCCTAGACACACAGTTCGGGACCCCCTACCCGAGATCCGCCGGTTCTGACACCGACAGTCATGCTTGTCTGGGACAATGTGTTCACATGCTTTTAGCAGAACCAGCTCATGTTTTGGAGCTTACTACCATAGTTCATTCCCCGAGAATCTTGCAACATCATCTCGTCGATTTGTGTTGCAAACTTTCATTTTTCTTTCTAGACTCGATGAGTCTGGATTGTTCTGACACCAACCAGATCTGAATCTCAGGCAGATATGATGGTTGGAGCATTTTCCAAGAACTATAATATTGGTCTCTCTATAGCTGGTAAAGAGGATGTCGTGGCCAACACGTCCAGCCGGAAGACCTATTACTGTAGTATCTTGATTGAGGAAGTTGGCACCTCCCCATAAGGATTTCGTAGGATACTACTTCCGTAGTTATTCCTTATGGATTCTTGTGCTCCCGAAGTCCGACCTTTACTTAATGTTCTACGTATCAAACCATTTTAATAAATGGGTTGCACTAGCACATCAAGGAGAACATTAAAAGCGGAGTGCTAAATATCTCTCGATCGATCATCCAGATTTTGTCCCCTTGGCCTCGCTAAGGTGAAATCCGAGAAGGTGTTATCTTCCTTTGCATCTGCATTATCCATGACTATTCATCATTGTAGTATGTTGTGTTGCCAGGATCCTTGACACGGATATTGGTAAAACCTTGATGAATATGGAGATGCTCAAGTTCTTGAGAGCTTGCAAAGCACTAGGTGTTATCATCGGCACTAACTGGGATTGCTCCTAGTTTCTTCGGTTATGCTAAAACTTTTCAAACAGTGGACTCACTCTCTACTGTTGAGCTTTTCCCCAGTTACTAAAATCGTCCTTGTGTTGATTTCAACAAGGTAATCCACACCATCCATTCTAATCCAAGTATGCCATTCTACCGAACCCCTCCAAACGATCGCTCGAGATTTGCCCTAGGGTGGTATAGAGAGTCTCAATGATCTCTATATCAAAGGTAATTCTTTTTGCCAACTAAGGTAATAATCTATGAATCACCCTCCTCCAGGATGTCCCGCTATGGCATCATGGCAACTCAACTCCTCGCTGCGTTGACAACCGTTCACCACCCTTTTAAGCATGGAATTGTTGTCTACCTAGTAAGCCCTCGTCATTTGTTCCACTCCATCCCTCTAGATGTGTGTTTCGTGTCTCAGCTCGAGTGATGTTGCTATGTCTCATTCCATGAGTTGATCCTAAGTTGTTCGATCTTCGAGAAGATCGATCCTTCTAGAGTCTCCTTCTCCTCTCATTGTCATGTTGGCTGGAGTTCTCAGAGCAAGACGACAAGACAAAAATGGTGATTGAATCAAGGTTCATTTGAAGTGCAACCTGGATCGTGAAGATTGCGTTAGTTGCATTTCCCCTTCATCTTACCCTACGCCTGAATCTCGGGACGAGATTCTTGTTTAGTAGGGGTGAGTTGTCACATCCCTAGCTTCTGGATTTGCACTAGGCTAACTTCATGTGTGCGTCATGTTTAAACTTTGAAAGAAACTTGAAATGGGGATGTCCAAACCCTAGTACCAAATGGAATTGAAATAGGTTCAACCTAAAAATATTTTTAGTGAATCCAAATGGCTTTCAAAAATGTTCATCATTTCTGGAAAATGCTTGAAACCATAACCAGAGGTGTTGCACATTTTTCCATGACATATTTGGTCACTGAATTAAATCATATGTACTTTGCATTTGGGAATTTAAATGCTATTAAATATTTTAAATGCTCAAATAATCATAAACTAAAATGTTTACTGTGGTATATGTCCTAAACAGTAACCATTCTTAGTTTCATGATTTTTGGATCTATTTCAGTATTTTAAATAAAGCCCTAAAGATTGAAGAATAATAGAAAACAGAAACAATAAATAAAAAAGAGAGAGAGAGAGAGAGAGAGTACCTTGGCTCACTCGTGCAGCCCACCTGGCCGGCCCAGCTGGCGGCCCAGCCCACCACCGCCTCCTCCCCTGTCATCTTCCTCCTCTGCCAGGAGGACGAGCGCGTGCCCGACGCGCGCGCACGGCCGTGTTGCCACGCCACCTGCCTGCCTGCGTCCCCGGGACAGCGCAACGCCTCGGGCCTTCTCTTCGGCGCCGCCCCGACCCCCCTGGACGTTTCACTCTCCCCCTCTTCCCACTCTCTTGCCCTCTCCTCGCCATGGACGCAACCGTCAAGTGCTCGCCGCCGTGAAACCGCAGCCACCGTGCTCCCCTCGCCTCGCCGACCCGCCCTGAAAACGTAGAGCCACGCGACGCCTGCCGCCCTGCATCGCTGGCTACCTCGCCCTCTTCCTAATCGGACGTCGAGATCGCCACGGCCGTGCCGTCTGCTCCGAGCCTTCCCCGAGACCGCTTCGACGCCCCCTGCACTCCCCGTGAGCTCCTCTTCCTCCTCCCCTTTCCCGTTCTCGCTCTCGAGCACCACAGCGACCGCACCGAGCTCGACCGCGCCACCGCTGCCACCGCACGTCACCGTCGTGGCCACAGCCACGTTGGCTTGATTCCGAGCACGCCATCGTCTTCACCGCAGTCGCAGAAGCCCATAGAACCTCCTCACGCGCCTCGCCGTGCCTCATAGCGATGGCTTCAACCTCTCCCGAACTCCGACGACTGCCAAGGTCGTCGCCGGTGATGTTTCCGGCCACCCCAGCATCTCCCACAGCCACCACTCGGCGCGTGCGAGCTCCAGCTCCACGTAGCCACTCTCCGCCGTTGATTTGGACGCCGGAGGAGGAAACTCGCACCTCTCCGCCGTCCCTGGCCTTGCCGGCGACGAGCAGCGGGTCAACTCCGGCGAGTTGACCCGGGTTTGACCCTAGTTTGACCTCCCCTGGGTCGCTGACAAGTGGGCCCAGGGCCCAAGCTAATCCTAGTTTAGTTTTTAATTAAGTCTAATTACTCCACTGACATTTTTAGTTACTCCCTCCGTCTAGGTGTGTAAGTCATCTTACGAAAACCAAATATTCCCAAAACACTTAGGCGCGGTACATTAACTCTCATCTCATTTCTTGTTTCATGACATATCAACCAATAAGAGATGTAAGCCATGAATGCTTTAAATGACTTGAGACAACAAACACGACATGCAGTGGTCAGTTCATTGCATGCAATGTTATTAATTAACAAAAAAACATTAAGTTCTCTCGTTTACTCCACCACAGTCGCGATCTGCGATCTAAGATGACTTACACACCTAGACGGAGGGAGTAGTAGTAGTTTAACACTAATTAATATAGATTAGTTAGTTAGTCACTGACGTGTGGCCCCCACACATCAGGTTTGACCTGACCGTCTCCGTTGACTGCTGATGTCACAGTGACGCAGTGCTGACGCAATAAGTGATTTCTAGATTTAATTTAATTCAGGAAATTTCAGAAAATACCCCAAATTTCTAAAAAATCATATAAATTCAACCGTAGCTCAGAATGAGATAAATTATATATGAAAAATGATCAGAAAAATCCAATCTATCCATCTGTACTGTTTCCATGCATGTTAGAACAACTTATAGTTGCTGAATTGGGCAAAACAAATAATGGCATTTGAATATCCACCTATGGAGTTTGAATTTGAACCTAGGGTTCAAACCAACTTCATTTAACCTGTTGCTAGCTGCGTTAGCTCAAATCACAGCATATTGCATGTCATGATCACGCGTCATATTGTGCATTGCATTGATTGTGTGTTCTTTATCTGTTGTCGGTGTGTGTCCCCTCTCAGTAAACGTGGTTCCGACGATTATTCGATGACACCGATGAAGAGCTATACTATCTTCAGAAGTGCCAGGCAAGCAAAACACCCTTGTTCATTTTGATACAACCCCACTCTCTCGCTCCTATTCTATTTTACTGCATTAGGACAACAACGATACAACTGTTACTTGCTGCGGTAGTTGAACCCCTTTATCCTCTGCATGACCTGTCATTGCCACAGTAAATAGATGAAACCCACTAGCATGAGTAGGAGTTGTTTGAGCCCTGATGTGCCTACTCATTCATGCTTGTTTGTCATGCCTACTATTGCTTAGAGTTGAGTCAGGTCTGATTCATCGGGAATGAATTGGAGGTGTGTGAACATGTCCAACTGTTGAGAGCTAAGTATGTGAACACGATTTGGTAAAGGTAGCGGTGAGAGGCCATGTAGGAGTACATGGTGGGTTGTCTCATTGTAGCCGTCCTCAGGAACTGAATTCTGTGTTTGTGATCCATGAACAGTTACTACCACACATTGGGTTCCGGTAACTCGACCGCTCTCGACTTATTAATGAACTCGATCTCTGTCCAGAAGTTGCAACTAGTTTCTGGTGTTCGCAGGTAGTGTTAGTAGTCTACCAAGTGGCACCTGGTACAGGTGGGCTTAGGACAGACTAAACACATGTACGGTGTACCAAGTGGCACCGGATGGTGGGCTTGGGAACCCTGCTCACATCGTTTGGGGCCGTGAGCGACACCCCGGCCGGATCTCCTTGCGGATGGAACCCGAATAGGCGATAAACCTAGACTAGAGACTTTTGTGGTTAGTCAGGTCATGGCCGACTCCTTCGCCAGGCTTCCGCTTGAAGGTTGCCGAGATACATGAGGTGTACATGGCGGTAAGTGGCGGGAGCGTGTGTGAAGAAGTACACCCCTGCAGGGTTAACATCATCTATTCGAATAGTCGTGTCTGCAGTAAAGGATTCTGGGATTGCCTATACAGTTCATAGACAAGTGAAAGTGGATACTCTAAAATGCGCAAGATAAGCGTGAGTTCTATGGATGGCGTTCTCGTAGGGAGACGGGAGCGGATCCACAGTGGTGTATTGATATGGTGAATATGTGGACTCGTGTGCGCCACCTCAAAAGAGTTACTTGCAGTCGTAGTTCAGGATAGCCACCAAGTCAAAGCTGGCTTGCTGCAGTTAAACTCCACCACCCCCTTTGTTGATAATAATGCATATGTAGTTAGTTTCTACGTCTCGAGCTTGCGTTGGTTCTCCCCGAAGAGGAGAGGATGTTGCAGCACAGTAGCGTAAGTATTTCCTTCAGTTTTTGAGAACCAAGGTATCAATCCAGTAGGAGGTCACGCGCAAGTCCCTCATACCTGCACAACACGATAGCAACTCGCAACCAACGCTTAGGGGTTGTCAATCCCTTCACGGTCACTTACGAGAGTGAGATTTGATAGAGATAATATTTCTGGTATTTTTGATAGATAGATGCAAGGTAAAACATAAAGGCAAAGTAAAAACAAAGCAAGTAAATAAAGTGATATAGATTGATATGATGAGAATAGACCCGGGGGCCATAGGTTTCACTAGTGGCTTCTCTCAAGAGCATAAGTATTCTACGGTGGGTGAACAAATTACTGTTGAGCAATTGATAGAATTGAGCATAGTTATGAGGTTATCTAGGTATGATCATGTATATAGGCATCACGTCCGTGACAAGTAGATCGAAATGATTCTGCATCTACTACTATTACTCCACTCATCGACCGCTATCCAGCATGCATCTAGAGTATTAAGTTAAAAACAGAGTAACACCTTAAGCAAGATGACATGATGTAGAGGAATAAATTCATGCAATATGATAAATACCCCATCTTGTTATCCTCGATGGCAACAATACAATACATGCCTTGCAACTCTTTCTGTCACTGAGTAAGGACACCGCAAGATTGAACCCAAAGCCAAGCACTTCTCCGATTGCAAGAACTACCAATCTACTCCCTCCGTTTCAAAATAATTGTCTTTCTAGCCATCTCAAATGGACTACAACATATAGATGTATGTAGACATGTTTTAGACTGTAGATTCACTCATTTTGCTCCGTATGTAGTCACTTGTTGAAATCTCTAGAAAGACAATTATTTAGGAACGGAGGGAGTAGTTGGCAAAACCAAACGGATAATTTAAAGAGACTTGCAAAGATAACTCAATCATACATAAAAGAATTCAGAGAAGATTCAAATATTATTCATAGATAAGTTGGATCATAAACCCACAATTCATCGGTCTCAACAAACACACCGCAAAAAGAAGATTACATCGAATTGATCTCCACAAGAGAGGGGGAGAACATTGTATTGAGATCCAAAAAGAGAGAAGAAGCCATCTAGCTACTAGCTATGGACCCGAAGGTCTGAAGTAAACTACTCACACTTCATCGGAGGGGCTATGGTGATGATGTAGAAGCCCTCCATGGTGGATGCCCCCTCCGGCGGAGCTCCGGAGCAGGCCCCAAGATGGGATCTCGTGGATACAGAAACATGCGGCGGTGGAATTAGGTTTTTGGGCTCCCCTCTGATCATACGGGGATACGTAGGTATATATAGGAGGAAGAGGTACGTCGGTGGAGCTCCGAGGGGCCCACGAGTTAGGGGGCGCGCCCACCCTCGTGACCTCCTCGGAAGCTTCTTGGAGTAGGGTCCAAGTCTCCTGGATCACGTTCGGTGAGAAAATCACGTTCCCGAAGGTTTCATTCCGTTTGGACTCCGGATATTCCGTTTCTTCGAAATACTGAAATAGGCAAAAAAACAACAATTCTGCGCTGGGCCTCCGGTTAATAGGTTAGTCCCAAAAATAATATAAAAGTGGAAAATAAAGCCCAATATAGTCCAAAATAGTAGATAAAGTAGCATGGAGCAATCAAAAATTATAGATACGTTGGAGACGTATCAAGCATCCCCAAGCTTAATTCCTTCTCGTCCTCGTGTAGGTAAATGATAAAAAAGAATTTTTGATGCGGAGTGATACTTTGGCATAATTTCAATGTAAATCTTCTTAATCATGGTAAGAATATTCAGATCTGAAAGATTGAAGATAAAAGTTCATATTGACATAAAAAATAATAATACTTCAAGCATACTAATCAAACAATTATGTCATCTCAAAATACCATAGCCAAAGAAAGTTCATCCCTACAAAATCATATAGTTAGGCTATGCTTCATTTTCGTCACACAAAGATGTTCCCAACTTCTATACCCCCGATGACAAGCCAAGCAATTGTTTCATACTCAAATAATCTCTAACTCTTTCAACCTTCACGCAATACATGAGCGTGAGCCATGGATATAGCACTATGGGTGGAATAGAATATGATGATGGGGATTGTGTGGAGAAGACAAAAAAGGAGAAAGTCTCACGCTGACTACGCTAATCAATGGGCTATGGAGATGCCCATCAATTGATGTCAACATGAGGAGTAGGGATTGCCATGCAACGGATGCACTAGAGCTATGAATGCTCAACAAAAGAAAACTAGTGGGTGTGCATCCAACTCGCTTGCTCACGAAGACCTAGGGCATTTTGAGGAAGCCCATCACTGGAACATACAAGCCAAGTTCTATAATGAAAAATTCCCACTAGTATAAACAAGACAATTTATGAGACTCACTATATGAAAAATCTGGTGCTACTTTGAAGCACAAGTATATGAGACTCACTACATGAAGAACAAGGTGCTACTTTGAAGAACAAGTGTGGTAAAAGGATAGTAACATTGCCCCTTCTCCCTTTTTCTCTCATTTTTTTATTGTTGGCCTTTCTCTTTTTTTCGTCCGGAGTCTCATCCCGACTTGTGGGGGAATCATAGTCTCCATCATCCTTTTCCTCACTAGGGCAATGCTCTAATAATGATGATCATCACACTTCTATTGATTACAACATAAGGATTACAACTCGAAACTAGAACAAGATATGACTCTATATGAATGCCTCCGGCGGTGTACCGGGATGGTGTAATGAATCAAGAGTGACATGTATGGAAAATAATGCATGGTGGCTTTGCCACAAATACGATGTCAACTACAAGATCATGCAATGACAATATGGCAAAAGTAATGCATGTCACGATGATGATGGTGGAAGTTGCATGGCAATATATCTCAGAATGGCTATGGAAATGCCATGATAGGTAGGTATGGTGGCTGTTTTGAGGAAGATAAAAGGAGGTTTATGTGTGATAGAGCATATTGTATCACGGGGTTTGGATGCACCGGCGAAGTTTGCACCAACTCTCAAGGTGAGAAAGGGCAATGCACGTTACCGATGAGGCTAGCAAAGGCGGAAAGGTGAGAGTGCGTATAATCCATGGACTCAACATTAGTCAAAAGAACTCATATACTCAAGGAAATATGCCCTAGAGGCAATAATAAAGTTATTATTTATTTCCTTATATCATGATAAATGTTTATTATTCATGCTAGAATTGTATTAACCGGAAACATAATACATGTGTGAATATATAGACAAACAGAGTGTCACTAGTATGCCTCTACTTGACTAGCTTGTTAATCAAAGATGGTTATGTTTCCTAACCATGGACAAAGAGTTGTTATTTGATTAACGGGATCACATCATTAGTTGAATGATCTGATTGACATGACCCATTCCATTAGCTTAGCACCCGATCGTTTAGTATGTTGCTATTGCTTCCTTCATGACTTATACATGTTCCTATGACCATGAGATTATGCAACTCCCGTTTACCGGAGGAGCACTTTGTGTGCTACCAAACGTCACAACGTAACTGGGTGATTATAAAGGTGCTCTACAGGTGTCTCCAAAGGTACTTGTTGAGTTGGCGTATTTCGAGATTAGGATTTGTCACTTCGAATGTCGGAAAGGTATCTCTGGGCCCTCTCGGTAATGCACATCACTTAAGCCTTGCAAGCATTGCAACTAATGAGTTAGTTGCGAGATGATGTATTACGGAACCAGTAAAGAGACTTGCCGGTAACGAGATTGAACTAGGTATTGGATACCGACGATCGAATCTCGGGCAAGTAACATACCATGACAAAGGGAACAATGTATGTTGTTATGCGGTCTGACCGATAAAGATCTTCGTAGAATATGTAGGAACCAATATGGGCATCCAGGTCCCGCTATTGGTTATTGACCGGAGACGTGTCTCGGTCATGTCTACATTGTTCTTGAACCGTAGGGTCCGCACGCTTAAGGTTTCGATGACAGATATATTATGAGTTTATGAGTTTCGATGTACCGAAGGAGTTCGGAGTCCCGGATGTGATCACCGACATGACGAGGAGTCTCGAAATGGTCGAGACATAAAGATTGATATATTGGACGGATATATTTGGACACCGGAAAGGTTCCGGTGAGATTGGGAATATCTGGGAGTTCCGGAGGTTACCGAACCCCGGTAAGTATATGGGCCTTATTGGGCCTTAGTGGAAGGGAGGAGAAGGAGCAAGGAGGCGCGCCCCAAGCCCAATCCGACTGGGAGGGGCCGCCCCCTTCCTTCTTTCCTCCCCTTCCTTCCTTCTCCTACTCCGAATAGGAAAGGGGGCAAACCTACTTGGAGTAGGTTTGCCCCCCTAGGGCGCGCCACCCCTTGGGCCGGCCTCCTCCTCCCTCCCTCCTTTATATACGGGGGCGGGGGTACCCTATACACACAAGTTGATCATTGAGATCGTTCCTTAGCCGTGTGCGGTGCCCCCCTCCACAAGATTACACCTCGGTCATATTGCAGCGGTGCTTAGGCGAAGCCCTGCGACAGTAGAACATCAAGATCGTCACCACGCCGTCATGCTGACGGAACTCCTCCCCACGCCTCTGCTGGATCGGAGACCGGGGTGCGTCATCGAGTTGTACGTGTGTCAAGAACTCGGAGGTGCCGGAGTAACGGTGCTTGGATCGGTTGGACCGGGAAGACGTACGACTACTTCCTCTACGTTGCGTCAACGCTTCCGCTTCGGTCTACGAGGGTACGTTGACAACACTCTCCCCTCTCGTTGCTATGCATCACCATGATCTTGCGTGTGCGTAGGAAATTTTTTGAAATTACTACGTTCCCCAACAGTGGCACCCGAGCCTAGGTTTTATGCGTTGATGTTATATGCACGAGTAGAACACAAGTCAGTTGTGGGCGAACAAGTCATAGTGCTTACCAACATGTCATACTTTGGTTCGGCGGTATTGTGAGATGAAGCGGCCCGGACCGACATTACGCGTACGCTTACGCGAGACTGGTTTCACCATTACGAGCACTCGTGCTTAAAGGTGACTGGCGGGTGTCTGTCTCTCTCACTTTAGTTGAACCGAGTGTGGCTACGCCCGGTCCTTGCGAAGGTTAAAACAGCATCAACTTGACAAACTATGGTTGTGGTTTTGATGCGTAGGTGAGATTGGTTCTTGCTTAAGCCCGTAGCAGCCACGTAAAACTTGCAACAACAAAGTAGAGGACGTCTAACTTGTTTTTGCAGGGCATGTTGTGATGTGATATGGCCAAGACATGATGCTATATTTTTTGTATGAGATGATCATGTTTTGTAACCGGTTATCGGCAATCGGCTGGAGCCATATGGTTGTCGCTTTATTGTATGAAATGCAAGCGCTCTGTAATTGCTTTACTTTATCACTAAGCGGTAGCGATAGTCGTAGAAGCAATAGATGGCGTGGCGACAACGATGCTACGATGGAGATCAAGGTGTCGCGCGGTGATTTATGGTGATGGTGCGTCGGAGATGGAGATCACAAGCACAAGATGATGATGGCCATATCATATCACTTATATTGATTGCATGTGATGTTTATCCTTTATGCATCTTATCTTGCTTTGATTGACGGTAGCATTTTAAGATGATCTCTCACTAAAATTATCAAGAAGTGTTCTCCTGAGTATGCACCGTTGCCAAAGTTCGTCGTGCCCGCACACCACGTGATGATCGGGTGTGATAAGCTCTCGTCCATCTACAACGGGTGCAAGCCAGTTTTGCACACGCGAATACTCGAGTTAAACTTGACGAGCCTAGCATATGCAGATATGGCCTCGGAGCACGGAGACCGAAAGGCGAGCGTGAATCATATAGTAGATATGATCAACATAGTGATGTTCACCAATGAAAACTACTCCATCTCACGTGATCATCGGTTATGGTTTAGTTTATTTGGATCACGTGATCACTTAGATGACTAGAGAGATGTTTGTCTAAGTGGGAGTTCTTAAGTAATATGATTAATTGAACTTAAATTTATCATGAACTTAGTACTGGTAGTATTTTGCAAATTATGTTGTAAGATCAATAGCTTGCGTTGTTGCTTTCATATATTTATTTTGATATGTTCCTAGAGAAAATTGTGTTGAAAGATGTTAGTAGCAATGATGCGGATTGGATCCGTGATCTGAGGTTTATCCTCATTGCTGCACAGAAGAATTATGTCCTTAATGCACCGCTAGGTGATGACCTATTGCGAGGAGCGATGCTGACGTTATGAGCGTTTGGCTAGCTCAACATGATGACTACTTGATAGTTTAAGTGCACCATGCTTAATGGCTTAGAATCGGGACTTCAAAGACGTTTTGAACGTCATGGACCATATGAGATGTTCCAGAGTTGAAGTTAATATTTCAAGCAAATACCGAGTTGAGAGATATGAAGTCTCCAACAAGTTCTATAGCTAAAAGATGGAGGAGAATCGCTCAACTAGTGAGCATGTGCTCAGATTATGCAGGTACTACAATCGCTTGAATCAAGTGGGAGTTAATCTTCCGGATAAGATAGTGATTGATGAATTCTCTAGTCACCATCACCAAGTTAGCGAACTTCGTGATGAACTATAGTATGCAAGGGATGATGAAAATGATTCCCGAGTTTTTCATGATGATGAAATCGATGAAGATAGAAATCAAGAAAGAACATCAAGTGTTGATGGTTAACAAGACCACAAGTTTCAAGAAAAGGGCAAAGGGATAGAAGGAACTTCAAGAAGAACAGCAAGCAAGTTGTTGCTCAAGTGAAGAATCCCAAGTCTGGACCTAAGCACGAGACTAAGTGCTTCTCTTGCAAAGGGACTGGTTCTTTGAAGCGAGAACTACCCCAAGTATTTGGCGGATAAGAAGGATGGCAAAGTGAACAAAGGTATATTTGATATACATGTTATTGATGTGTACTTTACTAGTGTTTATAGCAACCCCTCGGTATTTGGTACTGGTTCGGTTGCTAAGAGTAGTAACTCAAACGGAGTTGCGAATAAAATGAAACTAGTTAAGGGTGAAGTGACGATGTGTGTTGAAATGAGTTTCAAGATTGATATGATCATCATTGCACACTCCCTATACTTTCGGGATTAGTGTTGAACCTAAATAAATGTTATTTGGCGTTTATGTTGAGCATGAATATGATTTGATCATGTTTATTGCGTCACGGTTATTCATTTAAAGTTATAGAATAAATTGTTATTCTTTACATGAATAAAACCTTATATGGTTACACACCCAATGAAAATGGTTCATTGGATCTCGATCGTAGTGATACACATATTCATAATATTGAAACCAAAAGATGCAAAGTTAATAATGATAGTGCAACTTATTTGTGGCACTGCCGTTTAGGTCAAAATGGTGTAAAGCGCATGAAGAAACTCCATGCTGATGGGATTTTGGAATCACTTGATTATGAATCACTTGATGCTTGCGAACCATGCCTTATGGGCAAGATGACTAAGACTCCGTTCTTCGGAACAGAGGAGCGAGCAACTGACTTATTGGAAATAATACATCTTGATGTATGCGATCCAATGAGTGTTAAGGCTCATGGCGGTATCGTTATTTTCGACCTTCACAGATGATTTGAGCAGATATGGGTATATCTACTTGATGAAACATAAGTCTGAAATAGTTGAAAGGTTCAAAGAATTTCAGAGTGAAGTGGAAAAATCATCATGACAAGAAAATAAGGTTTCTACGATCCGATCGCGGAGACAAATATTTGAGTTCTGAGTTTGGTCTTCAATTAAAACAATGTGGAATAGTTTCACAAATTCATGCCACCTGGAACACCACATCATAATGGTGTGTCCGAACGTCATAACCGTACTTTATTGGATATAGTACAATCTATGATGTTTCTTACCGATTTACCAATATCGTTTTGGGATCATGCATTAGAGACAGCTGCATTCACGTTAAATAGGGCACCATCTAAATCTGTTGAGACGACACTATATGAACTGTGGTTTAGCAAGAAACCCAAGTTGTCGTTTCTTAAAGTTTGGGGCTGCGATGCTTATTTGAAAAAGATTCATCCTGATAAGCTCAAACCCAAATCGGAGAAGTGCGTCTTCATAGAATACCCAAAGGAAATTGTTGGGTACACCCTCTATCACAGATCCGAAGGCAAAACATTCGTTGCTAATAAATGGATCCTTTCTAGAGAAGGAGTTTCTCTCGAAAGAAGTGAGTGGGAGGAAAGTAGAACTTGATGAGGTAATTGTACTGTTCCTTATTGGAAAGTAGTTCATCACGTAAATCTGTTCTTGTGACTACTATACCAATTAGTGAGGAAGCTAATGATGATGATCATGTAACTTCGATCAAGTTACTACCGAACCTCGTGGGTAAACGGAATGAGATCCGCACTGAGTGGTACGGTAATCCTGTTCGGAGGTCATGTTACTTGACCATGACAAACCTACGAACTATGAGGAAGCGATGATGAGCCCAGATTCCGCAAAATGGCTTAAGGCCATGAAATCTGAGATGGGATCCATGTATGAGAACAAAGTGTGGACTTTGGTGGAGTTGCCCGATGATCGGCAAACCATATTGTATAAATGGATCTTCAAGAGGAAGACGGACGTTGATAGTAGTGTTACTATCTACAAAGCTAGACTTGTCGAAAAAGGTTTTTGACAAAGTTCAAGATGTTGAATACAATGAGATTTTCTCACTCGTATCGATGCTTAAAAGTCTGTCCGAATCATGTTAGCAATTGCCGCATTTTATGAAATCTGGCAAATGGATAAACAAAACTGCATTCCTTAATGGAGTTATTAAAGAAGAGTTGTATGTGCTGCAACCAAGAGGTTTTGTCGATCCTAAAGGTGTTAACAAAATGTGCATCTATGGACTGGTGCAAGCATCTCGGAGTTGGAATATACGCTTTGATAAGTTGATCAAAGCATATAGTTTATACTGACCTGCAAAGAAGCCTGTATTTACTAGAAAGTGAGTGGGAGCACTACAAGATTTCGATAAGTACATGTGAATGACATATTGTAGATCGGAAATAATGTAGAATTATTCGCAAAGCATAAAGGAGTGTTTGAAAGGAGTTTTTCAAAGAAAGACCTCGGTGAAGCTGCTTACATATTGAGCATCAAGATCTATAGAGATAGATCAAAACGCTTGATAAGTTTTTCAATGAGTACATACCTTGACAAGATTTTGAAGTAGTTCAAAATGGAACAGTCAAAGAAAGAGTTCTTGCCTGTGTTACAAGGTGTGAAATTGAGTAAGACTAAAAACCCGACCACGGCGAGAAGATAGAAAGAGAATGAAAGTCATTCCTATGCCTTGGCCATAGGTTCTATAAAGTATGCCATGTTGTGTACTAGATCTATTGTATACCCTGCCTTTGAGTTTGGCAAGGGAGTACAATAGTGATCTAGGAGTATATCATCGACAGCGGTCAAAATTATCCTTAGTGGAATAAGGATGTGTTTCTCGATTATGGAAGTGACAAAAGGTTAAATCGTAAAGGGTTACGTCGATGCAAGTTTTGACACCGATCCGATGACTCTAAGTCTCGATCTAGATACATATTGAAAGTGGGAGCAATTAGCTAGAGTAGCTCCGTGCAGAGCATTGTAGACATAAAAATTGCAAAATACATAACGGATCTGAATGTGAAAGACCCGTTGACTAAGATTCTCTCACAAGAAAAACATGATCACACCTAAGTATTCTTTGGATGTTAATCACATAGCGATGTGAACTAGATTACTGAATCTAGTAAACCCTTTGGATGTTAGTCACATGGCGATGTGAACTATGGGTGTTAATCACATGATGATGTGAACTATCGATGTGAATCACATGGTGATGTGATCTAGATTATTGACTCTAGTGCAAGTGGGAGACTGAAGGAAATATGCCCTAGAGGCAATAATAAAGTTATTATTTATTTCCTTATATCATGATAAATGTTTATTATTCATGCTAGAATTGTATTAACCGGAAACATAATACATGTGTGAATATATAGACAAGCAGTGTCACTAGTATGCCTCTACTTGACTAGCTTGTTAATCAAAGATGGTTATGTTTCCTAACCATGGACAAAGAGTTGTTATTTGATTAACGGGATCACATCATTAGTTGAATGATCTGATTGACATGACCCATTCCGTTAGCTTAGCACCGATCGTTTAGTATGTTGCTATTGCTTCCTTCATGACTTATACATGTTCCTATGACTATGAGATTATGCAACTCCGTTTACGGAGGAGCACTTTGTGTGCTACCAAACGTCACAACGAATCGGGTGATTATAAAGGTGCTCTCAGGTGTCTCCAAAGGTACTTGTTGAGTTGGCGTATTTCGAGATTAGGATTTGTCACTCCGAATGTCGGAAAGGTATCTCTGGGCCCTCTCGGTAATGCACATCACTTAAGCCTTGCAAGCATTGCAACTAATGAGTTAGTTGCGAGATGATGTATTACGGAACGAGTAAAGAGACTTGCCAGTAACGAGATTGAACTAGGTATTGGATACCGACTCGGGCAAGTAACATACCGATGACAAAGGGAACAACATATGTTGTTATGCGGTCTGACCGATAAAGATCTTCGCAGAATATGTAGGAACCAATATGGGCATCCAGGTCCCGCTATTGGTTATTGACCGGAGACGTGTCTCGGTCATGTCTACATTGTTCTCGAACCGTAGGGTCCGCACACTTACGGTTTCGATGATAGATATATTATGAGTTTATGAGTTTTGATGTACCGAAGGAGTTAGGAGTCCCGGATGTGATCACGGACATGACGAGGAGTCTTGAAATGGTCGAGACATAAAGATTGATATATTGGACGGATATATTTGGACACCGGAAAGGTTCCGGGTGAGATTGGGAATATCTGGGAGTTCCGGAGGTTACCGAACCCCGATAAGTATATGGGCCTTATTGGGCCTTAGTGGAAGGAGGAGAAGGAGCAAGGGAGGAGGCGCCCCAAGCCCAATCCGACCAGGGAGGGGGCCCCCCTTTCCTTCTCTCCTCCCCTCTTCCTTCCTTCTCCTACTCCGAATAGGAAGGGGGCCAAACCTACTTGGAGTAGGTTTGCCCCCTAGGCCTTGCCACCCCTTGGGCCGGCCTCCTCCTCCTCCCTCCTTTATATACGGGGGCGGGGGGGCACCCTATACACACAAGTTGATCATTGAGATCGTTCCTTAGCCGTGTGCGGTGCCCCCCTCCACAAGATTACACCTCGGTCATATTGCAGCGGTGCTTAGGCGAAGCCCTGCGACAGTAGAACATCAAGATCGTCACCACGCTGTCGTGCTGACGGAACTCCTCCCCGCGCCTCTGCTGGATCGGAGACCGGGGTGCATCATCGAGCTGTACGTGTGTCAAGAACTCGGAGGTGCCGGAATAACGGTGCTTGGATCGGTTGGACCTGGAAGACGTACGACTACTTCCTCTACGTTGCATCAATGCTTCCGCTTCGGTCTATGAGGGTACGTAGACAACACTCTCCCCTCTCGTTGCTATGCATCACCATGATCTTGCGTGTGCGTAGGAAATTTTTTGAAATTACTACGTTCCCCAACATATACTTATTGCAAAAATTTAGAAGTCATCAAAAATTCAAATACTACGCGCATGCTCCTAGGGGGATAGATTGGTAGGAAAAGACCATCGCTCGTCCCCGACCGCCACTCATAAGGATGCACAAGCCAGGTACACTTCATGCTTCAAATTTGTTACACAACTTTAACCATACGTGCATGCTACAGGATTTGCTAACTTCAACACAAGTATTTCTCAAATTCACAACTATTCCAATAGCACGACTTTGATATTATCACCTCCATATCTCAAAACAATTATCAAGCATCAAACTTGAATACCAAGTATATTAACATTAAGCAAATTACCATGCTATTAATGACTCTCAAAATAATCTAAGTGAAGCATGAGAGATCAAGTTTCTTTAAAACAAATCCACCACCGTGCTCTAAAAGATCTAAGTGAAGCACTAGAGCAAAAATTATCACGTTCAAAAGATATAAGTGAAGCACTATGAGCAAAACTATCAAGCTCAAAAGATATAAGTGAAGCACATAGAGTATTCTAACAAATTCCAAATCATGTATGGCTCTCTCAAAAAGGTGTGTACAGCAAGGATGATTGTGGTAAACTAACAAGCAAAGACACAAATAATACAAGACGCTCCAAGCAAAACACATATCATGTTGGTGAATAAAAATATAGCTCCAAGTAAATTATTGATGGAAGTGGATTTAAAGAGGGATGCCTTCCGGGGCATCCCCAAGCTTTGACTTTTTGGTGTCCTTGGATTATCTTGGGGGTGCCATGGGCATCCCCAAGCTTAGGCTCTTGCCACTCCTTGTTCCATAATCCATCAAAAGAATTCACCCAAAACTTGAAAACTTCACAACACAAAACTCAACAGAAATCTCGTGAGCTCCGTTAGAGAAAGAAAACAAAAGACTACTTCAAGGTACTGTAATGAACTCATTCTTTATTTATATTGGTGTTAAACCTATTGTATTCCAACTTCTCTATGGTTTATAAACTAATTTACTAGCCATAGATTCATCAAAATAAGCAAACAACACACGAAAAACAGAATCTGTCAAAAACAGAACAGTCTGTAGTAATCTGTAACTAACGCAAACTTCTTGAACTCTAAAACTTCTACCAAAATAGGAAGTCCTGTAAAAAAATTTATTGATCAGCAGCAAAAATAATCAACGCAAAATCACGTTCCTGTGATTTATCATAACTAAATTCGTGCGTGCAAAGTTTCTGTTTTTCAGCAGAATCAAATCAACTATCATCGTAGGTTATCCTATAGGTCTTACTTGGCACAAACACTAATTAAAACATAAAACTACATCCAAACAGAAGGTAGATGGATTATTTATTCCTAAACAGAACCAAAAACAAAAAACACAAAATAAAATTGGGTTGCCTCCCAACAAGCGCTATCGTTTAACGCCCCTAGCTAGGCATAATGATGACAATGATGCTCACATGAAAGACAAGAATTGAAGTGCAAAGAGAGCATCATAAAACACGTGACAAACACATCTAACTCTAACATACTTCCTATGCATAGGCATATTATAAGCAAACAAATTTGCAAGGCAAGCAAAAACTAGCATATGTAAGGAAGAAGAAAGAGACGATAGCAATCTCAACATGACAAGAGGTAATTTAGTGAGATAAAAATTTCTAAGACCATATTTTCCTCTCTGATAATAATTACATGTGGGATCATAAGCTATCACATAAAATATTTTCAACATGATCCACAGGCATGCAAAGTTGACACTCTTCCAAAATAGTGGGATTAACATTAACTAAAGTCATGACCTCTCCAAACCCACTTTTATCAAAAATATCATAAAATTGAACATACTCCAAATATGTGGGATCTAAAGTTGACACTCTTCCAAACCCACTTTCAATAGTATTTCAAACGCTATTATCAATCTCATATTCATCATGGGGGTTAAATAAATTTTCAGGATCAAAAGAAGAATCACCCCAATCATGATCATTGCAACAAGTAGTAGGCATAGCAAAACTAGCATCCCCAAGCTTAGGGTTTTGCAAATTATTAGCATAATTTACATTAAAAGATTTTATCATAAAATCATTCCAATCATGTTTTTTTATTTAAAGATCTATCATGAAGCACTTCATCACAATTTTCAGATCTACGGGTTTTAGGCAAAAGCTTATAAATATAATCTAGTGCATCCAAATAACTAGGAATTGGTTCATCATAATTGGGTCTCTTAAAAAGATTGGCAAGCGGATCAGGATCCATAGACTTTTAACAACAAAGATGCAAGCAAAAAAGAAGGCACAAGCAAACATAAAGGCAACGAGAAGAGGCAACGGGAAAGAGAGGAGGAGATTGGGAAAGAGAGGGCGAATAAAACGGCAAGGGTGAAGTGGGGGAGAGGAAAACGAGAGGCAAATGGCAAATAATGTAATGCGAGAGATAGGGATTGTGATGGGTACTTGGTATGTTGACTTTTGCGTAAGACTCCCCGGCAACGGCGCCAGAAATTCTTCTTGCTACGTCTCGAGCTGCGTTGGTTTTCCCCGAAGAGGAGAGGACGATGCAGCATAGTAGCGTAAGTATTTCCCTCAGTTTTTGAGAACCAAGGTATCAATCCAGTAGGAGGTCACGCGCAAGTCCCTCGTACCTGCACAACACGATAGCAACTCACAACCAACGCTTAGGGGTTGTCAATCCCTTCACGGTCACTTACGAGAGTGAGATCTGATAGAGATAATATTCTTGGTATTTTTGATAGATAGATGCAAGGTAAAAAGTAAAGGCAAAGTAAAAACAAAGCAAGTAAATAAAGTGATATAGATTGATATGATGAGAATAGACCCGGGGGCCATAGGTTTCACTAGTGGCTTCTCTCAAGAGCATAAGTATTCTACGGTGGGTGAACAAATTACTGTTGAGCAATTGATAGAATTGAGCATAGTTATGAGGTTATCTAGGTATGATCATGTATATAGGCATCACGTCCGTGACAAGTAGATCAAAGCGATTCGCATCTACTACTATTACTCCACTCATCGACCGCTATCCAGCATGCATCTAGAGTATTAAGTTAAAAACAGAGTAACGCCTTAAGCAAGATGACATGATGTAGAGGAATAAATTCATGCAATATAATGAATACCCCATCTTGTTATCCTTGATGGCAACAATACAATACGTGCCTTGCAACTCTTTTTGTCACTGAGTAAGGACACCGCAAGATTGAACCCAAAGCCAAGCACTTCTCCCATTGCAATAACTACCAATCTAGTTGGCCAAACCACACGGATAATTCGAAGAGACTTGCAAAGATAACTCAATCATACATAAAAAAATTCAGAGAAGATTCAAATATTATTCATAGATAAGTTGGATCATAAACCCACAATTCATCGATCTCAACAAACACACCGCAAAAAGAAGATTACATCGAATAGATCTCCACAAGAGAGGGGGAGAACATTGTATTGAGATCCAAAAAGAGAGAAGAAGCCATCTAGCTACTAGCTATGGACCCAAAGGTCTGAAGAAAACTACTCACACTTCATCGGAGGGGCTATGGTGATGATGTAGAAGCCCTCCGTGGCGGATGCCCCCTCCGGCGGAGCTCCGGAACAGGCCCCAAGATGGGATCTCGTGGATACAGAAAGTTGCGGCGGTGGAATTAGGTTTTTGGGCTCCCCTCGATCATACGGGATCGTGGGTATATATAGGAGGAAGGAGTGCGTCGGTGGAGCTCGAGGGGCCCACGAGGTAGAGGCGCGCCTGTGGCGCCCCCACCTCGTGACCTCCTCGGAAGCTTCTTGGAGTAGGGTCCAAGTCTCCTGGATCACGTTCGGTGAGAAAATCACGTTCCCGAAGGTTTCATTCCGTTTGGACTCCGTTTGATATTCCGTTTCTTCGAAATACTGAAATAGGCAAAAAAACAACAATTCTGGGCAGGGCCTCCGGTTAATAGGTTAGTCCCAAAAATAATATAAAAGTGGAAAATAAAGCCCAATATAGTCCAAAACAGTAGATAAAGTAGCATGGAGCAATCAAAAATTATAGATACGTTGGAGACGTATCATTAGTTCTGATGTAAGTCTTGCTGGGTACATTTGTACTCACGTTTGCCTATTTTATGTTTTGGTAGAGAGACTTCAGTCTCA
Source organism: Aegilops speltoides (assembly GCA_021437245.1). NCBI lineage: Eukaryota > Viridiplantae > Streptophyta > Magnoliopsida > Poales > Poaceae > Aegilops > Aegilops speltoides. The sequence continues at coordinate 451,251,147 of CM038144.1, forward strand.
CTAGTAGTTTCGTGTCGACTTCGACGTTTAGCTTGTTACCTCAGCTACGATCTTGTGCCCTCGGCAGGATCTAGTAGATAGTCAGGCTTCTCAGCCTTTTTCATTTGTAGATGTCTCAGACTTTCGGACATGTTGAGCTTCCGCTTGTTCTTTGACTTGTATGCTCTGAATGTTGGGTCGTGAGACCCATGTTTGTAATATCTCGCTCCTCGGAGCCTATTGAATAAAATACTTGAGTTGTAGAGTCATGTTGTGATGCCATGTTGTATTTGCACATATCGAGCATATTGTGTGTATGTTATTGAAATGCTTGGTATGTGTGGGATCGACTATCTAGTTGTTTATCCTTAGTAGCCTCTCTTCGGAAATGTCTCCTAGTGCTTCCAATGAGCCATGGTAGCTTGCTACTGCTCCTAACACTTAGGCTGGCGGCATGTGTCCTTCTTCATTCTCGTATCATCCTTCGGGAAATGTCACGATGAATACCGAGTCTGTTAGCCGCTTCAGCCCGGTTCACCGGAGGTCTGCTAGCCAGTGCTACAGCCTGGATTCACTCGCCGATGACCGACATGTTCGATCTTTGGGTCATGGATGCTGTCCTGTAAGTTTGTGCCACTTTGGGTTTACGACTAGCCATGTCAGCCCGGGCTCCTTATCATATGGATGCTAACGATACTATCATATACGTGTGCCAAAAGGCGCAAACGGTCCCGGGAAAAAGTAAGGCGACACCCATGGGAATACCATGCATGAGGCCGCAAACTGATATGAGGTGTTACATGCTAGATCAATGTGGCATTGAGTCGGGGTCCTGACATACTTGTCCTATGTAAAGCGAACGTCAAGCGTGCGTAGAGTCGTATCTGTGGCCGATAGGACTTGAGAGAGTATTTGATCTACCTTTAGCTCCTCGTTGGGTTCGACACTCTTACCTATCGAAAGAGGCTACAACTATCCCGTATACTTGCGGGTCATCACACCCCCTGCCATAGCAAGTCATTCTCGAGGAGAATGTGATTGTGCCAGACCCTCCGGTTGTTGACCAAATGGAGGTTGAGAACAATGAGGCTGCCACAAACACTACTGAAGCCAATGACCCTGTCTTGGCTGAAGACCATGTGGAGCCTGAAGCTAATGTTGTACCTGAAGTCAATGTGAATCCTGAAGCTTCTGTGACGCTGGTCCCTACTGACGGTGTTGTTCCTCCACCAAGGCCTCACACTATGGAAATGGCCTTCAATCGTGATGGAGAGTTGGTCACAGTTCGCTGGCCAATCATGGGTCCTCCCACTACTCCTGGTCCACAGTATGACTATCATGTGGAGCAGCGACCACAAGTTCAGAAGCCAAAGCCGAGGCTTCCAAGGCTTCCAGGTGCTGCTACATCGCTAATATCATTTAGCATAAACAGCTTCAGAGCAGACAATAGCTTCTTTGACAAGGCCAAGAACCCATACTCGAAGCCAAAGATCTCTTCCGATCGATTTTGGAGCCATCAACAGTGCAGCTACTACTCCTGTGTCCTCTACAACCAAGAGCGAATCTTTCCTCACATGCGTCTTGATTGTGAAGCTATTGCTGGGTTGCCCTGTCTTGAACAAGCACTGGACTGCTTTTGGGATGCTGGTCTTCTGCAATTTGTCACTTCCAAAAAGCACTGGAATGAAGAGCTTCTCCTGCAGTTCTATGCTACTCTTCACATTCGTAGCTACAACAGGGATCCGAAGACATGGATCCTCGAGTGGATGACAGGAGATGTGCACCATGAAGCCAAAGCTCAAGACATCATAGAGCTTACCTCCCTGCCCACTCCAGGTGAATTGTATGAGCCTGATTGTCAGCGTCACAGAGAAGAACTACAGAGTATTTTTTAGAGGCATGTACCCAATATGAGTCAGATGCTCAGTATGATGAGGCCATTGCCTCAAGATGCAGAATATCCCAAGGAATTCTTCGTCAAGGACCTAGAGTACTTGCCCCGCACAGTCTATCATATACTGAGGCGTACTCTATGGCCAATCAACGGACATTCTTGCGAAGCCAAACTTGAAGGCACCATGAAGACTTTGATATTTTATATTGTCAATGCAATCAGATTCAACTCCCAGGATTTCTTCATCAGACAACTTGCTGCATCTAGGATTGATCTGTTTGGCCTGAAGTTTTATGCTCCATGGGTGATGCGCCTGATCAAACTCCATTCTTCTGTCGACTATCAGTCCTCAGCACGCAATCATCTTGTCTTTCTACCTGAGGTTGATCTGTCAGTTGAAGCCATCTACCCAGAGCCTGCCAGGGAGCCTCTATATCTTCATAATGTTGATCATCAAAGCTTCCTCAACCAATAGAAGGAGTTCATGTCCCCAATGATGCTATTCCTGCTTATCCTCTGGCTGGCAATGTGCGTATGCCTCATCGTGCAAATACCGAAGCCACTGCTAGTACAATTGCCCAAAGGCCTTGGAAGCGTTCTCGTGTACTCAATGACTGAGAGCTGCTTGTGGCTTTACATCAGAAGCAGGACAAGCACCACGACTGGCTAAAACGTCAGATGCAAAGTCTCTTGGTGGATGTCAATCGCATTCGAAACCTGGCCACCAAGAACTCATTTGTTGCCCATGAAACCTCTCGGCGGTTCTGGAAGAGCCTCACCCTACTATGTTCTGAAGACGATCTTCGCGAAGATGGCTTCACCGAGGGTTTCAAGTTTGATTTCAGGCCTCCACAACATGCAACCTGGCATCACACACCCTCACTTGAATATTCCGAGTATTCATCTTCAGCTGCAACTGTTGTTGCGAATGTCGTCGATAAAGAAGACGACGCCACTTCACCGACCATGGCTACACTGCATCTCGACACTGCATCAGGCCCTTCTGCACCACCAAACTCCAACACCGACCCTGCTCCAGCATCTGCTTCTTTTGGGAACGAGTAGATGCTCTATGTCTTCAAACCTTTTAAGGGGGAGAAGCATGGGAGTTGATAGTCTTCAAGCGGGTCCTTATGAGTGGTTGCATTATTTTGCCAAGTATTTAGAACTCCCGTCTTTTGATACATTTGGTTCTTTGAGTTGTAACACTTAAACTCGATGGCCGTCTGCTAATTTTTCTACTACTCTGTGTTGCGATGATAAATTCCGCATGAAGTCATTCTGCTGACGTCCATTTTCCATTATGCATATCATTATCTTCATTATCTACTTATATGCATAATGTATTGTCTTCACACTTTGAAGATGGCCTCCACAAAGCAAAACCTGCCATGTGCATTTGCATTCAAAAGCAAATCATTTATATGCACATCTTCAGGGGGAGCCTCGTCATATATATGAATACAATACTCACAACACTGAACTTTCACATACTTTTATCCCCGTTGAAAACTTTAACCAGTTTGTCATCAATCACCAAAAAGGGGGAGAATGTAAGTGCATCTAGTGCTACCTCTAGTTGGTTTTGGAGTATTGACGACAAACTTGGTTGAGGGACTAAAGTGTTTGTGAGAATTGCAAGATAACACAGGTAATAATCCCATATTGATTCGGTTTACCTACTAGAGACGACCCCTAAAAATGTGTGAAGACATTGAAGACAATGGTGGTCTGTGAAGATATTCACATTGAAGACTATGACATGAGGAGACATCGCATGAAGACTATGGAGTGCGAAGACATAGTTGTTTCGTAGTTTCCTTTTCTTCTTTGTTGAGACATAGGAACCACCGTACTGTTAATTGGGGTCCAAGTGAACAAAGTCAGAGTGACTAAGGTGATGCTCAACCAAATCCTATGTCTTCGAGCGAAGATAATGAGAGCGTATCATATCCAGAGGTGCATGAGTCAACTTTACTTGTAGCCCAAGTCAAGCTGCCGCGTGTGTTTGAAATCTAACGGTTGGCCACATGTCAGTTCCGTAGTGATCCAGGGTCATTTTGGACAAATCAGGTCGGGTTGCCTCCTGGCTATAAATAGCCCACCCCCTACACCATAAATTGTTGGCTGCTCAGAGTTAGTGCACGGCTTTTTTCGTTTGAGAGCAACCCACCTCCGTAGCCTTTGAGAGAGTAATCCTTGCGAGTACAAAGCCCAAAACACCCAGAGCCAAAGAGTGTTAGGCATCACTGAAGTCTTTCTGTCCGCGTGATCTGAAGACTTATTACACTTGAGGACTGTGCATCCTCCAGCCGGTTAGGTGTCGCGTTCTGAGCATCCAAGAGTCATTGTGAACTGCCAGTGAATGAAGTCTGTGAAGGTTTGGAAGTCTCCCTTGAAGACTTACCAGAGTGATTAGGCGAGGACTAAGTGTTCTTAGATCAAGGGGAATAAGGTGAAGACGCGGTCTTCTGAGTTGAATCTCAGCCTCCCTAACCAGACGTAAAGTTGTCACGGCAACTGGAACTGGTCCAACATATCCTTGTCCTCTCCGAGCAACTGGTTCCATCTTTCACCTCTCTTTACTTATAGTTTGTCTTCGTGAAGTCATTACCCATTTGTCTGATCTGGACTTCACTGAGTGAAGACTGTTTACTGTTTGGATTCATACTATCTTCCATCCTGATCCTTAGAGCATCTCCAGCCGTTGGCCCCCCAGGGGGCGCCTAAAATCGCCACACAGGCGAGCCGCGCAAAAACGGCTCTGGGCGAGTTGGTTCCCAAAGCGGCCCTGTGGCCGCCCAGATCCGTCTAATTTAAAAAAAACATTCGACAAAGTTCGGTTAAACACGGCTAAATTTCAGCAAACTTTGGCATATATCAGACATGTTCGCGGCTTACATAGCAAATTTATCTAAAAAAAGAAATCGCCGAACGCGGAGTAGTCGCCATCGTCGCCGCCACCCTCGCCGCCGCCGTCATCGTCGGCCTTCTACTCCTTGACGCGGCCGTCCCTGCTGGACCCCTACCCGGCGTCGCCATGGAGGACTGGTGGCGGCAGCGGCGGCGCGTCATCGTCATCGCTGTCGTCGAGGACGATGACGCCTCCTTCGTCGCGGCCCTGGTGGCACTGCTCGAAGCGCTGCAGGGCGGCGCACTGGCGCTCCATCTCCATCTTCAGGTAGTCCTTGCGCACCCATTTCAGGGCCGCCTCGTCGTCGAGCTCCACGTCGCCGTGCTCTGTCTTCACGGCGGGGAGCCCCGGCTCCGTTTTCACGGCCGCGAGCCCCGGCTCCATCTTTGGCTTGACGAAGCGCGGAGGAACCGACGAGGAGGCGCGTCAGCCGCCCTCGTTGATGACGATGCCGGTGCTGCGAGTGCGCCGGACGAGCGGCGTCTCCGCCGTGGGCTCAGCCTTGACACCGAGCAGCGCTGGAGAGCCGGAGGAGTGGGAAGAGGAGCGTGAGGAGGAGTGCCAGGAGGAAGACGAGGAGGGGCCGAACCTCTTGGGCATCCATTGCCCGGCGTGTCGGCGGTGGGCCGGGGCGGCCGCCAAGGGAGGGTATGCCAGCGGTGATTCGTTGCCGCCCTCAAGGTACGCCAGCACGGCCTCGAGCGTGCGGCCGGGGGCGCCCCACCACACGCGGCGACCCTCGCTGTTCTTCGTGCCGCCCACCACCAGCACACCATTGGTGGACGCCATCCTCTGCTCCTAACGGCACTCGAAGTACGCCGCCCACACCGCGTGGTTGTCGACAGCGTACTAGGGGAGGGCGGGCTGCTCTTCGGTGAGGGAGGAGCGCACGCGGTCGATCTCGGCGGCGAGGTAGGGGGTGCGCCTCGGTGTCGGGCAACGGGGGAACGTGCACTCCCCCGTTGCTGAGCCTCCACCTCGTCGGCCCGGTGCGCACACCGAGATGTTGGCCTCGAACAGAAGCCACGACTCCAAGTCGTGGAGCGAGCAGCGGCCGAAGCCGTTGGCTGCCGCCACGTCGCCGGGAAAACGCGGCCATCGGGTGTCGGAGTGAGGGAGAGAGAGGGAGAGGGAGGGCTCAGCGGCGGCGCACGGGAGAGGGAGAGCACGGCGGCTAGGGCTGATGTGGCCAGAGGCGAGGGAGGCCACCGGCTTATATAGCCGCGCCCGTGTGTACGTGTAGCGGGAGGGGAGGCGTCGCCGCGCCGCCCCGTGACGCGCCGCCAGTGAGGAATCAATGGCAAGGCTGACAGGCGGCGTCAGCGCGGCAGCCTTGGCATTGATTCCCTCGGGAACCGAGGCGATGAGGGCGACGAAGCGCCCATCTCGTGACTTCGGAGGGCCCGCGGCTGTTTTAGCCAAAACCACTCGCCGGGCCCCCAGGTAGCCGAGTTCGACTGGGTCGCCGCGCTGATTTCGCTCAAGCCGTAAAAGGATCTGAGGCGCGATCGGGCGTTTTTGGCGCGGTGCAAAAATTGCTGGGGAGGCTGCTAAGGGCGCGGCTGGAGATGCTCTTACTACCTAGCTGTTGATAGTCTTTGTGCTTTCACTTTATTGTTTACTTGACTATGGCTTGTCTAGTGTAGTCTACCTTCCACTGCATATCAATAGGTTCATTGTATTGTTTGTCTTCAAAGCATCCGTGTTCTGAAGACTTTCATAAAAATCGTCTATTCAACCCCCCCCCCCTTTAGTCGAATACTAGCACTTTCAGGTATGGTTAGTGAAAAGTATATAATTCCCTTGGATTATATTGTTGTCCTGATTAAATGATATCATGTTATTTTTAAGTGATAAGCTACCCACCGGCCATGCAGCTTTGCTGGAGAGAGCCGCGGCAAGGAGCAGCGCAGAAGGGGACCGACGGCAGCTTGCTGCGGAGGAACCCTAACTCTTGCTATCACAGGAGCGAAAGAGGAATGAGTGCTGCGAGGGGGCAGTGGGGGGTTCGCATGTCTTTTTTTGGCGTGGGGGTCAAGTGTGACAGCGGGCCTGGCAGTGGCATTCTTGATGTAATATGATCAAACAATAGTGCCATTTCGCTATACCCCTTCAGGTGTGACCCCGCCTTTTTCTCATTGTGAAGGGAAAGAGTGGTGGAAATAAGTTAAGCCGTGAGCCCAAAATGAGTTCCTTTCCCCCTAAAAAAAGAGTTCTTTCGGGCTTCCGCTTTATTTTCACAGTAACCTCCTAGAAGCGTCAAAAAATGGTCCTTATGTGGGTGGGCTAAGTTAGTCCCACCTAAACGAGGGCGTAGTAGTGATTTTTTGAAAACTTATGTGTTCAATGGATCCATAAAAAGTTTGTTCCAAAAAGGGTAATTTATAAGTTGTAGAAAAAAAATTTATGGCCCAAAAATGAAAGTGAAATGTTTTGAAATTTTGCACATACGTAATATGCATGTGTGTGTGTGTGTGTGTGTGTGTGTGTGTGTGTGTGTGTGTGTGCGCGCTGTAGAAAGTATATTTTTTTTTTTGAAACGGGCACCATGGTGCCTGTGCACAACTTGCAATTTTCACACTTATATCCACTTCCACCCGCAGCCTAAAAAAAGAGACCAGAAGGGCAACACCCCTCGGCATACTTTCATAGAAAGGCGAGAAACACAGTTGAATATTCGCACCGGCGAGGGGTCGAACCCAAGACAGGGTACCTACCACTGAGCTAGCGCTCAGCTCTATAGCATCATTTTGACGTACACGTGGACGGTCACTGTAGGTATCAACAGTGAGGCCTCCTTTGGTACATAGGATATCGAAATTATAGAAATATGAAAGTCACAGAAAATGAGATGACATGTATCTGAAATCCTATGAATATAAATATGAATAAGAAATAAGATGCCCTTTGATTCACAGCATAATATCTTTTTTTATTAAGTCTAGGTTAATAATTTTTTCTATGAAATGTGAAGCATAGGAAGAATTCCTTTATAGGAAAAGGATTCTATTCCTACGAATCAAAGGGCTCTAAAGAAATTTTTCCTATACAAATCCGATCCTATGAAATTTTTATAAAATTCCTACCAACCAAACCCAAGGAAGCCTAACCCTCAAAAAAAAAAAAACCAAAGGAAGCCTGAGTAGCGTTCGGGGCTGTTTGGTTGGAGCCCTGAGAGGAATTGCCTGGCCTGACGACTTACCTGAGGTGTGCCTGACTGCTGTTTGGTTTGAAGCCTGAAAATCTGAACGTGTGCCTGGCCTGTACTCGCATGCAGCCAATTAGCCTGGCCACCTCGCATGCAGCTTGATTAGCCTGACACAGGCCGATCGAAACGGACGCCTGGGCCTCAGGCAGATGTGGTTTGAAGCTAGTTAGCACATCTATGTTGTACTTTTTGTCCACTCAGCCATCCATTCTATTTATTTAATATTTAAGTGCTAGTCTCAGGTCAGGGATGCAACCAAACACCACATGCACAAAGCTGCCTGGCCAGGCAAAAATCCATCCTCCCACCGGCCACTCTCAGGCATCAACTTTTCTCAGGCATGAACCTCAGGACATGAACCAAACAGCCCCTTCGTCCCGCCGGCCTTTTAAGGCAAAAATCTCTGACGGGCCAGCAAGACCGGTCGGCGTGTCATTGGCCAATGCAAGATCCATCCAGGTGCGCACGCACGGGATCCGTCCAATGCGTGGATGGATATGCAACTTCTGGCATGGATGGATATACCGATGGATCATGGATGGGTCGATTCATCCGGGCAATTGCCGTGCGGGTGCACCGAAATGGGACCTTATCGATTCGTCCACGGGACATGCATGTCGCACTGCGGTAGCTCTTGAGTAGCACCGATTTGGCTGCGGTCCGCGGTGCATTCACCTGCACCTTCGCGATCGATATTGACCGGCGGTAGCACAAAACGGGCAACGCGAGTACTACGTACTATAGGATTTCATCATCTTTGAATTGAAAAAAGGCGTCCTACCTACGAATCGGCCGGCGAAGCGATCCAGCGTTGATTGTTTCACATGCATGTTTGGCCCGCCTCAAGGAATGTTTGGCCAGTCGAGTCCTCCTCTACGGAGAAAAGGAAGTACACATGTGCGCCTCGGCTCGACGGCACACGTACGGAACTCCGTACTACAGCAAGTACGGATTTACGTACGCGCTGGGCATGTATGTACAAACGGATTTATACGGGCCTTGAATCAAACTTTTCTTTCATGAACGTGGCTATAAATATTCCCACCAAAAAAACGTGGCTATAAATAAGGGGAACTCTAGGGCCACCTTTCATGAAACTATCATTCTCTTTCTCTTTCAGACGGAAATAAAACTACCATTCTCAAGAGAAGCTTTCGCCCCCGCTTTATTATACAATAAAGCAACAACTGTGGGGTTGGCCATTTTGGCTTTGAGTGCATATGCTCCCTGCATGAACAGTAAATTCAAAACAAATACTAATAAATAAATTTCAAAATTTTGATTTTTTATGTAGATGTTATTCTTAGTGTAACGAGCATGCTTGACAATTTTCATGCGAAACAGGATAGAAATGCTCCGTCGGTTAAAACGCAAAATTAAATGTAAAATTTAGAGGTAACACTCGGTGTTCAACTAGTATTTCTTGCACAGGTCCAAATGCTTAAGTTTTCCTCCTAAATTTTGCAGGTAACATTTGGGTGCAAACATCTAATGTTTTCCAAAAAAGAAAAATTAACATTTGTAAGAAACATTTTTGGTGTGCAAGAGCATATGTTCCCAAGAGGCAAACTGCATTTCCGAAGAACCACGTCCATACAACAAGAGTTCCAACTATGAGGGAAAGAAATAATAGACATGTTTAACAGTGATGTTTTGATTCCGAGTTCACGTGCACGTCGGTGAACAGTAAAATTATAAAAAAGCAAAAATACTGATTTTTTTGGCAATAAACATTGAAGAGTGTTTTATCTGCATCTAGAGTTTTTTTTGTGAATATCTGCATGTAGAGCTTGGATTCAGAAACTCCATGTGCTAGACATGTTCTACTCCCTCCGATCCATATTTGTTGTTGCTGAAATGGATGTATATAGACGTATTTCAGTGCTAGATACTCTATTTGAGTGACAATTAATATAAATCAGAAGGAGCATAGTATCATTAATATAGCAGTCTCTCGATCGCTTGTACTATACATATGTTGTTTTAGTCTTTGACACAAAAGCTAACGAGATATAGGTGTGGTGACCATTCTACGTTCATTGATCTCTTGTGGACCGTGCCCTCAGGTAAAATAACTTATGCATTTGACTCATGAAATACAAAAATGCTAAAAATATGATGAAATTGGTTATCTATTGTAAAACAACTTCCATGTATTTAGACAAAACAACAATATGGATGGATTATTGGCCCTGCTAGGGGGGGGGGGGGGCTCTGGGGAGCATATGCTCCCAGATGAACAGTGAATTCAAAATAAATAGTAAAATAAATGAATTGTGGATGTTCATGTTAGTCTAACAAGTGTGCTTAACAAATTTCATGCAAAATGACATAGCAGTGCTTCATTGGTGAAAGAAACATTAAGTGTAACATTTGGCATGTGATTTGTTTTTTTATTGCACAGGTCAAATAGCATAAGTTTTTTCACTAAAAGTTAGCATGTAGCATTTGGGTGTGACAATGAACACATCTAATTTTTTTCAAGAGATTTTGTCATTTGCAAAAAAAAAGCAGAGAGGAGCATATGCTCGCGAGAGCCGAATTGGATTTCTGCTAGTGAGCCCGGTTTCAGAAAAAATAAATCAAGAACTATATTATGAAGTCACAAAGAATTATGAAAAAACATTCACCAGTAAAAGTCTTAGTGCTTGTAAATTCTCACCTTGAAATGTTATCATTTGTGGGCTGTGCTAAAAAAGGAAATGTGTGTATCTATAGTATATCTATTGTTTGCCCTCAAAATATCCCTCAAAATCGTTATTTTTCCTACTTTATAAATAAAGTCACAGGACCAAACGGTACAAGGTGTTACAAAACCCCTCTTATAAAGAAAATAAAAAACAGACAAACAAAGAGAACAACCCAAAACAAGCACATGGAGTGCACTAATGGATACCAAGCATAGTAGACGAACCACTATGAGAAGCTTGTGCGGAAGCCGACCAAGAACAAGCCCACATCTCCCAAGAAAACCAATGGACTTCGCCTCACACCCTTGCCAGTCACCTGAGAGGGCCATGGAACGCCGACCCTGCAGGCGAGCAGAAAGGTCCGAGAATGCAACGTCGAGATCATGTGCTATGGATAGGAGGTAGACGAACCGCCGCACGTCGGAGCCAATGAAGCTTCGAGCAAAGATCCATGCCCTCCTGTAGGTGTCGATGCGTCATGACTGGAAGAGGCCTAAAATCCCCAATTTCCCCCGAAGAGGGTAACGATGCCATTGCAGCGCCGCCATCTAGTCCGGCTGACGAGGCATGGGTTTTTGCAAAATTTGAACTTCACAAACTTTGACCAAAATTTTGAGAAAATTATCTATGTATAGAATACCAATTATATATACAATATGCTACTATATTTCTCTCTAACTTGGTCAAAGTTTAAAATTTTCAATTAGCAAAAAACTACCACACACTATATTTTGGGATGAAATGACCCAGTCAGGCTCCCCAAACCAGCCACGGATGTCCGAGTGGCTGGCACCTGATCCAACAACGAGGACAAATGGGTTGCCTTCGTCCGCGAAGCGGAGGCAACGAGGAGGAGTTGGCCCTCCGCATCGCGCTGCGGCGCTCATAGGTCGACACAGGCGACATCTCTCTCTGCTCCTTCCCCCGTCGCCCGCCTGCACAGCGGGATGCCAGCACGGGCCCATCCCTGCAGTGCGCATAGCTCCACATTCTCGGTCCGCTCTGCTCTGTTGGACAGACGCCCTCCTAACGCTATGGCCGCTACTCCTCAGGGGCATCAGTGGATGCTCATGCCCGCGCCGCCGGCGACACGGACACAAACACCCAAATTGAATGCACGCATTTGTTGGGGAACGTAGTAATTTCAAAAAATTTCCTACGCACACACAAGATCATGGTGATGCATAGCAACGAGAGGGGAGAGTGTTGTCTACGTACCCTCGTAGACCGAAGCGGAAGCGTTGACGCAACGTAGAGGAAGTAGTCGTACGTCCTCCCGGTCCAACTGATCCAAGCACCGTTACTCCGGTACCTCCGAGTTCTTGACACACGTACAGCTCGATGACGCACTCCGATCTCCGATCCAGCAGAGGCGCGGGGAGGAGTTCCATCAGCACGACGGCGTGGTGACGATCTTGATGTTCACCTGTCGCAGGGCTTCGCCTAAGCACCGCTACAATATGATCGAGGTGTAATATCGTGGAGGGGGGCACCGCACACGGCTAAGGAACGATCACGATGATCAACTTGTGTGTCTGGGGTACCCCCATACCCCCGTATATAAAGGAGGGAGGGAGGAGGTGGCCGGCCTAAGGGGGGAGGCGCGCCATAGGGTGGCAAACCTACTCCAAGTAGGTTTGCCCCCCCCCCCTTTCCTATTCGGAGTAGGAGAAGGAAGGAAGAGGGGGAGAGAGGAAGGAGGGGGGCGGCCCCTTCCCAGTCGGATTGGGCTTGGGGCGCGCCTCCCTTGCTCCTTCTCCTCCTTCCACTAAGGCCTAATAAGGCCCATATACATACCGGGGGGTTCCGGTAACCTCCCGGAGCTCCGGTATATTCCCAAACTCTCCCGGAACCTTTCCGGTGTCCAAATATATCCGTCCAATATATCAATCTTTATGTCTCGACCATTTCGAGACTCCTCGTCATGTCCGTGATCACATCAGGGACTCGAACAACCTTCAAGACATCAAAATACATAAACTCATAATGAAACCGCATCGAAACCTTAAGCGTCACGGACCCTACGGTTCGAGAACAATGTAGACATGACCGAGACACGTCTCGGTCAATAATCAATAGCGGACCTGGATGCCCATATTGGTTCCTACATATTCTACGAAGATCTTTATCGGTCAAACCGCACAACAACATACGTTGTTCCCTTTGTCATCGGTATGTTACTTGCCCGAGATTCGATCGTCGGTATCAATACCTAGTTCAATCTCGTTACGGAAAGTCTCTTTACTCGTTCCGTGTCGTAATCTCATAACTAACTCATTAGTTACATGCTTGCGAGCTTATGTGATGAGTATTACCGAGAGGGCCCAGAGATACCTCTCCGACAATCGGAGTGACAAATCCTAATCTCGAATTATGCCAACCCAACATGAACCTTCTAAACACCAGAGAGCACCTTTATAATCACCCGATTCGTTGTGACGTTTGGTAGCACACAAAATGTTCTTCCGTAAACGGACTTGCACAATCTCATAGTTGCGGGAACTCTGTATAAGTCATGAAGAAAGCAATAGCGAGATACTAAATGATCAAAAGCTAGGCTAACAGGATGGGTCATGTCAATCACATCATTCTTCTAATGATGTGATCCCACTAATCAAATGACAACACATGTCTATGGTCAGGAAACATAACCATCTTTGATTAGTGAGCTAGTCAAGTAGAGGCATACTAGTGACTATAGTTTTGTCTATGTATTCACACATGTATCATGTTTCCGGATAATACAATTCTAGCATGAATAATAAACATTTATCATGATATGAGGAAATAAGTAATAACTTTATTATTGCCTCTAGGGCATATTTCCTTCAGTCTCCCACTTGCACTAGAGTCAATAATCAAGATTAGATAGTAATGATTCTAACACCCATGGAGTCTTGGTGCTGATCATGTTTTGCTCGTGAGAGAGGCTTAGTCAACGGGTCTGCAACATTCAGATCCGTATGTATCTCGCAAATCTCTATGTCTCCCACTTGGACTTGGTCCCGAATGGAATTGAAGCGTCTCTTGATGTGCTTGGTCCTCTTGTGAAATTTGGATTCCTTTGCCAAAGCAATTGCACCAGTATTGTCACAGAAGATCTTCATTGGTCCCGATGCACTAGGTATGACACCTAGATCGGAAATGAACTCCTTCATCCGACTCCTTCATTTGCTGCTTGAAGCAGCTATGTACTCCGCTTCACATGTAGATCCCGCCACGACGCTTTGTTTAGAACTGCACCAACTTACAGCTCCACCGCTTAATATAAACACGTATCCGGTTTGCGATTTAGAATCGTCCGGATCAGTGTCAAAGCTTGCATCGACGTAACCATTTATGACTAGCTCTTTGTCACCTCCATATACAAGAAACATATCCTTAGTCCTTTTCGGTATTTTAGGATGTTCTTGACCGCTGTCGATGATCCACTCTAGATTACTTTGGTACCTTCCTGCCAAGCTTATTGCTAAGCATCGTCGGTCTGGTACACAAACATTGCATACATGATAGAGCCTATGGCTGAAGCATAGGAACATTTTCATTTTCTCTATATCTTCTGCTGTGGTCGGGCATTGAGTTTGACTCAACTTCACACCTTGTAGCACAGTGCAGAATCCTTTCTTTGCACGATCCATTTTGAACTTTTTCAAAATCTTGTCAAGGTATGTGCTTTGTGAAAGTCCTATTAAGCGTCTTGATCTATCTCTATAGATCTTGATGCCCAATATGTAAGCAGCTTCACCGAGGTCTTTCATTGAAAAACTTTTATTCAAGTATCCCTTTATGCTATCCAGAAATTCTATATCATTTCCAATTAATAATATGTCATCAACATATAAAACTAGAAATGCTCAGAGCTCCCACTCACTTTCTTGTAAATCTGAGGCTTCTCCAAAAGTCTCAGATAAAACCATATGCTTTGATCACACTTTGTCAAAGTGTTTATTCCAACTCGAGATGCTTGCACCAGTCCATAAATGGAACGCTGGAGCTTGCGCACTTTGTCAGCACCTTTTGGATCAACAAAACCTTCCGGCTGCATCATATACAACTCTTCTTCTAGAAATTCATTCAAGAATGCAGTCTTGACATCCATTTGCCAAATTTCATAATCATGAAATGCAGCAATAGCCAACATGATTCGGACAGACTTAAGCATCGCTACGGGTGAGAAAGTCTCATCGTAGTCAACCCCTTGAACTTGTCGAAAACCTTTCGCAACAAGTCGAGCTTTGTAGATAGTAACATTACCATCAGCGTCAGTCTTCTTCTTAAAGATCCATTTATTCTCAATGGCCTGCCGATCATTGGGCAAGTCAACCAAAGTCCATACTTTGTTTTCATACATGGATCCCATCTCAGATTTCATGGCCTCTAGCCATTTTGCGGAATCTGGGCTCATCATCGCTTCCTCATAGTTCGTAGGTTCATCATGGTCAAGTAACATGACTACCAGAATAGGATTACC
Source organism: Aegilops speltoides (assembly GCA_021437245.1). NCBI lineage: Eukaryota > Viridiplantae > Streptophyta > Magnoliopsida > Poales > Poaceae > Aegilops > Aegilops speltoides. The sequence goes on from CM038144.1 coordinate 451,266,303, forward strand.
GTACCACTCTAGTGCGGAACTTACTCTGGTAGACCTACGAGGTTCAGCAGAAATTTGATCTGAAGTTTCATGATCAATATCATTAGCTTCCTCACTGGTTGGTGTAGTTGTCACGGGAACCGGTTCTCGTGATGAACTACCTTCCAACAAGGGAGTAGATACAGTTATCTCATCAAGTTCTACTTTCCTCCCACTCACTTCTTTCGAGAGAAATTCCTTCTCTAGAAAGGATCCATTCTTAGCAACGAATGTCTTGCCTTCGGATCTGCGATAGAAGGTGTACCCAACAGTCTCTTTTGGGTATCCTATGAAGACACATTTCTCCGATTTGGGTTCGAGCTTATCTGGTTGAAGTTTCTTCACATAAGCATCGCAGCCCCAAACTTTAAGAAACGACAACTTTGGTTTCTTGCCAAACCACAGTTCATAAGGCGTCGTCTCAACGGATTTTGATGGTGCCCTATTTAACGTGAATTTGGCCGTCTCTAAAGCATAACCCCAAAACGATAGTGGTAAATCGGTAAGAGACATCATAGATCGTACCATATCAAGTAAAGTACGATTACGACGTTCGGACACACCATTTCGTTGTGGTGTTCCAGGTGGCGTGAGTTGCGAAACTATTCCGCATTGTTTCAAATGTAAACCAAACTCGTAACTCAAATATTCTCCTCCACGATCAGATCGTAGAAACTTTATTTTCTTGTTACGATGATTTTCTACTTCACTCTGAAATTCTTTGAACTTTTCAAATGTTTCAAATTTGTGTTTCATTAAGTAGATATACCCATATCTGCTCAAATCATCTGTGAAGGTGAGAAAATAACGATATCCGCCACGAGCCTCAACATTCATCGGGTCACATACATCTGTATGTATGATTTCCAACAAATCTGTTGCTCTCTCCATAGATCCGGAGAACGGTGTTTTAGTCATCTTGCCCATGAGGTACGATTCGCAAGTACCAAGTGATTCCAGAAGTCCATCAGTATGGAGTTTCTTCATGCGTTTTACACCGATATGACCTAAACGGCAGTGCCATAAATAAGTTGCACTATCATTATCAATTCTGCATCTTTTGGCTTCTACATTATGAATATGTGTATCACTACTATCGAGATTCAATAAAAATAGACCACTCTTCAAGGGTGCATGACCATAAAAGATATTACTCATATAAATAGAACAACCATTATTCTCTGATTTAAATGAATAACCGTCTCGCATCAAACAAGATCCAGATATAATGTTCATGCTCAACGCAGGCACCAAATAACAATTATTCAGGTCTAAAACTAATCCCGATGGTAGATGTAGAGGTAGCGTGACGACCGCGATCACATCGACTTTGGAACCGTTTCCCACACGCATCGTTACCTCGTCCTTGGCCAGTGCTCGCTTATTCCGTAGTCCTGTTTGAGTTGCAAATATTAGCAATGAAACCAGATCAAATACACATGTGCTACTACGAGCTCTAGTTAGGTACACATCAATAACATGTATATCACATATACCTTTGTTCACTTTGCCATCCTTCTTATCCGCCAAATACTTGGGGCAGTTCCGCTTCGAGGACCAGTCGCTTGCGGTAGAAGCACTCGATTTCAGGCTTAGGTCCAGACTTGGGTTTCTTCTCTTGAGCAGCAACTTGCTTGCCGTTCTTTTGAAGTTCCCCTTCTTCTTCCCTTTGCCCTTCTTCTTGAAACTAGTGGTCTTATTGACCATCAACACTTGATGCTCCTTCTTGATTTCTACCTCCGCGGCTTTCAAAGATCGCGATTGTTCATCCTTGCATATTATAGTTCATCACGAAGCTCTTGTAGCTTGGTGGCGATGATTGAAGAATTCATCAATGACACTATCATCGGAAGATTAACTCCCGGTTGAATCAAGTGATTGTTATACCCGACATTCGAGTATATGTTCACCGACGAACTATTCTCCTCCATCTTGCAGCTATAGAACTTATTGGAGACTTCATATCTCTCAATCCGGGCATTTGCTTGAAATATTAACTTCAACTCCTGGAACATCTCATATGCTCCATGACGTTCAAAACGTCGTTGAAGACCCGGTTCTAAGCCGTAATGCATGGCACACTGAACTATAGAGTAGTCATCAGCTTTGCTCTGCCAGACGTTCTTAACGTCGTCAGTTGCATCAGCAGCAGGCCTGGCACCCAACGGTGCTTTAAGGACATAATTCTTCTGTGCAGCAATGAGGATAAACCTCAGATCACGGATCCAATCCGCATCATTGCTACTAACATCTTTCAATACAGTTTTCTCTAGGAACATATCAAAATAAACATATGAAAGCAACAACGCGAGCTATTGATCTACAACATAATTTGCAAAATACTACCAGGACTAAGTTCATGATAAGTTTAAGTTCAATTAATCATATTACTTAAGAACTCCCACTTAGACAGACATCTCTCTAGTCATCTAAGTGATCACGTGATCCAAATCAACAAAACCATAACCGATCATCACGTGAGATGGAGTAGTTTTCAATGGTGAACATCACTATGTTGATCATATCTACTATATGATTCACGCTCGACCTTTCGGTCTCCGTGCTCCGAGGCCATATCTGCATATGCTAGGCTCGTCAAGTTTACCTGAATATTCCGCGTGTGCAAAACTGGCTTGCACCCGTTGTAGATGGACGTAGAGCTTATCACACCCGATCATCACGTGGTGTCTGGGCACGACGAACTTTGGCAACGGTGCATACTCAGGGAGAACACTTCTTGATAATTAGTGAGAGATCATCTTAAAATGCTACCGTCAATCAAAGCAAGAATAAGATGTATAATAGATAAACATCACATGCAATCAAAATATGTGACATGATATGGCCATCATCATCTTGTGCCTTTGATCTCCATCTCCAAAGCATCGTCATGATTTCCATCATCACCGGCATGACACCATGATCTCCATCATCTTGATCTATATCAATGTGTCGTCACACGGTCGTCTCGCCAACAATTGCTCTTGCAACTATTGCTATCGCATAGTGATAAAGTAAAGCAATTATTTGGCGCTTGCATCTTATGCAATAGAGAGACAACCATAAGGCTTTTGCCAGTTGCCGATAACTTCAACAAAACATGATCATCTTATACAACAACTTATATCTCATCACGTCTTGACCATATCACATCACAACATGCCCTGCAAAAACAAGTTAGACGTCCTCTACTTTATTGTTGCAAGTTTTACGTGGCTGCTACGGGCTTAAGCAAGAACCAATCTCACCTAAGCATCAAAACCACAACGATAGTTTGTCAAGTTGATGCTGTTTTAACCTTCGCAAGGACCGGGCGTAGCCACACTCGGTTCAACTAAAGTTGGAGAAACTGACACCGCTAGTCACCGTGTGCAAAGCACGGCGGTAAACCAGTCTCGCGTAAGCGTCTGGCGTAATGTCGGTCCGGGCCGCTTCATCCAACAATACCGCCAACCAAAGTATGACATGTTTGGTAAGCGGTATGACTTATATCGCCCACAACTCACTTGTGTTCTACTCGTGCATATAACATCAAACCATAAAACCTGGCTCTGATACCACTGTTGGGGAACGTAGTAATTTCAAAAAAAATTCCTACGCACACACAAGATCATGGTGATGCATAGCAACGAGAGGGGAGAGTGTTGTCTACGTACCCTCGTAGACCGAAGCGGAAGCATTGACGCAACATAGAGGAAGTAGTCGTACGTCCTCCCGATCCAACCGATCCAAGCACCGTTACTCCGGTACCTCCGAGTTCTTGACACACGTACAGCTCGATGACGCACCCCGATCTCCGATCCAGCAGAGGCGCGGGGAGGAGTTCCGTCAGCACGACGGCGTGGTGACGATCTTGATGTTCACCTGTCGCAGGGCTTCGCCTAAGCACCGCTACAATATGACCGAGGTGTAATATCGTGGAGGGGGGCACCGCACACGGCTAAGGAACGATCACGATGATCAACTTGTGTGTCTAGGGTGCCCTCCTACCCCCGTATATAAAGGAGGGAGGGAGGAGGTGGCCGGCCCAAGGGGGGAGGCGCGCCATAGGGGGGCAAACCTACTCCAAGTAGGTTTGGCCCCCCCTTTCCTATTCGGAGTAGGAGAAGGAAGGAAGAGGGGGGGGAGAGAAGGAAAGGGGGGCCGGCCCCCTTCCCAATTCGGATTGGGCTTGGGGGAGGGGGGCGCGCCCCCTCCCTTGCTCCTTCTCCCTCCCTTCCACTAAGGCCCAATAAGGCCCATATACTTACCGGGGGGTTCCGGTAACCTCCCGGAGCTCCGGTATATTCCCAAACTCTCCCGGAACCTTTCCGGTGTCCAAATATATCCGCCCAATATATCAATCTTTATGTCTCGACCATTTCGAGACTCCTCGTCATGTCCGTGATCACATCCGGGACTCCGAACAACCTTCGGTACATCAAAATACATAAACTCATATTGAAACTGTCATCGAAACCTTAAGCGTGCGGACCCTACGGTTCGAGAACAATGTAGACATGACCGAGACATGTCTCCGGTCAATAACCAATAGCGGGACCTGGATGCCCATATTGGTTCCTACATATTCTACGAAGATCTTTATCGGTCAAACCGCACAACAACATACGTTGTTCCCTTTGTCATCGGTATGTTACTTGCCCGAGATTCGATCGTCGGTATCCAATACCTAGTTCAATCTCGTTACCGGCAAGTCTCTTTACTCGTTCCGTAATACGTAATCTCATAACTAACTCATTAGTTAAATGCTTGCAAGGCTTATGTGATGAGTATTACCGAGAGGGCCCAGAGATACCTCTCCGACAATTGGAGTGACAAATCCTAATCTCGAATTATGCCAACCCAACATGAACCTTCGGAAACACCTATAGAGCACCTTTATAATCACCCAGTTATGTTGTGACGTTTGGTAGCACACAAAGTGTTCTTCCGGTAAACGGGACTTGCACAATCTCATAGTTGCAGGAACTTTGTATAAGTCATGAAGAAAGCAATAACAGTATACTAAACGATCAAGTGCTAGGCTAACAGGATGGGTCATGTCAATCACATCATTCTTCTAATGATGTGATCCCACTAATCAAATGACAACACATGTCTATGATCAGGAAACATAACCATCTTCGATTAGTGAGCTAGTCAAGTAGAGGCATACTAGTGACTATAGTTTTGTCTATGTATTCACACATGTATCATGTTTCCGGATAATACAATTCTAGCATGAATAATAAACATTTATCATGATATGAGGAAATAAATAATAACTTTATTATTGCCTCTAGGGCATATTTCCTTCAGCATTACCCGCCGCAAGAAGTAGCGAGCTAGGGAGAGGGCGGCGTCGGCGGAAGCGATAATGCAGTCCTCCAGCCGGCTTCGTCGAAAGAATGCCAAGGACCTCTGGCTTGGTATCGAGCAATCGACGTGCGAATCACCGGAGAAGGCAGTGACAGAAGCGAGAGCGCCAAAGCTAGCGAAGCAGCAGAACCGCAGTGTTCGGATGATGGCCGGCTACATCGCCTCCTTGTCCGTCGACTCCGCCGTCACTGACGGCTCCGACGACCCCACCCTGCCGCCAATGGCTACATGGAGGGCTATTGCCACTCCTGTGTCCGGAAAGGCAAATGATCAGCGAGAAAGTGGTGAAGATACTCTGCCCTATCTGTCTTTGTTTGCATTTTTAGTAATTTTAGTTTTAGAACTATGTCCGTCAGCTGAGCTATGATGTTCTTTTGGTCCAGATTATATGGAGATGCTGTTTGTTCTATGGCGTTTATTTTTTTGATCATCTATATAGTTTCTTTCACGCTTCATGCGTAATATGGATTAAGACTTCTGGATATGAGGTCCACAGTTGTGGATGCGGCGATTTGAGAATTAACCGGCCACTGTTTATAATATAGGGTGCCGGATTTGATATATCCGACTGAAGAAGCTCTACCATGGCCTTGCTACTGCTGGTCTGCACACAATGCACTCTCAGTCTCCAAAGTCGGTCTACTTGCGAGTCGTAGCACGTGGCGATGGCATCCATACCACCCATCATCATAATAACAATCAACAATCAACAATCATGGAAAAGAATATACACTTCGATCTCATGCGATCCTGCTATAGCAGCAACCACCAAAAACGTATATTAATGTCTTTAAACTCTGCAAGAGCTGCGAGACGACGAATGGACAGTTGGACACTGGACTTGTACCCGGCTAGAGAATATAATCTTTGGTCAAGACTAGCTTAACTACGACCGTACGCGGATGGCTTGACCTCCTCAAAACCCATGTACTCAAGACTGCTGCAAGAGCTAACCTGTTTCTTGCTAGAAAACTGCATCCATACCTACTTGCTTATTTGTATATTCACTGATTAGTACTACGATCAATTATTCAAATCAGTGGGCTAGTAGTTGACTAATTACGTGATTAGAGTATGTACGTACATGACCTCCACACAGAGCTAGTACCAGCCAGGAAAGGTCTGCGAAGATATGAACAAGCGTACTAATTTAGTCCATTAGTCAGCTCCAAGCTACTACTTTTTACCTTAATTATATGTCTCTGATTTGGTCTTGCTTACGTTCTGTCTTCTGCGTTCCCTTTATATTCTATACGGTCTAGTTGCGGATTGGTCCTGAAGAAGAAATTCAAAGTTTTCTGTGAATGAACCCATGCTCTTGGCCGGCTGGTCTCTTGCTGATTTTCTGGGTCTCTTGAATCTTTTTCGAGGGACCTTCTCTATTCAATCCTGACGATTGAAGACTGATGAAGAGTATTATGCATATACATGTACAACCCGGAGGCATTCTGAGCATTATTATGTATATAGCACATGTCGAGGAATGTACACGATTTTTTCCGAAAGATTAGTGGTAATTTCTCAAGCATTAGCTAGTAAATGACATGCTTACATATGTATGATAAACTACAATTAGTTTGTTGAAGTGTGCACTGTCACAGTCAAAGAGTCATGTTTACGCTTTGCTTAGCTGTTGGTTCTTTCGTTGAAATTTTTGTAGTCAATTTGAATTCATTTCAACAAGCCCTCCACTCTGAAAACTCTGGTATTCATACTCTCTTCTGTTTTCTGTCAACGCTACTGTATGTAGTGTGTCTGTAGATACGTACAGATGCATGAAAGCTGGACTATTACACTCTCACACTTTCACACTCTCAAAGAAATATATGGTACGGTCACTATCCGTGACCATTATATATACCGCTCAAGTCAAAGAAAAGGAATGCACATGTAATATACCGCTCAAGCTAAAAAGTGCATGTACTGCTCACCATTTTCACAATCATGATTTTTGTATTTTTAGTGTAGCTCTCATCATAACGTATATCATATTCAAGTTACACACATGTATATCTGTATGAACGTGTGTGGTTTTTCCTCTTTTTTTTGAAAAATTCAAATATGATTTTCAAAATAATAATACAAGGTCCATGAAGCTCGTCCTGTGTTTAGCATTTGCGGTGGTATTACAACTAAGTTAACTATAATGAAATAGGTTTTTCACCCTGCTTTATAAATAAAGCACCAACCATGTCGAAACAAGTTATTCGAGTACGAGGATATTAACTAAAAGATCTGTTGGGACAACAGTACAAGAGATACCCAAAAGTAACCCATGACTCCTCCCTAGAGCCGAGGAATCAACTGCTAGGAGGCGCAACAGGCTGACGGCTAATCACCTGAAGACTATCCATCATGTCGCCTAGCCGGTCTCTGTCGCTCTGCCTACATTGCGGGTGCCACTGCCATCAAAGTGGAAGAACTTTGCTCTGATTGTTTGGGCTTATGTAACTGTTTTGGACGAAAAAAAAGCAAAAATCCAAACTAACAGCTTATTTGCAATTACTCACTACAGGAAAGACCTTGTATGTCGAATACCGAAAGTACTCGGTGAAGGCTGAAAAATACTTAGCAAAGCCTTTGCTGAGTGTTACACTTGGCAAAGTCCACTTGGTTGTAAGAGGATGGAAGAGGAAAGAATTGGCGTAATGTGATGTGTGTATTATTAATCCTCGAGGAAACGAAGGAAGAAACCGACGGCAGACTGACATCCCCCATGGTCGTAGCGGGAGCATCGTTGACGGTGTTGCACCACAGATGCCTTGATTGTAAAGGAAGCCTACAAGTACAAGGTGCTCAAGCAAGGTGGTAGTCCTTTGTACCAATGTAAAGGTAGTCAAGAGCATAGAGCGGTGGAGCCACAGTAGAGGTAGCTGAGCTTGTGGACATCGTGGTCGATGTTGAGGTTGGGGTTGTCGGTACAGAGGTAGCCGCACGAGAAGTCGCGCCATTTTTTTGCAGCTCGTGCATGCCTATAATCTACGCCACATAAATTACTTAGCAAGTTCGTTATACATACATACAAATCGAACTAGCCAATTTTTTCCAGTATTCCAGGATATGTTTGTAAACCTCATGATTCTAAAGTATTTTTTTTCCAAGTATTACGTACGCATTGCATATTTCAATTTACTAGTCTACATGCATATAGCTAACCCGATCATATCCATGCATCGGAAAGTGTCATGCAAATTGGTTCAGTATTTCGAGGTAAATGTACTGAATTGTCAGCTGTACGTGGCATACATATATTTCTGCAATGATCGCACAAAATTAATACTATACAGGATTATATACGGGCGACTCGGGGGCTTCCAACCCTAGGAACCGCCGCCGCCCTCTCCTTCTCCCCTCCTCGCGCCGCCGCCGGGTGACGCCGCCGGGTGAAACCCACGTGGCAGACGGCGGCGGCTGGGGCTCTCCCTCTCCCGTCTCCCCTTCTTCCGCGGGCGGCGGATCTAGGCGGCAGGCGGCGGTGGCCTGCGGCGCTCGCGGTTTGGCGCGAGTGGCGAACCTCGGCGAAGCGGTGGCGGGCGTGGGAGCGCAGCGGCGAGCCTCGGCGGCGGTGGCGGCTGCTGCTGGGCTGACTCGGGCGGCGGCGCGCGGATCTGATCCTGTGGGCGCGGCCTCGGCCTCCCCTGCTCGGCCGGCGGGTCTCGGTGGGAGGGCTTCTCCATGCTGAGATCTGGCAAGCGGGATCATCCTGATCCTGGCAAGGACGGCGGTGACCCGTGCACGAGAGATGGATGTCTTCGATCAGATCTAGTTGAAAACCTGCTATTGGCTATTGCCAAGGCCGGCGATGGCGACGCTGTCTGCGTCATGCCCTTCCTGAAGGCATCGCCGTAGAGTAGTTCAAGGCCACTCTCTGCTACCTCCGGGGGAAACCCTAGATCAATAGATGGGATGACGGTGGCTCTCTGGTGTCGTTTCCCCCTGGGGGCGTCATTCTTGGAGGTGCACAAGGACCCGAGGGACTAGAGGACGGAGACTTTGGTGGAGCGGTGCTTCATCTTACACATTGATGGTGGCGGATCTCGGCGGCATGGTGTTGTGGAAACTCGGCGTCTGATGCGCGGAGATGGACTCGTGCAGGAGGAGGAAGCTGTCTGGCGTCATGAGGGCGTCGATGGCAGAGTGGCCAGCCTCAATATGATCTGAAGACGGACCCGTGGAAGATGGCGGCGACGACACACGAGTGCGTCTGACCGGATTGTGCCCCAGACCCGGTATGTGGCTTGGCTGGGGCTTCCGAATATGTTTCGGCTTCCGGCTTTTGATGTTAGGCTTAGGTGAGTGGTTCGGGTAGTGGCCCAGCTAGCACCCCTTCATCATTTTGGATAGGAGTAGCGGCATGTGTTGCCAAGATGGTGGTTTCAGGCACATTGTTGTAATACTTTGTAAGGTCGTCGAGAATAATCAATAAAGTGGCCGTATGCATCTCCCAGATGCAGAGGCCGGGGGTCATCCTCCTTTTCTAAAAAAAAGGATTATATACGCCACTGATAAATCGTAATCCACCTAATCTCGCATGTATTCAAGCAACAACTATACCAAATATAATCATTACGGATCATGTGGCCGACATATATTCGTTAATGCATGTATCAGAAACGATCACTAACCTAATCAGTGTACTAATTGTATATACGGTCCACGCCGAGGTCAAAGCTAGCTCAAATTGAAGACACGGTCTTCAGAGAAAGTTCAGATGCAACATACGCTTGCTGCTCGACCTAATCCCCGGTTTTCTTAATTATGCCTGGCTGTATGCATATGCGTGTTAAGGTCAGCCCTATCGAGTCTCTTTGTTGGTTTTTGGAGTTCATAAGCAGTGGACATACATACATGCACATTAATTGTGTACTCTCAATCCTCGTAAAAAAACAAATTGTGTACTCTCTATACAATGACCCGGCAGCTAATCATGTTGGTTTGGTGTATATCGATCTCACACATAATAATAATCAGGGGCGATTAAATTATTGAATACATGTGTAGCTTTATGGGTCTGAAATAGTGTGAAAAGCTACACATAAGTAATTTCTTTTCCTTGGTGGGATCATCTTGAAATAGAAAAGAATGTGGGTATTATACAAGCGAAGGCCCCCGCCCCAAAAAAAGAATTGATACCTAGCTACGGCACTGACGTGGAATGTGTAGCAAAATTCAAATTAGGAAAATGGACCGAGTTCTTTATGGTTTACTACTAGGTTCTACTAGTTCACAAGAGTTGCAGGAGTTTCAGCAAAGTAGTTGGATTTATCCCTAGAAAAGTACCACTGCTTGTATTGAAGTTTTCAAGTTGTTTTCTCCTTCCATCAGAGTCCGCGAAGCTTCTAGCGCGAGACAACACTTTACCGTAAACATACATTTTCAAGCTAGTATTTAGACTGCAAAATTCGAAAGCATAGCTAGGTATATGTTCGCTAGTTATTGGTGGACGTGTGAAGGTTGGATTCTTCCGATCTACGCTACTCTTCATCGTTGACGGCTGTTGTTCTGGTGCCCTGGTTCTATGGTGCCTTAGGGCATCTCCAGCCGCGCCCCCAAGAAGGCCTCCCCAGGCGTTTTTTCGCGCGGCGCGCAAAAACGGCCATCCGCGCCCAGAGCCCGATTTTCGCGGCTTGGGCGAAAACAGCGCCACGGACCCAGCCGAATCCGGCGCTCTGGGGCGCTTCGAAGCGCCGGCGAAGTTTTTTGGCGCGAAGAAACCGCGGGCCCGACGCGTCAGCGACTAGTTTGCTTCTCGGCCCTTCGTCGTCCTCATCGCCTCGTTTCCCGCGGCGAATCAATGCCAAAGCTGCCGCGCTGCCGCGCCGGTCAGCCTGCGCCATTGATGCTCACGGGCGGCGCAGTGAAGCCGGACGACGCGCGTCCCCTCGCCCTCGCCTCGCCCGCCACGTGTACGCACGGTGCCACGCGTGAGGGCGGCGCGTCGGCCTATATATGCCGCGCCCCGGCGCACTCGGCCGCTCACACTCTCCTTCCGCCGTCGCTCCTTCCCCTCGCGATCGCTCCTTCCTCCTCTCCTCTCCTCCAATGGCCGCGTTTCCCGAGCGGCAGCGGGCGGCGAACGGCGGCGCCGCCCTCTCCATGAAGACGAGGCTCGCCTCTACGAGGCCGAGTACCGGTCCCACCGGACATGCAGAGTGCGGGCGTGGAGGATCACGCCGGCGGCGTGCGGTGCCCCGGTGCCCTCGGCGCGGTGCGGCGCGCGGAGATCGCCCGCATCAGGTTGAATCTGCCTCCTGCGGCGAGGGATTCGCCGCGGTACGCCCCCGACAGCTCGCTATGGGAGCCCTATTTTCGTCACCGTCACGCCCAGCAGCTCGAGGCCACCAACGGCGTCGTGCCCTCCGGCAGTCAGAACTCCGCCGGCGGCGTCGATGGTGGGCGTGCGGGCGCCGCACGCTGACGCCGTCCTCGAGTACATCGAGGGCGGCAACACGCCGCGCCTCGAGTACCCAGCCCCCTCCTTTTCACGCCGCCGGGGAAGCTCCTGGACCCCGAGGCGCATGGAGACCGGCGGGTCCTCCTCTTCGTCCGGCGGCTCGCCTCGCCTCTGCCCGTCAGCCGGAGCCCAGACACACTGTGGCGCGCGCCCGAGCTCCGGCGTTAAGACGGCGCCCGTCAGCCGGAGCCCCGCCGCCGCTTCGCCCTCGCCGAGCCCAAGCCGGAGCCCGCCTCGTCGAGCCCAAGAAGGAGCCCGCCTCCCGCGAGTACGAGAGATAGCCCGCGCGCTTCTCCGACGAGGACGCCATCGCGGTGGCGCGGAGGACTACCTCCGCGAGAGATCACAGCGCAGCGGGCCTCGAGAAATCGCCGCCCAAGCGCTGGCGCGAGGACGAGCACGGCGTCGTGATCCTCGACAGCGACGACGACGACGACGTCGCCGGGCCTTCCAACCCGCCGCGCCAACCGGGGGAGGGGTGCAGCAGGGACGGCGGAGGCGAGGGCGGCAGCGGCGACGACGACGACGACGACAACGACGGCGGCGACTACACGCGGTTCTACAGCCTCCTCGGCATGTAGACGCGCGGGCGGCGAGGGAGACGGCGGGATTAGCCCGCATTTTTTTATTTTTTTGTAAAATATGTTTATGTTTGAACGAAGTCGCCGAAGTTTGCTATGTTTATGTCGTGTTTGCGCCGTGTTTGTGCCGTTTTCGAATTTTTTGAAGTACCATGGGCGCCGCGACTGGGGGGCATCACGCCCCCAGTGCGCCGTTAGCGCCGGTGCGCCTCCAGGGGGCGATTTTTTGGCCCTCCTGGGGGGCCAACGGCTGGAGATGCCCTTAGGAAGACGAATTCCTGACTGTCTACCATAATCAGTTTTGCCCGGCTCCAGCGAGGGAAGGGCGCTGACGGCGGCGTGCCTTCGGCTCGCTTCAATGCTTGTAGTCGTCGCTAGATGCTCTACAGATCTGGATGAATTTTTTATTATTTTTGGTGACCGTTGTACTGCCATGATTGAAGATAAATAGACCATAAATTTTTGCGAAATAAGTGGATCTCCTAGTTTCAGTGTCGAAAAGACCAGTTGCTTATTTGTTTTTTAGGGAGCTCTAGCTTATTTTTTAACTGTAGGATATACTATAGTTTGTGCATGGAGACCCAAATGAGATTAAATTTAAATTTATTTCTCACTAGCGACCATGCATCATTTCTTTTTTCCGCGGTAAGAGATCAAATTTATTTCTCACTGAGATATTCAATTTATTTCTCACTGGTTTACTTACTTCTCACTGAGCACATGTATTTTGTGGAATTAATCGGCCGAGAGCAAAAAACATTGTGCGCCGTATTGGTTTTGGTTTGCTGCTTCCATACGGCGGTGACAGGGAAAGAATAGTCCGCATGCAGCTAGCTAGCGCGGATGAAACGACGCGACAGGACGTGGCAACAACCAAATTAAAGGTCATGCTAGATAGGGCTGAAAGGAACATTCAGCTGGCGACGGGCAGGACATGGGAGATATATTCAGCCATGCATGTAGGCACGGTCGATATCGTTGGCCTCCGTCCGGGTTACACACACCCCTTTCCTTGTTCCCCGGTCCAAAGCTACGTACGCTTAAGTTTCTCCCGATCCAGATGATCAGCAGAACGAGATGGAGGGGCCGGCTTGACACGGTCATGCATGCATGCATGAGTGAACCCATGATAAAAAAAATGTCATGTGGCCGAAAAGGACATGGCCAGTTTACGGTCGGTGTTTCTGAGGTGATCAAGTGTAGCACCTATACAGTACGTACGTGCGTTTAGATTATTAGTTTTTCTTAAGAATGAAATTTTGTAACATCCAATGTATGGGTGTTGCCGAGTCAGTGCATGCATGCATAAGGGTGGACAGGGGAGTACCAGGTACATCTTCCATGGTGCAGAGGACATGAGGTCCAAATTCCTTCTCATTGATAAATTTCATGTGTATGTATATTGTTTAAGGATTGCCTCTTTGTAGGTCGGCCAAAAAAAATTTAAATTTCAAGGTACATCTTCCATGGTGCAGAGGACACCAGGTCCAAATTCCTTCTCATTGATAATTTCATGTGTATGTATAATGTTTATGGATTGTCTCCTTGTAAGTCGCCCAAAACAATTGAATTTCAATCCAACAGTCACCTCCATTTTTCTCCTACAGCGAGCCCATCTCTTTCTCCACCCCTGCCTCTCCTCCGCTGGTGATGCCGCGGCGAGCCACATTGTTCCTGTCTCTGACAAGCTCTACCAATCTTAAGTTCGGCACGGTCTAAGCCAAGTTGCATAAAATGAAAACCACCCCATCCCTCCCTCAAACATGTGAACCCTCTTTCTTTGCTACACGAGCGATGCCACTATGCCCCCATCTCCGGCTAAGCCTTAATGAGGCCTCGCCGGGGACGCTGCGACCAACTGCGTCATTCCTGCCTCGGCATCGCTTCTCTGCTCTCTTATGCGTCGACACCATCCAGGCCTTGTTGCTCTGCGCCGCTCTCCTTTCTTCTTCACATAAATTGACTTACCCAAAATTTGATTGCGTGCAACTTGTGAATAGCCCATGGTTAATGTTTAACACCCCAACTCAAAGTTTTCCTAGACGGTAGTCGCCTGAATTTTGTATTTGGGCAGTCGATCGGTGGAGAAGGAAGCATGCGACAGCGGGTAGCACCGAGGTTGTCCCCGGTGGCGCCCACGCGAGTGATATCAAGGCCCGAGTATTGAACTCATTCTCCAACTAGTGACTCCAAAAGTCTGAACCGATGAAGAGAGACACACAATACCATGTCTTAACACCGGGGACGCTGGCAAGGTCTCGGCCAGGAACGAGCTGTAGTGGGCAAAGACAAGTAAGAAACTTGCCGATATGGGGTGGAGGGTGTAGGAATCACCGGTTTAGAGCGATGGCTAGGGAGGGGAGGGTGGGGCAGCGAGGCTGGCCCCGGAGCGCCGCAAGCCGTATACGCCGAAGTCTGTCGGGTTGGCCGGTGGTTCATGAGGCAGTTGCGGAAGAAGATAAACAAGAAGGCAAAAGGTTGAAAAAGGCCATATGTCCATTTGTTCTGCATCAGACGGGCCAAATACAAATCTTACCCAAATTATTTTTTCAGTCAACTTCCCTAGCCAGTCCTTTTGATGTTATAAAATTTTGTTTGGCACCCACATCTTGAAGTGACAAACATAGTGGAAATTTATACTGGAGAGGATTTGTGGCATGCAGGTCTCACGGTAAGCAGTACCTCAGACGTGCTTTTATTTTTGGCTTTTGATTTTCAATATTTTATATTTTTTGTACAAAAGTCCAAATTGAGCTATGTTTTCATATTCATGTTTAATTTCTCGTGACGATGTCTTTCAAATAAGATCAATTTTGAATATGTTATGATGAATTTTAAAAATAAATGTCAAGTTTGAACTATTAAAACTTAGTACGCAGAAACAATAATATCAGGATTTTTTTTCCTACAACCGACAAAAAACATATTAATAATTTATTATGAAACTGGTTAAAAGCTAGTGAGAAAATTGCAAGTTTTAAATAAAAACTCATAAGTTTCAACAACCGAAGCTTAAAATTTATTATGTCCTTGTGCGGATTCAATTATTTCACGAATCGCGAGGCAATCGAGAGGCCGGGCTCGGCTTGGCAGGTGCGTGCGCCTGCAAATTTGCGAATTTTATACGGGTCATTTTCTTTCTAGGTGGGTGGTAGATGGTGTCGTGCATCGTTTTTCTCTCAAAGGCATTGGTGTGCGTCTGCATGCATTTCTTCTCTCTCTACGTTTCCGTACGATTTCTAAGAGACACAGTGGAAAGCTCACATGCTCAACAGCCCCATGCTAGCATCCCTGACCCTATAAATACACCAGGCCTCGCCCTTGTCGACACCAACACATACAAAGCTCAACAGCGCCTCCAGCTCTAGCTCTAGCTCCCTCGAAGCCTCCTTCGCGTGCAAGAAGCAGCTCTCTCTCTCGCAGCCTCCTACGCCCGCAAGAAGCACCCACAGTGCACACACATCCATCGATCACCTCGATCACCACACACACACATCCAGTTCCATCCAACACCTCGGGTAGACGATGGCCATGGCGCAAGGACAAGGGGCACGGACCACGAGGGAGGCCGTGCCCCCGGTGTCCCGTGTGGCCATCATCGGCGGCGGGATCAGCGGCCTGGCCGCGGCGAAGCAGATGGCGGCCTACGACCCCGTCGTGTTCGAGGCGACGCCGTCCGTCGGTGGGGTGTGGAAGCACTGCGTCTACCGCACCACGCGGCTGCAGACGCCCCGCCCGGACTACGAGTTTTCCGACTACTCCTGGAAGAACCGCGACGACCCTTCCTTCCCGACCCACACCGAGATCGTCGACTACCTCGAGGGCTACGCCGACGAGTTCGACCTCTGGCGCTACATCTCGTTCGGGTCCAAGGTGGTGGACATCAAGTTCCTTGGCGGCGCCGAGGCCGGGTTCACCGAGCTGTGGAGCGGCACCGGCAAGGATCCGCTCCGTGGCAAGCCCATGTGGGAGGTCGGCATCGTCACCGGCGACTCCAACACCGTTCAGGTACCATATATACTTTGACATGTCTTGCATGCTTGTTTCGAGATACTTAGCACCAGTTCAGATCAATTCAATTGATCTCACGCGCATATTTTGCCACGGAAATGTGCAGTATTACAAGTTCGAGTTCGTGGTGATGTGCACGGGTAAGTACGGCGACGTGCCGCGGATGCCGGTGTTCCCGCCGGGGAAGGGGCCGGAGGTGTTCAAGGGGACAATGATGCACTCGCTGGACTATTGCAAGCTGAGCGAAGAGGAGACCGTTGAGCTGATGAGAGGCAAGAAGGTTGTGGTGGTTGGGTACAAGAAGAGCGCTATCGATCTAGCTAACGAATGTGCTCAGGCAAACCAAGGTGCGTAAAAGCATACTCCTAGCTATGCATAGGAAAGACTTAACATGGTTTGAATAAAAATTCAACATGGAACCACGCAGATAAGCTATCGCACTCGTGTAAACGCGTGTATCCGACTAGCAAAAAGAACATGCTAAGCTTGTTCACACAGAGCTGAACAAAACAAAAACAGGATACTGATAAATATTGTGGAAGCGTCCCATCATTCGATGAAGTTGATGTCTGAATAATGCATACCATATTTGGTCACATGTGGCTTGGCAATTTGGGTGAGTCGGATACTATGGTCCAGAAAAGGTCACTCTTGTCTTGACCCCTCGCACACTTAATCCGCATCTAGTATGTATAATTCTAGCCTAGACAGTTTAGCTAGCCTAGACTAGACAGTGGATGCCTAGGTAGGTCTCTTGCATTTACAAGTTCAAAGTACACTAGACGCAATCAGTACGCATACCGCCTTGACTTTTACCGCATGAGCAATTTATACGCGTCACTCAATCATATATGTACCAAAGTGTTTGCATGTTTGACCAGTAGTTGCAGATTTGCAACAAAGATTATCTGCCGTTCCAACCGAACCTTCCAAACTAATTGTTCGCATCCATGACTGGTAGTTAGCTTCCTTAAAACAAAATACTCCCTCCGAATTCATATTTGTTGTCTCTGATTTAGTATGCTTTTATACTAAATTGGCAGCAGAAGCATATGGAAGGATTGACAATCTGTCGCGGAAACAAGAACCGTTTGATATGGATCGATCGATTAACCGGTCGCGTTTGGTTGTTTGTTTGCAGGTGAGGGAGGGCAGGCGTGCACGATGCTGGTACGGACCCTGCACTGGGTGGTGCCATCCTACTCCATCTGGGGCTTGCCATTCTCCATGTTCTACTCCACACGCTTGTCTCAGCTCTTCTACGAGCGGCCCAACCAAGGGTTCTTCCGATCCCTCCTCTGCCGCCTCATGAGCCCACTGGTATGTGTACGTCAGAATTCATCTCACAGCGTGAAACTTGTACATGATACACATGCACGTATATAGGGAAGTACGGAGTATGACCGTGTTAACATATGCACGTGTGCATGCTCAAGACCATGCATGCATATCACAATCTGACAGCAACGTGGTGTGGTTTGAATTTTGGTGGTGCAGAGGGCAGGGGTGTCGAAGTTCATCGAGTCGTACCTGTCATGGAAGCTGCCGCTGGGAAAGTACGGGCTGACGCCGGACCACCCCTTCGTCGAGGACTACGCCAGCTGCCAAATGGCCATCCTCCCGGAGGGCTTCTTCGACATGGCGGACCGCGGCCTCGTCCGCTTCCAGAGGGCCTCCGCCGGCTGGTGCTTCTCCGAGAACGGCGTGGTCCTCGACGACGGCACCAAGGTGGAGGCCGATCTCGTCTTCCTCGCCACCGGCTTCGAGGGCAAGGACAAGCTCCGCGAGGTCCTGCCAAAGCCCTTCCGCGACCTCGTCGTCGGCAAGTCTTCCATGATGCCGCTCTACCGGTACGTGTAAACGTTGCGTTTATCTTTTGCTCCAACATACGTATATGAATCGATCAACGCTGACGTGCAATTTATTTTTGGTAGTGGCACGATCCACCCGCTGATCCCCAACATGGCGTTCGTGGGGTTCGTGGAGAGCGTGTCGAACCTGCACACGTCGGAGCTGCGGTGCCGGTGGCTGTCGGGGCTGCTGGAGGGGCGGTTCGAGCTGCCGTCCGTGAAGGCCATGATGGGGCACGTCGCCGGCGAGGCCGACGCCATGCGCCGCACCACGCGGTTCTACCGCCGCCACTGCATCTCCACCTACAGCATCCACGACAGCGACGGCATGTGCGCCGACCTGGGCTCCGCCATGCTCCGCAAGGCCAACTGGATCGCCGAGCTCTTCGCGCCATACAACAACAAGGACTACAAGGAGCAGTAACTCATACGTACGCGTAGTACAACCTCCGCATCAATACACGCGGCCGAGTACGTACGCAAGGCCGGTATAATACGTTCTTTTAGTAAAAAAAAAATACACCTATACGTGATTCCATAGGTAACTTATAATATCGATCGCTAACAAGAATATATGTATACATACATGTACCTAATAATATTCGTTATTCCTGTACACATATATAGTAGTACTACAGTGTGTAAGTCCTTGGGGATCGATGATGACTAATAGTCAAGGGACTAGGTCATGCATGATAATTATATCAAGTGTCATGTGAATCGAAGAAGCGTTTGGTTAAGGACTCGCGACCTCGATCGAGGAGGTCTCGTCTCGCCCGCGACCACAAGATCGATGGAGCGATCTCAGGGGAATATTCCAACTGTCGAGGAGCATGTAGACTGCAGTCGGTCCTTGTGTGATTACTTAAACTACTGTAGAATACTATGGTTCATCATGTACGCCCCCCTGTAATTCATTTTTTCCTTGTCGATGTAACTATTGGATATGTGAGCATGCAATGAAATTCCTCATTTCGTTTATGTTCTGCTGCAAATGACATTCTGGTTCATGCTTGTTTGAGGGTTTCCTTTTAGAGAAAAGGCCGAGGCCCGACGTTAAATAAAGCCATCAGGCAATGAGAGTCACACCCAAGCAGCCAATACAGACAGAGTATCAGCCATCAACAAAAGAGAAAGGCCACAACCGGCAAGAAGGCGCGCAGGCCAGGAAATAACCCAAAAAGGACAATCGAACTGGAAGGAGGAAGGCTCGACATCAGCAGCAATATCTAGGACGCCCTAGCCCGATCACTCATGGAGACAGAGATAGCCGTCACGCGTAAACAATCGATGAGGGTCTCCGTTGCCGCCTTATCAGCCTCCTTAATCAGAGATTTCCATTGCTGCAAAAACATGGATAATTCAAACATCACATTAACCGCCAAACTAGGGAACACATATTCAATCGTAAACTTGTTCCTAGTAGTCCGCAGGGTCCGGCACATGGCTGAGAAACCGAACCAGAACAACCTCTTTGACTAACCAGACAAAATGGCCGCAAGAAGGCGGAAAGCAGAGAAATTAGCAGGGGCCAGGAGACACCCAACCATTCCCTGAGGCAGCTTCAAAGCAGAGAAACCAGCGGATAGCAGAAAAGGATGTGGTCAGTATCATTTAAGTTCCCGCAAAGGGAGCAAAATCCGGAGCCTGGACCTTGCCGTTTCTTGATCTGATCAGCGGCGGGCAAAAAGCCCCTCATAGCCTGCCACATGAAAATTCTGATCTTTGGAGGCACTCTAGCCGACCAAATGGGCTTGAACTTGGACATCTTAGGACCAGTCGACAGAACACGATAACAGGACTTAACAGAAAAGTGACCAGAGGCAGAATGAGGCCAAGAGACCTCATCCTGAGCCTCCGAGGGCACGGGGAAGATAGCAGCAAGGCGATGCCAATCTTCCAACTCTTTAGGAGACAGGATCCGACGAAAAACCAGATCCCAACCACTAGCCGCGAACTCCGCGATGGAGGCAGAAGAAGACGAAAGGAAAGAAAAAAGCACAGGGAAGGAAAGCGCTAGGGGGCCATCCCCCACCCACCAAACCAGCCAAAACCGAACAAGAAGTCCATTACCAACCGAGAACTTCACCAGAGACTTGAACTCGTCACGGGGCAGCAAGAGTTGGTGCCAAAATTGGGAAACCGAGTAATCTGAGCCATGGTGTGCCAAAAGAGTATGTGAAGACGGGAAGTATTTAGCTTTAAGGATATGTATCCAAAGAGACTCGGAATGAGAGCTAAGAATCCTCCACCACCATCTAAGGATCAAACATTTGTTCATAGTAGAAGTATTGACGATCCCCAAACCCCCATGATCCTTGGGTTTACACATAAGCTTCCACTTGTCAAGCCTGTATTTCTTTTTTGTTGTCCGTGGTGTTCCAGTAAAAGCTACTCCTATGTTTGTCAAAGCCAGCATGGATCCCCTCCGGAAGGCGATAGAAACCCATCGGAAACATGGGAAGGGAAGACATGCAAGCATTGATCAGGGACACCCTGCCGGACGTAGAGTTATATTGGCTCCTCCAGGGCAGCACCCTGTTGCCCACCTTAGAAACCGAGAACATGAAATCCTTAGATAGAAGCTTAAGGGCGCAGATTGGCATCCCAAGATATTTGAAAGGGAAAGAACCAAGGGAGCAATTGAAAAGGTCAGCCACCTATTTAGCCTCCACATGGGATGCACCCAGAACAAGGACCTCACTTTCCAAAAAATTAATTTTGAGGCCACACATCTCTTCAAAGCAAAGCACCAGGAATCTAAGGTTAGCCAGGCAACGATCATTGTTTTGGACTAGAATAATGGTATCATCTGCGTACTAAAGATGGGAGATACCAGCAGGCAGAAGATTAGAGCAAACCAGGAGAATATGGCCCGAGGCAGTAGCCCTATTAAGAATGCAGGAGAAGGCATCAGCGATAAAATTAAAGAGGAGAGGGGAGACGGGGTCACCCTGCCTGAGACCCTTATCATTTTTGAAATAAGGGGTAACCAAGCCATTCACTGAGATAGCAGTGTGGCGCCCGCACACCAGCTGCGTAACGCGGTGCACATATGAACTTTCAAAGCCCTTAGCAAGAAGAACATCGCGAAGAAATGACCAGTTGACCGAGTCGTAAGCCTTTTCAAAGTCCAATTTCAGCACTACCACATTGCAACCATTAGAATTAAGGCGACGAAGGATTTTATGCAGGCTTGAGAACCCATCTAGTAGGAAGCGACCTTTCATAAGGCGGATTGCTGGGGGCCAATAATCTTGTGGGCCACAGGAGAAAGACGGTTAGCAAAGCCCTTAGAAGGGAACTTGGCAATGTTATCGATGAGCGCAATTGGTCTAAAAAGCATAATCGAGTCGGCCCCTTTCACCTTGGGGAGGAGAGAAATAACCGCATAGTTTAGTCTAGAAATATCCACCATACCCAAGCAGAAACCAGCAATGATAGCGTAGATGAGGAATTTGAGAACTGGCTAGAATTTCTTGAAGGAGATAGAAAGCCCATCCGGTCTAGGAGTAGAATTAGATTTGAAGAGGAGACCACCAAGTCAATTTCCTCATGGGAGAGAGGGATCGAAAGCATTACATTATCATCCTCAAATACCCTGTCATTGAGTGCCCACAGGTCCAGAGAGTGAAGGAAATATGCCCTAGAGGCAATAATAAAGTTATTATTTATTTCCTCATATCATGATAAATATTTATTATTCATGCTAGAATTGTATTACTCGGAAACATAATACATGTGTGAATACATACACAAACAGAGTGTCACTAGTATGCCTCTACTTGACTAGCTCGTGAATCAAAGATGGTTAAGTTTCCTGACCATAGACATGAGTAGTCATTTGATTAACGGGATCACATCATTAGGAGAATGATGTGATTGACTTGACCCATTCCATTAGCTTAGCACTTGATCGTTTAGTATGTTGCCATTACTTTCTTCATGACTTATACATGTTCCTATGACTATGAGATTATGTAACTCCCGCTTACCAGAGGAACACTTTGTGTGCTACCAAACGTCACAACGTAATTGGGTGATTATAAATGTGCTCTACAGGTGTCTCCGAAGGTACTTGTTGAGTTGACGTATTTCGAGATTAGAATTTGTCACTCCGATTGTCGGAGAGGTATCTCTGGGCCCTCTCGGTAATGCACATCACTATAAGCCTTGCAAGCAATGTAGCTAATGAGTTAGTTACGGGATGATGCATTACGTAACGAGTAAAGAGACTTGCCGGTAACGAGATTGAACTAGGTATTGAGATACCGACGATCGAATCTCGGGCAAGTAACATACCGATGACAAAGGGGACAATGTATGTTGTTATGCGGTTTGACCGATAAAGATCTTCATAGAATATGTGGGAGCCAATATGAGCATCCAGGTTCTGCTATTGGTTATTGACTGGAGACGTGTCTCGGTCATGTCTACATAGTTCTTGAATCCGTAGGGTCCGCACGCTTAAAGCTAGATGATGGTTATATTACGAGTTTATATGTTTTGATGTACTGAAGGTAGTTTGGAGTCCCGGATGTGATCACGGACATGACGAGAAATCTCGAAATGGTCGAGACATAAAGATCGATATATTGGACGACTATATTTGGACACCGGAATGGTTCCGAGTGAGATTGGGACAATACCGGAGCTCCGGGAGGTTATCGGAACCCCCCGCGAGGTATATGGGCCTTAATGGGCTTTAGTGGAAAGGAGGGGAAAGAAGCAAGGGAGGGGGCGCCCCCCCTCCCCAAGCCCAATCCGAATTGGGAGGGGGGCCGGGTATCGGTGTCAAAACCGGCGGATCTCGGGTAGGGGGTCCCGAACTGTGCGTCTAGGCGGATGGTAACAGGAGACAAGGGACACGATGTTTTACCCGGGTTCGGGCCCTCTTGATGGAGGTAAAACCCTACGTCCTGCTTGATTAATATTGATGATATGGGTAGTACAAGAGTGGATCTACCACGAGATCAAGGAGGCTAAACCCTAGAGCTAGCCTATGGTATGATTGTTGTAATGTATGTTGTGTCCTACGGACTAAAGCCCTCCGGTTTATATAGACACTGGAGAAGGCTAGGGTTACACAGAGTCGGTTAAAATGGTAGGAGATCTACATATCCGTATCGCCAAGCTTGCCTTCCACGCCAAGGAAAGTCCCCTTCGGACACGGGACGGAGTCTTCAATCTTGTATCTTCGTAGTCTTGGAGTCCGGCGGACGATGATAGTCCGGCTGTCCGGACACCCCCTAGTCCAGGACTCCCTCAGTATCCCCTGAACCAGGCTTCAACGACGATAAGTCTGGTGCGCATAATGTTCGGCGTTGCAAGGTGGGTTCCTCCTTTGAATAATCCAGAGAAGATCATGAACACCAGGATTGTGTCCGGCTCTGCAAAATAAATTCCACATTCCCCCGTAGAGAGAATAAAATGTACACAAGTCCAGTCTGCTGACGTAATTTGCGGCATGACATCACACCGCTACCAAGCCTTTACTTGAATCGTTTTTTATTATACCACCTCAGCACGTTTAGCGAAGCGGTTTCCTTGGCACGTCTTGTCGAAGCAGAGATCGTGTTCCCCTTATTCCGGGATTCTCATTAATACAAGCGTGGGTAACCCAACCGTGCCCGTCGCCACGCCTCCTCTATCGAAGGCGAATCCCGAACGGTCACAGAGACGGCTCTTGGTATTTTCCCCCTTTATAAGAGGACCAAGGCTCGTGTCTTTTCTTCAATCTTCCATCGAATCTTCTTCTTGCTTCAAGTTCCAACACACAGAGCCCCAGATTCGAGCGCTTTGGGCCTTCAACGATGTCCGGCTCCGACCTTTAGGGTCGGTGGATGCCCACCTCCGTCACAGAAGAGGACGTGCTAAAGCTGCGTGAGGCCAAGTACCTGTCTTACGAGATTTCGCACAGGTTGCCCGCCCAAGGGCAGGCCGTAC
Source organism: Aegilops speltoides (assembly GCA_021437245.1). Lineage (NCBI taxonomy): Eukaryota > Viridiplantae > Streptophyta > Magnoliopsida > Poales > Poaceae > Aegilops > Aegilops speltoides. The sequence continues at coordinate 451,290,521 of CM038144.1, forward strand.
CCACTCCCGAGCCCGGTGAGTACGTCGTCTTCGTATCCCACCTCCATCGGGGTTTAGGCTTCTCGACGGACCCCTTCGTGAGAGGGCTCATGTTCTACTACGGGCTGGATTTTCACGACTTGGCTCCGGAGTCCATCCTCCATATTTCCGCATTCATTATCATCTGCGAAGCCTTCCTCCGCGTCACCCCCCACTTCGGCATGTGGCTGAAGACCTTCAATGTGGAGCCGAAGATGATCGGGGGGCGTCAAGTGGAGTGCGGCGGGGCGGCCATAAGCAGGAGGGCCGATGCCCCGTGGCCCGAGGGCTCCTTCCAAGAGGAGCTCGGCTTGTGGCAGCAGGAGTGGTTCTATATCACCGCTCCGAAGGGCAGCAAGCAAAAGTCGCCACCTTCATTACGCCCGGGACCTCCACGCCGGCTGATGTCGTGGGTTAACCAAGGGCTCAATTGGGGGCCGTCCGAAGACGTGCCCTTATTGCAGGGCCGGATTCGAGACCTCCAAGCGAGGGAGATCAATCTGGTTGTGGTGATGCAGGTCATGCTAATCAGGCGTCTTCTGCCTTGCAAACGCCGCCCTCTCCGGTCATGGGAGTTCAATCCGGCGGGACGACGAATTCTCCAACACTTCATGGGTATGACGCCCGTGGAGATGTACAAGTTGTTCTTCGGACCGCAGGTGGCGTGTCCGGAATTGACCGAGGACACAGGCCTAAGCTGCAATCGCCCGGATACTCAGGTAAGTAGCTCAGAGTCCGGACGTTCTGTTTGTTTGCTTTTCTGAAATTCGCCTTCTAACCCATTATTCTTCATCAGGAGTGGGTAGCGCGATCGAAGCTGATAAGGTGTCCGGCCCCCCTCCCAGAGACCGCACCGGAGCCCGTGCTGGTCAGAATGTTGGAGGTCGCGCCCGTAGAAGGAGGCGATTGGGAAAATAGAAGAGCATTCACCTCGCCCAAGGGGGCGCCTGAAGAGGGAGGGATCGAAAATCCCTCCTTCCAGGGGGAGAAGAGGACCACCTCCGAAGACCCAGAGGCCAAAGCCCCTAAGCGGGGGAAGAAATCTTCACCGGAGGGTCCTGCGTCCGGGGAGAACCCGGACGTACAATCGTCTCTAAAGGATCAGCCCTCCAGCGAGCCGTGAGTAGGAAAAGGGGAGTTCATTAATAAGAAAATACCCCTGTTTGTGCTTCTGTGGATAACCGAAATTTTTACCTTACAGTTCGGATCTGCGGCCTTCTCAGATGAGTTCGTCTTCGGGGGATCTTCGTCCGGAGACGATGGAGAGCGAAACGCCTCCGTCTGCTGCGCCGTCGGACAGGGCAGGCGAGCCTGAAGTATCGTCACGGAGGGTGTCCCAGAGCCCGGTGGAGCCGAAGAGTTCGGCGCCGACTAGTGTCCGGCCGGGGGAGCTGAAGGATCTGCTTGAGAGGGCGTCTATCTCAGAAGATCACCGTGCTTTGATGAGTATGGTGATTGGAAGGATTTCGTCCGCCGAAAGCGGATTGCATAATGCCGTCAGGAGTTTGCTGGCGGGATTTGAGGTGCGCAAGAACGACGCACCTTTATGACAGTTTTGCACATAGAAGTGCGCCCTGTATAGATAGTAGCCCCTGAGACTCGGTAGGTTGTCGAAAGCGACAGCGTGCCGAGGATCAAAATCGCAGGTATTGAATGTCGCCCTTCCTATGCAGGTGGCGGATAGTCCGGGGGCTAGCCGGACTAGTGGAGTTGTCGAGTTAATGGGGCGACTTGATGTGGCGGATGCGGACATCGCGCTTGTCGACCGACGACTTGACGAGTCGCAAGGTAAATGAATTCTCCGCAGTCACTTATTTAAGGGAGCCAAAGCCCGCCTCTGACAATATATATGCTGTGATACAGACGGTGATGCTGCTGTGGAGAGCCTTCGGGCCGAGCTTGCACAAGCCAAGGAGCAAGCCCGAAGGAGTGATGTGGCTGCCTCGAGGGCGACCGAGGAGTTGAAAGCCGAAAAGGCTGCACACTGCCTAAGCAGGAGAAAGATGGCCGAATTGGCCGTGAAATTGAAGGATGCTACCAACCGCAATGAGGCTCTTGAAAAGGAGCGCCTATCAGAGCGAGATGACCTGGGGAAGGCCACCGCCGAGGCCAAGGATGCCCGTTCTGCAATGCGGGCTATGAAGGAGGAGCTGCGCCAGGCCGGAGATATTGTGGCTGGCAGGCCTTTTCTGCTGCGTCGCCGGTTTACAGATCCAAAGTATGCCCAACTTGGCCAGCTGTGGGGTCCGGAGGATCCATATATGGACTTAGCGGCAAGTGCGGCGGATGCCGTTTTGCACTTCCGGAGTCAGAAGGATCACAAGACAGAAGAGCTATTTTGGTTCCATAGTCCGGATCGTTCACTTCCGTTGACCGATCGGTTGGCTGAATGGGCTGAGCTGAACAGGTTGTCCGGACTTGCCATGACTGATATCGTGGCTCATGTCTGGCCGGAGAGGCCCAAGGCGACGAGCTATTTTGGCTTATTGCAGCAATTTCTTGGAGCGGTGCCGCATATCAAGGAGATGAAGCGGTCGGCCTGCATAGAAGGTGCGCGGATGGCCCTTGCCCGTGTGAAGACACATTGGACAGAGATGGCTGCCACCGCTATTGCAGCCCAGGGTTCGGACGAAAGCCGGTTACCCGCCGAGCACTATTTTGGGGAAGTTATGCGTGGCGCTCGTGTAATAGAGTCGCAGTGCTCGAAAAATGTCACGTTCAAATGAACGTTTTATCTTGTAAAACAATGATTATGATTGAACCGCCTTTTATACTTGTGCGTTCCAAGTATTAAAATATCTCCTATGCGGCCGTTTATGTATACGTTTGTATAACCTGAAAGATGGCAGTCTTCGGCTTCGGTCCCCACTCACAAGGTGCGGGGGTGTTCGCAAAAAATAGCACGTTTTCACAGTTAATCCGACATCTCGGTCCTGTTAAGGAGGTGGTAGCATAGCAAACGAGGCAATCCGGACTATGATGCTTTATCACTTTCACTTAGCCATTGGAGTTCGAGGGTGGGGCTACCATATAGCCCCTGGGGGCACCGCGCTTCTCCGGATTCGGGGCGCGTGTGTGCCTGACCGGGAAACGGTCCTTCGTCAAAGCGGGGAATTCTAAACATTCCGGTGGTCGATCGAGTGGTTGACCAGTCTCTCGCTGTATCATGATGATCGATTTTCGGCTTTCTCTCTTGAGGTGCTCGCCAAATTAACTGGGCACAATCGCAGATAGTTCTCCTGGTGCCGTTAGCCGATGATACGGAACGTAAGGCAGCAAAACACAGAGCCGGGCAAATCCAACATTTGACCAAAGACATGATTCGGAGCTGATGCATATAAGGCCTAACTCGAGACGCCGAACACTCCCTAAGGTGCTCGGTCTTTATAATAATGGGCAGAACCATGCCCTAAGCCCCTAGTGTCCAGGTACGGGCAAGGTCCTCTAACGCGGCCGATGCCAAAACGTCAGGCTCCACTTTGGTTATAATGAGAAACCAAGGGATTATAACAACAAGAGACAGTAAAAAAGGTTTACGCAGGGTCTTAATCTGAAAAGAATCCTTGCGACGGGTCCCTACTGCACGTCTGCGCCTGTGTCTCCGTTGTGCCGTTATCCTGGACGGGTGTGCATGTTGTTCATCTGTAAAAAAGAGACGAACTAAGTTTGGAAAGAAATCGTGCGAAAATATATACGAAGGAAAAAAATATAAATAAATAAGTACAGCAGAGTCTATATGAGCTCGCTGTTGCTTGTGCGCGCAGCCCCTTGTGAAGGGATGTGCGGCTAGGGAGCCCCTAGCTTATTTATGCCGGACTTGTCTGACCGTGTCCGGGGTCTTTAAATGACCCTCGCATTGAAATGATGCCACGTGGACCGGGCATCTTAAGTGTAAGAGACGCGTAATGTGGTATGGCGTTAAAGCGGACAAAAGCTTCCCATCCCAAGAGTGCTTGATAGCTACTTTTAAATGGGACGATATGAAAGATTAGTTTTTCGCGTCGAAAGTTTTTCGATGATCCGAACACAACTTCTAGTAGTAAGGAGCCTGTGCACTTGGCGTAAGGGCCTGGCGTCACTCCTTTAAAGGAAGTGCGGCTGTGTCGAATTTTAGTAAGGTCTATCCCAAATTTGCGGATTGTGTTTGGATACAGCAGGTTTAAGTCACTGCCTCCGTCCATCAGGACTTGTGTAAATTGCAGTCCGTCGATTATAGGATCCAATACCAGGGCAGTCCATCCTGCATTTCGAACGCTTCTGGAATAATCCAGGTGGTCGAAAGTGATTGGTTTTGATGTCCAATCTCTATGTTCATTGGTTGGACCGTGCGAGACCCGTTTTAACGGGTGCCGCCTTTCTTCCGTATTATCACATGAAGTGAATTTACTTGCTTTGACCTCTTGTGGAAAAGTCTTTTGTTTTCGGTGCTCTGCTGGTGGGGTTTATCATCATCTTAAGCTGATCGTCGAGCCCCTTGTGTTCGGCGTTTAATCGGCCGGACTGTTTGAAAACCCAACAATCTCGGTGGGTGTGGTTTGCAGGCCTTCCGGGGGTACTGTGGATTTGACATATCCGACCCAAAAATTTGTTTAAGTTGGATAGCTCATCACTGTTATCCTTAAGAGGCGGTGTTTTGTTGTTTGGCCGCGAACTTTTGAATCCGGCGTTGACCGCCGTGCTCTTTGGGCTTTTCTCTTTATTCCGGCGCTGGTCTTTTTTGCGCCGTGATTTTCTGTTTCCATCTCTGATCTCGGATGTACTTGGGTCGCTGGTGCTGCATCTTGCTAGCCAGCTATCCTCTCCCGCACAAAAGCGGGTCATGAGGCTTGTTAGCGCGGACATTGTCCTCGACTTCTCTTGGCTGAGGTGTCTGGCGAGCCATTCGTCTCGGACGTTGTGTTTAAAAGCTTCTAAGGCTTCGGCGTCCGGACAGTCGACTATTTGGTTCTTTTTGGTGAGGAACCTGTTCCAGAATTTGCGCGCTGACTCTCCGGGCTGTTGAGTTATATGACTTAGATCATATGCATCCAGAGGGCGGACATAAGTTCCTTGAAAATTTGCTCTAAACGCGTCCTCGAGCTCTTCCCAACTTCCAACAGTGTTTTCTGGGAGGCTTTTGAGCCAATGACGGGCTGGCCCTTTGAGCTTGAGGGGTAGGTATTTTATGGCGTGGAGATCATCTCCTCTATCCAGACTCCAGGGTCTGTTGTTCCGTCGTAGGCCTCTATGTTTATGGGTTTAAATCCTGCTGGGAATTCATGATTCAGCACCTCGTTGGTGAAACATAGTGGGTGTGCGGCGCCCCTGTATTTGGGTGTACCGCTATCTTCGGATACTTGGTGTGTTGCATTGCTTCCTGGGGCCCTCTTCCTTGGCCCAAAAATGGACCTGGCTGGGCCAGCTGTCTTTCCAGGGTCATTAGTCGGTATATGTGCGGTGCCGCTTTCAGATTTTGGCCTATCATCTGGCCGTCTATCCAACCAGGCAGCCTCTTTGTTTTTTGACTGTGGGGGCTCTATGGCCTCCTCGTCAAATTCTGGCAGCAGCTTGCACTTCGGGTAGCTCTTTGATTGATGGCCATTGCCATATTTGTTTGCGGTTTTGAGCACTTTGCTCCACCTCATTCTGAGTGTATCTTCCGCTGTTTTGAGCTTCCTTTTTTCCTTTTTCAAACTTCTTGCGGTGGCGACGAGTCTTTTCCGAAGGTTTTTATTCTCCGGCGGTGTGTCCGGCGTGAGGTCGTCTGGACTGTTGTTTTCGCCGGGCCTGGACTGATTATCTGACTCGTCCTGTTCGGACGGTTGCTTGTCTGCGTGTTAAATGCGTCCACGGTTTGCCCTCGCTGTATTGCTGGGTCATTAGGAGCGCTGTTGTTGTCGAGGCGGGACTTAGGGCGGCGTCTGCGTCGCCGTTTTGGTTGTTTGTCTGCGGGATTATCTTCTGCCGCGCCCCGTTGGTCCTCGTTATCGCTTCCTTTTGGGGTATCCACCATGTATACATCGTATGACGAGGTGGTCTTCCCGTGCCCTGTAGGCGCTGGTTCTTGTTCGTCTTCGGCATCGTCGTCCATACCGTCGATGTCTTCGGAGTCATAGTTTAGCATGCCGGTTAGATCGTCGACAGTGGCTACAAAGTGGGTGGTGGGTGGGTTTTGAATTTCTTCGTCGTCCGAATCCCAACCGTCCTGGCCGTAGTCCGGCCAGGTCTCTCCGGATAGCGAGAGGTGTTTTAATGAATTTAGGATGTCGCCAAAGGGCGAGTGTTGTAAGATGTCCACGGCGGTGAATTCCATAACCGGCGCCCAATCAGATTTGATTGGCAGGGGCGCGGGAGGTCCGGAGTCCGGCACCTCGGAGTCACGGGCTTCGCGAGGGACACGGTTAGTGTTCGGCTCCATCGCCGTAGAAGTTGCAGCCCCCGAGGCGGTGTCCAACCACCGGTCCTCGATCTGGGCGATCGGCTCCGGACCAAGGGCCGGAGCGGATTCTTGTGCGGCCACCAAGGCACTGTTCGGCGGCAGAGCTAGATCGTGCCCATCGTAACAGTGCAGCTCGCTTAGCTGTGGCTCGAGCCCGTCGAAGATCAAGTCCCCGCAGATGTCGGCCGTGAAGTTTAGGCTTCCAAATCTGACTTGACGGCTAGGGGCGTAGCTTTGGATCTGCTCCAGATGGCCGAGTGAATTAGCCCGCAGTGCGAAGCCACCGAATACGAAGATCTGTCCGGGGAGAAAAGTCTCACCCTGGACAGCGTTGTTGATTGAAGAAGCCATCGAGCCTATCGGTGATGACACAGAGGAACTCTCAATGAAAGCACCAATGTCGGTGTCAAAACCGGCGGATCTCGGGTAGGGGGTCCCGAACAGTGCGTCTAGGCGGATGGTAACAGGAGACAAGGGACACAATGTTTTACCCAGGTTTGGGCCCTCTTGATGGAGGTAAAACCCTACGTCCTGCTTGATTAATATTGATGATATGGGTAGTACAAGAGTGGATCTACCACGAGATCAAGGAGGCTAAACCCTAGAGCTAGCCTGTGGTATGATTGTTGTAATGTATGTTGTGTCCTACAGACTAAAGCCCTCCGGTTTATATAGACACCAGAGAAGGCTAGGGTTACACAGAGTCGGTTACAATGGTAGGAGATCTACATATCCGTATCGCCAAGCTTGCCTTCCACGCCAAGGAAAGTCCCCTCCGGACACGGGACGGAGTCTTCAATCTTGTATCTTCGTAGTCTTGGAGTCCGGCGGACGATGATAGTCCGGCTGTCCGGACACCCCCTAGTCCAGGACTCCCTCACCGGGCCCCCCTTTCCTTCCTCCCTCCTTCCTCTTCCTTCCCTCTCCCTCTCCAAATAGGAAAAGGAGGAGTCCTACTCCCGGTGGGAGTAGGACTCCCCCTTGGGCGCGCCTCCCCCTCTTGGCTGCCCCCTCCTTCACTCCTTTATATACGGGGGAGAGGGGCACCCCATAGACACAACAATTGATCATTGATCTCTTAGCCGTGTGCGGTGCCCCCCTCCACCATAGTCCACCTCAATAATATCGTAGCGGTGTTTAGGCGAAGCCCTGCATCGGTAGAACATCATCATCGTCACCACGCTGTCGTGCTGACGGAACTCTCCGTCAAAGCTCAGCTGGAGGAGTTCAAGGGACGTCATTGAGCTGAACGTGTGCAAGAACTCGGAGGTGCGGTGCGTTCGGTACTTGATCGGTCGGATCGTGAAGACGTACGACTACATCAACCGCATTGTGCTTCCGCTTCCGCTTTCGGTCTACGAGGGTACGTGGACACACTCTCCCCTCTCGTTGTTATGCATCACCATGATTTTGCGTGTGCGTAGGATTTTTTTTGAAATTACTACGTTCTCCAACAGTGGCATCAGAGCCAGGTTTTATGTGTTAATGTTATATGCATGAGTAGAACACAAGTGAGTTGTGGGTGATACAAGTCATACTGCTTACCAGCATGTCATACTTTGGTTCGGCGGTATTGTTGGATGAAGCGGCCCGGACCGACATTATGCGTACGCTTACGCGAGACTGGTTCTACCGACGTGCTTTGCACACAGGTGGCTGACGGGTGTCAGTTTCTCCAACTTTAGTTGAACCGAGTGTGGCAACGCCCGGTCCTTGATAAGGTTAAAACAACATTAACTTGACGAACTATCATTGTGGTTTTGATGCGTAGGTAAGAACGGTTCTTGCTAAGCACGTAGTAGCCACGTAAAACTTGCAACAACAAAGTAGAAGACGTCTAACTTGTTTTTGCAGGGCATGTTGTGATGTGATATGGTCAAGACGTGATGCTATATTTTATTGTATAAGATGATCATGTTTTGTAACCGAGTTATCGGCAACTGGCAGGAGCCATATGGTTGTCGCTTTATTGTATGCAATGCAATCGCCCTGTAATTGCTTTACTTTATCACTAAGCGGTAGCGATAGTCATAGAAGCAATAGTTGGTGAGATGACAACGATGCTACGATGGAGATCAAGGTGTCGCGCCGGTGACGATGGTGATCATGACGGTGCTTCGGAGATGGAGATCACAAGCACAAGATGATGATGGCCATATCATATCACTTATATTGATTGCACGTGATGTTTATCTTTTATGCATCTTATCTTTCTTTGATTGACAGTAGCATTATAAGATGATATCTCACGAAATTTCAAGATAAAAGTGTTCTCCCTGAGTATGCACCGTTGCCAAAGTTCGTCATGCCCAGACACCACGTGATGATCGGGTGTGATAAGCTCTGCGTCCATCTACAACGGGTGCAAGATAGTTTTGCACACGCAGAATACTCATGTTAAACTTGACGAGCCTAGCATATGCAGATATGGCCTCGGAACACTGAGACCGAAAGGTCGAGCATGAATCATATAGTAGATATGATCAACATAGTGATGTTCACCATTGAAAACTACTCCATTTCACGTGACGATCAGTTATGGTTTAGTTGATTTAGATCACGTGATCACTTAGATGATTAGAGGGATGTCTATCTAAGTGGGAGTTCTTAAGTAATATGATTAATTGAACTTCAATTTATCATGAACTCAGTACCTGATAGTATTTTCCTTGTCTATGTTTGTTGTAGATAGATGGCCCGTGCTGTTGTTCCGTTAAATTTTAATGCGTTCCTTGAGAAAGCAAAGTTGAAAGATGATGGTAGCAATTACACGGACTGGGTCCGTAACTTGAGGATTATCCTCATTGCTGCACAGAAGAATTACGTCATGGAAGCACCGCTGGGTGCCCGGCCTACTGCGGATGCAACTGACGACGTTAAGAACGTCTAGCAGAGCAAAGCTGGTGACTACTCGATAGTTCAGTGTGCCATGCTTTATGGCTTAGAACCGGGACTTCAACGACGTTTTGAACGTCATGTAGCATATGAGATGTTCCAGGAGTTGAAGTTAATATTTCAAGCAAATGCCTGGATTGAGAGATATGAAGTCTCTAATAAGTTCTACAGCTGCAAGATGGAGGAGAATGGGTCTGTCAGTGAACATATACTCAAAATGTCTGGGTATTGCAATCACTTGATTCAACTGGGAGTTAATCTTCCAGATGATAGTGTCATTGACAGAATTCTTCAATCAATGCCACCAAGATACAAGAGCTTCGTGATGAACTATAATATGCAAGGGATGAACAAGACAATTCCCGAGCTCTTCGCAATGCTAAAGGCTGCGGAGGTAGAAATCAAGAAGGAGCATCAAGTGTTGATGGTCAATAAGACCACCAGTTTCAAGAAAAAGGGCAAAGGGAAGAAGAAGGGAAACTTTAAGAAGAACGGCAAACAAGTTGTTGCTCAAGAGAAGAAACCCAAGTCTGGACCTAAGCACGAGGCTCGAGTGCTTCTCTGCAAGCGATGGACACCGAAGTGGAATTGCCCCAAATATTTGGCGGATAAGAAGGATGGCAAGGTGAACAAAGGTATATGTGATATACATGTTATTGATGTGTACCTTACGAGCTCGCAGAGCACACGGGTATTTGATCTTGGTTACATTACTAATATTTGCAACTTGAAACAGGGATTACAGATTAAATCAACACTGGCTAAGGACGAGGTGACGATGCGTGTGGGAAATGGTTCCAAAGTCGATGTGGTCGCCGTCGGCACGCTACCTCTACATCTACCTTCGGGATTAGTTTTAGACCTAAATAATTGTTATTTTGTGCCAGCGTTGAGCATGAACATTATATCTGGATCTTGTTTGATGCGAGACAGTTATTCATTTAAATATGAGAATAATGGTTGTTCTATTTATATGAGTAATATCTTTTATGGTCATGCACCCTTAAAGAGTGGTCTATTTTTTATGAAACTCGATAGTAGTGATACACATATTCATAATATTGAAGCCAAAAGATGTAGAGTTGATAACGATAGTGCAACTTATTTGTGGCACTGCCGTTTAGGTCATATTGGTGTAAAGCGCATGAAGAAACTCCATACTGATGGACTTTTGGAATCACTTGATTACGAATCACTTGGTACTTGCGAACCATGCCTCATGGGCAAGATGACTAAAACGCCATTCTTCGGAACTATGGAGCGAGCAACTGATTTATTGGAAATCATACATACTGAGGTATGTGGTCCAATGAATATTGAGGCTCGCGGAGGGTATCGTTATTTTCTCACCTTCACAAATGACTTGAGCAGATATGGGTATATATCTACTTAATGAAACATAAGTCTGAAACATTTGAAAAGTTCAAAGAATTTCAGAGTGAAGTTGAAAATCATCGTAACAAGAAAATAAAGTTTCTATGATCTGATCATGGAGGAGAATATTTGAGTTACGAGTTTGGTCTACATTTGAAACAATGCGGAATAGTTTCGCAACTCACGCCACCCGGAACACCACAGCGTAATGGTGTGTCCGAACGTCGTAATCATACTTTACTAGATATGGTGCGATGTATGATGTCGCTTACTGACTTACCGCTATCATTTTGGGATTATGCTTTAGAGACGGCTGCATTCATGTTAAATAGGGCACCATCAAAATCCGTTGAGACGGCGCCTTATGAACTGTGGTTTAGCAAGAAACCAAAGTTGTTGTTTCTTAAAGTTTGGGGCTGCGATGCTTATGTGAAAAAGCTTCAACCTGATAAGCTCGAACCCAAATCAGAGAAATGTGTCTTCATTGGATACCCAAAGGAAATTGTTGGGTACACATTCTATCACAGATCCGAAGGCAAGACATTTGTTAACAAGAATGGATCCTTTCTAGAGAAGGAGTTTCTCTCGAAAGAAGTGAGTGGGAGGAAAGTAGAACTTGATGAGGTAACTGTACCTACTCCTTTATTGGAAAATAGTTCATCACAGAAACCGGTTCCTGTGACGACTACACCAATAAGTGAGGAAGCTAATGATGTTGATCATGAAACTTTAGATCAAGTTACTACCAAACCTCGTAGGTCAACTAGAGTAAGATCCGCACCAGAGTGGTACGGTAATCCTATTCTGGAGGTCATGTTACTTGACCATGGCGAACCTATGAACTATGAGGAAGCGATGATGAGCCCAGATTCAGCAAAATGGCTTGAGGCCATGAAATCTGAGATGGGATACATGTATGAGAACAAAGTGTGGACTTTCGTTGACTTGCCCGATGATCGGCAAGCCATAGAGAATAAATGGATCTTCAAGAAGAAGACTGATGCTGATGGTAATGTTACTGTCTACAAAGCTCGACTTGTTGCAAAAGGTTTTCGAAAAGTTCAAGGTTTTGACTATGATGAGACTTTCTCACCCGTAGTGATGCTTAAGTCCGTCCGAATCATGTTAGCAATTGCCGCATTTTATGATTTTGAAATTTGGCAAATGGATGTCAAAACTGCATTCCTGAATGGATTTCTGGAAGAAGAGTTGTATATGATGCAACCAGAAGGTTTTGTCGATCCAAAAGGTGCTAACAAAGTGCACAAGCTCCAGCGATCCATTTATGGACTAGTGCAAGCCTCTCGGAGTTGGAATAAACGCTTTGATAGTGTGATCAAAGCATATGGTTTTATACAGACTTTTGGAGAAGCTTGTATTTACAAGAAAGTGAGTGGGATCTCTGTAGCATTTCTAATATTATATGTGGACGACATATTATTGATTGGAAATGATATATAATTTCTGGATAGCATAAAAGGATACTTGAATAAAAGTTTTTCAATGAAAGACCTCGGTGAAGCTGCTTATATATTGTGCATCAAGATCTATAGAGATAGATCAAGACGCTTAATTGGACTTTCACAAAGTACATACCTTGATAAAGTTTTGAAAAAGTTCAAAATGGACCAAGCAAAGAAAGGGTTCTTGCCTGTAATACAAGGTGTGAAATTGAGTCAGACTCAATGCCCTACCACTGCAGAAGATAGAGGGAAAATGAAAGAAGTTCCCTATGCTTCAGCCATAGGCTCTATCATGTATGCAATGATGTGTACCAGCCTGATGTGTGCCTTGCTATTAGTTTAGCAGGGAGATACCAAAGTCATCCAGGAGTGGATCACTGGACAACAGTCAAGAACATCCTGAAATACCTGAAAAGGACTAAGGATATGTTTCTCGTTTATGGAGGTGACAAAGATCTAGTCGTAAATGGTTACATCGATGCAAGCTTTGACACTGATCCCGACGATTCTAAATCGCAAACCGGATACGTGTTTATATTGAACGGTGGAGCTGTCAGTTGGTGCAGTTCTAAACAAAGCATCATGGTAGGATCTACATGTGAAGCGGAGTACATAGCTGCTTCGGAAGCAGCAAATGAAGGAGTCTGGATGAAGGAGTTCATATCCGATCTAGGTGTCATACCTAGTGCATCGGGTCCAATGAAAATCTTTTGTGACAATACTGGTGTAATTGCCTTGGCAAAGGAATCCAGATTTCACAAGAGAACCAAGTGATAACCCACAAGTGTAGGGGATCGCAATAGGTTTCGAGGGTAAAGTATTCAACCCAAATTTATTGATTCGACACAAGGGGAGCCAACGAATATTCTTGAGTATTAGCAGTTGAGTTGTAAATTCAACCACACCTGGATAACTTAGTATCTATAGTAAAGTATTTAGTAGCAAAGTAGTATGACAATAAAGGCAACAGTAGCAAAAGTAATAGTTTTGGGTTTTGTAGTGATTGTAACAATAGCAACGGAAATGTAAATAAGCGAAACACAAGATGTGAAAAGCTCGTAGGCATTGGATCAGTGATGGATAATTATGTCGGATGTGATTCCTCATGTAATAGCTATAACATAGACACAGAACTAGCTCCAGTTCATCAATGTAATGTAGGCATGTATTCCGTAAATAGCCATACGTGCTGATGGAAAAGAACTTGCATGACATCTTTTGTCCTACCCTCCCGTGGCAGCGGGGTCCTAGCGGAAACTAAGGGATATTAAGGCCTCCTTTTAATAGAGAACAGGAACAAAGCATTAGCACATAGTGAATACATGAACTCCTCAAACTACGGTCATCACCGAGAAGTATCCTGATTGTTGTCACTTCGGGGTTGTCGGATCATAACACATAATAGGTGACTATAGACTTGCAAGATAAGATCAAGTACACACATATATTCATGAAAACATAATAGGTTCAGATCTGAAATCATGGCACACGGGCCCTAGTGACAAGCATTAAGCATACCAAAGTCATAGCAACATCAATCTCAGAACATAGTGGATACTAGGGATCAAACCCTAACAAAACTAACTTGATTACATGGTAAATCTCATCCAACCCATCACCGTCCAGCAAGCCTATGATGGAATTAATCACGCACGACGGTGAGCATCATGAAATTGGTGATGGAGGTTGGTTGATGATGACGATGGCGACGAATCCCCCTCTCTCGAGCCCCGAACAGACTCCAGATCAGCCCTCACGAGAGAGATTAGGGCTTGGCGGCGGCTCCGTATCGTAAAACGTGATGAAACTTTCTCTCTGATTTTTTTCTCCGCGAAACGGAATATATGGAGTTGGAGTTGAGGTCGGCGGAGCCTCAGGGGGCCCACGAGACAGGGGGCGCGCCCAGGAGGGTGGGCGCGCCCCCCACCCTCGTGGACAGGGTGTGGGCCCCCTGGTCTTGATTCTTTCGCCGATATTTTTTATATTTTCCAAAAAGTGCCTCTGTGGATTTTCATGACATTCCGAGAACTTTTAATTTCTACACATAAAACAACATCATGGCAGTTCTGCTGAAAACAGCGTTAGTCCGGGTTAGTTTCATTCAAATCATGAAAGTTAGAGTCCAAAACAAGGGCAAAAGTGTTTGGAAAAGTAGATACGTTGGAGACGTATCAACTCCCCCAAGCTCAAACCTTTGCTTGTCCTCAAGCAATTCAGTTGATAAACTGAAAGTGATAAAGAAAAATTTCTACAAACTCTGTTTGCTCTTGTTGTTGTAAACATGCAAAGCCATCATTCTGGTTTCAGCAAATATTATGAACTAACCACACTCACAATAACACTTAGGTCTCACAATTACTCATATCAATAGCATAATCAGCTAGCGAGCATAATAAAACTCGGATGACAACACTTTCTCAAAACAATCATAACATGATATAACAAAATGGTATCTCGTTGGCCCTTTCTGAGACCGCAAAACATAAATGCAGAGCACCTTTAAAGATAAAGGACTGACTAAACATTGTAATTCATGGTAAAAGAGATCCAGTCAAGTCATACCCAATATAAACCAATAATAATGAATGCAAATGACAGTGTGCTCTCCAGCGGGTGCTTTTTAATAAGAAGGTGATGAGTCAACATAAAAGTAAATAGATAGGACCTTCGTAGTGGGAAGCAGGGATTTGTAGAGGTGCCAGAGCTTGATTTTAAAATAGAGATTGAATAACATTTTGAGCGGCACACTTTTGCTGTCAATGCAACAACTATGAGATGGTTGTATCTTCCATACTACATGCATTATAGGCAGTTCCCAAACAGAATGGTAAAGGTTTATACTCCCCCAACCACCAACAAGCATCAATCCATGGCTTGCTCGAAACAACGAGTGCCTCCAACTAACAACAGCCCTGGGGGAGTTTTGTTTAATTATTTTGATCTGCTTTGATCTTTTTGGATCATGGGACTGGGCATCCCGGTTACCGGCCCTTTCTCGTGAATGAGGAGCGGAGTCCACTCCTCTTGAGAATAACCCACCTAGCATGGAAGATATAGGCAGCCCTAGTTGAAACATGAGCTGCTCGAGCATACAAAACAGAATTTCATTTGAAGGTTTGGAGTTTGGCACATACAAATTTACTTGGAACGGCAGGTAAATACCGCGTATAGGAAGGTATGGTGAACTCATTGGAAGAACTTTGGGGTTTAAGGAGTTTTGATGCACAAGCAGTATTCCCGCTTAGTACAGGTGAAGGCTAGCAAAAGACTGGGAGGCGACCAACTGAGAGAGCGACAACAGTCATAAACATGCATTAAAATTAATTCACACCGAGTACAAGCATGAGTAGGATATAATCCACCATGAACATAAATATAATGAAAGCTATGTTGATTTGTTTCAACTACATGCGTGAATATGTGCCAAGTCGAGTCACTCAATTCATTCAAAGGAGGATACCATCCCATCATACCACATCATAATCATTCTAATCGCATGTTGGCACGCAAGGTAAACCATTATAACTCATAGCTAATCAAGCATGGCACAAGCAACTATAATCTCTAAATGTCATTGCAAATATGTTTACTTCATAATAAGCTGAATCAGGAACGATGAACTCATCATATTTACAAAAACAAGAGAGGTCGAGTTCATACCAGCTTCTCTCCTCTCAATCAGTCCATCTTATATCGTCATTATTGCCTGTCACTTGCACGACTGAACGATGTGTATAATAATAATAGTGCACATGCATTGGACTAAGCTGGAATCTGCAAGCATTCAACTCAAGAGAGAAGATAAAGTAATATGGGCTCTAAGTTAAATAAACAATCATGCATATGAGAGCCACTAAACATTTTCAATATGGTCTTCTACTCTCGACCCCCAAAGAAAAGAAAAAGAAAACAAAATTATTTACACGGGAAAGCTCCCAACAAGCAAGAAGAAGAACGAGAAATCTTTTCGGGTTTTCATTTTAATTTCTACTACAAGCATGGAAATTAAACTAACTAATTTTTTTGGTTTTTCTTAAGGTTTATTAAACACACAAGAAGAAAACGAGAAAAAGAAAATTAAACTAACATGGATAATACAATGAAAGAGTATGAGCACCGACGACTAGAATAGTGTGTGAACATGAATGTAAAGTTGGTGAGAAATACGTACTCCCCCAAGCTTAGGCTTTTGGCCTAAGTTGGTCTAATGCCAAGGACCGCTGCTACTCTCCCCGGTGTACTAAGAGGTATAATCAGGATACCACTGGCTGGCCATCTCCGGGTCCCACTGGTAGGATGATGCACGATAAGGGTCCAGTGCCGGTTCCGGCTCAGGCTCAGGTTCTGGAGTGGATGCTTGGCCTCGATGAGCGTACACCGCTTCCGGTGTGACAAGAAAATTATCTGCAATGAAATCAAACAACAGATGCGTAGGCAAAATAATAGTCTCATTATGTTTCTTATT
Source organism: Aegilops speltoides (assembly GCA_021437245.1). Lineage (NCBI taxonomy): Eukaryota > Viridiplantae > Streptophyta > Magnoliopsida > Poales > Poaceae > Aegilops > Aegilops speltoides. The sequence continues at coordinate 451,307,154 of CM038144.1, forward strand.
AAATCTCGGGTTATACAAGAGCATCTTATCTTTGTTGTCAACAATGAACTCATGTGCTACCATGCTCTTGTAATCTAAAATGTAAGGAGGCAATTTTGTCTCCTCTTTCTCATGATGCCTAATGGGTATCTCAAAATGTCTAGCAAGACGTGAAGCATAGATACCTCCAAAGATGGGGCCTTTTGTACGATTCAGGCTTAGCCGTTTAGCAATGACGGCACCCATACTAAAACTATTATCTCCAAACAAGGCATGGTGAAGAATGATAATATTAGGAACATTGAAGTTTCCACAATTTCCACGAGCAATCAAGCATCTACTAGCAAATATGGCAAAGTAGCGTAAAACAAGAAAGTGTATGCTAGAGATTTTTGAATCGGAACCCTTCTTTGGATCCTCTACAGTGATAGTGTTAACAAAGCCATCCACATCTTTACGATGGGGTTCCTCTAATTTTCCCTCAAAGGGTATCCTACATACTGCGCAAAAATTACGTAAAGACAATTCCTTGAACTCATCATATAAATGAAATGATACTGAAGGTGGTGACTTCTTAGGATAATAATAAAAGTTCTGCATGAAAGTATTGGTAAGTAAGAGATACTGATCGATCCGGTCATGGAGGAAATCGGTGAGGCCTGCATTCTTGATCAAAGAATAAAAATCTTCATGAATTCCAGCTTCTTTCAAGAAATCTTCGCATGGCCATTCACACGGTCGTACTTCCGCTATGCGAGGAAGGTTATACTTGGTTTTTCCTTCTCTTTAGCTTGTTTTTCCTAGGAGCCTTGGCTAGAAGAGCCCCTCAAAAGTTTCCTTAACATTTTCTAAAAATTTCTGAAATTTTAGTAACTTCAAAATAAAAGCGAATAAAACTAAACAAGATTGATAGCAACTACTCCTACAAGTGCCTAGAACCTATATCATGTATTAGAATTGCTTGGGACCTCATAAATTTAACATGCAAGCTCAAGAACATGGTCACCTATGCAGCAAAAATTTGCAATGAATAAAGCACTAGAACAAAAACTAATTGGACCAATGGAGGAGTCACATACCAAGCAACAATCTCCCAAAGCAGTTTTGTGAATGGAGCTTTGAGAAAGGAGATCGAAAATCGCAGCAAAACGAGCTAGAACTCGTGCTTGAGCTGGATGGGGATTTTTTGGGAAGAAGATGGAGTGTGTGGGTGCTGGCATAAGTGGAGGGGGGCCACCAGGGGCCCACGAGATAGGGGGACGCGCCCGGGGAAGGTGGGCGCGCCCTCCACTCTCGTGGCCTGGTGCTTGCCCCTCCTGCAGTGATTTCAGTGCCTAAAATCCTCAAATATTCCATAAAAAATCATACTAAATTTGCAGGGCATTTGGAGCACTTTTATTTTCGGGATATTTTTATTACATGGATAATTCAGAAAATAGACGAATAATAATATTTCTGCTTTATTTATTCTAAATAACAGGAAGTAAAAAGAGGGTACAGAAGGTTGTGCCTTCTAGTTTCATCCATCTCGTGATTATCAAAATGAATCCACTAACAAGGTTGATCAAGTCTTGTTAACAAACTCATTCCGAATCACACGGAACCGGAGAAATTTCGAATAACACTAAGTTGCCTCAACGGGGATATGAACACCCCCAATAATAAGAATATCATACTTTTTCTTGACAGTAGGGAGAGGAAATTCAAAACCTCCAATAATAATAGTTGGAACTTTTCCAATAGAATTGATACTATGAACTTGAGATTGTTTCCTCGGAAAGTGTACCATATGCTCATTACCATTAACATGAAAAGTGACATTGCCTTTGTTGCAATCAATAACAGCCCCTGCAGTATTCCAAAAGGGTCTACCAAGGATAATCGACATACTATCGTCCTCGGGAATATCAAGTATAACAAAGTCCGTTAAGATAGTGACATTTGCAACCACAACAGGCACATCCTCACAAATACCGACAGGTATAGCAGTTGATTTATCAGCCATTTGCAAAGATATTTCAGTAGTTGTCAACTTATTCAATTCAAGTCTACGATATAAAGAGAGAGGCATAACACTAACACCGGCTCCAAGATCACATAAAGCAGTTCTAACATAATTTCTTTAAATGGAGCATGGTATAGTTGGTACCCTAGGATCTCCAAGTTTCTTTGGTATTCCACCCTTAAAAGTGTAATTAGCAAGCATGGTGGAAATTTCAGCTTCCGGTATTTTCCTTTTATTTGTAATGATATCCTTCATATATTTAGCATAAGGATTTACTTTGAGCATATCAGTTAAGCGCATACGTAAGAAGATAGGTCTGATCATTTCAGCAAAGCGCTCAAAATCCTCATCATCCTTTGTCTTGGATGGTTTAGGAGGAAAGGGCATGGGTTTCTGAACCCATGGTTCTCTTTCTTCACCGTGCTTCCTAGCAACAAAATCTCTCTTATCATAACGTTGATTCTTTGATTGTGGGTTATCAAGATCAACAACAGGTTCAATCTCTACATCATTGTTTATGCTAGGTTGAGCATCAACATGAACATTATCATTAACATTATCACTAGGTTCATGTTCATCACCTGATTGTGGTTCAGCATCAGAGATAGAAATATCATTGGGATTCTCGGGTGTGTCTACAGCAGGTTCACTAGAAGCATGCAAAGTCCTATCGTTTTTCTTTTTCTTCTTTTTGGAAGAACTAGGCGCCTCTAAATTATTTCTCTGAGAATCTTGCTCGATTCTCTTAGGGTGGCCTTACAGAGGTTCCTGAGTCATTCTACCAGTTCTAGTAGCCACTCTAACAGCAAAGTCAGGTTTATTATTTAATTCATCAAGCAAATCATTTTGAGCTTTAAGTACTTGCTCAACTTGAGTAGCAACCATAGAAGCATATTTGCTAACGAGTTTAAGTGCACCTTTAACTCTAGCCATATAATCGCTCACGCGTCCTATCTCGAAAGCATTATTCTTTAACTCTCTACCAACATAAGCATTAAAACTTTCTTGTCTAGCCATAAAGTCATCAAATTCATCTAAGCATGGGCTATGAAATTTAGTAGAGGGAATTTCAACTTTATCATATCTATAGAGAGAATTTACCTTTACTACCTGTGTCGGGTTATCAAGACAATGTGGTTCTTCAACATGCAGTATATTAAGACAATGTATTTCTTCGATAGGTGGTAAATTCTTAACATCTTCAACTTTTATACCTTTTTCTTTCATTGATTTCTTTGCCTCTTGCATATCTTCAGGACTGAGAAATAAAACACCTCTCTTCTTCGGAGTGGGTTTAGGAATAGGCTCAGGAGTTGGCTCAATTGGTTCAAGAATCACCTCAGAATTGCCTCAGGAAGAGTCCAATTATTTTCATTAGTCAACATATTATTCAATAGTAATTCAACTTCGTCGACTGTTCTTTCCATGAAAACACAACCAGCACAGCTATCCAAGTAGTCCTAGGAAGCATCGGTTAGTCCATTATAAAAGATATCAAGTATTTCGTTTTTCTTAAGAGGATGATCAGGCAAAGCATTAAGTAATCGGAGAAGCCTCCCCCAAGCTTGTGGGAGACTCTCTTCTTCGATTTGCACAAAATTATATATTCCCGTAAGGCAGCTTGTTTCTTATGAGCAAGGAAATATTTAGCAGAGAAATAATAAATCATATCCTGGGGACTACGCACACAACCAGGAGCAAGAGAATTATACCAAGTCTTAGCATCACCCTTTAATGAGAACGGAAATATCTTAAGGATATAATAATAGCGAGATTTATCATCATGAGTAAAAAGGGTGGCTATATCATTCAACTTGGTAAGATGTGCCACAACGGTTTCAGATTCAAGGCCATAAAAAGGATCAGATTTAACCAAAGTAATAATTTCAGGATCAACAGAGAATTCATAATCCTTATCAGTAACACAGATAGGTGAAGTAGCAAAAGCAGGGTCAGGTTTCATTCTAGCATTAAGAGACTATTGCTTCCATTTAGCTAATAATTTCTTAAGATCATATCTATCTTTACAAGCAAAGATAGCTCTAGCAGCTTCCTCTTCCATAACATAACCCTCAGGAACAACAGGTAATTCATAATCATTGGGAGAACTTTCATCATCACTATCATCAATAATAGCATCTTCAATAATTTCATTCTCTCTAGCCCTAGCAAGTTGTTCATCTAGAAATTCACCTAATGGCAAAGTGGTATCACGCACATAAGTAGTTTCATCATAAGTATCATGCATAGCAGAAGTGGCATCATCAATAACATGTGACATATCAGAATTCATGGCAGTAGCAGGTTTAGGTGTCGCAAGATTACTCAAAACAGAAGGAGAATCTAGTGCAGAGCTAGATGGCAGTTCCTTACCTCCCCTCATAGTTGAGGGATAAATCGTAGTTTTCGCGTCTTTCAAGTTCTTCATAGTGATCAACAGATATAAATCCCAAGGGACTCAGAGAATACAGCTATGCTCCCCGGCAACGGCGCCAGAAATTAGTCTTGATAACCCACAAGTGTAGGGGATCGCAACAGCTTTCGAGGGTAAAGTATTCAACCCAAATTTATTGATTCGACACAAGGGGAGCCAAAGAATATTCTTGAGTATTAGCAGTTGAGTTGTCAATTCAACCACACCTGGATAACTTAGTATCTGCAGCAAAGTATTTAGTAGCAAAGTAGTATGATAATAAAGGCAACAATAGCAAAAGTAATATTTTTGGGTTTTGTAGTGATTGTAACAATAGCAATGGAAAATTAAATAAGCGAAACACAAGATGTGAAAAGCTCATAGGCATAGGATCAGTGATGGATAAATTATGTCGGATGTGATTCCTCATGTAATAGCTATAACATAGACACAGAACTAGCACCAGTCCATCAATGTAATGTAGGCATGTATTCTGTAAATAGTCATATGTGCTTATGGAAAAGAACTTGCATGACATCTTTTGTCCTACCCTCCTGTGGTAGCGGGGTCCTACCGGAAACTAAGGGATATTAAGGCCTCCTTTTAATAGAGAACAGGAACAAAGCATTATCACATAGTGAATACATGAACTCCTCAAACTACGGTCATCACCGAGAAGTATCCCGATTATTGTCACTTCGGGGTTGTCGGATCATAACACATAATAGCTGACTATAGACTTGCAAGATAAGATCAAGAACACACATATATTCATGAAAACATAATAGGTTCAGATCTGAAATCATGGCACTCGGGCCCTAGTGACAAGCATTAAGCATAGCAACATCATAGCAACATCAATCTCAGAACATAGTGGATACTAGGGATCAAACCCTAACAAAACTAACTTGATTACATGGTAAATCTCATCCAACCCATCACCGTCCAGCAAGCCTACGATGGAATTACTCACGCACGACGGTGAGCATCATGAAATTGGTGATGGAGGATGGTTGGATGACGACGGCGACAAATCCCCCTCTCCGGAGCCCCGAACGGACTCCAGATCAGCCCTCCCAAGAGAGACTAGGGCTTGGCGGCGGCTCCGTATCGTAAAACGCGATGAATCTTTCTTCTCTGATTTTTTTCTCCGCGAGATGGATTATATGGGGTTGGAGTTGAGGTTGGCGGAGCCTCAGGGGGCCCACGAGACAGGGGGCGCGCCCAGGGGGGTGGGCACGCCCCCCACCCTCGTGGACAGGGTGTGGGCCCCCTGGTCTTGATTTTTCACCAGTATTTTTGATATTTTCCAAAAAGTGCCTCCGTGGATCTTCAGGACATTCCAAGAACTTTTGATTTCTACACATAAAACAACATCATGGCAGTTCTGCTGAAAACAGTGTCAGTCCGGGATAGTTTCATTCAAATCATGCAAGTTAGAGTCCAAAACAAGGGCAAAAGTGTTTGGAAAAGTAGATATGTTGGAGACGTATCACCAAGCACATCAAGAGACACTTCAATTCCATCCGGGACCAAGTCCAGGTGGGAGACATAGAGATTTGCAAGATACATACGGATCTGAATGTTGCAGACCCGTTGACTAAGCCTCTTCCATGAGCAAAACATGATCAGCACCAAGGCTCCATGGGTGTTACAATCATTACTGTGTAATCTAGATTATTGAATCTAGTGCAAGTGGGAGACTGAAGGAAATATGCATTAAAGGCAATAATAAAGTTATAATTTATTTACTCATATCATGATAAATGTTTATTATTCATGTTAGAATTGTATTACCCGGAAACATAATACATGTGTGAATACATAGACAAACAGACTGTCACTAGTATGCCTCTACTTGACTAGCTCGTGAATCAAAGATGGTTAAGTTTCCTGACCATAGACATGAGTTGACATTTGATTAACGGGATCGCACCATTAGGAGAATGATGTGATTGACTTGACCCATTTTGTTAGCTTAGCACTTGATCGTTTAGTATGTTTCTATTGCTTTCTTCATGACTTATACATGTTCCTATGACTATGAGATTATGTAACTCCCGCTTACCAGAGGAACACTTTGTGTGCTACCAAATGTCACAACGTAACTGGGTGATTATAAAGGTGCTCTATAGGTGTCTCCTAAGGTACTTGTTGAGTTGACGTATTTCGAGATTAGGATTTGTCACTCCGATTGTTGGAGAGGTGTCTCTGGGCCCTCTCGGTAGTGCACATCACTATAAGCCTTGCAAGCAATGTAGCTAATTAGTTAGTTACGGGATGATGCATTACGTAACGAGTAAAGAGACTTGCCGATAACGAGATTGAAATAGGTATTGAGATACCAACAATCGAAACTCGGGCAAGTAACATACCGATGACAAAGGGAACAACGTATGTTGTTATGCGGTTTGACCGATAAAGATCTTCGTAGAATATGTGGGAGCCAATATGAGCATCCAGGTTCCACTATTGGTTATTGACCGGAGACGTGTCTCGGTCATGTCTACATAGTTCTCGAACCCGTAGGGTCCGCACGCTTAAAGTTAGATGACGGTTATATTATGAGTTTATATGTTTTGATGTACCGAAGGTAGTGCGAAGTCCCGGATGTGATCACGGACATGACGAGGAGTCTCAAAATGGTCGAGACATAACGATCGATATATTGGACGACTATATTTGGATAACGGAATGGTTCCGGGTGAGATTGGGACAATACCGGAGCTCCGGGAGGTTATCTGAACCCCCCGGGAGGTATATGGGCCTTAATGGGCTTTACTAGAAAGGAGGGGAAAGGAGCAAGGGAGGAGGCGCCCCCCCCCAAGCCCAATCCGAATTGGGAGGGGGGGGGGGCGGGGCCCCCTTTCCTTCCTCCCTCCTTCCTCTTCCTTCCCTCTCCTTCTCCCAATAGGAAAAGGAGGAGTCCTACTCCCGGTGGGAGTAGGACTCTGATATGTCTCCAACGTATCTATAATTTTTGATTGCTCCATGCTACTTTATCTACTATTTTGGACTATATTGGGCTTTATTTTCCACCTTTATATTACTTTTGGGACTAACCTACTAACCGGAGGCCCAGCCCAGAATTGCTGTTTTTTGCCTTTTTCAGTATCTCAAAGAAACAGAATATCAAACGGAGTCCAAACGGAATGAAACCTTCGGCATCGTGATTTTCCAACCGAACGTGATCCAGGAGACTTGGACCCTACTCCAAGCAGTGCCTGAGGAGGTCACAAGGGTGGAGGGCGCCCCCCCCCCCCGGCGTGCCCCCTACCTCGTGGGCCCCTTGGAGCTCCACCGATGTACTCCTTCCTCGTATATATACCTACGTATCTCCGAACGATTAGAACAGGAGCCAAAAACCTAATTCCACCGCCGCAACCTTCTGTATCCACGAGATCCTATCTTGGGGCCTGTTCCGGAGCTCCGCCGGAGGGGGCATCCACCACGGAGGGCTTCTACATCATCACCATTGCCCCTCCGATGAAGTGTGAGTAGTATACTTTAGACCTTCGGGTCCATAGCTAGTAGCTAGATGGCTTCTTCTCTCTTTTTGGATCTCAATACAATGTTCTCCCCCCCCTCTCGTGGAGATCTATTCGATGTAATCTTGTTTTTGCGGTGTGCTTGTTGAGACCGATGAATTGTGGGTTTATGATCCAGTATTATCTATGGAAAATATTTGATTCTTCTCTGAATTCTTTTATGTATGATTGAGTTATCTTTGCAAGTCTCTTCGAATTATCCTTTTTGGTTTGGCCAACTAGATTGGTAGTTCTTGCAATGGGAGAAGTGCTTAGCTTTGGGTTCATCTTGCGGTGTCCTTACCCAGTGACAGAAGGGGCAGCAAGGCACGTATTGTATTGTTGCCATCGAGGATAACAAGATGGGGTTTTTATCATATTGCATGAATTTATCCCTCCACATCATGTCATCTTGCTTACGGCGTTACTCTGTTTTTAACTTAATACTCTAGATGCATGTTGGATAGCGGTCGATGAGTGGAGTAATAGTACTAGATGCAGACTCGTTTTGATCTACTTGTCTCGGACGTGATGCCTATATACATGATCATTGCCTAGATATACTCATAACTATGCTCAATTCTGTCAATTGCTCAACAGTAATTTGTTCACCCACCGCAGAATATATATGCTCTTGAGAGAAGCCACTAGTGAAACCTATGGTCCCCGGGTCTATTCTCATCATATCAATCTCTATCACTTTATTTACTTGCTTTGTTTTTACTTTGCCTTTACTTTTTACTTTGCACCTATCTATCAAAAATACCAAAAATATTATCTCTATCAGATCTCACTCTCATAAGTGACCGTGAAGGGATTGGCAACCCCTAAGCGTTGGTTGCGAGTTGCTATCGTTTTGTGTAGGTACGAGGGACTTGTGCGTGGTCTCCTACTGGATTGATACCTTGGTTCTCAAAAACTTAGGGAAATACTTACGCTACTTTGGTGCATCATCCTCTTCTCTTCGGGGAAATCCAACGCAGTGCTCAAGAGGTAGCAAGAAGAATTTCTGGTGCCGTTGCCGGGGAGGCTCACGCGAGCAAGTCAACCATACCAAGTACCCATCGCAATCCCTATCTCTCGCATTACATTATTTGTCATTTGCCTCTCGTTTTCCTCTCCCCCACTTCACCCTTGCCGTTTTATTCGCCCTCTCTTTCCCAATCTCCTCCTCTCTTTCTTGTTTGCCTTTTTCCTGTTGCCTTTCTGTTAGCTCGTGTGCTACCTCGTTTGCATGCTTGTCGTCATGACTAGTTTCTTATCTTCTCCGTTCTCTCCCAAGAATGAAGTCCTAAATTTTAAACAAAGGGAGGGAGAAAATCTAAAAGATGCTTGGTATAGAACTTGCAATGCTCAAAATAAATCTACTAGGAAGCAATCTACTTCATTTCTTCTTTGCAATTTTTACGTAGGTGCTAATCCTTGGTATAGATATATCCTTGATACAATTACCGGAGGGAATTTTTTGGGTATCCATACTTTTGATTCTTATAATGCTTTAATAGATATATTTGGTTCACCACCTCTTTTGATTAATGGAACTACGTTAACTTTGGAGCATGTTATGCAAAGACTTGAAATTATTGAGAATAAAGTTGCTACCATTGAATCAATTGAAAATCTTGATAAAAAGATCCACAATCAAATTACACAATATGGATCTAAGGTAGGAATGACTTTGAAAAATATTAAAGAAAAAGATCCCATAATCAATGAGAAAATAAATCTAGACTCCATAAGAATCGATAAACTTGAGGGTATCATTACCAACTTGGGAACCGCTTTTTCTTCCGTGCAAAATACTCCAAGTTCGTCTACTAAATATACTAAGCTCATTTATGTTCCTAATAATAAGGGTGAATCATCTAGTAAGGAAACTGCGGATCTTAAATCTATAAGCGTTCATCCCAATCTTTTTTCCATCATTAAGGAACCTTCTGCTATAGATGAATTTTTCAATCTTTTGCCTGAAAATTTGACAATTACTAGTAAGAAAGAAAATCCTAAAGGAGGTAGATGCCTCATTGAAGAATTGCCTACCAAAGATGGCAATACCTAGATCTATCCTTGTTTTTATGCCTAGCTAGGGGCGTTAAACAATAGCGCTTGTTGGGAGGCAACCCAATTTTATTTTGTGTTTTTTTGTTTTTGCTTATCTTAAGGAATAAATAATCCATCTACCTTCTGTTTGGATGTGGTTTTATGTTTTAATTAGTGTTTTTTCCAAGTAGAACCTATAGGATAACCTACGATGATAGTTGATTTGATTCTGCTGAAAAACAGAAACTTTGCACACACGAATTTAGTTATTATAAATCACAGGAACGTTCTTTTGCGTTGATTCTTTTTGCTGCTGATCAATAAACAAATTTTCCAGGACTTCCTATTTTGGTAGAATTTTTAGAGTTCCAGAAGTTTGCGTTAGTTACAGATTTCTACAGACTGTTCTATTTTTGACAGATTCTGTTTTTCGTGTGTTGTTTGCTTATTTTGATGAATCTATGGCTAGTAAATTAGTTTATAAACCATAGAGAAGTTGTAATACAGTAGGTTTAACACCAATATAAATAAATAATGAGTTCATTACAGTACCTTGAAGTAGTCTTTTGTTTTCTTTCTCTAACGGAGCTCACAAGATTTCTGTTGAGTTTTGTGTTGTGAAGTTTTCAAGTTTTGGGTGAATTCTTTTGATAGATTATGGAACAAGGAGTGGCAAGAGCCTAAGCTTGGGGATGCCCATGGCACCCCCAAGATAATCCAAGGACACCAAAAAATTCAAAGCTTGGGGATGCCCCGGAAGGCATCCCCTCTTTCGTCCACTTCCATCGGTAATTTACTTGGAGCTATATTTGTATTCACCAACATGATATGTGTTTTGCTTGGAGCGTCTTGTATTATTTGTGTCTTTGCTTGTCAGTCTACCACAATCATCCTTGCTGTACACATCTTTTGAGAGAGCCATACATGAATTGGAATTTGTTAGAATACTCTATGTGCTTCACTTATATCTTTTGACCTTGATAGTTTTGCTCATAGTGCTTCACTTAAATCTTTTGAGCGTGATAATTTTTGCTCTAGTACTTCACTTAGATCTTTTAGAGCACGGTGGTGGATTTTTTTAAAGAAACTATTGATCTCTCATGCTTCAGTTAGATTATTTTGAGAGTCTTTAATAGCATGGTAATTTGCTTAATGTTAATATACTTGGTGTTCAAGATTTGTGAAACTTTCTTTTGAGTGAATTGAATACTAAGATAAGTTTGATGCTTGATAATTGTTTTGAGATATGGAGGTGATAATATCAAAGTCGTGCTAGTTGGGTGATTATGAATTTGAGAAATACTTGTGTTGAAGTTTGCAAGTCCCGTAGCATGCACGTATGGTTAAAGTTATGCAACAAATTTGAAACATGAAGTGTACCCGACTTGTGCATCCTTATGAGTGGCGGTCAGGGACGAGCGATGGTCTTTTCTTACCAATCTATCCCCCTAGGAGCATGCGCGTAGTACTTGAATTTTTGATGACTTCTAAATTTTTGCAATAAGTATATGAGTTCTTTTGACTAATGTTGAGTCCACGGATTATACGCACTCTCAGCTTTCCACCTTTGCTAGCCTCTTCGGTACCATGCATTGCCCTTTCTCACCTTGAGAGTTGGTGCAAACTTCGCCGGTGCATCCAAACCCCGTGATACGATATACTCTATCACACATAAACCTCCTTATATCTTCCTCAAAACAGCCACCATACCTACCTATCATGGCATTTCCATAGCCATTCCGAGATATATTGCCATGCAACTTCCACATCATCATCATGACATACATTACTTTTGTCATATTGCCATTGCATGATCTTGTAGTTGACATCGTATTTGTGGCAAACCCACCATGCATTATTTTCCATACATGTCACTCTTGATTCATTGCACCATTCCGGTACACCACCGGACGCATTCATATAGAGTCATATCTTGTTCTAAGTTTCGAGTTGTAATCCTTATGTTGTAATCAATAGAAGTGTGATGATCATCATTATTAGAGCATTGCCCAAATAAAAAAAGGCCAAAAAAGAAAAAAAGGCCCCAAAAAAATAAAATAAAAAAGGGCAATGCTACTATCTCTTTTTCCACACTTGTGCTTCAAAGTAGCACCTTGTTCTTCATGTAGTGAGTCTCATATATTGTGCTTCAAAGTAGCACCTTGTTCCTCATGTAGTGAGTCTCATAAATTGTCTTTTTATACTAGTGGGAATTTTTCATTGTGGAACTTGGCTTGTATATTCCTACGATGGGCTTCCTCAAATGCCCTAGGTCTTCATGAGCAAGCGAGTTGGATGCCACCCACTAGTTTTCTTTTGTTGAGCATTCATAGCTCTAGTGCATCCGTTGCATGGCAATCCCTATTCCTCATGTTGACATAAATTGATGGGCATCTCCATAGCCCGTTGATTAGCCTCGTCAATGTGAGACTTTCTCCTTTTTTGTCTTCTCCACACAATCCCCATTATCATATTCTATTCCACCCATAGTGCTATATCCATGGCTCACGCTCATGTATTGCGTGAAGGTTGAAAAAGTTTGAGATTATTAAAGTATGAAACAACTGCCTGGCTTGTCATCGGGGGCATAGAAGTTGGGAACATCTTTGTGTGATGAAAATGAAGCATAGCCTAACTATATGATTTTGTAGGGATGAACTTTCTTTTGCCATGTTATTTCGAGAAGACATGATTGCTTTGATTAGTATGCTTGAAGTATTATTAATTTTGTGTCAATATGAACTTTTGTCTTGAATCTTTCGGATCTGAATATTCATATCACAGTTAAGAAAGATTTACATTGAAATTATGCCAAAGTATGACTCCGCATCAAAAATTCTTTTTTATCATTTACCTACTCGAGGACGAGCAGGAATTAAGCTTGGGGATGCCTGATATGTCTCCAACGTATCTATAATTTTTGATTGCTCCATGCTACTTTATCTACTGTTTTGGACTATATTGGCTTTATTTTCCACTTTTATATTACTTTTTGGACTAACCTACTAACCGGAGGCCCAGCCTAGAATTGCTGTTTTTTTGCCTTTTTCAGTATTTCGAAGAAACAGAATATCAAACGGAGTCCAAACGGAATGAAACCTTCGGGATCGTGATTTTCCAACCGAGCGTGATCCAGAGACTTGGACCCTACTCAAGCAGTGCCGAGGAGGTCACGAGGTGGAGGCGCCCGGCGCGCCCCTACCTCGTGGGCCCTCGGAGCTCCACCGACGCACTCCTTCCTCCTATATATACCTCGTATCCCGAATGATCGAACTGGAGCCAAAACCTAATTCCACCGCCGCAACCTTCTCAGATCCATGAGATCCCATCTTGGGGCCTGTTCTCGAGCTCACGGAGGGGGCATCCACCACGGAGGGCTTCTACATCATCACCATAGCCCCTCCGATGAAGTGTGAGTAGTTTACTTCAGACCTTCGGTCCATAGCTAGTAGCTAGATGGCTTCTTCTCTCTTTTGGATCTCAATACAATGTTCTCCCCTCTCTCGTGGAGATCTATTCGATGTAATCTTCTTTTTGCGGTGTGTTTCTTGAGACCGATGAATTGTGGGTTTATGATCCAAATTATCTACGGAAAATATTTGATTCTTCTCTGAATTCTTTTATGTATGATTGAGTTATCTTTGCAAGTCTCTTAGAATTATCCTTTTGGTTTGGCCAACTAGATTGGTAGTTCTTGCAATGGGAGAAGTGCTTAGCTTTGGGTTCAATCTTGCGGTGTCCTTACCCGAAGGATGTATAAGGCAGCAAGGCACGTATTGTATTGTTGCCATCGAGGATAACAAGATGGTTTTTTTATCATATTGCATGAATTTATCCCTCTACATCATGTCATCTTGCTTACGGCGTTACTCTGGTTTTAACTTAATACTCTAGATGCATGCTGGATAGCGGTCGATGAGTGGAGTAATAGTAGTAGATGCAGAATCGTTTCGATCTACTTGTCTCGGACATGATGCCTATATACATGATCATTGCCTAGATATACTCATAACTATGCTCAATTATGTCAATTGCTCAACAGTAATTTGTTCACCCACCGTAGAATATCTATGCTCTTGAGAGAAGCCACTAGTGAAACCTATGGCCCCCGGGTCTATTCTCATCATATCAATGTCTATCACTTTATTTACTTGCTTTGTTTTTACTTTGCCTTTACTTTTTACTTTGCATCTATCTATCAAAAATACCAAAAATATTATCTCTATCAGATCTCACTCTCGTAAGTGACCGTGAAGGGATTGACAACCCCTAAATGTTGGTTGCAAGTTGCTATCATTTTGTGTAGGTACGAGGGACTTGTGCATGGTCTCCTATTGGATTGATACCTTGGTTCTCAAAAACTGAGGGAAATACTTACGCTACTTTGCTGCATCATCCTCTCCTCTTCGGGGAAATCCAACGCAGTGCTCAAGAGGTAGCAGACTCCCCCCTTGGGCGTGCCTCCCCCTCTTGGCCGGCCCCCTCCTCCACTCCTTTATATACGGGGGAGGGGGGCACCCCATAGACACAACAATTGATCATTGATCTCTTAGCCGTGTGAGGTGCCCCCCTCCACCATAGTCCACCTCGATAATATTGTAGCGGTGCTTAGGCGAAGCCCTGCGTCGGTAGAACATTATCATCGTCACCACACCGTCGTGCTGATGGAACTCTCCCTCAAAGCTCGGTTGGATCGGAGTTCGAGGGACGTCATCGAGCTGAACGTGTGCAAGAATTCGGAGGTGCCGTGCGTTCGGTACTTGATCGGTCGGATCGTGAAGACGTATGACTACATCAACCGTGTTGTGCTAACGCTTTCGCTTTTGGTCTACGAGGGTACGTGGACACACTCTCCCCTCTCATTGATATGCATCACCATGATCTTGCGTGTGCGTAGGAATTTTTTTTAAATTACTACGTTCCCCAACAGAGAGATGCGCATATCAGTCGGTTGTTTAGCACTGAGGAGATCAGAAAAGAAGGAGAAGATGTAGTGCTTAGTGATCTCTGGGTCGGCCACAAGAGGGTTTCCTCATCACTTTGTATTAGTTCAGCCATTTGTGCCTTTATATTTCAATGGGTGCAAAAGCCTGTTTCGAGCTAAATGATGTTCTGGTTGGTGTGTGTTTTCTTGCTGCATACATCGTTTAGTCCTAAGATGGCTACCTCACTACAAAATCATTTACAGTATACCACCATGTGTGAGTTGTAGAATTGTAGAGAAACAAAGTGCAAATGAATCTCTGTGTGATTTTTGAAATGAGGCAAAGATTTTTCATTTTCTTTGACTAAGAAGAATAGAGTTGTCCGATTAATTAGAGGAAACCAAACGAAAACGTAGATTACAAACCCCACATAGGGTACCCGCGGACAACCTAGCACTAACAAATTTTTTGCACAAACAACAAGAAAACTGGATCATCAACACCAACCGAGATCATCTACACAAACCGAAAGTGTCATCGGCATAATCTATCATACTTGATGAGACAACTTTAACTTCACCTTCGAAAAGCACAAACTTAACAACCGCTGAGAGGTTGCACTAGGCAGTAAAGCATTGCCAAACAACCGACAAAACATTGAGGACAAGGCAACTCTGATTTTATTCATGAGCTCGCACGAGGAAGTTTCAAGACTTAGTCTAGTGCAAAACAACCGGAGAGTGTCATCCACTGAAAACCATGCTCATGGAGGTATCGTTGTCACAGTGGCATCGCCTAAAGCAACTTTGACTTATTTGTCACAACCATATATACAAGCATAGGCACACCCAAATGGTGTACCAGACCATCAAAATTAGAAGGACAAGCCACGACCCAGCTCTGCTCGCCATCATCGACGTCTCAACAAAAGCCGTAGTGCCACCAACTAAATTGTCAACCACTGTTTCCTCCAACCGGGGTCAGCTCAAAAGATGAAGTCTCCAAGAGGGGAAATGATGCAAAGTGTCTTCATCGTATGATCAGAGGTAAATATGAGGTTTTCCTCTTGAGCAAGCACTTTAGGAGGAGGAGAGGAGCACAATAAGACAACAACACTCAGACACGGACTGCAAGAAACAGATATGGATCACCTAGCTCCAGCCTCCCGGAATTGGCCACCGACACTAGTGGATTACATTGAGCGCACTGATATGTCTCCAACGTATCTATAATTTTTTATTGTTCAATGTTATTATATTATCTGTTTTGGATGTTTTATATGCATTAATATGCTATTTTATATCATTTTTGGGACTAACCTATTAACCTAGAGCCCAATGCCAGTTTCTGTTTTTTCCTTCTTTATGAGCCTCGCAGAAAAGAAATACCATACGGAGTCCAAACGGAATAAAACCTTCGCAATATTTTTTCTTGAACCAAAAGACACCTGTTGGACTTGGACCCCAAGTCAGAAGACCTTGGAGTAGAGGACAAGGCATAGGGGCGCGTCCCCCTGCCTTGTGGCCTACTCCAACACCCCCTAACCTAATTCTTCGTCCTATACACTCACAAATATTCCCAAACCATCAGAAGCATCCACGAAAACACTTTTCCACAGCCGCAACCTTCTGTTCCCGTGAGATCCCATCTAGGGGCCCACTACTAGGGAAAAGCCTATACACAACATCTTACCAGCAGCGAGTTTTAAAGTAAGGCGCTGCTGCAATTTATCAGTAGCGCGTTCCACCAGAACTCGCTGCTGAAATAAAAGTAGCAGTAGCGCGCCACCACTAAACCACGCTATTGCTATAATTCCCACGACCCCGCCGCAAAGCTAGTTATGAAGGAAATATGCCCTAGAGGCAATAATAAAGTTACTATTTATTTCCTTATTTCATGATAAATGTTTATTATTCATGCTAGAATTGTATTAACCGGAAACATGATACATGTGTGAATACATAGACAAACTTAATGTCACTAGTATGCCTCTACTTGACTAGCTCATTAATCAAAGATGGTTATGTTTCCTAACCATAGGCATGTGTTGTCATTTGATTAACGGGATCACATCATTAGAAGAATGATGTGATTGACTTGACCCATTCCGTTAGCCTAGCACTTGATCGTTTAGTATGTTGCTATTGCTTTCTTCATGACTTATACAAAGTTCCTACAACTATGAGATTATGCAACTCCCGTTTACCGAAGGAACACTTTGTGTGCTACCAAACGTCACAACGTAACTGGGTGATTATAAAGGTGCTCTACAGGTGTCTTCGAAGGTACATGTTGGATTGGCATAATTCGAGATTAGGTTTTGTCACTCTAATTGTCGGAGAGGTATCTCTGGGCCCTCTCGGTAATACACATCACTTAAGCCTTGCAAGCATTGTAACTAATGAGTTAGTTACGGGATGAAGTATTACGGAACGAGTAAAGAGACTTGCCGGTAACGAGACTGAACTAGGTATTGGATACCGACGAACGAATCTCGGGCAAGTAACATACCGATGACAAAGGGAACAACATATGTTGTTATGCGGTTTGACCGATAAAGATCTTCGTAGAATATGTAGGAGCCAATATGAACATCCAGGTTCCACTATTGGTTATTGACCGGAAACAGTTCTGGGTCATGTCTATATAGTTCTCGAACCCGTAGGGTCCGCACGCTTAACGTTACGATGACAGTTATATTATGAGTTCATGAGTTTTGATGTACCGAAGGAGTTCGGAGTCCCGGATGAGATCGGGGACATGACGAGGAGTCTCGAAATGGTCGAGACGTAAAGATCGATATATTGGACGACTATATTCGGAGTTCGGAAAGGTTCCGAGTGATTCGGTATTTTTCGAGTACCGGGAGTTACGGAATTCGCCGGGAGTATATGGGCCTTATTGGGCTTTAGGGAAAGAGAGAGGAGAGGTTGGGCGCCCCCAAGGCCTAGTCCGGTGGACTAGGGGAGGGCCCCCTCCTTCCTTCTCTTCTCTTCCCCTTTCCTTGACTCCTACTCCTACTACTTGGAAGGGGGAATCCTACTCCCGGTGGGAGTAGGACTCCTCCTTGGTGCGCCCCCTCCTAGGCCGGCCACCCCCTCCCTTGCTCCTTTATATCTGGGGCAGGGGCACCCATGACACACAAGTTGATCTACGGATCGTTCCTTAGCCGTGTGCGGTGCCCCCCTCCACCATATTCCACCTCGGTCATATCGTCGCGGAGTTTAGGCGAAGCCCTGCGCCGGTAGAGCATCATCATCGTCACCACACCGTCGTGCTGACGGAACTCATCCCCGACACCCTGCTGGATCGGAGTCTAGGGAACGTCATCGAGCTGAACGTGTGCTGAACTCGGAGGTGCCGTACGTTCGGTACTTGGATCGGTCGGATCGTGAAGACGCACGACTACATCAACCGCGTTGTCATAACACTTCCGCTTACGGTCTATGAGGGTACGTGGACAATACTCTCCCCTCTCGTTGCTATGTCATCACCATGATCTTGCGTGTGCGTAGGAAATTTTTTGAAATTACTACGTTCCCCAACAGTGGCATCCGAGCCTAGGTTTTATGCGTTGATGTTATATGCACGAGTAGAACACAAGTGAGTTGTGGGCGATATAAGTCATACTACTTACCAGCATGTCATACTTTGGATCGGCAGTATTGTTGGATGAAGTGGCCCGGACCGACATTACGCGTACGCTTACGCGAGACTGGTTCTACCGACGTGCTTTGCACGCAGGTGGCTGGCGGGTGTCAGTTTCTCCAACTTTAGTTGAATCGAGTGTGGCTACGCCCGGTCCTTGCGAAGGTTAAAACAACACTAAATTGACGAACTATCGTTGTGCTTTTGACGCGTAGGTAAGAACGGTTCTTGCTAAGCCCGTAGCAGCCACGTAAAACTTGCAACAACAAAGTAGAGGACGTCTAACTTGTTTTTGCAGGGCATGTTGTGATGTGATATGGTCAAGACGTGATGCTATATTTTATTGTATGAGATGATCATGTTTTGTAACCGAAGTTATCGGCAACTGGCAGGAGCCATATGGTTGTCGCTTTATTGTATGAAATGCAATCGCCCTGTAATGCTTTACTTTATCACTAAGCGGTAGCGATAGTCGAAGAAGCAATAGCTGGCGAGACGACAATGATGCTACGATGGATAGCAAGGTGTCGCGCCGGTGAAGATGGTGATCATGACGGTGCTTCGACGGAGATCACAAGCACAAGATGATGATGGCCATATCATATCACTTATATTGATTGCATGTGATGTTTATCCTTTATGCATCTTATCTTGCTTTGATTGACGGTAGCATTTTAAGATGATCTCTCACTAATTATCAAGAAGTGTTCTCCCTGAGTATGCACCGTTGCCAAAGTTCGTCGTGCCCAGACACCACGTGATGATCGGGTGTGATAAGCTCTACGTCCATCTACAACGGGTGCAAGCCAGTTTTGCACATGCGGAATACTCAGGTTAAACTTGACGAGCCTAGCATATGCAGATATGGCCTCGGAACACGGAGACCGAAAGGTCGAGCGTGAATCATATAGTAGATATGATCAACATAGTGATGTTCACCATTGAAAACTACTCCATCTCACGTGATGATCGGTTATGGTTTAGTTGATTTGGATCACGTGATCACTTAGATGACTAGAGAGATGTCTGTCTAAGTGGGAAGTAATATGATTAATTGAACTTAAATTTATCATGTACTTAGTCCTGGTAGTATTTTGCAAATTATGTTGTAGATCAATAGCTTGCGTTGTTGCTTTCATATGTTTATTTTGATATGTTCCTAGAGAAAATTGTGTTGAAAGATGTTAGTAGCAATGATGCGGATTGGATCCGTGATCTAAGGTTTATCCTCATTGCTGCACAGAAGAATTATGTCCTTGATGCACCGCTAGGTGACGTACCTATTGCAGGAGCATATGCAGACGTTGTGAACGTTTGGCTAGCTCAATATGATGACTACTTGATAGTTTAGTGCACCATGCTTAAACGGCTTAGAATCGGGACTTCAAAGACGTTTTAGAACGTCATGGACCATATGAAATGTTCTAGGAGTTGAAGTTAATATTTCAAGCAAATACCCGAGTTGAGAGATATGAAGTCTTCAACAAGTTCTATAGCTAAAAGATGGAGGAGAATCGCTCAACTAGTGAGCAAGTGCTTAGATTGTCTGAGTACTACAATCGCTTGAATCAAGTGGGAGTTAATCTTCCAGATAAGATAGTGATTGGCAGAGTTCTCTAGTCACCATCACCAAGTTAGTGGAACTTCGTGATGAACTATAATGCAAGGGATGACGAAAACGATTCCCAAGCTCTTCGTGATATTGAAATCGATTTAAGGTAGAAATCAAGAAAGAGCATCAAGTGTTGATGATTGACAAGACCACTAGTTTCAAGAAAAGGGCAAAGGAAAGAAAGGAAACTTCAAGTAGAATGGCAAACAAGTTGTCACTCCCGTGAAGAAGACCAAAGCTGGACCAAAGCCTGAAACTGAGTGCTTACAATGCAAAGGAAATGGTCACTGGAAGCGGAAATGTCCTAAATATTTGGTGGATAAGAAGGATGGCAATGTGAACAAGGGTATATTTGATATACAGGTGTTTGATCTGTGCCTTACTAGTGTTTATAGTAACCCCTGAGTATTTGATACTTGTTCGATTACTAATATTAGTAACTCGAAACAGGAGTTACAGAATAAACAAAGACTAGTTGAGGATGAAGTCACGATGAGTGTTGGAAGTAGTTCCAAGATTGATATGATCATCATTGCACACTCCCTATACTTTCGGGATTAGTGTTAAACCTAAATATATGTTATTTGGCGTTTGCGTTAAGCATGAATATGATTTGATCATGTTTATTGCGATACGGTTATTCATTTAAAGTTAGAGAATAAATTGTTATTCTGTTTACATGAATAAGACCTTCGATGGTCATACACCCAATGAACATAGTTTGTTGGATCTCGATCGTAGTGATACACATATTCATAATATTGATGCCAAAAGATGCAAAGTTAATAATGATAGTGTAACTTATTTGTGGCACTGCCGTTTAGGTCATATCGGTGTAAAGCGCATGAAGAAACTCCATAAAGATGGATTTTCGGAATCACTTGGTTATGAATCATTTGATGCTTGCAAACCATGCCTTTTGGGCAAGATGACTAAAACTCCGTTCTCCGGAACAATGGAACAAGCTACTGACTTATTGGAAATAATACATACCGATGCATGCGATCCAATGAGTGTTGATGCTCGTGGCAAGTATCGTTATTTTCTGACCTTCACAAGATGATTTGAGCAGATATGGGTATATCTACTTGATGAAACATAAGTCTGAAAAGTTGAAAGGTTCAAAGAATTTCAGAGTGAAGTGGAAAATCATCGTAACAAGAAAAATAAAGTTTCTACGATCTGATCGTGGAGACGAATATTTGAGTTATGAGTTTGGTCTTCATTTGAAACAGTGTGAAATAGTTTCGCAACTCACGCCACTTGGAACACCACAACATTATGGTGTGTCCGAAAGTCGTAACCGCACTTTATTGGATATGGTGCGATCTATGATATCTCTTATTGATTTACCATTGTCGTTTTGGGGTTATGCATTAGAGACAACTGCATTCACGTTAAAAGGGCACCATCTAAATCTGTTAAGACGACACTATATGAATTGTGGTTTAGCAAGAAACCCAAGTTGTCGTTTCTTAAAGTTTGGGGCTACGATGCTTATGTGAAAAAGTTTCATCCTGATAAGCTCAAACCCAAATCGGAGAAGTGTGTTTTCATAGAATATCCAAAGGAAACTGTTGGGTACACCTTCTATCACAGATCTGAAGGCAAAACATTCGTTGCCAAGAATGGATCCTTTCTAGAGAAGAAGTTTCTCTCGAAAGAAGTGAGTGGGAGGAAAGTAGAACTTGATGAGGTAACTGTACCTTCTCCCTAATTGGAAAATAGTTCATCACTGAAATCAGTTCCAGTGATTCCTACACCAATTAGTGAGGAAGCTAATGATGATGATCATGAAACTTCAGATCGAGTTACTGCAGAACCTCGTAGGTCTTCCAGAATACGGTCCGCACCAGAGTGGTACGGTAATCCTATTCTAGAATTCATGTTACTAGACCATGATAAACCTACGAACTATGAGGAAGCGATGATGAGCCCAGATTCCACGAAATGGCTTGAGGTCATAAAATCTGAGATGGGATCCATGTATGATAACAAAGTGTGGACTTTGGTGGAGTTGCCCGATGATCGGCAAGCCATATTGTATAATTGGATCTTCAAGAGGAAGACATATGCTGATAGTAGTGTTACTATCTACATAGCTCGACTTGTCGCAAAAAGGTTTTTGACAAGTTCAAGGTGTTGACTACAATGAGATTTTCTCAACTGTAGCGATGCTTAAGTCTGTCCGAATCATGTTAGCAATTGCCACATTTTATGAAATCTGGCAAATGGATGTCAAAACTGCATTCCTTAATGGTTTTCTTAAAGAAGAGTTGTATATGATGCAACCAGAAGGTTTTGTCAATCCTAAAGGTGCTAACAAAATGTGCAAGCTCCAGCGATCCATCTATGGACTGGTGCAAGCATCTCGGAGTTGGAATATACGCTTTGATAAGTTGATCAAAGCATATGGTTTTATACAGACTTTTGGAAAGGCCTGTATTTACAAGAAAGTGAGTGGGAGCACTACAGCATTTCTGATAAGTATATGTGAATGACATATTGTTGATCGGAAATAATGTAGAGTTATTCTGCAAAGCATAAAGGAGAGTTTGAAAGGAGTTTTTTCAAAGAAAGACCTCGGTGAAGCTGCTTACATATTGAGCATCAAGATCTATAGAGATAGATCAAGACGCTTGAAAAGTTTTTTCAATGAGTACACACCTTGACAAGATTTTGAAGTAGTTCAAAATGGAACAGTCAAAGAAAGAGTTTCTTGCCTGTGTTACAAGGTGTGAAATTGAGTAAGACTCAAATCCTGACCACAGCAAAAAATAGAAAGAGAATGAAAGTCATTCCCTATGCTTCAGTCATAGGTTCTATAAAAGTATGCCATGCTATGGACCAGACCTATTGTATACTCTGCCCTGGTTTGGCAAGGGAGTACAATAGTGATCTAGGAGTAGGTCATTGGACATTGGTCAAAATTATCCTTAGTGGAATAAGGATATGTTTCTCGATTATGGAGGTGACAAAAGGTTCGTCGTAAAGGGTTACGTCGATACAAGTTTTGGCACTGATCCAGATGACTCTAAGTCTTAATCTGGATACATATTGAAAGTGGGAGCAATTAGCTAGAGTAGCTCCGTGCAGAGCATTGTAGACATAGAATATTTGCAAAATACATACGGCTCTGAATGTGACAGACCCGTTGACTAAACTTCTCTCACAAGCAAAACATGATCATACCTTAGTACTCTTTGGGTGTTAATCACATAGCGATGTGAACTAGATTATTGACTCTAGTAAACCCTTTGGGTGTTGATCACATGACGATGTGAACTATGGGTGTTAATCACATGGTGATGTGAACTATGGGTGTTAATCACATGGTGATGTGAACTAGATTATTGACTCTAGTGCAAGTGGGAGACTGAAGGAAATATGCCCTAGAGGCAATAATAAAGTTATTATTTATTTCCTTATTTCATGATAAATGTTTATTATTCATGCTAGAATTGTATTAACCGGAAACATGATACATGTGTGAATACATAGACAAACTTAATGTCACTAGTATGCCTCTACTTGACTAGCTCATTAATCAAAGATGGTTATGTTTCCTAACCATAGACATGTGTTGTCATTTGATTAACGGGATCACATCATTAGAAGAATGATGTGATTGACTTGACCCATTCCGTTAGCCTAGCACTTGATCATTTAGTATGTTGCTATTGCTTTCTTCATGACTTATACAAAGTTCCTACAACTATGAGATTATGCAACTCCCATTTACTGAAGGAACACTTTGTGTGCTACCAAACGTCACAACGTAAATGGGTGATTATAAAGGTGCTCTACAGGTGTCTCCGAAGGTACATGTTGGGTTGGCGTAATTCGAGATTAGGTTTTGTCACTCTGATTGTTGGAGAGGTATCTCTGGGCCATCTCAGTAATACACATCACTTAAGCCTTGCAAGCATTGTAACTAATGAGTTAGTTACGGGATGAAGTATTACGGAACGAGTAAAGAGACTTGCCGGTAACGAGATTGAACTAGGTATTGGATACCAACGATCGAATCTCGGGCAACACTACTAGAAAAAGGGCTATAGATGGTATTGACACGAATGGCGCACCAGACAAGTGGTGCGCCATTAGTATATACTAATGGCGCACCACCTTCTGATGCGCCATTAGTGTTGAAACTACTAATGGCGCACCAGGCCCACGGTGTGCCATTAGTACCAATTTTTTTTTTGAACTAGTGCGCCTGTCCAAACATTCTAATGGCGCATCCACAGTTAGTGCGCCATTACTAGTTGTAACTAGTAATGGCGCACTAGCCAGAAAGTGCGCCACTAATGTTATTTTTTTATTCCTTTTTTGCAAAAGTACTAATGGCGCACTCACACGCGGTGCGCCATTACTAGTTCAAACTAGTAATGGCGCACCGTGGCAGGGTGCGCCATTAGTATGTTTTTTTTGCAAATCTACTAATGGCGCACCACTAGGAGGTGCGCCATTAGTAACCTGGATTACTAATGGCGCATTTGTTGATGGTGCGCCATTAGTAAGTGGACAGCAACAAGATATTTTGGACAGCCTCTCCTCCCACACTCACTTTCTCCCCACTTCATTCTCTCCACCGCCTCCTCCTTGTCTCGGGTGCCTCCTCTTTTTCACCTCATTTCCACCATAGATTCATTCAAATTAAGTGGTTAAGTTACCTTGTTTTGCTAGGTAAGTAAGGGGGGAAGCTATATTTATGTTGTTCTCCCTACAACAATGTGCACATGCACTTTTTATGGCCTATCTAGATCTATGTATGTTCATGGTGTTGCATATGTTTGTGGTGTTGCATATGTGTTTGTGTTTGGAGGTGTACCGGTATTTGAAATGCGATAGTTGCCAATATTTTGCGGAATGTTGATTCATTTCCGTTTGGCGAGAATTTTGGCATTAAGCATTCTTTTGGTCCTATTTTTAGGAAAGTCATGCCAAATTTTTCTTGGTTCTAAAATATCGCTTTTGCTCTACCCATGAGCGACCATGTCCGCACGATGACCGAAGGCATCGTGAATAGGTTTTTGAGGTCCGCGAAGGCCGAGATGCTTCAAAAGAACGAGATGGAGATAAGATGTCCATGTCGAAGATGCAAGCTGAATAGCCTTATTGCGGACCCGGATTCCGGCAGGTGGGACCACCTGCTCTTGCGTGGTTTCATGGATGGCTATCGGTGGCAAGGTGATGAAGATGACTACGAAGTCGTCCATGGGGGCGGGCAAGAAATGAGGAAGGGCACAAGACAACCACCGCGGCTCGGTAGGCGAGAAGACGAAGAATCCCGGTGAGATGATCACGACGGTGATGCTGTACACGATCATCATGTAGAAGATGCAGGACATGATGATGATGCGGCGAGCGCATTTACGCTGGACCATCGATGGGCTGGGTGCAGGACCCTCATATTCAAGAGCTGCTTCTCAAGCGCACGGATAACGCAAGAGCTGCCGCCGAGAAAAGCCAAGATGGATCAACTTGAGTTAGATGCGGTTACTCCATTGTATGAAGGATGCAGGCCCGAGGATACCCTCCTGAAAGTAACGCTCATGGCTCTGGAGATGAAGGTAAAACACAAAATGACCGATGCATCCTTCGACGAGAACATGTCATTCTGGCACGAACGTCTTCCGAAGGGGAACAAGTGCCCGACTAGTTTGGAGGAGGCGAAGAAAATCGTGTGTCCTCTGGATTTACCGCACGTGAAATACCATGTGTGCATGAACAATTGCATCATTTATCGGGACGAGCACGCGGAGTCTACCATATGTCCGGTGTGCGGTGTCACTCGATACAAGAAGAGGAAGAAAGCTCCTCGAAAAGTGGTGTGGTACTTTCCGATCACTCCTCGTCTGCAACGGTATTTCGCGGACCCTAAGGTAGCAAAGCTCCTGCGTTGGCACACGGATAGGGAGGAGAAGAAGCGAGAAGATGACGCAAATGATCCGGAGATAGATAAAAAAGACAAGATGCTGAGTCACCCTAAGGATGCGAGCCAGTGGCAAGCGTTGAACTTCGAATACACAGAATTTGGGAACGATCCAAGGAACATTGTGCTGGGCGCGAGCACCGATGGAGTCAATCCGTTTGGCAGCCAGAGAAGCACACATAGCACCTGGCCTGTGTTTGTGTGGATGTACAACCTTCCCCCTGGTTGTGCATGAAGAGGAAGTACATTCACATGAGTATGCTAATTGAAGGGCGAAACAACCAGGAACGACATCAATCAGATCCGGGCTGCTTGAAGAGGAGCTTGACACGCTGTGGAAAACGCCACCAATACGTGGGGCGCCGCAGAAAGAATATTTCCCTATGAGAGCCGCCTTTGCTCACGACGGTGCACGACTATCTCGGTTACGGATATCTTGCGGGGCAGGTAGTCCACGGATTTTCTGGATGCGTAAGGTGCATGGATGACACAACGTATCGCCAGCTAGATAGAGATCCTGGGTCTTCGAAAACCGTGTTCATGGGACATCGAAGGTGGCTTCGCGACGATGACCCGTGGAGGAAACGCAAGGATCTGTTCGATGGCGAAACCGAACCCCAAAAACGCCCGTGTACGAGGAGCGGCGAGGAAATAGACAAGCTGTTGACAAATTGGAAAGACTGCCCACTGCCGGGAAAGAAGCAAAAGGCGCCAGAGCCGGGAAAGAAGCGAAAGGCGCCAGAGCCACTGCTGAAGGTATGGAAAACGAGGTCTATTTTCTGGGACTTGCCGTACTGGAAGATCCACCGTGTGCCTCACAGCCTTGATGTCATGCATATCACGAAGAACGTGTGCGAGAGTCTGCTTGGTACCCTGCTCAACATGCTAGAGAGGACCAAAGATGGGCCGAAAGCAAGGGCAGACTTGAAATCAATGGGCATCAGGCAGGAGCTTCACGCTATATATGATGATGATGATGATGATGATGATGATGATGATGATGATGATGATGATGATGATGAGGCGAAGCAGGACACGAAAAGTCGTCGCCAAAGGCAAAAAGGCCAAGAAGACCGGAAATGACTACCCTTCCGCGTGCTTCACTCTAAGTCAGGAGGAGATCGAGCAGTTTTTCACCTGCCTCCTAGGAGTAAAACTTCCTTACAGTTACGCGGGGAAGATAAGCAGATACCTAGACCCAGCGAAGTAGAAGTTCAGCGGGATGAAGTCTCACGACTGTCACGTGCTGATGACGCAGATACTTCGAGTTGCAATCCATGGGATCATGGACGCGCACGTCTGTGAAACGCTATTTGGCCTATGCAACCTCTTCGACGTCATCTCTCGGAAGTCGACTGGCGTGAGGCAACTCAGAAGGCTACATGAAGAGATCGTGGTGATACTATGCGAGCTTGAGATGTACTTCCCGCCTGCATTCTTCGACGTTATGGTGCATCTGCTGGTCCATATAGTGGAGGATATCATCCAACTCGGGCCGACGTTCCTGCATAGCATGATGCCGTTCGAAAGGATGAATGGTGTCATCAAAGGATACGTTCGCAACATGTCACGTCCAGAAGGAAGCATAGCCAGGGGCTTTCTGACCAAAGAGTGCATCTCCTACTGCACGAATTATCTAGGCATCGAGAACCCCGTTGGTCTGCCCGTCAACAGGCACCTCGGCAGGCTCGCCGGATGGGGTCACCGTGAGGGTCGCCATTGAAATGCATGTCGACTTCGAGGGTGACTCGCCGACTTTGAAAGAGCAAATCTAGTCGCGCTACAACACATAGACGTGGTCGATCCTTGGGTGGTAGAGCACAAAACCTTTATTAAGAAGACGTACAATGACCGAGGCCAACAGAGGACGGACGGAGATATACTCAAAGAGCACAACTCATGTTTCACGCGTTGGTTCAAGCGAAGCTTCGTCACCCTTTACATGAGGATTCTTCCGCGGAAGAACAACTCATATTCGCCTTGTCACGTATGCCGAGCACAACCTCGATGACCTATGAGGCGCATTTATATCAACGGCTACAAATTCTACACCGAGGCCAAGGACATGAAGAGCGATGGTTATCAGAACTCCGGGGTAACGATGGAATCCTACACCGGTAACGACAAGGACAGATACTACGGAAGGATCAAGGAGATCTGGGAGCAGAGCTACGCTGGAGAGAAGGTCTCGATGTTCCGTGTCAGATGGGCCAAGAACGTCATAAAAGAAGACCGGTATTTCACCACCATGGTTATACCCGGCCAAATCCAAGACATGGTATAAACGTCACCGCTAAAAATGAGCCATGGGTACTGGCTTCCCAAGTGGACCAATGCTTCTTCATTACCGACCCGCCAAAGCCCAGTCGTGTTGTCGTGAGGAGAGGCATAAGGAAGATCATCGGAATGGATGGAGTAGCCAATGAGCAAGACTTGACAAGTCGGCGACCGAGGATCGAACATGACGACGATGATGAAGTAGCAGCATACACCACAAGAAGAAGCAGGACCACCCTACCTAAAGGACGTCCGTTCCACAGAAGAACTCCATTTGCGAAAAAGAAGGGCAAGAAGATTGTGAACAGATAGCTAGCTAAGATCGATTGTATTTAAATCGTAGCCTTCATTTTTCGATTGTATTTCATGGGTACTTTTTGAACTATCATGAATATTTTTAAATTTCATGGACACTCGATCTCGATCCCCCTCCATCTCGATCGCTATCCCACCTCGCCAGATCCGGTCCCCCTCGCCGCCGAGCACCCCCCAGTCCACCGGCCGCCGCCGCCGACCCCCCGCACCCTCGATTCCCCTACTCAACCGCCGCCGCCGACCCCCCGCACCCCGCGCACCCTCCCCCGCTCCACCGGCATTACTGTTTGATGATATTTTTTAAAAAATTATTACTGTCTTATAAAAAAATATTACTGTTATGATTTAAACAAGTTTGAACATATTTAAACACAAATAAGTATCAAATATCCCACCTCGCCAGATCCGTCCCCTACCGAAAGCACCCCAGTCCACCGGCCACACCCACCCCCCGCACCCTCGATTCCCCTACTCAACCGCCGCCGACCCCCCGCACCCCGCGCACCCTCCCCCGCTCCACCGGCATTACTGTTTGATGATATTTTTAAAAAATTATTATTGTCTTATAAAAAAATATTACTGTTATGATTTAAACAAGTTTGAACATATTTAAACACAAATAAGTATCAAATAGCTTTTTAAATGCTAAAAAAATTGTGGAGCCTGGGAGTCGAACCCAGGACCTCCTGGTGTGAGAACTGGCTGCTGACCAGTCGAACTAGTAGAGGGGACTTGATGTGGATCAGTTCTGGTGGTACATAACCTGTTGGCTCGAGTTGAAATAAAAAAAATACAAATGGCGCACCACGGTGAGGTGCGCCATTAGTATGGATGTACTTATGGCGCACCGAGGGTGGTGCGCCATTAGTATTGTGCCCGATCCCCTTCCCTCTCCCCTTCGCCCGATCCCCCTTCCCTCCCCCGCCAGTTCCCTCTCCCTCGATCCACCGCCGCGCGCCCTGCCTGACCCACTCCATCGCAGCCCAGCGCCCGCCGCCTCCCTCTCCTCTCCTCCCCCTCGAGCCCGCGCGTCCGCCCAAACCTAACCCGACGCGCGCTGCCCGCCACCTCGACGCTGCCCGCCGCCTCGACGCGACCCCGCCCGGACGCCGCCCAGCGCCGCCTCGGCGCTGCCCGCCGCCCAGCGCCGCCTCGACCCCGCCCGCGCGCTGCCCGCCACCTCGATGCTGCCCGCCGCCTCGACGCGACCCGCCGCCGGGCCGCCCGTCCACACCACCGTCGCCGGAGCACCACCACCACCCGGACCTCGTCCCCGACATCCTCCCGCCCCCTCCTCCTGCATCCTCCCGCGCCCCACTCCCGGCCCCGTGAGCTCCCCTCCTCCTCACCCCCTCTCCCGTGTATTTCCATGGTTTTACTTTGTAATTATTAGTGTAAGATATTGTTGCAATTAAATTTAGAAATGGCAGCTCTGGGTGGCTTGGTGTACCTGTATTTTCTCTCTGAAAATTCTCTAAACAAGCATTGCAATTTGATTTTGGCCCTGGTACACAACACCTATTTCACCAACAACAGAGAACACAACAAATTCTTAGCACTGAAATTAGAAATCACAGACATAGTGGCCTAGTTTCATTATGGAGGGAGTATATGAAGTTTATCCAACAACAAATTCTTAGCACTGAAATTAGAAATTCTTGTGGTTCTAAGATTCGGTGAAATTATATATGTACTCCGAATTTGGTGAGAATCTCCTGTGGTTCTAAAATTTGGTAAAATATGAAAACAAATTCTTATGGTCCTAAAGTTTACTGGAAGTATAAATGTATCTGAGAAGAAGTTCTTATGGTTCCAAATCTTGCTAAACTAGATAAGGCGAGAACGAATTATTACGATTGTATAAGTTGCTGAAATTAGAATGTTAATATATTTTGTTGACGACTCGCTTCATTTCTTGTGATGTGATTCTGAATAAATCATATGTTATGGTTCAAGGTATAAGGGGGGTTTGCTGCCTGTCTTCCCACAGCACTTTGCATTGTTTTGAGGTTTTGTACATCAGCTTTCTTGCTAATCCAGCCCACGCGGCTGCTGTACTACTTGTCAAGTGATCTTCTGCTGCTATCTGCGAGTTGTTGCTGCTAGTTGTGATTTTGTCAAGTGATGCTGCTGCTACTTGTGATCTTCTAAAATGACCCTTTCTCTCGAAACGTTGATTAATTTCCGTTTCGTTGAGAATGGGGCACTCTAGGTCAAGAAAATTAGCAAAGGTCATGCCCAATTTTCTTGACCTAGAAGGTGCCCGATTCTCAACCAAATAAAAATTAATTTGCTTTAGTGGTTGGATTAGTTTAGTATTTTATTCACACACTCGCACACCCTTGCTTGCCATGTGTGATAGAGAGATAGTGAGAGGAGACAATAAGCTATCTGCAGCTTAATTTGCATTGCATACTAGCTAGATAGCTTTTGTTTTTCAGGACCAACCGAACAATACATACATATACCTGTAGGCACCAGCTTAATTTCCAAGGCAGGACAATTACTTGCTTCATTATATGCATCCATCCATCCATTTTGCATCATGTACAGAACCAAAAATAATCACAAAAGCCTTAGTTTGAAGCGGATGAGCATTCTATTCTCAGGCAGCAAAGGCATTCTCAATACATGTTGGTGAATGTCAAAACCTACAATTTCTTTGTTTGTTGCAAAATGAATGATCCGAAAGAAGATATCAATAGCCTTTAAAGCCACCTAATTGTTTGTATACACAACATGAATCGCAAAACTTACAAAGGTTGAAGATGATCGAAAGAAGAGGACAAGTCAAACCTTCAAATCGATCGATCAGCTAACAGCTCATCGCAATTCGCCGCCTTGACCTCGAACTCTTCTCTCGGTTGATAGTATCTTCACACGAACCATGCCTCGCTCCCACTCGGATTTCCCAACCAAGATCAGCCGCTAGCGTTTATCCTCTCCGCGTGTTTGAACACCTGCGGTGTAGTAAAAAGTAATTACAGTATACACTCACCCACATAAGTATTCAACACAATGAAAAAATAGTACAAATTAAGGAAAGGAATACCATTTCAGGCGCTTGTCTTCTAAAAGAAGAGTGAACTTTCTAGACACACCCCTCAAGAACTAGGTTACCCCGAGAACGTGGACTTGGACCTTAGCAACAACACACTAATGTGTTCTATCCCAAAACACCTAGGCAATATCACAAACATCTCTCAATTGTTCCTTGACAATAACCAACTTTTGGTGACATTCCTCGAGAATTAGGTTATTTGGTCAACTTAGAGATCTTGTTCCTTGACAATAACCAACTTTTGACCAAACTTTGTTTCTATTTAGAGAGAAACATGGCCCACAACGATGAGGCCGGGGTTGAGGCGGCAAGGCATTCAGGAGCTGTCCCAGAGATGGAGGAACAACCTCACTTGTATGAGGCCGCCGCCTTCCCCACCGATCCCGAGACCACCGATGGTGCCGCCGAGGATGACCACACTGATGCCACCACTGATGGTGCCGCCGAGGATGCCACTATCGATGATGGCGGCACCCGCATGATGGCAGCCAACCGAAGAGGCAACGAAGGACCGGCGCCCGATCGTGCTCCTCACCCTCAAGGAGGAAGTTCTCAAGTGGACTCCAACGGAATCCAACGGCGCCCGAACGAATAGTCAAGGGGTACTCGCTTCAGCTCGGGTGCATTGTCCGGAGCACCGTCTCGATCAACACCGAGAACCTGAGGCATCCTGACCGAGGGAATTTGTGCCACCTCCTCTTCACGAAGCTGCACGAACGATACAAGTTCCCCGCTGAATTTGCAAACACAAGCCTCAAAGGGAATAAAGTGAACAATACTGCCCTCACGAAGATGAGCAAGGCCCTGTCTACTTGGAAAAGCAATGTGAAGAAAATGATCGAGAAAGGTGAGAGTTATCAGAAGATCAAGGAGAAAAATCCTTCGATCACCGAAGATGACTACAACGACTTCAAGATCAATTGCTCGAGCACCGCAAGCTCCCAATCAAGTGAGTGGGGGAAACAAATGTGGGAGCTGAACATAGGGGAACACACACTCGGTCCCGACGGTTACAGAGTGGCGGAGCCTATATGGGACAAGGAGGAGGCGGACCGTGCCGAGCAAAGCCTACCGCCCCTCTTCGAGAAATACAGCGGTAACAAGCGGACCAGAACTTTGTCGGGCCCGGTAAAGAAGGACCGAAAACAAAGGAGCTTACCACGGATCCGAAGACCAGGCAGCTTGAGCTTTTTCTGGTAAGGAATACACCCCCGCGTAATTAGCTCCATATGGTTGCATTCTAATTAATGAAGCCAAATTTCTAAATGGTTCACATTCCTTCCGCAGGCGACTAAAAGCAGTAGCGCGGGGTCGACTAAGAGCAACCCTTGGGACACCACTCTAAATAGGGCGTTGAATGTAATGAAGAACAAGGATAATCTCGATGTCCGGCGTCGGCTGGTCGTGTGGCCGGCAAAGGCTTGTCGACAAAATGGGGGTCATACTATAGCGCTGGTGTGCGGAAGGAGAAAAAGACCAGCTCGGAAAGCCAGGCGCGAGAGGTTCAAGAACTCAAGGCACAGCTGGCGCGGATTCCGGAGATTGTCCAAGAGCAAGTGGAACAACGACTTGGAGCGACGATCACCGCCATTGTGCCTACCTTGATCTCGGGGTTGAGTGCGTGGATTGCGGGCGGCCAACAGGGGCCGCCCCGGTTCCTAGCTTCACGGCCAGCAACTCGCATAATGCGATGGCGGGGCCATTGGTGCCTCCGGCGGAGGCGGCATTGGTGTCTCCGACGCCGGCACGGGAGCTTAATGCACCCGGGTGTACGCCGGCCGGCACCTCTGCAGCAAGCGGCCCCTCCGTCAACTGCATGCCCGCCGTTGGCGGTGCGTCGACATTAGCCGAGCCCGACGCCATCATCACGGTAACTAATTAAGCCTCTCTCGGCCGAGGACTTCATCTCCTTGCCTTTGACTGGGCATCCCTAACGCCCTACATGTTTTCGCAGGGCGCCACCGACGTTCCGTGCACTCTCCTCCACTTCGTGAACAACGAGTTGGTTGATGTCGCCAAGGGCAAAATCGTTCAACCGGGCAACCCCTTGTTCCACGGTACCCAGATGCCACCCAACTTGTTTAGGGTTCAACTGGTTCGGGTGCTGCCAGGCTGCGACGACTTGTTACCTCCGATTCGACCCGTCGGGGCCGACGATGATGACGTGATGACCCTCAGCGCCTGCCTGAGCTGGCCCCTGCTTTGGCCGAAGAGCGAGATTCGTTTGGGGGCGGGGGACACCACCCCAAAGACAACACCGCCAGTCGTGCCGGCGCCAAGTCGGCCCCATGGCAAGACCGCCGTAACGGTGCCGGACATCCTTATGCCACTGGATCCAAACATGCATATGGCACAGGATCAGAATGACGACGACGACGATGATGATACATTTGGCAACGTCGATCAGTACTTTGCCGATCATGGGTACGATGGCGACTTCATGGGGCCTCCTTCTCAAGAACCAAACCCAACAAAAGACGTGTGCGATCTAGCTGGTACCACGGAGAAGCCAAGTTGCTACAGGCGCCGTCTGGCGTTCAGCTCTCAGGAGACGCCTCTAGCTGCCGACTTCACCGAGCCTCAGATAGGCGAGGTGCGAAATATTATCAGCCCCAACACACTCAAGAAGGCGGTCTGTGAGCAGAACTCGGTCCCATTACAGGAGAAGAAGAAGGCACGCAAAAGAAAGAGTAAGAAGGGTGCGAGCCAGCCGGCACCGAGTACGATCCGTGCTCAGGACGGGCCACCTTCACCGCAGGATATCTCGAGGAGGGTGCATGTGGCGGGTAGGGCGATGCTACCGACAAATATGCTCAATGCTGCAACCGGTGCTATGCGGAGTCTGCATGACAGTGTTCTTGCTTTGGAGAAGCGGTGTCTCAGAGAGGAGGATGTGGCATACCCGGTTTTCGCGGCCAAGGTGCCAGAGGGTAAGGGCTTTGTGGATAACTCCATCGGGCGTACGATCGTCCTGCGTTTTGATGACATCCACGCTATGTTGAACCTTCATCCGCTACACTACACCTTCGTTCGGCTATTTTCGCTGAGTATGGAGATGCGGATCATTCGCGACAATACCCCGGACATCGTGATAGTCGACCACTTCTACATGCGTGCCAAGATCTTGGGTAGCGCTGGGGACCGGCAAGTCGCGAGTTCTTACCTCGAAGGCGTCATTCTGGCAAACCAAGATAAGGATAACTTCCTCGTGCCTTACTTTCCCGAGTAAGTCCTCCCCTCAACCGGCCCGTAACATATGAATTCTTACATTTCGATCGTTTTTCTTTTAACATTCCGTGTTTTCTGCAGTGACACACGTTGCACGCTCATCCTCCTAAGCCCCAAATATTCCATGGCCACGTATTTCGACCCGAACCGTCAGTCGAACGTAGACTACACAAATGTCAAGAAGGTTCTTGATGATGTTCTCCCCGGCTACGCCAAATCTGGAGGCACCTTCACCAAGCCTATTCGTAAACGGCAAGCACGTGTTCTCCCACAATCTGACGTTCGCTGCGTCAAGTAGCCGCTGGCGGTCGAAGGGTGCCTACTCGCCATCCATCACATGCGGGCGATCGTGCGGGACCATCATCAACTTCGCTACCGAGTAAACTCAAAGATTGGGCAAAGAGCGTGTCGGCAATCCAGGCGCGGACCTCCGACAAGAATTCTTTCGCATCCAAATGGAGTTTGCGGAAATCATCCATCAAGATGTCGCCGTACCTCGGGCAGTTCTACCTCAACAATCAACCGTCCAACGGTGACATCGACACAATGCTACAAATGCAGGCTAACAACGACCGTTATTTCATGACTCCCACGATGAGCGGCGGCTTCATCCACGCTCCGGTCCCTTGAGTCGAGTCGAAGCGGTGATGTTG
Organism: Aegilops speltoides; assembly: GCA_021437245.1. Taxonomy (NCBI): domain Eukaryota; kingdom Viridiplantae; phylum Streptophyta; class Magnoliopsida; order Poales; family Poaceae; genus Aegilops; species Aegilops speltoides. Next base: position 451,342,775 of record CM038144.1, read on the forward strand.
TGTCTAGTTCTGAAACATCGATTGGCTCACGTTGTAATTAAACTTTAATGAACTTGTAGTATGTCTCTTTGGTTTCGAGAGTCGTTCAACTTAGATGTAATCGATGCTATTAATGTCTTGCTTTTCTCTTCCGATCGTTTTGTAGCATACTTATATATTGCTTATGTATTGTCTCGTGAATTGGTACTAACGTTTACGTTTGGCTAGTGCATAGCGATGCCGATTTATATGTCGTGTACAAGGGTAAGGTTCCCTGAGTCTCGATGACGGAGGAGTGTCGGAGACAGGTTCACCGATTCAGCGGTAACAGTTACAAAGGGTGCACCACTAGGGCGAGGCGAATCTAGATACGCCCACTATCTAGCGGGAGAGGGGAGGGAGCGTTGGAGGAACCGGATGAAGACGAGTTTCATCGTGATGATGCTCATCGTGATGACCGCAGCTCTCTTCTATGTGATGGTAGTTTAGATGATCGATATCGACTTGTAATGTGAAGACAAACTCGCTACTCGCGGTCTCGAGACTTGTAATATTATGTTCTATCTTTGTTCGGTCTTTTCAATTCGGAGACTAATATGATGAATTGTATTCAGAGACTAATATGATGAATTGTATTCAAAGACTAATCTTCTATTGTATTCGATGAATCTGTTGTTGATGTGTGCTGTCTATATTTTGTCAAATTATACATTTTGTAACCTGTGCAAAAAACAGAAAATAAAAAATAAAAAAACCTAATATTCATACTAATGGCGCATCAAATGACAGTGCGCCATTAGTATGACAAAGCATACTAATGGCGCATCATGGGACAGTGCGCCATTAGTATGCCGCGGTTACTAATGGCGCATCACGTCGTGGTGCGCCATTAGTATGCTTAAAGCACTGGTATACATGGCCCCGGGAGGCATACTAATGGCGCACCCTGGCCTATACTAATGGCGCACGAGTTGTGCGCCATTAGTATACCGATACTAATGGCGCACTGTGGTGCGCCATTAGTAAAAATTACTAATGGCGTGCTACTAATGGCGCACCACTGATGCGCCATTAATGGCCATATTAGGTGCGCCATTAGTAGGGGTTTTTCTAGTAGTGCAAGTAACATACCGATGACAAAGGGAACAACGTATGTTGTTATGCGGTTTGACCGATAAAGATCTTCGTAGAATATGTAGGAGCCAATATGAACATCCAGGTTCCACTATTGGTTATTGACTGGAAACAGTTCTGGGTCATGTCTACATAGTTCTCGAACCCGTAGGGTCCGCACGCTTAACGTTACGATGACAGTTATATTATGAGTTTATGAGTTTTGATGTACCGAAGGAGTTCGGAGTCCCGGATGAGATCGGGGACATGACGAGGAGTCTCGAAATGGTCGAGACGTAAAGATCGATATATTGGGCGACTATATTCGAGTTCGGAAAGGTTCCGAGTGATTCGGTATTTTTCGAGTACCGGAGAGTTACGGAATTCGCCGGGAGTATATGGGCCTTATTGGGATTTAGGGAAAGAGAGAGAGAGGTTGGGCGCCCCAAGGCCTAGTCCGGGTGGACTAGGGGAGGGGCTGCGCCCCCTCCTTCCTTCTCTTCTCTTCCCCCTTTCCTTGACTCCTACTCCTACTACTTGGAAGGGGGGAATCCTACTCCCGGTGGGAGTAGGACTCCTCCTTGGTGCGCCCCCTCCTAGGCCGGCCACCCCCTCCCTTGCTCCTTTATATACGGGGGCAGGGGCACCCCATGACACACAAGTTGATCTACGGATTGTTCCTTAGCCGTGTGCGGTGCCCCCCTCCACCATATTCCACCTCGGTCATATCGTCGCGGAGTTTAGGCGAAGCCCTGTGCCGGTAGAGCATCATCATCGTCACCACACTGTCATGCTGACGGAACTCATCCCCGACACCCTGCTGGATCGGAGTCCGGGGAACGTCATCGAGCTGAACGTGTGCTGAACTCAGAGGTGCCGTACGTTCGGTACTTGGATCGGTCGGATCATGAAGGCGTTTACTACATCAACAGCGTTGTCATAATGCTTCCGCTTACGGTCTCACGAGTGCGTGGACAATACTCTCCCCTCTCGTTGCTATGCCATCACCATGATCTTGCGTGTGCGTAGGAAATTTTTTGAAATTACTACGTTCCCCAACAAGTTATAGCAGCAACGTGTTAACTAGAAGGGCGCTACTGCTAGGTAGTTTAGCAGTAGCGCCTTTACGTACACCGCGCTACTGCTAAAACTAGCTATCTCCCACCACCCACACTCTCCTCTATCCGATCCACACTCACACTCACACTCACTCGATCTCTGTCGGTGTCAAAACTGGCGAATCTCGAGTAGGGGGTCCCGATCTGTGCGTCAAGGCTGATGGTAACAGGAAGCAAGGGACACAGATGTTTACCCAGGTTCGGGCCCTCTCGATGGAGGTAAAACCCTACTTCCTGCTTGATTAATATTGATGATATGGGTAGTACAAGAGTAGATCTACCACGAGATCGTAGAGGCTAAACCCTAAGAGCTAGCCTATGATGGTATGATTGTAATTGTGATCGGCCTTCTAAGGACCAACCTCTACGGTTTATATAGACATCGGAGAGGGCTAGGGTTTACATGGAGTCGGTTACAAGGAAGGAAACACAATATCCGGATCGCCAAGCTTGCCTTCCACGCCAAGGAGAGTTCCATCCGGACACGGGCCGAAGTCTTGAGTCTTGTATCTTCACGCTTCAATAGTCTGGACGTTGTACACAGTCCGGCTGTCCGGATACCCCCTAATCCAGGACTCCCTCAGTAGCCCCTGAACCAGGCTTCAATGACGATGAGTCCGGCGCGCAGTATTGTCTTCGGCATTGCAAGGCGGGTTCCTTCTCCGAATACTCCAAAGTAGTTAGCGAGCATGTAGCCCATGTCCAGATCTGCAAGATGATCTTTACACACCGCTGTAGAGAGAATGATATTTCACAAATACAATCTGCTGACAACTTTTTCTGATGACGTGACACATTATTACGGTCGGATCATTATTCGAGTCGTTTTCCCGCAACCAGCTACAACGCATATTACGAGGCAGTTTCTGTGACACGTCTTGTCAAAGCAGAGATCATGTCCCCTTATTGCGGGATTCTCATCAATACAGGTATGGGTAATCCCACCACGCCATCAATCGTGGCGCTTGGGAAGCAAGCGATTCCCAATGGGCAAGTGGGGAGGCGCACCGCTTTCATCGCCTCTATAAAGGGATAAGATTTCCACATTTTTACCCACACCTTCTTCCTTCCTTACCCACTCTTGCCCCCTCGAGCTCCAGCGCCCAAGCCTTCTCCGCACAGCTAAACATGTCCGGAACAGGAGGCAAGTGGGTGGCTTCCACCGTCAAGGAGAAGCACATTACAAATCTTTGGGCGGCCGGATACTTGGCCGCAGACATTGCGCACCGGCTACCGGACGCTGGGCAGGTCATCCCGACCCCAGGACCCCACGAGAGGGTCGTGTTCGTCGCCCACTTCGTCCGTGGACTGGGGTTCCCACTTCACCCCTTCGTCCGCGGGCTCATTTTCTACTACGGGCTAGATTTCCATGATCTAGCCCCGAATTCCGTCCTCAACATCTCGGCGTTCATCGTCGTATGCGAGGCATTCCTCCGCATCTGGCCTCACTTTGGCCTATGGTTGCAAACCTTCTGCATGAAGCCGAAGGTTGTAAGCGGCCAACAAGCAGAGTGCGGAGGGGCCATGGTGGGCAGAATGCCCATTGTCACATGGCTCGACGGTTCCTTTGCGGAGACCGTAAAAGGGTGGCAATCGGGGTGGTTTTACATCACCGAGCCGCGCGACGACAACTAGGCGGCGGCCCCCGAGTTCTGATTCGGAGCCCCCATGCGGCTTACTTCCTGGGAAAAGAAGGGCCTGTCCTGGGGGGAATCTACGGAGCTGACCGGACTCCAGACCTGCATAAAAAGCATAAGGGACAAGAACATCAAGCTTGTCAACGTGATCCAGGTCATGCTCGTGCGCCGGATTCTGCCATGCCAAAGGCGGGCGTTCAATCTGTGGGAGTACGTCCCAGCCGAACACCAGACGCTTAGAAAGCTCTATGACATGACGCACAAAGGCGCATGGACGGTGTTGTTCAAGGCCTCCGAAGTACCTCCTCCCACATCCGAGGACCGCGGGCTTCACGCCGCGCGAGCTCCTAGTCCGGTGAGTTCTCAAACTACCACCGGATTCGGTTCTTCCCAATATATTCACGGGAGAATTTTAAGCAGTTATGCACATTTGTTCAGGATTATGTGGAGACAGCGGAGCGGGTTTACTGCCCGGCTCCGCTGCCAGAAGGCCCGGCCGATGCTCTCCTGACGGAGATGCTGGTCCCGGCACCGTACAAGGTGCCGGAGAAGAAGGCCGAAAAGAAGGCCCCGGGGACCCGAAAGGGTCTCCGTCGTAAGGTTGTGCCAGAGGCCTCGTCCGAAGACAACAAGGCACACTCCTCCCACGAAGGGGAGGAGGAATAGGAAGACGCCCCATCCGGAAAGGATGAGGGGCCCGGGTAGGCGGACCAGGGGGCCGGAAAAGGCCCCCGGCACAAGGCCATCATACCCTTGTCGTCTGATGACGACGAGACAGATTCCTCCTGCAGAGGCGGGGGGAATCAAGAAGAAATTCTACCTCCCCATACTGGGGGGAGAGGAAGAGAAAATCCACCCCGGAAGGGGAGGCTGGGGCGTCCAAGAAGGGGAAGGTATCCCTTCCAGACTACTCCGCCAGGGCCGCTCACAGCGAGGAGGGATGGCTGCCTAGGGGGAAGCCCCCAGTGCGATCGTAAGTTTCTGCATTCTATCATGATTTTACTTCATAGTTTTTGTATTTATAATGCCGAACATATATGCAGTCCGGCCAGGGCTCACCCCGAGGTATCTTCCTCCGGGTCCTTGAGCGATTCGGCGATAAATTCGCTTCCGACAGCCACTACTCCTCAACCCGCGGACGACATGGAGGTGTTGTCCCAAAGGCTCCCAGAGCGGGGGGAGGTGACTCTGGAGACACCCCAAGGTGGGATTCCAGATGTCGGACACGCGGGGTTCAAGATCCCCGCGGATCGTGTCGATGAGAGCCATGGCCAGCCGGGCTCTCAGCCGAACACAATTGCGGAACCTTCGATGGTTCTGGACTCAGGCGGGCGGCCCCCCGTTAGGGAGGGCGAGCCGTCTGTGTCGCGGACTTTCGTTGCGCATGAGACACCGAACTGTCTGCTGGAAGCGCTTCGCGGCGCTTCCATGGATGAAGAGCACCGTACTCTTATGAGTACGATGATTTGGAAGGTTTCGTCCGCCAAAAGTGGACTAACCGAAGCTTGCACCAGCCTCCTAACAAGCTTTGAGGTAAGTAATAAATATGTGCAAAATTATCACCCGATAGGTAGTAGCCCCTGATACTCTGTTTGGTGTTCGGAAAGAAAAGCCAAACGGAGGGTCAATTATAATCCGCAGGAGTCTAATAATAAGTATTGTTGTGAATAAGTAGGTTGTGCGGCTTGCTGCTGCTGCCCGTACTGCCGAGGTTGCCGAACTGAAGCGGGACCTGGAGCAGGCGCAGGGAGAGCTCGACCTCACAAAGAGGCAGCTCGAAGAGAACAAGGGTAAATGATTCCCGCTCTTATGCATTTAAGGATAGAAAAAATTAGTGAGTCTAAAACCTAAGTGTCGTAACTGTGTAATAGGGGCCACCGCTGCCGTGGCGTCCCTGAAGAAAGCGTTGCCCGAGGATGAAGACAAGGCGGCCTCGGAATGTAAGGAGCGCAAAAAGCAAAGTGCTAGAGTGGGTGAGGTACAGCAAGAGGTCCGGGACCTCGGCAAGAAGTATGAGTCCATGGAGCATGATTTGAAGATGAAAGAGGCCGAGCTTGCGAAGGCCTTGGTGAGTATGAAGGACGCCAGGGCCGAAGCCGAGAAGGCACAACAGGAAATCCAGGAGGCCAAGAAGATAGCAGTGGGTAAGAAGTTTTTTATGCAAAGCAAACATGTGGAGGAGGCGTTTCTTTTACTTACTCGAATTCGGAGCTCCCCAGGGGCATTCACAGATCTGCCATGCAGCGATCGACATCCTGCGGAGTTCTCTGATGCCTGGAGGGGAACTCAGTGGAGAAGCTGTTCTGGTCCCAGTATGCTGGGGCCGAACACCCGATGCCTCTGAGTGACCAACTGAAGCAGTTGGTCGAACTCCACAGGGCGGCCGAACTAGCTATGAAAGCTTTCATAGTCCGGATGTGGCCTGGTGAGCTAATGCCCAGTAGCTACTTTGGCCTGATCAAGCGGATGGTGGATGCCTGCCCGCGGCATGAAGTGATCAAGCAATCCGTTTGTATCGAGGGTGCCCGACGGGCCTTTGCCCGCGTCAAGGTGCATTGGGGCAAGCTGGATGCGGAGAAGCTGGTCAAGGACGGGCCGCCGGAGGGCAAGGCGCATCGCCATCCCGAGATGTACTATGATGGCGTTATGAAGGGTGCTCGTCTCGTGGCTGATGAATGTACCAAGGACACCATTTTTGAATGAATTCACTTCTGTCGTGTTTGTATTTTAAGGACGAAGTTACTTGTGCTATGTAGCGCTTTTCTTATTTAAAATATTACCTTCTGTGCGGCTGTTTATAAAATTCTGAAAGTAGGCCAGTCGTCGGCTTCCGCCCCCACGTAACTAGTACTGGGGTGTTCGTGGAAAACCCGGACACTCTTTATCCAAATGTTTGGTCCCTTAAGGAGGTGTCCAGCGCAGCGAACAAGGCAATCGGACTATGCGGCTTTATAACTTTCACTTAGCCATAGAAGTCTACAATTTTAAATTTCGTGAAGCCCTAGAATCCGAAGGCGAATTGGGGTGCTATATACGCCTAGATCGGACAAAGCCGATTTATCGCCTAAAGCGGAAAATCTTTAAGGATTTTAAGACCTCTCGAACAGCGACCAGCTCTCGCCACATCATGTTGGTCAGTTTTCGGCTTTCTCTACTGAAGTGCTCGTCTGGAAGAACCGGGACGCAATCGTAGTAGTTCTCCCTGCGCTACCTTAGCCGATATAACGGAACGAAAGGCACCAAAACAAGGGAGCCGGGCTATCCCAACTGTAGACCCAAGACATGATTCGGAGCTAATGCATATAGTGCTATAAGTTCGGGGTGCCGCACTGTTGAAAGTGTTCAGACTTTACTTGCCATATTACGGGGCGCCATGAGAAGCCCCTGGCAAACTGACCGTACCAAGGTGTACGGATGCAATATCAAATAAACATTTATAAGAGAAAAAGTGCTCAAATAAGAATAATAAGCTGACGCTATATATGATCTCCCATTGACGAATAATACGTTTAAGTGTATGTTTACAATGGATGCATTAAGCGGATATAAATAGGACTATTTGACATGTCCTATCCAGGGGCAGGCTGTGTACAGATAGATAAAGTAGGTATAATGATCGCGAATAGATTCCACCTGGGTATTTCCTTCTGCGCACAATGTTTGTGGCCTCCTTGGATCTCTCTCCCACGTGAGTCCGGCAATTCGACTCTTCTGAGGATGCTGCACTAACGCGGTGTCTTGAAAGGTAAGAGGGAAAGATTATGAAGGTATTGGGTGGTTACCCGCACTATTGACTGAGTCGTTGATGCGCCTCCGCCTATGCCCATGGTATCTTGAGCGCGTAATTGTGTATGCGTGGCACGAATGCTGCTTTGAAGGGGCTTGAGTGGAGGCCGGACTGCTAATCACGCTCTTGGCGTTCCGGATGATCCTGTTGCAGGGTGCTCCAGACTCGTTTGACAGTGCTCAAGGTTGTCGCCGGATTGGTTTGTTGGAGTAGGCCGCATTGTACTTCTGCCGCGAGGGCTACCGTATGAACTTCTATTCGAAGGGAGTGGTCCATATTTCCATTGACAGTGATGACCCCGCGCGGTCCTGGCATCTTGAGCTTGAGGTATGCGTAATGTGGTACCGCATTGAATCTAGCGAATGCGGTTTGTCCGAGTAGTGCGTGGTAACCACTACGAAAAGGGACGATATCGAAGATTAACTCTTCGCTCCGGAAGTTGTCCGGGGATCCAAAGACCACTTCCAACGTTATAGAGCCCGTACAGCGGGCCTCTACTCCAGGAATTACACCTTTAAAGGTAGTTTTGGTGGGCTTGATCCTTCAAGGGTCAATGCCCATCTTGCGCACTGTGTCCTGATAAAGCAGGTTCAGGCTGCTGTCGCCGTCCATAAGGACACGCGTGAGGTGGAATCCATCGATGATTGGGTCTAAGACCAATGCGGCTGAGCTGCCGTGACGGATGCTAGTAGGGTGATCCCTACGGTCAAAGGTGATCGGACAAGGTGACCATGGGTTGAACTTGGGGGCGACTAGCTCCATCACATAGATGTCCCGTAGTGCCTGCTTCCGTTCCCACTTGGGGATGTGGGTGGCGTAGATCATGTTGACCGTTTTCACCTGGGGGGTATTTATTTTGTCCCCCCGTGTTCGAAAGCTGGGGCTCTTCGTCATCGTCACTGTGCAGCCCCTTGTCCTTGTTTTCGACGTTTATTTTGCCGGCCTGTTTAAACACCCAGCAGTCTCTATTGGTGTGGTTGGATGGCTTGTCCGGGGTGCCATGAATTTGGCACGAGCGCCCCAGTATGCGGTCCAGGCTGGAAGGTCCCTGATTATTTCTTTTGAACGGCTTTTTCCGCTGACCGGACTTAGATCCGCTGAATCCGGCATTGACCGTCGTGTCTTCAGTGTTGTCGCCGTTGTTCCATCTCTTATGTCTGTTATGCCGTGGCTTGCCATTAGCATCGCGGCCGTCCGAAGTGCCGGAACGTGGCGTGGTGCCACTGCGAGCCAACCAGCTATCCTCACCCGCACAAAAGCGGGTCATTAGTGTTGTGAGAGCTTCCATGGACTTGGGTTTTTCCTGGCCGAGGTGTCGAGCGAGCCACTCATCACGGATATTATGCTTGAAAGCCGCCAGGGCTTCGACGTCCGGACAGTCGACTATTTGGTTCTTTTTAGTTAGGAACTGAGTCCAGAATTTCCGGGCTGACTCTCCGAGCTGTTGAGTAATGTGGCTCAGGTCATCAGCGTCTGGTGGTCGCACATATGTGCCCTAAAGTTATCAAGGAATGCGTCTTCCAGGTTTTCCCAATGGCTAATGAATTTGCTGGCAGGTTGTTTAACCAGTGCCGGGCTGGTCCTTTGAGCTTAAGGGGAAGATATTTGATGGCGTGTAGATCATCTCCACGGGCCATGTGAATGTGGAGAAGGAAATCTTCGATCCATACTGCGGGGTCTGTTGTGCCATCGTATGATTCGATGTTTACGGGTTTGAACCCTTCTGGGAATTCATGATCCATCACTTTGTCTGTGAAGCAGAGGGGGTGTGTGGCACCTCTGTGCCGGGCTATGTGGCTACGCAGCTCGGATTGGTCTGGGTTGCTGTATTCCGCCCGGCCGGACTTGTTGATGATGTATCCGGCGCGACGATCATCATCGCGCGCTGGGGCGCGCCCCCGTGATCCATAGATCGATCTTGGTTGTCCTGCTTTGTTTTCCAGAATATCTTGCAGGTCTTGCCTGTTGCCCTGGGTCGTAGTGTATCAGCATGGGGGTGCGGGCTGGTGTTCGGGCTGATATCCTGTTTTATCCCGGCCACGGGGTGGCCGGTCAGCCGTTTGGCACTCGAGTCCATATTCCTCGGCTGCCAGGACTTCAGTCCATCTATCTGTGAGCAGGTCTTGATTAGCTTGGAGTTGCTGCTTCTTCTTCTTCAGGCTCCTCGCAGTGGCTATAAGTCTATGCTTGAAGCACTCCTGCTCCACGGGATCCTCAGGTACGCCGAATTCGTCGTCACCGAGGCTAATCTCGTCTTCGGAGGGGGCATGTAGTTGTCCTCCTCCGGGTATCCGTCTGTCGGCTGTTCTTCTGGGCTGATCTGCTCATCTTCCTGTTCGGCCTGCTCGAAGGCGGGCTGGTCAAGGTCATATTCTTCTTCGGCGCCATCCGGATTATTTTCGTCTCCGGGGCCGGTATTGCTGTGGCGGGGCTTGGAGCGACGCCGACGACGCCCATGCTTTGCTTTTCTTCCCGAGGGGTTATCCTCCATTGCCTCGTCGCCATTAGTTTCCTTTGGAGTGTCCACCATATATATATCATATGAGGAGGTGGCCGTCCACCGTCCTGTGAGCGGTAGCTCCTGTAATTCTCCTGCATCGTCGTCCATACCGTCGATGTCTTCGGAATCGAAGTGAAGCACGTCGGTTAAATCATCGATCGTGGCAATGAAGTGGGTGGTGGGTGGGCAACGAATTCCGTCGTCGTCCGCTTCCCACTCAAGCCGGACATAGTTCGGCCCGGAGTCTCCTGACAAAGAGAGAGACTTCAATAAGTTCAGCATGTCGCCAAAGGGCGAGTGCTGAAAGACGTCCATCGCGGTGAACTCCATTACCGGAGCCCAAACAGGCTCGATGGGCCGGGAACGCGCGGATTGGAACCTACATCCGGATATGAATCCGGGGGTCCGGAGTCACAGGCTTCCACAGAAGGGAGGCCTGTGTTCGGCTCTACCGCCGAAGAGGGTACGGCCTGTGGGGCGGGGTCCATCCCTCCGTCTCCAAGCAACGTAGTTTGCTCCGGATTTGAGTCCAGGGCTACTGTCGCGGTGATATCTCGAGTGTTGTCCGACAGTTGGTTCAGGCCATGCTCGTCGTGACTGTCCGGTGCTCCTGGCGCTGGCCCGAATCCGTCAAAGATCAAGTCTCCGCGGATATCCGCCGTGTAGTTCAGGTTTCCAAACCTGATTTGATGGCCAGGGGCGTAGCTGTCAATCTGCTCCAGATGGCCAAAAGAATTGGCCCGCAGTGCGAAGCCGCCGAACACGAAGATCTGTCCGGGGAGGAAAGCCTCGCCCTGGACCACGTCGTTGATGATGGTTGAAGGAGCCATCGAGCCCGACAGCGACGACACAGAGGAAATCTCAATGAAAGCACCAATGTCGGTGTCAAAAATGGCAGATCTCGGGTAGGGGGTCCCGATCTGTGTGTCAAGGCTGATGGTAACAGGAAGCAAGGGACACAGATGTTTACCCAGGTTCGGGCCCTCTTGATGGAGGTAAAACCCTACTTCCTGCTTGATTAATATTGATGATATGGGTAGTACAAGAGTAGATCTACCACGAGATCGTAGAGGCTAAACCCTAAGAGCTAGCCTGTGATGGTATGATTGTAATTGTGATCGGCCTTCTAAGTGTTGGGGAACGTAGTAATTTCAAAAAAATTCCTATGCACACGCAAGATCATGGTGATGATATAGCAACGAGAGGGGAGAGTGTATGTCCACGTACCCTCGTAGACCGTAAGCGGAAGCGTTAGCACAACGCGGTTGATGTAGTCATACGTCTTCACGATCCAACCGATCCAAGCACCGAACGTACGGAGCCTCCTAGTTCAGCACACGTTCAGCTCGATGACGTCCCTTGAACTCCGATCCAGCCGAGTGTCGAGGGAGAGTTCCGTCAGCACGACGGCGTGGTGACGATCTTGATGTTCTACCGGCGCAGGGCTTCGCCTAAGCTTCGCGACGATATGATCGAGGTGGAATATGGTGGAAGGGGGCACCGCACACGGCTAAGGAATAATCCGTAGATCAACTTGTGTGTCATGGGGTGCACCCCTACCCCCGTATATAAAGGATCATGGGAGGAGGAGGCCGGCCCTAGGAGGAGGGCGCGCCAAGGGAGTCCTACTCCCACCGGGAGTAGGATTCCTTCTTTCCTAGTCCAACTAGGAGTCCTTCCATGTATTAGGAGTAGGAGACAAGGAAGGGAAGAGAGAAGGAAGGAAGGAGGGGTGCGGCCCTCCCCTAGTCCACCCGGACTAGGCCATGGGGAAGCGCGGCCTGCCCTAGGCAGCCCCTCCTCTTTCCCAGAGGCCCAATAAGGCCCAATACTTCTCCCGGCGAATTCTCGTAACTCTCCGTACTCAAAAATACCGAATCACTCGGAACCTTTCCGAACTCCGAATATAGTCGTCCAATATATCGATCTTTACGTCACGGCCATTTCGAGACTCCTCGTCATGTCCCCGATCTCATCCGGGACTCGAACTCCTTCGGTACATCAAAACTCATAAACTCATAATATAACTGTCATCGAAACCTTAAGCGTGCGGACCCTACGGGTTCGAGAACTATGTAGACATGACCTAAAACTTTTCTCGGTCAATAACCAATAGCGGGACCTGGATGTCCATATTGGTTCCTACATATTCTACGAAGATCTTTATCGGTCAAACCGCATAACAACATACTTTGTTCCCTTTGTCATCGGTATGTTACTTGCCCGAGATTTGATCGTCGGTATCCAATACCTAGTTCAATCTCGTTACCGGTAAGTCTCTTTACTCGTTCTGTAATACGTCATCTCATAACTAACTCATTAGTTACATGCTTGCAAGGCTTAGGTGATGAGTATTACCGTGAGGGCCCAGAGATACCTCTCCGACAATCGGAGTGACAAATCCTAATCTTGAATTATGCCAACCCAACATGTACCTTCGAAACACCTGAGAGCACCTTTATAATCACCCGATTCGTTGTGACGTTTGGTAGCACACAAAGTGTTCTTCCGGTAAACGGGAGTTGCACAATCTCATAGTTGGAGGAACTTTGTATATGTCATGAAGAAAGCAATAGCAGTATACTAAACGATCAAGTGCTAGGCTAACAGAATGGGTCAACTCAATCACATCATTCTCCTAATGATGTGATCCCGTTAATCAAATGACAACTCTTTTGTCCATGGTTAGGAAACATAACCATCTTTGATAAACGAGCTAGTCAAGTAGAGGCATACTAGTGACACTATGTTTGTCTATGTATTCACACATGTATTATGTTTCCGGTTAATACAATTCTAGCATGAATAATAAACATTTATCATGAAATAAGGAAATAAATAATAACTTTATTATTGCCTCTAGGGCATATTTCCTTCAGTCTCCCACTTGCACTAGAGTCAATAATCTAGTTCACATCGCCATGTGATTTAACACCAATATTCATATCTCAGATATGATTAACACCCATAGTTCACATCATCATGTGACCAACATCCAAAGGGTTTACTAGAGTCAATAATCTAGTTCACATCGCTATGTGATTAACACCCAAAGAGTACTAAGGTGTGATCATGTTTTGCTCGTGAGAGAAGCTTAGTCAACGGGTCTGTCACATTCAGAGCCGTATGTATTTTGCGAATATTTTATGTCCACAATGCTCTGCATGGAGCTACTCTAGCTAATTGCTCCCACTTTCAATATGTATCCAGGTTGAGACTTAGAGTCATCTGGATTGGTGTAAAAGCTTGCATCGTTGTAACCTTTTACGACAGGCTCTTTTATCACCTCCATAATCAAGAAACATCTCCTTAGTCCTCACTAAGGATATTCTTGACCAATGTCCAGTGATCTACTCCTAGATCACTATTGTACTCCCTTGCCAAATATAGAGCAAGGTATACAATAGGTCTGGGACATAACATAGCATACTTTATAGAACCTATGACTGAGGCATAGGGAATGACTTTCATTTTCTTTTCTATTTTCTGCCGTGGTCGGGATTTGAGTCTTACTCAATTTCACACCTTTGCAACACAGGTCAGAACTCTTTCTTTGACTGTTTCATTTTGAACTATTTCAAAAACTTGCCAAGGTATGTACTCATTGAAAATCTTATCAAGCGTCTTGATCTATCTCAATAGATCTTGATGCTCAATATGTAAGTAGCTTTTACTGAGGTCTTTTTCTTTTTAAAGAACTCCTTTAAAACACTCCTTTATGCTTTGCAGAAAAATTCTACTTCATTTCCGATCGACAATATGTCACTCACATATACTAACCAGAAAGGCTGTAGTGCTCCCACTCACTTTATTGTAAATACATGCTTCATCGTAAGTCCATATAAAACTATATGCTTTGATCAACTTATCAAAGCGTATATTCCAACTCCGAGATGCTTGCACCAGTCCATAGATGGATCGCTGGAGCTTGCACATTTTGTTAGCACCTTTAGGATTGACAAAACCTTCTAGTTGCATCATATACAACTCTTCTTTAATAAATCCATTAAGGAATGCAGTTTTGACATCCATTTGCCAGATTTCATAAAATGTGGCAATTGCTAACATGATTCAGACAGACTTAAGCATCGATACGAGTGAGAAAATCTCATCGTATTCAACACCTTGAACTTGTTGAAAACCTTTTGCAACAAGTCGAGCTTAGTAGATAGTAACACTACTATTAGTGTCCGTCTTCCTCTTGAAGATCCATTCATTTAACATGGCTTGCTGATCATTGAGCAAGTCAATCAAAGTCCATACTTTGTTCTTATACATGGGCCATATCTCCAGATTTTTATGGCCTCGAGCCATTTCGCGGAATCTGGGCTCATCATCGCTTCCTCATAGTTCGTAGGTTCATCATGGTCTAGTAACATGACTTCCAGAACAGTATTACCGTACTACTCTGGTGCGGACTGTACTTTGGAAGACCTACGAGGTTTTGTAGTAACTTGATCTGAAGTTTCATGATCATCATCATTAGCTTCCTCATTAATTGGTGTAGGAATCACTGGAACTGATTTCCGTGATGAACTACTTTCCAATTCGTGAGAAGGTACAAATTACCTTATCAAGCTCTACTATCCTCCCACTCACTTCTTTCGAGAGAAACTCCTTCTCTAGAAAGGATCCGAATTTAGCAACGAAAATCTTGCCCTCAGATCTATGATAGAAGGTGTACCCAACAGTTTCCTTTGGGTATTCTATGAAGACGCACTTCTCCGATTTGGGTTTGAGCTTATCAGGATGAAACTTTTCACACAAGCATCGCAGCCCCAAATTTTAAGAAACGACAGCTTAGGTTTTTTGCTAAACCATAGTTCATACGGTGTCGTATCAACGGATTTAGATGGTGCCCTATTCAATGTGAATGTAGCTGTCTCTAATGCATAAGCCCAAAACGATAGTGGTAAACCGATAAGAGACATCATAGATCGCACCATATCTAGTAAAGTATGATTACGACGTTCGGACACACCATTACATTGTGGTGTTCCAGGTGGTGTGAACTGTGAAACTTTTCCACATTGTTTTAATTAAAGACCAAACTCGTAACTCAAATATTTGTCTCCGCGATCAGATCGCAGAAGTTTTATTTTCTTGTTGTGATGATTTTTCCACTTCACTCTGAAATTCTTTGAACCTTTCAATTATTTCAGACTTATGTTTCATCAAGTAGATATACCCATATCTGCTCAAATCATTTTGTGAAGGTCAGAAAATAACGATACTTGCCACGAGCATCAACACTCATTGGATCGCATACATCGGTATGTATTATTTCCAATAAGTCAAGAGCTTGTTCCATTGTTCCGAGAACGGAGTTTTAGTCATCTTGCCCAAAAGGCACGGTTCGCAAGCATCAAATGATTCATAACCAAGTGATTCCAAAATCCATCTTTATGGAGTTTCTTCATCGCTTTACAATCGATATGACCCAAACGGCAATGCCACAAATAAGTTGCACTATCATTATTAACTTTGCATCTTTTGGCATCAATATTATGAATATGTGTATCACTGCGATCGAGATCCAACAAACTATTTTCATTGGGTGTATGACCATTGAAGGTTTTATTCATGTAAACAGAACAACAATTATTCTCTGATTTTAAATGGATAAACGTATTGCAATAAACACGATCAAATCATATTCATACTCAATGCAAACGCCAAATAACATTTATTCAGGTTTAACACTAATCTCGAAAGTATAGGGAGTGTGCGATGATGATCATATCAATCTTGGAACCACTTCCAACACACATCGTCACTTCACCCTTAACTAGTCTCTGTTTATTCTACAACTCCCGTTTCGAGCTACTAATCTTAGCAACCAAACAAGTATCAAATACTCAGGGGCTACTATAAACACTAGTAAGGCACACATCAATTACCTGTATATCAAATATACCCTTGTTCACTTTGCCATCCTTCTTATCCACCAAATATTCAGGGTGTTTCCGCTTCCAGTGACCATTTCCTTTGTAGTATAAGCACTTAGTTTCAGGCTTTGGTCCAGCTTTGGTCTTCTTCACGGGAGTGACAACTTGCTTGCCATTCTACTAGAAGTTCCCTTTCTTTTCCTTTGCCCTTTTCTTGAAACTAGTGGTCTTGTCAATCATCAACACTTGATGCTTTTTCTTGATTTCTACCTTCGTTGATTTCAATGTCACGAAGAGCTCGGGAATCGTTTTCGTCATCCCTTGCATACTATAGTTCATCACGAAGTTCTACTAACTTGGTGATGGTGACTAGAGAATTCTGTCAATCACTATCTTATCTGGAAGATTAACTCCCACTTGATTCAAGCGATTGAAGTACCCAGACAATCTAAGTACATGCTCACTAGTTGAGCGATTCTCCTCCATCTTTTAGCTATAGAACTTGTTGGAGACTTCATATCTCTCAACTCGGGTATTTGCTTGAAATATTAACTTCAATTCCTGGAACATCTCATATGGTCCATGACGTTCAAAACGTCTTTGAAGTCCCGATTCTAAGCCATAAAGCATGGTGCACCAAACTATCAAGCAGTCATCATATTGAGCTTAGCCAAACGTTCATAACGTCTGCATCTGCTCCTGCAATAGGTCTATCACCTAGCGGTGCATTAAGGACATAATTTTTCTGTGCAGCAATGAGGATAAACCTCAGATCACGGATCCAATCCGCATCATTGCTACTAACATTTTTCAACACAATTTTCTCTAGGAACATATCATAATAAACATATGAAAGCAACAACGCGAGCTATTGATCTACAACATAATTTGCAAAATACTACCAGGACTAAGTTCATGATAAATTAAAGTTCAATTAATCATATTACTTAAGAACTCCCACTTAGACAGACATCTCTCTAGTCATCTAAGTGATCACGTGATCCAAATCAACTAAACCATGACCGATCATCACGTGAGATGGAGTAGTTTTCAATGGTGAACATCACTATGTTGATCATATCTACTATATGATTCACGCTCGACCTTTCGGTCTCTGTGTTCCGAGGCCATATCTGCATATGCTAGGCTCGTCAAGTTTAACCTGAGTATTCTGCGTGTGCAAAACTGGCTTGCACCCGTTGTAGATGGACGTAGAGCTTATCACACCCGATCATCACGTGGTGTCTCGGCACGACGAACTTTGGCAACGGTGCATACTCAGGGAGAACACTTCTTGATAATTTTAGTGAGAGATCATCTTAAAATGCTACCGTCATAAAAGCAAGAATAAGATGTATAACAGATAAACATCACATGCAATCAAAATATGTGACATGATATGGCCATGATCATCTTGCGCCTTTGATCTCCATCTCCAAAGTACTGTCATGATCTTTATCGTCACCGGCACGACACCATGATCTTCATCATCTTGATCTATATCAATGTGTCGTCACATGGTCGTCTCGCCAACTATTGCTCTTGCAACTATTGCTATCGCATAGCGATAAAGTAAAGCAATTATTTGGCACTTGCATCTTATGCAACAAAGAGACAACCATAGGGCTTCTGCCAGTTGCCGGTAACTTCAACAAAACATGATCATCTCATACAAAAACTTATATCTCATCACGTCTTGACCATATCACATCACAACATGCCCTGCAAAAACAAGTTAGACGTCCTCTACTTTGTTGTTGCAAGTTTTACGTGGCTGCTACAGGCTTTAGCAAGAACCGTTCTTACCTACGCATCAAAACCACAATGATAGTTTGTCAAATAGACTCTGTTTTAACCTTCACAAGGACCGGGCGTAGCCACACTCGGTTCAACTAAAGTGAGAGAGACAGACACCCGCCAGCCACCTTTAAGCACGAGTGCTCGTAACGGTGAAACCAGTCTCGCGTAAGCGTACGCGTAATGTCGGTCCGGGCCGCTTCATCTCACAATACCGCTGAACCAAAGTATGCCATGCTGGTAGGCAGTATGACTTATATCGTCCACAACTTACTTGTGTTCTACTTGTGCATATAACATCAACGCATAAAACCTAGGCTCGGATGCCACTGTTGGGGAACATAGTAATTTCAAAAAATTTCCTACGCGCACGCAAGATAATGGTGATGATATAGCAACGAGAGGGGAGAGTGTATGTCCACGTACCCTCGTAGACCGTAAGCGGAAGCGTTAGCACAACTCGGTTGATGTAGTCGTACGTCTTCACGATCCAACCGATCCAAGCACCGAACGTATGGAGCCTCCGAGTTCAGCACACGTTCAGCTCGATGACGTCCCTCGAACTCCGATCCAGTCGAGTGTCGAGGGAGAGTTCCGTCAGCACGACGGCGTGGTGACGATCTTGATGTTCTACCGGCGCAGGGCTTCGCCTAAGCTTCGCGACGATATGATCGACGTGGAATATGGTGGAAGGGGGCACCGCACACGGCTAAGGAACAATCCGTAGATCAACTTGTGTGTCATGGGGTGCACCCCTACCCCCGTATATAAAGGATCAAGGGAGGAGGAGGACGGCCCTAGGAGGAGGGCGCGCCAAGGTAGTCCTACTCCCACCGGGAGTAGGATTCCTTCTTTCCTAGTCCAACTAGGAGTCCTTCCATGTATTAGGAGTAGGAGACAAGGAAGGGGAAGAGAGAAGGGAAGGAAGGAGGGGGTGCGGCCCCTCCCCCTAGTCCATTCGGACTAGGCCATGGGGCGCGCGCCTGCCCTAGGCAGCCCCTCTCTCTTTCCCAGGCCCAATAAGGCCCAATACTTCTCCCGTGAATTCCGTAACTCTCCGTACTCAAAAATACCGAATCACTCGGAACCTTTCCGAACTCCGAATATAGTCGTCCAATATATCGATCTTTACGTCTCGACCATTTCGAGACTCATCATCATGTCTCCGATCTCATCCGGGACTCCGAACTCCTTCGGTACATCAAAACTCATAAACTCATAATATAACTGTCATCGAAACCTTAAGCGTGCAGACCCTACGGGTTCGAGAACTATGTAGACATGACCTACAACTTTTCTCGGTCAATAACCAATAGCGGGACCTGGATGTCCATATTGGTTCCTACATATTCTACGAAGATCTTTATCGGTCAAACCGCATAAGAACATACTTTGTTCCCTTTGTCATCGGTATGTTACTTGCCCGAGATTTGATCGTCGGTATCCAATACCTAGTTCAATCTCGTTACGTAAGTCTCTTTACTCGCTCAGTGTACGTCATCTCATAACTAACTCATTAGTTACATGCTTGCAAGGCTTAGGTGATGAGTATTACCGAGAGGGCCCAGAGATACCTCTCCGACAATCGGAGTGACAAATCCTAATCTCGAATTATGCCAACCCAACATGTACCTTCGGAAACACCTGTAGAGCACCTTTATAATCACCCAGTTACGTTGTGACGTTTGGTAGCACACAAAGTGTTCTTCCGGTAAACGGGAGTTGCACAATCTCATAGTTGCAGGAACTTTGTATATGTCATGAAGAAAGCAATAGCAGTATACTAAACGATCAAGTGCTAGGCTAACAGAATGGGTCAAGTCAATCACATCATTCTCCTAATGATGTGATCTCGTTAATCAAATGACAACTCTTTTGTCCATGGTTAGGAAACATAATCATCTTTGATAAACGAGCTAGTCAAGTAGAGGCATACTAGTGACACTATGTTTGTCTATGTATTCACACATGTATTATGTTTCCGGTTAATACAATTCTAGCATGAATAATAAACATTTATCATGAAATAAGGAAATAAATAATAACTTTATTATTGCCTCTAGGGCATATTTCCTTCACTAAGGACCAACCTCTACGGTTTATATAGACACCGGAGAGGGCTAGGGTTTACATGGAGTCGGTTACAAGGAAGGAAACACAATATCCGGATCGCCAAGCTTGCCTTCCACGCCAAGGAGAGTTTTATCCGGACACGGGCTGAAGTCTTGAGTCTTGTATCTTCACGCTTCAATAGTCCGGATGTTGTACACAGTCCGGCTGTCCGGATACCCCCTAATCCAGGACTCCCTCTATCTCCCCTCAACCCCCCCCCCCCGCGCGCACGCGCTGGTCCTCCCCCGTCGGCCGCCATCGCCTACCCCTCCTCCCTCTGCGCCACCGTCACCTCCTCCTCCTTGCTGGACTCGATACCTCCCTCCTCCTCCGTCCTCCCTCGACTCGTCGCCGGCCGACCCCTCCTCACTCCGCCCTTCCTCCTCCATCCTACTCTCTCCTCCCTCCTCCCTCTTCAACCCCTCCTCCCTACTACATTTTGATTTAGTAGGCTAGTTCATATGCAACATTTTTCTTTAGTTCATATGATTTGGTTGATTTAGTAGGCTCGTTGATATAGAACATTTTGATTTAGTTGATTTAGTAGGCAAGTTGATTTAATACGCTAGTTGATTTAGTTGATTTATAGAACATTTTGATTTAGTTGATTTAGTATGCTAGTTGATTGCTCTAAAGATTTGGCACCACCTAGCTAGATCTTAGGATTGTAATTGTCCATCTGATTGCTTCTCACGGAAGATTTGGTATTTGGCTGTTGGTTCTATTCTAGAAGGTGTTAGTAAGCTATGAAAATATAAGTGAAGAAGAACCAAAAAAATCACATGCTACTGTTTTTCTTTCGTGTGAAGTGGATCGTTAATCCTTTGCTCATATTGCTTTAGGAAAATGGCGCCACCACCACCACCACCATGTCGATTGTGCAAGTCAAGGTGTGCCAGCAGCCTTGCAACTAGCAAGCTGTTCGGCATCTACTTCCAGCCGAGTTTTCGTCATGCGGCGGTAATAAATTATATGAAATGCAACAACTATTTTATTTTTAGTGTTGGCATTACTGCATTGTGTCATTTTGCTTTTTTTACACAGATCGTCCGATGCAATGTGATGTTGAAATTCAACAAGCTGACACAAGACACTGTGACATTTGAGGCTTCTGGGGGGCCGTACACTATGGAGGTCGAGAAAGGACGCAATATTTCGCAGATTGGAGGAGATGGATGGGCCTGTTTCCTCGCCCGCATGTGTCTTAATGGTGGTGAGTTGATCAGCTTCTCCTTCAGAGCAGAAAGACCCAAGCTGGTTGTCATTTATATCAACCTGGTGGAAGATGATGAAGATGACGAAGATGATGAAGATAATGAGGACCCACTCAATGAAGATGATGAGGACCCACTTCATGAAGCCATCGTAGCTCAAAGAATGAGGCTGAGCGAGGAGGAGGTGTGCCACCTATGGGACATAATTCCGCCACGTGCTGACTTTGTCGGGGTGCCATTCGTGACCCGCCTGACAAGTACCATGGTCGATCGACATGATATGGTATGTTATACTTGCAAATGCAAATTATTCGATGATATGCTTAGTGTAGAGTCCAACGATATGTTGTGTGGAATCTAGTCGATGATATGCTTTAGTATAGAGTTCGATCACATGCTTATTAGTGTAGAATCCAAGGAACTATTAATAGTGTAGATAATCCATATATACTTATTTGCAAGAGTATGTGCGAGGCCATTTATTAATTGGTATGTTTTTTCTTTTTCAGAAATTGGCAAAGAGCCTATCTGTGAGTTATCATATCGAGCCTGATGAAGAAGGCTCATCTGGACTACACCTTACCGCAAGGGGCTCCGTCACAACCTGTACTTACCGCGTGGACACGGATGGTCTCACACACTTAAACTCGATTGGGTGGAAGATATTCCTCGATGGCAAGAATCTTCGTGTTGGACAGGCCATCCTAATTACTATCAGGAACACCAACCGCCCAGGCTTGAGGATGATGATCGTCTTCGATATCATCTAGAACTACATATGTCTGTGTGGCTATATCATCTAGAACTACATATGATGATCGTCATCGATATCATCTAGAACTACATATGATGATCGTTGTCAATATCATCTAGAACTACATATGATGATCATGGTCGATATCACCTAGTACTGCTTGAGGATGCGTGTTGACTATATATGAAATTGTTATCTAGTGCTCCCTTCGTTCCAAATTACTTGTCGTGGTTTGAACCACGACGAGTAATTTGGAACGGAGGGAGTACTACCTAGTACCTATAATGCTTTATGAAATTGATATCTAGTAGTACCTAGCATCTGGACCGAAACGGGGTAGGAAGCTGGGGAAAATGATGAAAGATATAGCAGTAGCGAGGGGCTAGGAAACCGCTACAGCTAACTAATAGTAGCGCGTTCCAAAAAAGCGTTGCTGATATAGCCAACAGTAGTAGCGCGGGTACCGACCGCGCTACTACTAAGAGTTAGCTGTAGCGTCGTAGTAGTAGCGCGGCTGCCCGCGCTGCTGCTAGCCTCAAAACCCGCGCTACTACTAGGGTTTTCCCTAGTAGTGGCCTTTTCGGGCATCCTGTCGGAGGGGGATTCGATCACAGAGGGCTTCCGCATCAATTCTATTGCCCTTCCAATGAAGCGTGAATATTTTACCTTAGACTTACGGGTTCATAGCTAGTAGCTAGATGGCTTCCTCTCTCTCTTTGATTCTCAATACCATGTTCTTCTTTATGTTCTTGGAGATGTATCCGATGTAATCTTCTTTTGCGGTGCGTTTGTTGAGATCCGATGAACTGTGGATTTATGATCAGCTTATCTATGAATATTATTTGAATCTTCTCTGAATTCTTATATGCATGATTTGATATCTTTGTAATTTTCTTCGAACTATCGGTTTAGTTTGGCCAACTAGATTGGTTTTTCTTGCAATGGGAGAAGTGCTTAGATTTGGGTTCAATCTTGCAGTGTCCTTTCCTAGTGGCAGTAGGGGCAGCAAGGCACGTATTGTATTGTTGCCATCGAGGATAAAAATATGGGGTTTACATCATATTGCTTGAGTTTATTCCTCTACATCATGTCATCTTACCTAATGCGTTACTCTGTTCTTCATGAACTTATACTCTAGATATAGGTAGGAGTCGGTCGATGTGTGGAGTAATAGTAGGAGATGCAGGCAGGAGTCGGTCTACTTGACACGAACGTGATGCCTATATTTCATAATCATTGCCTTAGATATCGTCATAACTTTGCGCTTTTCTATCAATTGCTCGACAGTAATTTGTTTACCCACCGTATTATTTCCTATCTTGAGAGAAGCCACTAGTGAAACCTATGGCCCCCAGGTCTATTTTCCATCATATTAGTTTCCGATCTACTATTTTGCAATATTTTACTTTCCGGTCTATAAACCAAAAATACCAAAAAATATTTACTTTACCTTTTGTTCAGTTTCATCTATCTCTATTAGATCACTTTTGCAAGTGACCGTGAAGGGATTGACAACCCCTTTATGACGTTGGATGCAAGTTGTTTGATTGTTTGTGCAGGTATTTGTGATTTGTGCGTTGTCTCCTACTGGATTGATACCTTGGTTCTCTAACTGAGGGAAATACGTATCTCTACTTTGCCGCATTACTCTTTCCTCTTCAAGGGAAAAACCGACGCAAGCTCAAGAAGTAGCACGCACCACCACCCTCATGACACTGGGCGCAATGTGCCACCCACGAGCAGAGGGTTAGGTCGTTCTCCACGCCTCAAGGAAGTTGTGCAGCTAAGGAAGCCAGCCACCAGAGAAGTAGGAGGAGAACTAGGCCGCTGTCAGGCAGTCATCAATGATGACGACCGGGAAGGTATGGTGAGAGGGTCGACGATGCTTAGGGTTATGTAATCACCCATGTCACCCCGCGGGATCAACGGGCCGAGGGAAGGGGGTGTCAGTACGCGGAAGGCTTTGTTGCACCTCTTGTCATTTCTTTATTAATGATCACCATGGCTTTATATACAACCTCGAAGGGATGGTTACAAAATTTAGAGAGGCAATGGCTGCAATATAGCAACTGTCGGTAGTTAGACATGTGATCATTCATCGTCTTTGGCGTCGGCGTTGACTTGCAAGAGAGGGGAGAGACAAAGAGGTGGGAAGGGAATCGTCCGAGATGAGAGAGGTGGGCGGGGGGGGGGATTCTCTCTCAATATCATGTGGGCCTATGCCACCTTAGAGTGAACAGTCTCACGTCAGATCAAAACCGGGTTTGACCAAGGAATACCACCCTTAGAGAGTAAATCTACCCGGTATTAGGAGTTTGGAGACGAAGTTTGCACCACAAATAAGTTAAGGAACAGAAACCGCAAGTCATGATAAGTTGAGGGAGTAAAAACACACTTTACTATTTTTGTTTTCATTCTTGTACCATGTTGATTGGATTTATCTAATTTACAGTTGTGTCATTTTGATACATAGCATAGTGACAAATCAATAAAAGCTTTTATTCCAAAAATAATAAAGATACATGCAGTCAAACATATCAAACTTTAATTTGACCGCTATTAAGCTAGAAAATACTCCCTTCGTCCCATAATGTCGGAGCATTTTTCACACCATACTAGTGTAAAAAGCGCTCTTATATTATGAGATGGAAGAAGTAGATTTAGAACTAAAAACATCAAATTTACTGTGACTGAGCAAGATGCTAGGTATTCAAATTATATAGCTAGCTAGACGACACCGATCGATCGGGCAACGTACTAGCACGCGCTTGTGCTAACTGGTTGCCCCTTCCGGATACCGAAACTGAACTTCTAAAAAATCGCTCTTCTAAACTGAACTTCGAAACAAATATCAAGTGGTTTTGATGGTCAAAACCGTGCCGTATATGTGCAGCTTAAGTGCCCACGGTTTTGACCGGCCGGCCGCCCGGCCGGTTGACCCCCAACATGCACGAGCAACTTGCAAACTAAGAGTTTGGGTGCATTGTTTACCTGCGAACTGTTCAATCTTAATTAATGAAAAAAAAGACTTGATTCCATCGATCAAGAAGTCTGTGTATCTACGTTCATCAAACCTGCCGACTAATTACAATCCCTAAATTAGTCTAATTTTTTTTTGAATTTCCTAAATTAGTCTAATTACTACTACCATCTGACTTTGTAGGCAACAGCTCGAAAGGGAGTGCTCGCTAGTGTTTGTTTATGTACAGTGATAGTGATCTTTTTAGGCATGGAATGATAGGGCAGGGGACAATATACTACAGTACCACCAAGTGGCTGGCTAACATCTACTCCCTCCGTTCCTAAATATTTGTTTTTCTAGAGGTTCCAAACGAACTACCACATACAGATGTATATAGACATATTTTAGAGTGTAAATTCACTCATTTTGCTCTGTATATAGTCATTTGTTGAAATCTCTAGAAAAACAAATATTTAGGAACGGAGGGAGTAGTTAGAAAGCATTTGACGTCGGCTCATAGATTAGTGTCGACTAATTTGAGCAGTTTGACTTGGTCTATTAAATATTGAGGCGTCAAATTTGAAACTGCCTACTTCGTTTTGTGAAGGAAAATAAAACACAAATGAGAGAATGCATATTTCAACCCTCAACTTTTGACCTAGTCTAATTTACTATCGCGAACTCCAACACCATCTTTACAACCCTGAACCCTTAAAGCCGGCAAGGATTCCACCTCCCCTCCCCTTTACTGGTCCATCCAATCAGCAAGCCATGTCAGCAAAAAGTTAAAAAAATTCCATGAAAAATGTGTAAAAAATCATAAAAAATAAAAACTGCAATTTTTTAATATTATTTCTGATAAATTTTAAATTGTCAAAATTGTCGTCCCAATTTTTTTTCATAAAATTGAATAAAAAATCCTATTCCACGTCCGGGTTCAACGGTTTTTTTTTTTTTTTTTTTTTTTGAGGGTGGGGTTCAACGGGTTGGAGCAAAGATGCGCCACTCATTGACTCGTTGACGTTCGTAGCCGACAGCGAACAGACGAAAAGGTCAAAGCTGAAAGGAGCAAGAGCCCTCATGGGTTTAATCTGCTATAGGAGATTTCGTTAGAACGGAACAGAATAATCTTTAAAAATCATGAACTTCCAGGTGATCGCCTCGTCACCGATGCTGGTGACCAACGCTGAAACTGGAATAGGGATAGTGTGGATGTTTCAGCAAAGCTCGCTCCAGTTGTAATTTTTTTTTTTCACTTTGCTTTTCCCTGTACTTGGCCATCGGCCCATCGCCTTCTTCAATGGCAACACAGCAGTTCTCCTGTTGTCTTTCAAAAAGAATTATATGGACCACATTTCAAAAACAAATTAGAGGCTACCAAGGGCCAAAGCAACACGCAAACTTAGACTCATCATAATATGGCCTCCATAAGTTTTTTTTGTTGCGTCAACGCAATACTTATACACTCGATTGAAGAGATTTAACACTTGAATCAAGATAACATTGCAATACAGAGTTCTTATATAGGGACAGAAATGCCGGTTAGAGACATTTTCGCTCATAATTATTAGCCAAGGGGTTCAAAACTCGCCGCTCTTACATATATGTAGCTAGTATAGCATGTATTATTATGAGACCGAGTCGATGGTGAATGCTATGCACGCAGGCATACATGTGTGACAAGTCGGCTCGAGGTCTAGGCATGTCATTATGATGGTCCAGCGCCGTTCGCACCAGAGTGGAACTTGTAGGGAACATGAGCGGCATGGTAGATGCGACCGTGATCCCTGGAAGTACGGAATGGGGCGGTAGTGCCTTCATCCTATTCCGGCCATGAGCTGTTATCGAGGTTGGGCTGCTTGGTTAGTAGGGAAAAGTCCTAAATTGCATGCTCGATTTTCATGTCCATCTCTCGTGCTCCCGCTTTTCCACCTCGAACTCGCACCAGATGGTGCACTCTCTCTCCGCTGCCAACGCTGCCCGATGACTATCTCTTGAAAGACTTTGTCGGGGGGACAACCAAGATGTACTTGGCATAGCGGGCATTCCAGGCCTCCATAACAGTGAGGCGGCGGGGAACCGACCGTGGCAGAGCATCGGCGTGGCATTGGGCAAACTTTGGCATGTTGTTGGGCGACTAGCGGCCACAGCAAGCGGCCTACCCGCTGACAGGTGGGGTATCCATGCAAGGGATATAACAAGCGTATTCTCAAGTCCAGTGACCATATTGTTCTTCGAGCTCGACTTTATTAATCTCTTCCTATATTTGGAACAGTTTGTTAGAATCCTCCTTCAATTTTTTTAGCACACAGATTGTGTAAAATAAAACAAACTGGAAAAAGGTGGACCAAGGGGTGTCAAACCCGTGACCGTGTATTAGCAGTGCAGCAGGCAATCCACTTTGCTAGTAGTAGAATTCGAAAGAGTGCTACTGCAAAACATTAACCATACTATGTTAAAATATTGAATTCAAAGTTCATTTGAAAATTTCGAGCAGCATTTAGGCGGTATTTCTCGGTAATCGCAATTCTCGCCGACCCATGGTACAATTTTGGGATTCTGGAGCCAAAACCTTGATCCTAGTACGGGTGGACCTGGATCGATGATCCACTAACAAGGATGAGGTAGGTATATCCTGAAGAGTGTGGTAACTGCACATGAAATTGTGCATGTTGTACACTCCTTTGGGAGATAGGGAATAGTTTTTTAAAGATTACGAGAAGCCCTATGTTGGCTCGTAGAGGTTTTGGTCCTAAGTGGCTAGCTGGAATAAGAAGCTTAACCCAAAGTGGCTCTGTGGGAGTCAAATTAAATGGAGAGAAAAGTGATTTTTTTTCCTTATTGGAAAAGGGCTAAGACAGGGTTATCCCTTTTCCCCTCTTCTATTTAATCTGGTGGTAGATGTCTTCCCTAGGATGCCAGTTAAGGGCTCTCAAGCGGGTCAGATTAGGGGGTTATGCCCTGAGTTGGTTAGTGGCGGGATCATGTGATTACAATCTGTTGATGATACTCTACTCTTCTTAGAGAAAGATAGTAGAGCGACTCTTAACCTAAAATGGATTTTGACTTGCTTTGAACAAGTATCTGGAATGGGAATTAATTACCATAAAGTTCTTTAGTGCCAATTAATATGGAAGCTAGTGAATTAGATGGTTTTATAGATATTTTCCAGTGGTGAATTCCCTATCAAGTATTTAGGTATTCCTCTTCATTTTGACAAACTAAGCAGAGAGTATTACAATCTTTATTGATAAGATCCTAGCCAGAATAGCTGGTTGGAGGGGCAAACTTCTCTCTTATTTGGGGAACATTGCTTTAGTTAGATCTTGTTTAGGTAGCATTCCTTTATATCTATTAGGCTCCCTAAATGGTCTATCAATTTTATTAACTCTTACATGCCTAATTCCCTGTGGAGTGATAGGGAAGGAGCCCATAAGATTCATTTGGCCAACTGGCCTTCCATCTATATGAGGAAGGAGTTTCGTGGTATGGGTGTGCTTAACTTGCAGGACATGAACATCTTCCTGAAAGGGGCTTGGGTCAAGAGGTATTTTGCATGGGAAGGATCATTGTGGAGGGAAGTAGCACTAGATAGCAAGTATAATACGAGAAATCCTAATATATTGTGCTACCATGATAATCACCCCCTCTTAGTTTTGGAAAAGCTTTCAGTGGGCCTTACAAGTTGTTAGAGTATGGGTATAAATGGTGTGTTGATAAAGGTAATTTGATTAGATTTTGGTAATGCCCCCCTAGCTACTCAGTTTTGGGACCTGTATTATTTGGTCAATAAAAAATAAGACTATTGCTGACCTTTGGGATGCTAATGAACTTAAATGTACCTTTAGGAGGATTTTTCAGCTGAACTAATAGTCCAATGGCTGGATTTTGTTAATAGTTTTAGACTCACATCCTTTAATCAAGATGAGGATTCTTTTATTTGGCAGTATAAATCCAAGGAGATTTATACTTCTAATTATCTACATGTTGTTTTTAACTTTAGGGAGGTCCAACCTTTGTACTTGCTGGCAGTGTGGAGCATCAGACTCCCCCCCCCCCCAAGGTTCTGGAGTTTTTGTGGTTGTTTTCACAAAATAAAATCATGAACTGTGATAACCTCGGGAAAAGAGGGTTTGCTAAGCCTTGAGGCCCTATTCGGGAAGGAGGAATCGAAAACATTGGTTTAGAACAAAATAGAGGAAATGGAAAGGAAGAGAGATGCAAAACATGGGAAGTGAAAACTGAAGGAAATATGCCCTAGAGGCAATAATAAAGTTATTATTTATTTCCTTATTTCATGACAAATGTTTATTATTCATGCTAGAATTGTATTAACCGGAAACATAATCCATGTGTGAATACATAGACAAACATAGTGTCACTAGTATGCCTCTACTTGACTAGCTCGTGAATCAAAGATGGTTAAGTTTCCTAGCCATAGACATGAGTTGTCATTTGATTAACGGGATCACATCATTAGGAGAATGATGTGATTGACTTGACCCATTCCGTTAGCTTAGCACTTCATCGTTTAGTATGTTGCTATTACTTTCTTCATGACTTATACATGTTCCTATGACTATGAGATTATGCAACTCCCGTTTACCGGAAGAATACTTTGTGTGCTACCAAACGTCACAACGTAACTGGGTGATTATAAAGGAGCTCTACAGGTGTCTCCGAAGGTACTTGTTGAGTTGGCATATTTCGAGATTAGGATTTGTCACTCCGATTGTCGGAGAGGTATCTCTGGGCCCTCTCGGTAATGCACATCACTATAAGCCTTGCAAGCAATGTAGCTAATGAGTTAGTTACGGAATGATGCATTAACGAGTAAAGAGACTTGCCGATAACGAGATTGAACTAGGTATTGGGATACCGACGATCAAATCTTGGGCAAGTAACATACCGATGACAAAGGGAACAATGTATATTGTTATGCGGTTTGACCGATAAAGATCTTTGTAGAATATGTAGGAGCCAATATGAGCATCCAGGTTCCGCTATTGGTTATTGACCGGAAACGTGTCTCGGTCATGTCTACATAGTTCTCGAACCCGTAGGGTCCGCACGCTTAAGGTTTCATTGACAGTTTTATTATGAGTTTATGTGTTTTGATGTACCGAAGGATTTCGGAGCCCCGGATGAGATCGGGGACATGACGAGGAGTCTCGAAATGGTCGATACGTAAAGATCGATATATTGGACGACTATATTCGGACATCGGAAAGGTTCCGAGTGATTCGGGTATTTTTCGGAGTATTGGGCCTTAATGGGCCATACGGGAAAGGAGAGAAAGGCCCAAAAGGGTGGCCGCACCCCCCCCCCCCCATGGACTAGTCCGAATTGGACTAGGGAGGGGGGCGCCCCCTTCCTTCCTTCTCCTTCTCCCTTCCCTTTCCTTTTCTCCTACTCCTACTTGGAAGGGCTCCTAGTTCTACTAGGAAAGGGGGAATCCTACTCCCGGTGGGAGTAGGACTCCCCTAGGGCGCGTCATAGAGAGAGGGCCGGCCCTCCCCCTCCTCCACTCCTTTATATACGGGGGCAGGGGGCACCTCTAGACACAACAATTGATCTCTTGATCTCTTAGCCGTGTGCGGTGCCCCCCTCCACCATAGTCCTCGATAATATCATAGCGGTGCTTAGGCGAAGCCCTTGTCGGTAGAACATCATCATCATCACCATGCCGTCGTGCTGACGGAACTCTCCCTAGACACTCGGCTGGATCAGAGTTCGAGGGACATCATCGAGCTGAACGTGTGCAAGAACTCGGAGGTGCCGTACTTTCGGTGCTTGATCGGTCGGGCCGTGAAGACGTACAACTACATCAACCGCGTTGTGCTAACGCTTCCGCTTTCGGTCTACGAGGGTACGTGGACACACTCTCCCCTCTCGTTGCTATGCATCACCATGATCTTGCGTGTGCGTGGGAAATTTTTGAAATTACTACATTCCCCAACAGTGGCATCAGAGCCAGGTTTTATGCGTAGATGTTATATGCACGAGTAGAACACAGGTGAGTTATGGGCGATACAAGTCATACTGCTTACCAGCATGTCATACTTTGGTTCGGCGGTATTGTTGGATGAAGCGGCCCGGACCGACATTACACGTACGCTTACGCGAGACTGGTTCTACCGACGTGCTTTGCACACAGGTGGCTGGCGGGTGTCTGTTTCTCCAACTTTAGTTGAACCGAGTGTGGCTACGCCCGGTCCTTGCGAAGGTTAAAACAGCACTAACTTGACGAACTATCGTTGTGTTTTTGATGCGTAGGTAAGAACGGTTCTTGCTCAGCCCGTAGCAGCCACATAAAATTTGCAACAACCAAGTAGAGGACGTCTAAGTTGTTTTTGCAAGGCATGTTGTGATGTGATTGGTCAAGACGTGATGCTATATTTTATTGTATGAGATGATCATGTTTTGTAACCGAAGTTATCGGCAACTGGTAGGAGCCATATGGTTGTCGCTTTATTGTATGAAATGCAACGCCTGTAATTGCTTTACTTTATCACTAAGTGGTAGCGATAGTCGTAGAAGCAATAGATGGCGTAAACGACAACGATGCTACGATGGAGATCAAGGTGTCGCGCCGGTGACGATGGTGATCACGACGGTGCTTCGGAGATGGAGATCACAAGCACAAGATGATGATGGCCATATCATATCACTTACATTGATTGCCTGTGATGTTTATAGTTTATGCATCTTATCTTGCTTTGATTGACGGTAGCAGTTTAAGATGATCTCTCACTAATTTTCAATAAGTGTTCTCCCTGAGTATGCACTGTTGCGAAAGTTCTTCATGCTGAGACACCACGTGATGATCGGGTGTGATAGGCTCTACGTTCAAATACAACGGGTGCAAAATAGTTGCTCACGCGGAATACTCAGGTTAAACTTGACGAGCCTAGCATATACAGATATGGCCTCGGAACACGGAGACCGAAAGGTCGAGCGTGAATCATATAGTAGATATGATCAACATAGTGATGTTCACCATTGAAAACTACTCCATCTCACGTGATGATCGGAAATGGTTTAGTTGATTTGGATCACGTGGTCACTTAGATGACTAGAGAGATGTCTGTCTAAGTGGGAGTTCTTAAGTAATATGATTAATTGAACTTAAATTTATCATGAACTTAGTCCTGGTAGTATTTTGCAAATTATGTTGTAGATCAATAGCTCGCGTTGTTGCTTTCATATGTTTATTTTGATATGCTCCTAGAGAAAATTGTGTTGAAAGATGTTAGTAGCAATGATGCGGATTGGATCCGTGATCTAAGGTTTAGCATCATTGCTGCATAGAAGAATTATGTCCTTAATACACCTCTAGGTGACAGACCTATTGCAGGAGCAGATGCAGACGTTAGGAACGTTTGGCTAGCTCAATATGATGACTACTTGATAGTTTAGTGCACCATGCTTAACGGTTTAGAATCGGGACTTCAAAGACGTTTTGAACGTCATGGATCATATGAGATGTTCCAGGAATTGAAGTTAATATTTCAAGCAAATATCCGAGTTGAGAGATATGAAGTCTCCAACAAGTTCTATAGCTAAAAGATGGAGGAGAATCGCTCAACTAGTGAGCATGTGCTCAGATTGTCTGGGTACTACAATCGCTTGAATCAAGTGGGAGTTAATCTTCCAGATAAGATAGTGATTGACATAGTTCTCTAGTCACCATCACCAAGTTACTAGAACTTCGTGATGAACTATAGTATGCAAGGGATGACGAAAACGATTCCCGAGCTCCTCGTGATGTTGAAATCGACGAAGGTAGAAATCAAGAAAGAGCATCAAGTGTTGATGATTGACAAGACCACTAGTTTCAAGAGAAGGGCAAAGGGAAAGAAAGGGAACTTCAAGTAGAATGACAAGCAAGTTGTCACTCCTGCAAAGAAGCCCAAAGCTGGACCAAAGCCTGAAACTGAGTGCTTACACTGTAAAGGAAATGGTCACTGGAAGCGGAAATGCCCTAAATATTTGGTGGATAAGAAGGATGGCAAATTGAACAAGGGTATATTTGATATACAGGTTATTGATGTGTGCCTTACTAGTGTTTATAGTAGCCCCTGAATATTTGATACTTGTTCGGTTGCTGTGATTAGTAACTCGAAACATGAGTTACAGAATAAGCAGAGACTAGTTGAGGGGAAGTGACGATGAGTGTTGGAAGTAGTTCCAAGATTGATATGATCATCATCACACACTCCCTATATTTTCGAGATTAGTGTTAAACCTAAATAAATATTATTTGGTGTTTGCGTTGAGCATAAATATGATAAGATCATGTTTATTGTGATACGATTATTCATCTAAGATAGAGAATAAATTGTTATTCTATTTACATGAATAAAACCTTCTATGGTCATACACCCAATGGTGATGGTTTATTGAATCTTGATCATAGTGATACACATATTCATAATGTTGATGCTAAAAGATGCAAAGTTAATAATGATAGTGCAACTTATTTGTGGCACTGCCGTTTGGGTCATATCGGTGTAAAGCGCATAAAGAAACTCCATAAAGATGGACTTTTGGAATCACTTGGTTATGAATCATTTGATGCTTGCGAACCGTGCCTTTTTGGCAAGATGACTAAAACTCCGTTCTCCGGAACAATGGAACGAGCTACTAACTTGTTGGAAATAATACATACCGATGTATGCGGTCCAATGAGTATTGATGCTCATGGCGGGTATCGTTATTTTCTGACCTTCACAGATGATTTGAGCAGATATGCATATATCTACTTAATGAAGCACAAGTCTGAAACATTTGAAAAGTTCAAAGAATTTCAGAGTGAAGTGGAGAGTCATCGTAACAAGAAAATAAAGTTTCTACTCATCGAGAAGAATATTTGAGTTACGAGTTTGGCCTTCATTTTAAACAATGTGGAATAGTTTCACAGTTCACGCCACATGGAACACCACAGCAGAATGGTGTGTCCGAACGTCAGAATCAAGACTTTATTGGATATGGTGCGATCTATGATGTATCTTACCAATTTACCACTATCGTTTTGGGTTATGCATTAGGGATAGCTGCATTCACTTTAAATAGGGCACCATAATTCGTTGAGACGACACCATATGAACTATGGTTTAGCAGTAAACCTAAGCTATCGTTTCTTAAAGTTTGGAGTTGCGATGCTTATGTGAAAAAGGTTTCAACCTGATAAGCTCGAACCCAAATCGGAGAAGTATGTCTTCATAGAATACCCAAAGGAAACTGTTGGGTACACCTTCTATCACAGATCTGAAGGCAAGTTTGGAGTCATTAAGGAAATATGCCCTAGAGGCAATAATAAAGTTATTATTTATTTCCTTATTTCATGATAAATGTTTATTATTCATGCTAGAATTGTATTAACCGGAAACATAATACATGTGTGAATACATAGACAAACATAGTGTCACTAGTATGCCTCTACTTGACTAGCTCGTGAATCAAAGATGGTTAAGTTTCCTAGCCATAGACATGAGTTGTCATTTCATTAACGGGATCACATCATTAGGAGAATGATGTGATTGACTTGACCCATTCCGTTAGCTTAGCACTTGATCGTTTAGTATGTTGCTATTACTTTCTTTATGACTTATACATGTTCCTATGACTATGAGATTATGCAACTCCCGTTTACCAGAGGAACACTTTGTGTTCTACCAAACGTCACAACGTAATCGGGTGATTATAAAGGAGCTCTATAGGTGTCTCCGAAGGTACTTGTTGAGTTGGCGTATTTCGAGATTAGGATTTGTCACTCCGATTGTCGGAGAGGTATCTCTGGGCCCTCTCGGTAATGCACATCACTATAAGCCTTGCAAGAAATGTAGATAATGAGTTAGTTACGGAATGATGCATTACATAACGAGTAAAGAGACTTGCCGGTAACGAGATTGAACTAGGTATTGGGATACCGACGATCAAATCTCGGGCAAGTAACATACCGATGACAAAGGGAGCAACGTATGTTGTTATGCGGTTTGACTGATAAAGATCTTCGTAGAATATGTAGGAGCCAATATGAGCATCCAGGTTCCGCTATTGGTTATTGACCGGAAACGTATCTCGGTCATGTCTACATAGTTCTCGAACCCGTAGGGTCCGCATGCTTAAGGTTTCGTTGACAGTTTTATTATGAGTTTATGTGTTTTGATGTACCGAAGGAGTTCGGACTCCCGGATGAGATCGGGGACATGACGAGGAGTCTCGAAATGGTCGAGACGTAAAGATTGATATATTGGACGACTATATTCGGACATCAGAAAGGTTCCTAGTGATTCTGGTATTTTTGGGAGTACCGGAGAGTTACGGGAATTCGTATTGAGCCTTAATGGGCCATATGGGAAAGGAGAGAAAGGCCCGAAAGGGTGGCCACACCCCTCCCCATGGACTAGTCCGAATTGGACTAGGGAGGGGGGCGCCCCCTTCCTTCCTTCTCCTTCTCCCTTCCCTTTCCTTTTCTCCTACTCCTTCTACTTGGAAGGGCTCCTAGTTCTACTAGGAAAGGGGGAATCCTACTCCCGGTGGGAGTAGGACTCCCCTAGGGCGCGCCATAGAGAGAGGGCCGGCCCTCCCCCTCCTCCACTCCTTTATATACGGGGGCAGGGGGCACCTCTAGACACAACAATTGATCTCTTGATCTCTTAGCCGTGTGCGGTGCCCCCCTCCACCATAGTCCTCGATAATATCGTAGTGGTGCTTAGGTGAAGCCCTGCGTCGGTAGAACATCATCATCGTCACCACGCCGTCGTGCTGACGGAATTCTCCCTCGACACTCGGCTGGATCGGAGTTTGAAAGTGCAACTAATCCCCGGGTGGTTTTGGTAATTAATAACAACATATATATCATTGAACTAATAGTTACTTGAGAATCATTTTAGAAAGTTCAAGATATGGGTATGGCAAGGATCAAGAAGTGGACCCTCAAAATGCTAAGGCAAGCATTGGCAAAAGCTCAAGACTCCATTTTTGGTTTAGTGATCCAAGATCACATTGAGTCCATAGGAAAGCCAATACTATTAAAAGGGGATGAGGTTATGATGATGATCTGGTTGCTCAAAGTGCTTAGTGATACATCTCCTAAACTATCAGCAACTTTCACTGCCATATACACTCATAAGTAATCTCGGTCCCACCTACATTCCAAACTCAGTCACACCGAGATGAACCACCTCAGCCATAAAGCCAAACCCTAGAAATCTCGGATTTTCCGATTCTGAACTCGGTCTCACCGAAACTTGAGTTGCCAAGCTTCTGTAACCTTCTGTCATCAAATCGGTGTCACCAAGATGATGAAGTCGGTCCCACCGAGATTGGCAAGCTCCTGTCTTTACACGAATCGGACTAACCGAGATTGTATTTTCGGTCCCACCGAGAATCCCAAGTTCACATGATTTGAACTTTCGGTCTCACCGAGTTGTCAACTTCGGTCCCACCGAGATTGGTCAAATGTGTGTAACGGTTGGATTTTGTGTGGAGGCTATAAATACCCCTCCACCCCCTCTTCATTCGTGGAGAGAGCCATCAGAAAGAACTACCACTCCTACCTTACATTTCTGAGAAGAGAACTACCTACCCTTGTGTTGAGATCAAGTTGCTCCACTCCCACCATATGAAGCTTGATCTCTAGCCTTCCCAAGTTGCTTTCCACTCAATCCTTTCTTCCACCACAGCCAAATCAGTGAGGAGAGTTGAGTGTTGGGGAGATTATCATTTGAAGCACAAGAGCAAGGAGTTCATCATCGTCAACACCATCTATTACCTTTTGGAGGGTGGTGCCTCCTAGATTGGTTAGGTGTCGCTTGGGAGCCTCCGTCGAGATGTGGAGTTGAACCAAGAAGTTTGTAAGGGCAAGGAGATCGCCTACTGTGAAGATCTACCCCGAGTAAGGCTAGCCCTCCGTGGGCGTGAGCCATGATGGCATAGACAAGGTTGCTTCTTCGTGGACCCTTCGTGGGTGGAGCCCTCCGTGGACTCTCGCAGCCGTTACCCTTCGTGGGTTGAAGTCTCCATCAACGTGGAAGTACGATAGCACCACCTATCGGAACCACGAGAAAAATCACCGCGTCTCCAAAATTGCGTTTGCTCTTCTCCACCTCTCTTTACTACATGTGCAATTTACTTTCCGCTGCCTATACTCTAGAATTGCATGTGTAGGGTGATGCTTGACTTGATCATAATCGTGAATCTGCCAAAACTTGTCTTTGTCAAAAGGCATAATTTTTATATTGTCAAGTAGTCTAATCACCCCTCTCTAGACATACTTTCGATCCTACAAGTGGTATCGAGCTTTGGTCTCCATTGTATTGGTTTCCATTGCATTGACTCCATAAGCTTGGTTTCACAACCTAGGAGAGTATGGCGCCTAGTGAGGGTAATTTTCGAGAGGTCCTTACTTTGATGGTACAAATTTTGCTAGTTGGAAGCATAAAATGAAAATGCATATTCTTGGCCATAACCCAGCCACATGGGGCATTATTTGTGTTGGTATGCAAGTTGAATTCTTCGAGGAAGGAAAAGTTCGGATCGCGGGTTACAACGGAAGAATTGCGGATGTTGCAAAACAATGCTCAAGCTTGTGACATTCTCTTCAATGCCTTGTGTCCCGAGGAGTTCAACAAAATCAGCCGTCTTGAGAATGCAAAAGAGATTTGGGATACTTTGGTTGAAATGCACGAAGGTACCGAGTCCGTGAAGGAATCAAAGCTAGATGTTCTTCAAGGTCAACTTGACAAGTTCAAGATGAAGGAAGGTGAAGGAGTCGCTGAAATGTACTCTAGGCTTGCTCTCATCACCAATGAGATTGCCGGCTTAGGAAGCGAAGAAATGACCGACCGATTCATCATCAAGAAGATTCTCAGAGATTTGGATGGAAAGTATGACACCGTGTGCACTTTGATCCAAATGATGCCAAACTACAAGAATCTCAAGCCAACCGAAGTCATTGGAAGAATTGTTGCCCATGAGATGACACTTGGATAAGGAAGAGCTTCACAACAAGTCAAGTGGTGCTTACAAAGCTACAAGTGATGCTCCCACAACCTCAAGTGACAAGCTAGTTTCCAATGAAGAGATAAGCCTAATGGTGAAGAACTTCAACAAATTCTACAAGAGTAGAAGCAAAGAGAGAAGCTCAAAGTCTAGATCATATGATGAAAAGAGATCTTCTAGTCGTGATCGAAACTGCTACAATTGTGGAAGACCCGGACACTACTCAAATGAGTGTACGGTTCCCCACAAGAGAAGAGAAGAATCTCCAAGAAGAAGAAGCTCAAGAGATGAGTCACCTCGGAAGAGAGAAGGAGTAGAGATGATCGTTATGAACGAAGACCCTCTCGGAGAAGCAAGGATTCGGAGAGGAAAGACAAGTCATCAAGGAGCTACACAAGAAGAAAACATCAAGCTCATGTAGGTGAATGGGTCTCCGGCCCGACTCCGACAATCAATCCGAAAGAAGCTATCACTCCAACTCCGACTACAGTCAAGATGAAGGGTGTTGCCGGTCTTGCTCTCGATCCTCCAACTCCAACTCCTATGACTTATTTGATTCACCAAATGAGGGAATTGGAAGATGCTTCATGGCTAAAGGCCCCAAGGTATCACACCCTGAATTCATTGACTTCAATAGTGATGAGGATGACTTGCTTGGTGAAGATGAGCTCTTGCTTGATAAATCTAGTGAGCCTAGTAATGATGAACATGCTAGTAGTCTTTATAGTCGAGAAGAGTTGAATGACAATGCTATGAAGGAGATTGAGCGTCTAACTAAAGAACTAAACACTCTTAAGTTAGCTCATGAAACAACTCAAGAAGATCATAGAGAGCTCCTAAGATCTCATGAGAAGCTACGCTTCGAGAAGCTCACTCTAGAGCAAGAACATGAGTTTCTAAAAGCAATCAATGACGATCTTCGAAAGAAGAGTTCTTCATATCTTGCCAAACGACTTCTCTTGTCTAATTTCTTGCCACCCATTAAGACTAAGCATGACAAGCATAAGAAA
This sequence comes from Aegilops speltoides, assembly GCA_021437245.1. NCBI lineage: Eukaryota > Viridiplantae > Streptophyta > Magnoliopsida > Poales > Poaceae > Aegilops > Aegilops speltoides. Next base: position 451,381,654 of record CM038144.1, read on the forward strand.
AATTCTTCATCTAGTAGTAACAATAACCATGCTAAATCCAATATTGTTGCTTCTAGTAGTTCTCTTGATTCCACTAACAATGTTTCAAGCCAAGTTACACTTGAGCAAGAAAATAGTTTATTGAAAGGGATTATAGAGAAAGGTGTCTACAAGAGCCTTGCTGGAAGCAAGAACTTTGAGGAAATTGTTCGCAAGCAAGGAAGGCACCGAAGAATCAAGGAATTGGTTTTGAGCGAAAGTTCAACGCCAAGGTGTTGAATGGGAAGAAGGTCAATATCCTACTCCACAGTTTGTTCTTCAAAAGGAGAAGTATGATCCTACTTCTTCCAATGTGGAACAAGCTCAAGATGACCTTCCACCACAAGACCACAAGCTAAAAGGCAAGGACGAGCTTCAAGAGGAGATTGATGCATTTGCTGAAGCACCTCAAGCCATGGTCAAGTGGGTTCCCAAGGAAACGTCAAGTTCTACTTCGTCAAGCTCAACTACAACCCCAAGGATTCCCATCAAGATGATGTGGATCCCGAAGAAGAAGAACTAGAGAGTTCTTGAGGGTGACTCCGCCAACATACTTCACTCACATTCATTTTGGCAAAAACTTGTGCAACCAACTTCCACATTGTGCACTAGTTCATGGAGTCACAAACCCTCTTGTTGGTAAGTCAAGGGACAAGGTAATCATTGCTTTCATGGACATCATCTATTGTGAACTTCAATCTATGTCCATGGATATCCTTGTTTGTTCCTTGTGGGACTAACCCATGTAGGTATTGAAAGTGCCCAATCCAAAGGATTGCTCCCAACTCTTGATGATCTTCATCAACATTGAGCATCCACATCTTCAACATCTACATGAAGTCTTCTACGACAACCCAAGGTTAGTTTGACCCTTTAAAAGGGGTTCTCACATCTAGGGGGAGCTTTGCTCTAAAGAATTGAGCTAAAGCATCTTCAAATGATGTGAACACATCAATGCTTTATGTAAAAGTGGTAACCCCACTTGTGCTTAAACGATGAGTATGACCTATGATCAAATGTTCTCATTTGGCTCCTAAGTCAATATACTCATATAAAGATGACTTAGTCATCGACAAATTGTGTGATAGTAGCTAGAGATTTGATTGTGCATGTTTGACACATATTTCATTTGCTATCTTATTGTGTGAGCATGTTGGATGCATGATTTTATCCATTCAAGGACATCCATTTGTTGTTTTGGTCGTTTTGATTTTTCTGACCAAATGGATGGACAAGAATGCCTAAGTACCTCCCTAGCTATCTATGCTTTCTTGTCTCAAATTCTATTCATGCTTACATCACAAATTTTGAACAAGTCATTTTCGACCCTCCGGTGAGGAGCACTCGAGCCACCGATCCGTCAAAGGCTAACTTCCAAAACCTTCTAAGTGATTTCGGTCGACCAACTCACTCAAACTCGGTCGAACCGAAAACATTTAGATGATCTAGGTTTTCACCTCGGTGAAACCGAGTTGTGATTTTCGGCGTGATCAAGTGCATAACGCCTCGCAGCTTATCCATCTCGGTGCCACCGAAGTTTTACAACTCGGTCCCACCGACAAAAAGGGGTATATATACTCCGAGGGTCGCCGCGCGCGTTGATTTCTCCTTCAAACGCTTTGCCCCCACACCCCTTGCTGCCGTCGCCTTGGTCTCCGGATCGTCGCCGTCGTCGCCTGTGCGCCCTCGCCGCAGGTCTCCGTCGCCGTCAACGGACATCTTCTCCGCGCCGTTGCCGCCGTAGAGAAACTCCACCAAGTTAGGGTGAGTTTTGATCCCACTCATGCTCCCATCTCCGATTCAATGCACGTTTGGTTTGCCTAGTATCTTGCCAATATTGAAATCTTCCTGAACACCAGATTAGTTCGTTTGGACTAGATTCGAGTAAAAGTTTTAGGGTTAGGTTTCCGCCGAACACATCTCGGTGAGACCGATTTTACATTTTCGTATGACCGATTTGGTCTATGGCCATTGCATCGCACCCTTTGGTCCAACCGAAGTTGTGCAAATCGGTGTGACGAAATGACGATTCTGTGAAACCCTAGTGTTTTCGGCAGATCAAACCCATTTCGTCCAACCGAAAGTGGTGTGAAAGCTTCGCTTAAACACTTGGATTCACGAATTTTAAACTCGGTCCGACCGAAATGTCTTCTGTGAAAACCTAATACTAAAATTTGAACTCATTTTTTGCAAAATCTTCTGCAGTTTGTGATGACTCTTCTACTCTGCCTACACCTTATCTATTCACAAAGTTGTCACCATGTCGATGCCAGTGATGATCGTAACAGGTCGAGACACCCATTGCAGATATTCCAGAGGCGTGCACTAGTCCCGATCCCAAAGAGCTCATCGATGATGGTGAGAGGAGTACACCAAGTGGATTGCCTCCTGCAGCCACCAGAGCCAGAAAGAAGAGGAACTCAGATGATGAGGATTCTGATTTCGTTGTTGAGGAAGAGGTCACCTCAAAGCCTAAGAGGAAAGTTGTTGCCAAAGAGCCACAAGGTCGGCAAACTAAGAAGGGCACCAGAAAAGTCAAGCAGTCAACTGTTGCCAAGAAGCTGAATTTGGAAGAGGCAACTGCAAGCAAAGTGAAGAAAACTTCCAAGAAAAAGAGATTAGTGCATGATGATGCAGCAGAGGAAGATGAGGATGAGGAAGAACCCCAGCCTCCTCAGAAGCCTAAGCTCATGGGTGATGCCATTAAGGCTGGAGCCACTTCAAAGCCCAAGCAATCTGCTCCAGTCAAGGCAGCTCCAAGAAAGCCTCTTTGCTAAGCCAAAGAAGACAACAGAACATTCCAATCTGAAAAGAACAAGGATGATGTGCCACCAGTGTGTCGATGATGAAGGACCAGTTTTGCTTTGAAACTTCGTCGAAACTGCCACTACATAATGATGCTCATCCTCAAGCCGAGGATATGAAGGCAAGGAAAGATAGAGGTCTCGGGCTATGGAGACAATCGACCCATATGCCGTGAGGAGAAGAACTGCTTTGAGATCCTGTGTTTCACACCGTGAGAGCAGCAGACTTCTATGAGACCGTGGCTGATGGACAAGAAGCCCATAGTCGCAGACACAAGATACGTTGACTGGAAGTACATTGACAGCGAAGAGCACAGAGACTTCTTTCCACATGTGCATGAAAGTTTCACTGCTTGTGGTGTTGCAGACTTTGTAGGTCAGAAGTTGACCAATTGGAACGATGAGATGATTATGCAATTCTATGCCACAGCTCATTTCTATCCAGATGGAAAGATTGTATGGATGACTGAAGGCCAAAGATTTTCTTCTTCTGTTGAAGAATGGGCAGAACTTCTGAATGCTCCAGTACAAAGAGAGGAAGATATTGATGTATATGGTATTCCAAAGAAGAATCATGAATCCATGAAGAACATGTACAAAGAGGTTCCAGCTAAGGATTTGGGAATCTGGAAGCTCGGCTCAGTTTACTATCTCCAAGCAGGCCTACCTACCACTAATACTATTCTGAGGCACACCTTGATGCCCAAGTCTGGAGATCATCGCATGATCAGAGGATACTCTATCAACATGCTGCATATACTTGATGAGAAAGCACCTTTCAAGGTGATGGACTTGATGGTTGAGACCATTAAGAGAACTGCAGCTGACCAGAAAAGGTCGTGTGGATTTGCCCCGCAGATTCAGATGCTTATCAATGCCAAGTTTGGCACGGGCACATTCTTGTTGGATAGAGAACACTTACCACTGCAGCCTGAGCATGAGGCCAATGTTGTTGTGATGGATGAGGAGGATCCAACATCAGTTGAAGGTCAAGCAAAGATTGAAGCTGCCAAGAAAGCCAAAGCTGACAAGGAAGCAGCAGCAGCAGCAGCTAAACCAAAGAGTGTCGGAGAGCAGCTTCTTGAAGCTACCCAAAGGATTGAACAACGCCTGGCCAGCATTGTACAGTCTCAGGAGAGCCTAGAGAGGATTGTTGAAGACAAGATCCACGCCTGGATGTGAAGTCGATCAAGTGCAAGTGATCACAACAAGCTTGAGGCGACATTCAGAAGCAAAGAGGAGAAGGAAGAGCTTATGCGTGAGATGCAGGATGACTTAGTCCAGATGCTTATCAACAGATCGCTCCGGTTCCCACAGACCCCGATCACCGCTATTCCAAAGGATGACACCGGACTACAGCTTCAAAGACCACAGCTCCATCAGGTTGCTCCAACTCCAGCTCTAGTGACCACTCCTCCAGCCACGACATCACCAAGTCTTCGCCGATGCTGTCATATCAACTCCAACATCAACCCAGACGGAGCCGCCAGCAGAGTCCCCAAAGGACGCTTAGCTCTATGCTTTTTCGAACTTTTGGTAACTTGTTGCCAAAGGGGAGAAATTGTATAGATCATAGGACTTCGAGAGAGAGAGTGTTGTCGCTTTTGCTCTTTCGTTCTTTTGCGGTTTCTTTGAGATACTTTTGGTTTTCAAAACATTCAAGTGTGTTTGATACTACGCTTGATCCTACTTTAATGAGTGCTTGGTCGCATTATGCTTTAATGTGTGCTTAATGCTTATCATATGCTATTCCTATCTTGTATGACCATTTACTCATGTCTTGGTGATTGGGTGCATGCTGTTCATTCTTATCATTTTGTGCGCTCCACCAAGATGTATGTGACATGGAAGAGTGACCCATGATCCTAATCGATTGTGCATTTGCATTCAAACGCAAATCTTAAATAATGCACAAATTTTGGGGAGCTCTTGCTTATCACATACTTCTCAAAGCGATTTATATTATTCATTGATTATATCCTTTGTCGAAGCTTTGATCTATATGTTGTCATCAATTACCAAAAGGGGGAGATTGAAAGTGCAACTAATCCCGGGTGGTTTTGGTAATTAATAACAACATATATATCATTGAACTAATAGTTACTTGAGAATCATTTTAGAAAGTTCAAGTGATATGGGTATGGCAAGGACTCAAGAAGTGGACCCCTCAAAATGCTAAGGCAAGCATTGGCAAAAGCTCAAGACTCCATTTTTGGTTTAGTGATCAAAGATCACATTGAGTCCATAGGAAAGCCAATACTATTAAAAGGGGATGAGGTTATGATGATGATCTGGTTGCTCAAAGTGCTTAGTGATACATCTCCTAAACTATCAAAGAACTTTCACCGCCATATACACTCATAAGTAATCTCGGTCCCACCGATATTCCAAACTCAGTCACACCGAGATGAACCACCTCAGCCATAAAGCCAAACCCTAGAAATCTCGGATTTTCCGATTCTCAACTCGGTCTCACGAAACTTGAGTTGCCAAGCTTCAGAATCTTCGTCATCAAATCGGTGTCACCGAGATGATGAAGTCGGTCCCACCGAGATTGGCAAGCTCCTGTCTTTACACGAATCGGACTAACCGAGATTGTATTTTCGGTCCCACCGAGAATCCCAAGTTCACATTGATGGATTCATGTACCTAGGGTAGGGTCATAGGCCTGACCTAAACGTCCTACCCAAGGGTACTCACAGAAGAGATCATCTTCCAGTCGACCAAAGAGGAATCCACTCGACCAGACTGGAAGCACTCGACCATGGAAGACCCACTCGACCATGAAGATTCACTCGACCACCAGAAGGTCAGAAGGCACTCCGCAGTGCAACGGTTTACTATTGAATAGACTTAATGATAGTTAAAGCGCTTTATGAGGGCGCACAAGAACCCCCGGCTTAATGTACTTTAATCCCTCCATTATGTGGGCTGGCTGGGGTCCCGGCGACTCTATATAAGCCACCCTCCACAGATAGAAGGGTTCAGATTCTTGTAATACTCATACTCATAATCCACTCGACCGCCTCAAGGCTCCGAGACGTAGGGCTGTTACTTCCTCCGAGAAGGGCCCGAACTCGTACATCCATTGTCTCCACAACTGCTCCATAGCTAAGACATCGCCTCTCCTTAACCTACCCCTACTTCTACTGTCAGACTTAGAACCACGACAGTTGGCGCCCACCGTGGGGCAGGTGTTTTAGCGATTTGTGGAGGAGTTGCTGTACTTCCGAGTACCTTCATCATGATGACTTCTGGAGTTTTGGGTGCGGGGTGCGAGATCCGTCTCGGTGCTCTCACTTTTGTCGCCGACGACTCCGCATGGCTCCAGGAGGCCCCTCTTGACGCCGAGGCGCCCCGTCTGCTGGGCGACGACTTTCGCGCATGCGTTCATGGGCGTTTTTGCTGCGGCAACCGCCGACCAGATGTCGGTCGACTCCCTATCGGTCGCCCACCCAGTTTCCCGCTAGCGCAAGCGCTCTGGTCGGTCGAGGCTTCAGCGGTGGGTGAAGCACGCGGTGGCTCGCCAACACCACCGCCAGTGTCGCGCTATCGAGCCCGACGAATCCCTCTACGGCTGTTCGATCTGTCGACCGCTCAGAGAGATCGTGATCCGAGTGTGATAGCAGTGATCCAGCGGCAGAGATCCTCATGGTCGACGGCCCTCGCAGTCCTCCCGGCTTCGCCCACGGTGGTGGAGCCGCCGGAGGAGATCCCGTGCAAGAACACGAGGAGTATCAGCCCGAGACACTCGACTCTCTCCAGAGAGAGGACCTTCGTCGCAGGAACATGGATGCACTACACACTCCTATCGTCGGAGAGACCCCTGAGGCTCGTGCCTTGGAGGAAGCACGTTTGGCTAATGTGGCTGAACGCGCTCGCCTGGAGAATCTTCAGCGAGCACTCGACGAGCGCGCGCGGCAACGACTCCCCGAATCCAGTCGACGTCGACTCTTCCCGCCGACTCAGGTATACCGCACGCCGATTCAGAATTTAGCAGCTGCAACTCGCATAGCAGAGTCCATTCAGCCGTCTCAGTCGGAAGCTGGGAGAGGCTTGCAGCAGATCGAGATTTACTCCGAGCAGCAAGCGACCAGAATTCAGCCGTGTCGCAGATCAAGCAACAGATTCACAATCGATCCGTCGCTGCGAACACCGCCCATCGGCTCACAGCCCAGATCGCCTCTGCGGCGGGAAGGGCGCGACAACCGGCGAGAGCAGCTTGGAGACCGTTTCGACCGAGATGACAGGCGTCGAGCGCCTCTTTCCCCTCCGAGGGAAGGGTCATACGCTCCTCGGCGGCAAGATGACAGAAGACAGTACAGCACAGGGCGAAGGGTTCCAGTCGACCCCAGAGAACCAGGCTTTGACGCGCGGTCCATTATCGTGCAAGGCCTGGTCGACCGGAACAGAGCCCATCGAGGAGGACCCGAGAGAGATGCACCCACCAGCAGTCGAGTGCATGTCTCCGGTCCAGAATGTTTTAGCAGGGCTATCAGAGCCGCAGTGATCCCCCCCAACTTCAGATTAGCAGCAGGAGTCTGCAAGTTCACTGGAGAATCTAAGCCTGAAACTTGGCTCGAGGATTACCGAGTGGCTGTTCAAATTGGTGGTGGAAATGATGAGGTGGCTATGAAACATTTGCCCCTCATGTTGGAAGGTTCGGCCAGAGCATGGCTGAGTCGATTACCTCACAAAGAAAGATATATACTTGGGAAGATTTGTCCCGAGTGTTTGTCAGGACTTTTGAAGGGACTTGCAAGCGACCGGCTGGTTTGACAGAGCTGCAAGTTTGTGTGCAGAAGACCAATGAAACTCTCCGAGAGTACATTCAGAGGTGGATTACCTTGCACAATACTGTGGAAAATGTGTCTGACCATCAGGCGGTTTGCGCCTTCAAGGACGGTGTCAAAAACAGAGAATTGAGTCTGAAGTTCGGTCGAACCGGGGACATGACCCTGAGTCGAATGATGGAGATTGCTAGCAAATATGCCAACGGCGAGGAAGAAGACCGACTCCGAAGCGGCAAGTACAAGCCGAGCCAGTCGGAGAAGGGCAATTCCAGTCGGAAGCAGAAGCGCAAAGCCGAGCCAGCAGCTCCCGGAGAGGCCCTGGCCGTCACTCAGGGGAAGTTCAAGGGGAAACCCAAAGGATCCTGGAATCCAAATAAAGTGAAAGATAAAGAAGGAAATGACGTGATGGATATGCCATGCCATATTCACACGAAGAAAGATGAGGAGGGCAACATTATTTACCCGAAGCACACCACTGCCAAAGGTCGACTCCCGATCCAGCGGTTTGCCAGGCAAACAGTCTAAGGACAAGGAGAAGGAGCCAGACAAGGCCGGAGATAAAGAGGACAGTGAGGAGGAATACCCGCATGTCAACTCCACTCTGATGATCTTCGCAGATGTGGAAAGCAAAAGTCGACTGAAAGTCATCAACCGGGAAGTGAATATGGTTGCCCCAGTTAAGCCAAGTTATGTGAAGTGGTCCCAGACACCTATCACATTCGACCAATCTGATCACCCGACTCACATTGCCACCCCTGGGCGGCAAGCGTTAGTGGTCGATCCAGTTGTCGAAGGCACTCGACTGACAAAAGTGCTGATGGATGGTGGAAGTGGGCTGAATTTGTTGTATGCGGATACATTGAAAGGGATGGGCATTCCGATGTCCCGATTGAGCGCCAAAGAATATGAGTTTCCACGGAGTCATACCAGGAAGAAGGCCAACTCACTCGCCAAATAGCCCTCGACGTGGTTTTTGGTGATTCCAAGCACTTCCGCAAGGAAAAGTCGACCTTTGAGGTTGTGGATTTTCAGAGTGCATATCACGCCATTTTGGGGAGGCTCGCCACGCATCGATTCATGGCTCGACCATGCTACGTGTACCTCAAACTGAAAATGCCAGACCCAAGGGAGTGATCACCGCCACCGCGATCGGAAAAAGGCGTAAGAGTGCTTTCGTAAGGGCTCAAGATTGCCGACTCCCAAGTGACAGCGGTCGAATTCGACGAGTATATGCAAAACGCAGATCCGAGTGATTTGCTAAGATCTAAGAGGCCAGCCACAGAGTCGCATTCAAGTCGCCCGTGAGACAAAGCCCGCCCATATTCATCCGACCGACCCGATGCAGCTCCGACTCACATATCCACAACACTCGACTCAAATAGGAAGAAGCGCCATCCAGTTCCTCCGTGAGAATCGGACATTTTGCATGGAAGCCACCGACATGCCGGTGTTCCTGTGGAATCGGGCTGAGCATCGCCACGAGTCGACAAGACAAATAAACCAGTCAAAGAGCATCTTGGCGGTCCGCCGTCCGTAAGAGAAAGGCTATTGGTGAAGAAGTGGCTCGATTGCTGACGCGGGATTTATCCGAGAGATTTACCACTCCGAGTGGCTCGCTAATGTCGCCATGGTCCCCAAGAAGGATAACTCACCCGCATGTGCATTGATTTTAAGCACATTAATCGGGCCTGCCCGGGATCATTTTTCTCCCCGCATCGATCAAATTGTTGACTCGACCGCGGGTGTGAGAGATTGTCTTTCTAGATGCTTATTCCGGTATCATCGATCCGTCAGTATGGACCCGACGAAATAAAAACAGCTTTCATCACTCCATTCGGTGCTTCGCTATATCACCATGCCATTCGCCTCAAGAATGCCGGAGCCACATTTATGCGAATGATTCGAAGTGTCTTCTCCTCGATCACCGGAATGTGGAAGCGATATGGATGATATCGTCGTTAAGTCGCGAAAAGGTTCCGACCTGCTCGCCGACCTCGCCAAACATTTGCCAACCTCCAAGGTACGATATCAAGCTCAATCCGCCCAAGTGCACATTCGAGTTCCCGTGGAAAATTACTCGGTTTTCGCTTCCGACGAGGAATCGACGCTAACCCGAGAAGATCGGCACCATTCTCCGAATGAAACACCCGCGCGAAAGTGCACGACGCCCGAAGCTTATCGATGCTTGGCCGCTTTAAGTCGATTCATCTCACGACTCGGTGAAAAGGCATTACCTCTTTACCGATCGATGAAAAAGGCCGACAAGTTCGAGTGGACTCTGAAGTCGATGCAGCGCTTGCCGAGCTAAAAGCTCGCTTCCACCCAGCCGGTGCTTGCTGCTCCAATCAGCAAAGAGCCTCTGTTGCTTTACATTGCAGCCATCGGACAAGTTGTCGACTCAGGCTTACTGATCGAGCGGAAGAGGAAGGAAAGGCCTTCAAAGTTCAGCGCCGTGTATTATTTGTCCGGTTTTGACTCCATCCAAGCAGCGATACCCTCATTATCGAAGCTTGTGTATGGTATTTACATGACCACGAAGAAGGTTGCTCATTATTTCTCCGATCATTCTGTCATCACTGCCGTCGACGCCCTTTATCGAGATCTTGCATAACAGAGACGCGAACCGGTCGAGTGGCGAAGTGGGCGATTGAACTTCTTCCCTTGATATCAAATTCGAGGCAAAGAAAGCCATTAAGTCCTGTGCTATAGCTGATTTCCTTGCCGAGTGGATTGAACAACAACAACCGATCGAAGTTCACTCGAGCATTGGACCATGTTCTTTGACGGCTCCAAGATGTGAATGGTTCTGTGTCAGGGTTGTTCTGGTTTCCCCAGAGGAGATAAGCTTAAGTATGTGCTCCAGATTCACTTTGATTCCTCCAACAATGAGGCAGAGTATGAGGCCCTTTATATGGATTGCGCATGGCCATCTCACTCGGCGTCCCGTCACTCGATGGTTTAGGGCGACTCAGATCTAGTGGTCAATCAAGTAATGAAGGAGTGGGGCGGAGAAGCCCAGCTATGACCGGATATCGCAATGCAAAGGAGGAAGCCGGAAAAGAAGTTTGAGGGTTGAACTCCATCACATCCCCGATCGAAAAATCAGCAGCCGATGATCCGCGAAGATAGGATCCAAAAGGGAAGCCATTCCGAGTGGCGTGTTTTTGGAACATATACGCACTCCGTCAGTCAAAGAAGATCCCTTCACAGAGGAAGCTCCGCAACCCAAGAGTGCCACGGACTCGACTGAGGTGGAGGTCCCAGCAGGGTCGACTTGGTCATGGAAGTTCTAGTTGTCATTCCCGATTGGACAATTCCATACATTGCATATATTCTGAGAAAGGAACTCCCAGAGGATGAGGAGGAGGCACGACAGATCGTCCGTCGATCCAAAGCCTTTACCGTTATCAACGGGCAGTTATATAGAGAAAGCCCAACGGGAGTCGGACAAAAATGCATAACGCCAGAAGAAGGTCGAGTCATACTCAATGAGATCCACTCGGGGACCTGTGGTCACCATGCGTCCTCTCGGACCATTGTAGCCAAAGCATACCGAGCTGGATTTTACTGGCCAAGAGCAAACGAGATGGCAAAAGAAATAGTGGACAAGTGCGAAGGATGCCAGTTCTACTCCAATATGTCACACAAGCCTGCGTCGGCCTTGAAGACCATTCCGCTCGTCTGGCCTTTTGCAGTATGGGGGTTGGACATGATCGGTCCCTTGCGAACGGGTCGGAGCGGCTTCACACATGTACTGGTAGCGGTCGACAAGTTCACCAAGTGGATTGAGGCTAAGCCAATCAAAAAACTTGATGCTGGTACTGCTGTTTCCTTCATCGAAAAGTTGACGCTCGGTATGGAGTCCCGCATGATTATCACGGACAATGGGTCAATTTTGACTCGAAGAATTCAAGGATTTCGCAACTCCCAAGGCATACGAGTCGACTACGCTTCGCGCCCATCCTCGCCGAATGGACAGCGAACGAGCCAATGGATTGATCCTCAAGGGTCCAAGCCCCGCTTGATGCGAGATCTCAAGCATGCAGCTGGTGCTTGGGTCGATTTAACTTCCTTCGCTTTGGGGTTTGCGGACCACGCCTAATCGGTCGATCGGGAGAACTCCTTTTTCCCGTCTATGGGGCGAAGCAGTTTTACCGAAAGTGATCTCCTTCACAACGCCCACGAATTGAACTTTATAACGGCGTAAGCTGAGCAAGCACGCCAGACGCAATGACCTTCTAGAAGAGGAAAGGGAAATGGCTTTGATCCGCTCGACCATTTACCAAAGAAGACTTGCGTCGCTTTGTCGCCGAAATGTGAGAGGTCGAGCCTTCCAGAAGGAGATCTGGTCCTTCGGTGGATCAGCGAAGCAACATAAGCTTGCTCCCTCATGGAAGGTCCTTCATCGTCACAAAGGTTCTCCACAATGGGGCATATCGCCTCTACAATGTCGAACACGATATCGATGAGCCCCGAGCTTGGAATGCGGATCTGCTCCGCCCGTTTTATACTTGAGGTTTTTTCACTCGGAAGAATTGTAATAAAGTACTCTTGTAGCTTACGAGCTTTGAAGTAATAGTGTCATAATTTTTGTCACTCTTTGTTTTATGCCGAGTAAAATTTTCACTTCCCCGATGGGTGGCTTAGGCGCGAACCGTTCCGCCTAAGTTTTTTAAATCCCACCGAGTGGTAAGCCGACTTCCACTCGGGGCTTAGCTGCAGCTCTGCTCGCCTAAGTTATTAAAAATCCCACCGAGTGGTAAGCCGGACTTCCACTCGGAGGCTTAGCTGCAGCTCTGCTCGCCTAAGTTATTAAAAATCCCACCGAGTGGTAAGCCGACTTCCACTGGGGCTTAGCTGCAGCCTGCTCGCCTAAGTTATTAAAATCCCACCGAGTGGTAAGCGACTTCCACTCGGGGCTTAGCTGCAGCTCTGCTCGCCTAAGTTATTAAAAATCCCACCGAGTGGTGTCGGACTTCCACTGGGGTTTAGCTGCAGCTCGGTGCTCGCCTAAGTTATTAAAATCCCACCGAGTGGTAAGCCAGACTTCCACTCGGAGGCTTAGCTGCAGCTCAGTGCTCGCCTAAGTTATTAAAAACCCTACCGAGTGGTAAGCCAGACTTCCACTCGGAGGCTTAGCTGCAGCTCAGTGCTCGCCTAAGTTATTAAAAATCCTACCGAGTGGTAAGCCAGACTTACACTCGGAGGCTTAGCTGCAGTCCAAGGACTCACCTAAGGAAAACGAGGCGCAAGTCGACTGCGACCCTCTTCTCCGAGCTTCGACACAAATACAACAGGTCGACTGCGACCCTCTTCTCCGAGCTTCGACACAAATACAACGAAAATCCTACCGAGTGGAGAGCAAACCTCCCACTCGGGGGCTTAGCTACAGCCCAGTGCTCGCCTAAGATAAAAGAAATCCTACCGAGTGGAGAGCAAACCTCCCACTCGGGGGCTTAGCTGCAGCCCAGTGCTCGCCTAAGATAAAAGAAATCCTACCGAGTGGAGAGCAAACCTCCCACTCGGGGGCTTAGCTGCAGCCCAGTGCTCGCCTAAGATAAAAGAAATCCTACCGAGTGGAGAGCAAACCTCCCACTCGGGGGCTTAGCTGCAGCCCAGCGCTCGCCTAAGATAAGAAGAATCCTACCGAGTGGAGAGCAAACCTCCCACTCGGGGGCTTAGCTGGAGCCCAGCGCTCGCCTAAGATAAGAAGAATCCTACCGCGTGGAGAGCAAACCTCCCACTCGGGGGCTTAGCTGCAGCCCAGCGCTCGCCTAAGTTATTTAAATCCTACCGAGTGATAAGTCGGACTTCCACTCGGAGGCTTAGCTGCAGCTCCGTGCTCGCCTAAGGAATAAGTCGACTGCAGTAGGCATCTCGCTGTCGACCTGCAAGGAGCAATTCAAGCCAAGAGCAATTATTTCCAAAACATCCAATCTAAATTTAGGTCGGCACCTAAAGTAACCGAGAGTGCTCAGGCACTAAGCCTATTAAAGTTTTATCGGTTACAACTTCACTCGGCATACCGAGGCAAATTTAAGGTCAAGGAAAGTTTTTACCCTCCCGTGGAGGGCTGGATGGAGCAACGAACTCGTCAAGATCAATCCCGCCGGCGATCCGCGTGGCAGCAGCAATGAAAGTCTCCATGAAGGTTCGAAGTCGTGCTTTTTGGTGTTGGCCACTCGGAGAGCCGCCACTTTGTCTTCTCGAGCTTCCTTGCAATGGACACGCGCCGCACACGTGGCAACGCGTCTACCCGCACCGAGTCAAGATTTCTTCCACTCTTGCACTCGGTCGGGGACGGCGTTTCATCGAACCATCAATGACTCGAGGTCATTTTGGAGTGTCACATTGGGCCAGAGGCCGAGTCGATGCGGACGAGCAACCTTCGCCTTGCGAGATAATCCACAACAGCCGCAACGCTGACTCCAAATGGAAGATGTTCATGGCAGTTTCATCGTTCACCGGCGAGTTGACAGGGTCAAGGTTCGTCTCCAGCTGGCTGGTTTCTTCTTCAAAGTTGCGGCAGAACTCTGCAAAGACAAAACCCCGAATCAGGAAAATAGTCGAATGGAAACACAACAGTTGGGAGAATTGGTCGAGTGAAGAAGGTTGCCTTCGAGCTTAAGGAACAATTTTTTAGCAAGACCGCCCAAGAAGCTTTCCATTCGCTCCTCTTCCCGCCATTTGGAGGACCTTCTCGGTCAGATTCTTCTTGTCAGCTTTCATTCGCTCAATATCCTTGTTGGCAGCGGCCAAAGTAGCCTTCAAATCGGCGTTATCCTGTTCGAGCTTGGCGACTGAGGCCAGTTTTTCATCAGCAAGCTTGATCTTCTCAGACAGCTCAAGCTCCTTCTTCCTTTGAGCCTCCTTCACCTTGCCTGTAAATCGCAGCAAAGTCAAGCTTGAAGCAAGTGGGTGGAGGAAAGAGTCGTCGAAATCTCACCAAACATACCTTTGGTCTCCTCCTTCGCCTTCGTCAGGTTCTCTTGCACCAGCTTCAAGTCCAATTCGAGCTGAATATGCTTCTGCTCCAGTTCAGTGTAACGTGTCGCAAGATCACAAGATTTCTACGAAGGGTCAGTTGCAAAAGTATCAGGGATAATCCACTTCCGAGTGAATCAAGAGGAATTATAAGTTTAAGACTACGATCGAATGCAAACATTCAACCGTAGTCTGGGATTACACCCAAAGGTGCACTCAGCGTGCCCCACGGGTCTTATTCAAGACATAGTCGACCCGATCGACCAAGAAAAAAACGAGAGCGAGTCGACCAATCGACGAAAGCTTCTTCAGTAGTCAATCGCCAGCATCGACCACGCCTCGGGATTACACCGGTGGGTGCACTCAGCGTGCCCCCACTAGTTTCGTAAACACAATTCATTCCATTCGGATATCGATCAACATCTACTTAGTAAGTTTAAGACCGATTTGCCGGCAATGACCTTAGCCTTGGGGATTACACCCGGTGGTGCACTCAGCGTGCCCCGCCAACACGGAGTTTTTACCAACACACCCATCGGGTGACTGCTACAATTTCAGCAAGAAAAGTTTCGATAGCATATCCTAACAGTAACAGGTGGTGGTCGACTAACTTTGAACATTGCTCAAGGGCGTAGCCGGCGTCAGAAGCTGCTTGGCTCGCTTCGGCGATCTTCACCGCTCCATCATGATCCCTGCTTGACGGATCGCCTCTTTAGCAGCATCAGCCTGGTCCTCCGGGACGTGGTGCGTGGTGAAGATCGAAGGCTGTCCAGCACTCGACGAAGTGGGTCGGGCACTCGTCAACGGATTCGCAAAAGATACAGTATGTCGAGTGCTGACTTCTCCTTCCGTCACAACGGTCTCGGGCACCGTCATACCTTGGGCTTCCCTGCCAGTAGACGCCTTCCTGCTCCTCCTAGTCTTCAATGGCTCTTCATCTTCATCATCGTCGTCAGGGAGAGTGATGATCTCATTAGTTGGAGCTTCAGAAAAGAGTTAAGGTCAGGAATTTTGAGTCGGTCGACTGAGAACAAGAATTAAGGATATAGTACCAGGATTTGAGGTGGCGGCGTCCTCCATCTCATGGTCGTCAACTTTAGCTGAGGTTTCAGAAGTCGCAGCGCTGAAATTCCAAAGAGTCAGTCGACCAATTCATATGTCAACCAGAGACAAAATTTGTGTAAAGCAAGAAGGCTTAAGCGATATGTTTACCCTGAGATGGTGGGGATGGACACCTTCATCTTTGGCAGAGGCTTGATGTCCTCGGCGGAACTACCTTCGTTGCTTGGCGCCTTCTCACCGAACCGGAGAAGCGGTCCGAGGCGCTTGGTCGATCAAGGCGATCGCAACTCCTTACCGCTGTTCAGCCAAGGGTCGTGCACAAGCTTTGACCGCCTTTCCAAGCGCGGTGGTGCGACTTCCTCCTCCTCATCCTCGCCGTCCTCGCCGTCCTCGCCATCATCATCATCGCCGCCGCTGCCTCTCTGCGCCATCTGAATTCCACCTCCTGGCTCTCACCTCCACCGCTTCCCCCTCGCCGGAACTCGGGCGCCATGGGCATTGAGTATAGCTCTGTGAGGGCCTGGAAGTATCAAAGCAGAGTTCAGTCGACCAAGTTACAGAAGCACACTCGACATACATGTAACAGAAAATAGAACAAGTGTACCTTGTCTGGAACATTGTCACGATCAAGCGGAGAAATCCTCCGGGATCCGCGAGGATTGTCCTTGTTTCCGGTGATCGAGGCCATCCATCTTTCCACTACGGCATCGTCGGCTGCCTCCGGGTGGACGCGAGTTTCGTCTTCGGTGCCGCAATACAACCACATACAATGACTCGAACTGAAGGGGCTGGATTCGCCTCAAGAAAAACCTCCAGAGGTCCATGCCGCCACTCCGTCCCTAACCAGCTGCACCACCCGGTCCATCAGCATCTTCACTTCAGCCCTTTCTTCAGGGACGACCTTCAGGGAGGAGGGCCTGTTCACTCGACTCATGGTGAATTCAGGAGGCCGGTCGATCGCTCAAGGCCGCCTCATTCCGCAATAGAACCAGGTCGATCGCCAACCCC
Organism: Aegilops speltoides; assembly: GCA_021437245.1. Lineage (NCBI taxonomy): Eukaryota > Viridiplantae > Streptophyta > Magnoliopsida > Poales > Poaceae > Aegilops > Aegilops speltoides. The sequence goes on from CM038144.1 coordinate 451,398,323, forward strand.
TAATCGACTCAGAAAATGCATAGCTGGGAAAGTGCTTTTGCTCCTCAACTGACTCCTAAACCACCACACATCTGGACTACTTGGGTCTTCTCGTCACTGGGGCTTGCTTTCTTCACCGAGAGCGACATGTGAAGATGTACTTGAACAAGCCCCAGCGGTCGACAGCCCGTGAAGTTTTCGCACATAGATACAAACGCGCAAGGTATGCGATGGAGTTTGAGGAAATGGTGGAGCTGGGCTCAAGAAATTCAGAAAACCTCGAAAGAATACACTCGGTGGCAACGAAAAACCTCGGTCGACATGGGTGGCCAAAAGCACGCACTCACCCTCTTCGGTTGAGGCTGCCATTCTCGCCAGAAGTCTCGCGGCGTTGGAGGAATCAATCCGTCGTTGGCCATATCAAGGAGATCCTTCTCCACGATCGCCGATCGATCCAGCCTCCTGGACCCAGCCTTTCGGCAGCTTGATCTCGACGAAGAACCACCGCGACCGGTGGATCTCCCCTTCGCCTTCTCGGCCGCCGACGCCTTCTCCGCCACCGACGCCTTCTTCGCACGCTCCAGCATCGTCGTCTTCTCTTTGCCCATGGCCGCCGGCGGAATGCGCAAGGGGAGAGATGGCAAGGGAGCAGCAGCGGAGGTGGAGAGCGGAGACGGAGAGAACAGAGGAGGAAGAACAAGGTACTGTGCACGAGCCTCCGGGAGTTACATTTAAAGCATCCCTTCCGAGTGGATGACAGGTGGACCCAAGCAATCCAATCATATCCCGAGCAGCCGCCTGCGCGACACGTGGCGGAGAAAGCGGTAGCAAGATCGAGGCGCACTGTTACGCCCCATCCAAGCGCCCAGATCTGTTCCGTTTAGCGCTTCCCCAAATTTCAGATCCGCGAGATCCGCGGGCGACGGATCAGTCATCAAGTGCGAGATCTCCTGCGATCCGTTACTCAAGTATAGCAAAGAAAGTCACTCGATCGAAGAACAAGAATGGATCAAGTCGATCAAGGAAAGTTTCTTGTTATCAACAAAGAAGATCTTGATCCAAGACAACACGTAGCTGAATGCAAAAGCGATCGGAAACGACGCCAACTCCTCCTTCACTCAAGCCTCAATCCATTCGGGGCTAATGATGGATTCATGTACCTAGGTAGGGTCATAGGCCTGACCTAAACGCCCTACCCAAGGGTACTCACAGAAGAGATCATCTTCCAATGACCAAAGAGGAATCCACTCGACCAGACCGAAGCACTCGACCATGGAAGACCCACTCGACCATGAAGATTCACTCGACCACCAGAAGGTCAGAAGGCACTCCGCAGTGCAACGGTTTACTATTGAATAGACTTAATGATAGTTAAAGCGCCTTATGAGGGCGCTACAAGAACCCCCGGCTTAATGTACTTTAATCCCTCCATTATGTGGGCTGGTGGGGTCCCAAGCACTCTATATAAGCCACCCCCTCCACAGATAGAAGGGTTCAGATTCTTGTAATACTCATACTCATAATCCACTCGACCGCCTCAGGGCTCCGAGACGTAGGGCTGTTACTTCCTCCGAGAAGGGCCCGAACTCGTACATCCATTGTCTCCACAACTGCTCCATAGCTAAGACATCGCCTCTCCTTAACCTACCCCTACTTCTACTGTCAGACTTAGAACCACGACACACATGATTTGAACTTTCGGTCTCACCGAGTTGTCAACTTCGGTCCCACCGAGATTGGTCAAATGTGTGTAACGGTTGGATTTTGTGTGGAGGCTATAAATACCCCTCCACCCCCTCTTCATTCGTGGAGAGAGCCATCAGAAAGAACTACCACTCCTACCTTACATTTCTGAGAAGAGAACTACCTACCCTTGTGTTGAGATCAAGTTGCTCCACTCCCACCATATGAAGCTTGATCTCTAGCCTTCCCAAGTTGCTTTCCACTCAATCCTTTCTTCCACCACAGCCAAATCAGTGAGGAGAGTTGAGTGTTGGGGAGATTATCATTTGAAGCACAAGAGCAAGGAGTTCATCATCGTCAACACCATCTATTACCTTTTGGAGGGTGGTGCCTCCTAGATTGGTTAGGTGTCGCTTGGGAGCCTCCGTCGAGATGTGGAGTTGAACCAAGAAGTTTGTAAGGGCAAGGAGATCGCCTACTTCGTGAAGATCTACCCCGAGTAAGGCTAGCCTCCGTGGGCGTGGCCATGATGGCATAGACAAGGTTGCTTCTTCGTGGACCCTTCGTGGGTGGAGCCCTCCGTGGACTCTCGCAGCCGCTACCCTCCGTGGGTTGAAGTCTCCATCAACGTGGAAGTGCGATAGCACCACCTATCGGAACCACGAGAAAAATCACCGCGTCTCCAAAATTGTGTTTGCTCTTCTCCACCTCTCTTTACTACATGTGCAATTTACTTTCCGCTGCCTATACTCTAGAATTGCATGTGTAGGGTGATGCTTGACTTGATCATAATCGTGAATCTGCCAAAAACTTGTCTTTGTCAAAAGGCATAATTTTATATTGTCAAGTAGTCTAATCACCCCCCCTCTAGACATACTTTCGATCCTACAGAGTTCGAGGGACGTCATCGAGCTGAACGTGTGCAAGAACTCGGAGGTGCCGTGCTTTCGGTGCTTGATCGGTCGGGCTGTGAAGACGTACGACTACATCAACCGCGTTGTGCTAACGCTTCCGCTTTCGGTCTATGAGGGTACGTGGACACACTCTCCCTCGTTGCTATGCATCACCATGATCTTGCGTGTGCGTAGGAAATTTTTGAAATTACTACATTCCCCAACAAAAACATTGCAAGAAACCACACGATTGGTGTTCTGGACGCACGAGAAGGAATCCCACGAATTCAGTTGATGTGGGTCCCAAGTTGTTTGCTTGTTTGTGTATCTGGGCCTCAATGTGTAAAGATCAAGTATTTTTAACAGATGATGTGGGCCCCTGCATGCTTGCCTTGGCATCCTTTCCCTTGTACTGCCTTGGCCCTCGCGGAAAAAAATGGGATAGGAGCGGATGTTTGTTTTCCCGTGAAAACGCATGTAAGGAAAACTTTCCGATGGAATGGTAACATGGGTTTCCTTCATCCTAAATGCCAAAATAGGCAACAGTTCCACAGGATTCGGTTTCCTTTGGTTTTCCTACACTCTTCCTTCGTCCCGAACAGACCCTTAGAGTGTGTGCATCGTAAAGAAATTGAATCAGTCTACCATCTTTTTTTAAGTGCATTGTAGCTAGGCTGGTTTGGGCAGAGGTTGAAAGTTTGTTTCAAGTTTCTGTTGATAACTTTGAATCAGTTGCAAAATACTAGCTTTGTGAAGGTAGATACTTACATCTAATGTAGTTTCTTCTGCTGTCCTGTGGGGGCATGTAATTTTAGGAACTCCATTGCTTTTAATAGGTGCTCCTGGATCTCTATGAAACATGTTCTAGGGCTGGTTTATCGGTATTTAAGAAGTTGGACAAAGCAGTACAAGGATTTACAAGGGGCTTCTGATGGAATTTCATACCCTGCTCTGGATGCATCTGAAAAAAAGGCGCCTTTTGCCCTCGAGCCAGACTGATATAATGCAAGGTGTGGTTTGAATCTGTATCCTGCAAAGAGAAGTGTTGTGGATGCGTCTGAAGGCGCCTTTTGCTCTCGAGCCAAATTGATATAATGTAATATGTGGTTTGACTCTGTATTTTGGAAAGAGACTGTTTAAAATGTTGCGCATGGTGGGAGAAGTACACTGGAATCAGAAGCAAAACCCTCAAGAAGACGACTCCATCCATGTTGTGTTCTCTAGTTACTAGGGATAGTCCCGTTGGCTGGCTGTTGGGCGTTGTCTGAACTTTGCTGTGTACTCCCTCCGTTCGGATTTACTTGTCTCAAAAATGGATGTATCTAGAACTAAAATACATCTAGATACATCTATTTTTGAGACAAGTAATTCCGAACGGAGGGAGTAGGTGATTTGTATTAAAATGTGCTCTGAATTCTGATGAGTAGACACTCCTTTTGTTTTCTTTGGTCTGGATGATGTTATAACCTTGGTGATTTATTTCTTAATTGATTGGGGCGGGGAAGGCCCTGATTATTAAAGTAAAAGACAGTCTTGCTCATTTCTCTTTTTAGTTTTTTTTATTTTTCTTATATGTTATGTCACTTGACTTGGTTAAGTGCTAGTTGACTGAGAACTAGCCGCATCCAAAAACTGATTTATTTTATTGCATGCTCATATATAGATCCGACTGTTACATCGACAAAAAAGCTACAGGGGGACGTAGAGGATGAATTATACACTGCAGTGTGAGTTACTGTTCCTTGTAGTCCTTGTTGTTGTATGGGGCGAAAAGCTCGGCGATCCAGTTGGCCTTGCGGAGCGTGGCGGAGCCCAGGTCAGCGCACATGCCGTCGCTGTCGTGGATGCTGTAGGTGGAGATGCAGTGGCGGCGGTAGAACCGCGTGGTGCGGCGCATGGCGTCGGCCTCGCCGGCGACGTGCCCCATCATAGCCTTCACGGTCGGTAGCTCGAACCGCCCCTCCAGTAGCCCCGACAGCCACCGGCACCGCAGCTCCGACGTGTGCAGGTTCGACACGCTCTCCACGAACCCGACGAACGCCATGTTCGGGATGAGTGGGTGGATCGTGCCACTGCAAAAAGAAATTTGCACGTCAGAATTAATCGATGCATTATGTTGGAGCAAAATATATGCGCCGGACGGCGCGTGGGCGTCGTGGTACCGGTAGAGTGGCATCATAGAGGACTTGTCGACGACGAGGTTGCGGAAGGGCTTTGGCAGGACCTCCCGGAGCTTGTCTTTACCCTCGAAACCGGTGGCGAGGAAGACAAGGTCTGCATCCACCTTGGTGCCGTCGTCGAGGACGACGCCGTTCTCGGAGAAGCACCACCCAGCAGAGGCTCTCTTGAAGCGAACGAGGCCACGGTCCGCCATGTCGAAGAAGCCCTCCGGAAGGATGGCCATCTGGCAGCTGGCGTAGTCCTCGACGAAGGGGTGGTCCGGCGTCAGACCGTACTTGCCCAGCGGCAGCTTCCACGACAGGTATGACTCGATGAACTTCGACACCCCTGACCGCTGGACCACAAAAACGTTGCTGTCAAGATTGAGATGTGCATGCTGGTCTGCTTCGTGCAGTAATTAATGTTCTTGTTGATGGTGACAAATTAAGGGGTACGTCTCGAGCATGCACACGTGCATGTTCTTGAGTCCCGATGTAGAGTATTACGTACGTTCAAACGTACTAGTAGTACGCTTCTGCGTACATCTTTTCCCATATACGTTCATGCGTGTCGTGTACAAGTTTCACGGTGTGAGTCAAATCATACCAGCGGGCTCATGAGGCGGCAGAGGAGGGATCTGAAGAACCCTTGGTTGGGCCGCTCGTAGAAGAGCTGAGAGAAGCGTGTGGAGTAGAAGAGGAAGAACGGCAAGCCCCAGATGGAGTAGGACGGCACCACCCAGTGCAGGGTCCGCACCAGCATCGTGCACGCCTGCCCTCCCTCGCCTGCAAACGAAAAAGCAAACGCAGTCGGTTAATCGATCGATTCATGCCAACATTTATCTCGATCTAGTTCTTGTTTCCGCGACGGAATCTCGATGCAGCCAGTTGCTCCTACTACGTCAAGCTTTTCGGTACCAGCACTGATTACACTATTGTTTTGAGTAACTGTTGAAATGTATACTCAAGTCGGGTCGTTAGGACGCCATGGCAACTAGCTAGCTACTTGTCGTGCATGCGAACAATCTAGTTTGGAAGGTTCGTTTGGAACGGCAGATAATCTTTGTTGCAAATCTGCTACTACTAGTCAAACGCAAACACTTTGGTACATATATGATTGCAGTGACGCATAGAATTTTCTTTGACCCCAACTGGTGTTCTAATAGTACTTATATATAGTACATTAGTACTATTGCTCGTGCATGGAGCTAGGAACGTTGAAAAGTCAAGTAGTGAGGACAGTCCTGATGTTTGTCTACGGTATGGTAGTTAATACCTAGCTGGCAATGTATTTAAAGAAGAAAGAGAAAGGGTTATATGTTACTACTGGTATAGTGAAGAAACAATTCTTAATTTTCTTTGCGGGGTAATTCTTAACTTATTTGTATGTAGTGTAATTAATGCTGTGATCTAGTGTGACTTATCTTTCTAATTTTTACCTTTTCCTTTCTCTCCACAACCAGGCTACAAGATGGAGATGTAAATATGTTTCCAAAACAAATTAAATGCGATATCGCCTAGACGCAACATTTAACAGACAATGCATTGTGGTAATTGTCGCTCAAAAATCACTACCGTACATATGATAACGTGTTAAGAGCCAATGCATGAGTAGTGTACATTGAACATGCAAATGCAAGAGACCTGCCTAGACTAGGATAGGCTGTCGAGACAAGGTCAAAAAAAAATATGTGTCAGGACAAGAGTGACCTTTTCTGGAACAGACTATCCGACTCTCCCAAATCGCCACGGCACATGTCACCAAATATGGTTATGCATTATTCACTGACATCCACTTCATCGAATGATGGGACGCTTCCACAATATTTATTAGTATCCTGTTTTTGTTTTGTTCGGCTCTGTGTGAACTTGCTTGGCATATTCTTTTTCTTCGTATACACGCGTTTACACGAGTACGATAGCTTATCTGCCTTGGCTAGCTGCTAGTTTCATGCGTAGTTCCATGTTTTAGAAGAATTTTGGTTCAAACCATGTTAAATCTTTCCTATGCATAGCTAGGTGTATGCTTTTACGCACCTTGGTTTGCCTGGGCACATTCGTTGGCTAGATCGATAGCGCTCTTCTTGTACCCAACCACCACAACCTTCTTTCCTCGCATCAGCTCAACGGTCTCCTCCTCGCTCAGCTTGCAGTAGTCCAGCGAGTGCATCACCGTCCCCTTGAACACCTCCGGCCCCTTCCCCGGCGGGAACACCGGCATCCGCGGCACGTCGCCGTACTTACCCGTGCACATCACCACGAACTCGAACTTGTAATACTGCCCATTCCCGTGGCAAAATATGCGGGTCAGATCGATTGAATTGACCAGAACATGGTGCAAAGTATCTCGAAACAAGCATGCAAAACTTGTCAAAGTATATATGGTACCTGAACGGTGTTGGAGTCGCCCGTGACGATGCCGACCTCCCACATGGGCTTGCCCCGGAGCGGAGCCTTGCCGGTGCCGCTCCACAGCTCGGTGAACCCGGCCTCGGCGCCGCCGAGGAACTTGATGTCCACCACCTTGGACCCGAATGAGATGTAGCGCCAGAGGTCGAACTCGTCGGCGTAGCCCTCGAGGTAGTCGACGATCTCGGTGTGGGTCGGGAACGACGGGTCGTCGCGGTTCTTCCAGGAGTAGTCGGAGAACTCGTAGTCCGGGCGGGGCGTCTGCAGCCGCGTGGTGCGGTAGACGCAGTGCTTCCACACCCCGCCGACGGACGGCGTCGCCTCGAACACGACGGGGTCGTAGGCCGCCATCTGCTTCGCCGCGGCCAGGCCGCTGATCCCGCCGCCGATGATGGCCACACGGCACACCGGAGGCACGGCCTCCCTCGTGGCCCGTGCTGCTTGTCCTTGCGCCATGGCCGTCGACCCGGGGTGCTGGATGAAGCTGGCTGTGTGCGTGGCGAGGTGCTCGATGGATGGGTGGGCTGTGGCGGCTTCTTGCGGGCGTAAGGGGTGCAGAGCGTGAGGTGCTGTTAAGCTTTGAGGAGGGCTTTGTGTGTTGTGTTGTGTCTTGTGTGTCGACGGCAACAAGGGTTGGCGTATTTATAGGATTAGGGATGCTCTTGAGCACGTGAGTTTCCCACTGTGTCTCTTAGAAAATGTACTCTCTTTTTTTTTGCTGAAACGTAGCTAGAGGAGAAAGATCGAGCTAGGCCCAGGGTGGGGGCAGCAGTACATACAAGCATACGCACAGCAATGCTATGCAGTATACCTGTCTCCCAGTATAATTTTTGGAAGTATTATATTGCTTACCGCACAATACTGCGACTTACTCCCTCCGTTCGGAATTACTTGTCTCGGAAATGGATGTATCTAGAAACGTCTAGATACATCCATTGATGTATCTAGAAACGTCTAGATACATCCATTTCCGAGACAAGTAATTCCGAACAGAGGGAGTACATACGAGCACTAATGCTAGGGTACATAGCTCCACTGGGTATAATTGGCGTTTTTCCAACCGTTCCACCTCACAGTGCTCTATCCTCCATCTGTCATCTGCTTTTCTCTAACTTCTATCGTCTCATTCCTCTAACATATGTCTTTTTCTTAATCGATCCCAAAAAAGAAATATGTCATCTTCTTTCTCAGTATGACTGTATCCGTAATTTATCTATATAGTGGGGCGAAAGCCTATTTTAACGATAGTATAACTTTACTTTTTTTAAACAAAACTAAATATCAAAACACACGTGTAGTATGTACACTTGATCACCACCGACCGTAAACTGGGCATGTCCTTTTCGGTCGCATCTTTTGTTACAGCTAATTTCTACTCCGTAGGGAGCAAAGATCATGTGTTCACTCATGCACATGCATGACCGTGTCAAGCCGGCCCCTCCATCTTGTTCCGCTGATCATCTGGAACTCTGGATCGGAAGAAACTTATTTTGGACCGGAGAACAATGAAGAAAGGGGGTACTGTGTAAGTGTAACCCACCGGACCCCCGTGCCTGCCCATTTTTGGCTGGGCGCGTACATATCCCTACATGGCTATATCTCACTTGACTTGTCCCGTCGCCAGCTGAATGTTCCTTTCAGTTTCAGCTCTATCTAGTCCTTCCTTCGGTTGTTGCCACGTCCTGTCACCCGTGGTAGCTAGCTGCATGCATGCGGACTATTCTTTCCCTGTCACCGCGGTGTGGAAGCACCAAACCAAATTAACACGGTGCGCTATCGATCAATTCAGGGTTTTTTGGGCTCTGCCTGCCTACTTTAGTCTGCTCTCGGCCGGTTAATTCAAGAAATATGTACATATATACTCAGCATAATATGGTCGCAGTGATAAATCGATTTAATTTCCTATTTGGGTCTCCATGCATATATATATATATATATATATATATATATATATATATATATATATATATATATATATATATATATATATATATATATATATATATATATATATATGACCCTTCAGTGTACTTCTGACGGTTCGCAAATACTCCCCCCGTCTTTCAAAATAAGTGTCTCAACCTTAATACAACTTTATTCTAGAGTTAGTATAAAGATGAGACACTTATTTTGAGACAAAGGGAGTACTAAATAAGTCAGGCCTTGACAATTCTTATCATGGCGGACGTGACGGCGCAGGCATGCTTATTCATTCTTATGACGTTGCTAAGGGGGAAATAGGCTTAATCGTAGGTGTTTATTTTATGTCTTGTGATGGTTTAGTCGTGTTTGTCTTTATTACGTACTTTGCTTAATAATTAATAAGAACCTCCATTTCGAAACAAAAAAAAAGTCGATGGACTCTTCGACACTCAAATGGACTTTGAAATTTAATTTTAACCCAACGGACCCCGTGCCTGCCCAATTTTGGTTTAAAAATTTTTAACCTGAACAGTTGAAATGATAGCCCACAAAGAAAATAGTTGAAAACATAGATGCAGTAGAACTTCCTCTGAAGCTCAGCCTATGAGCTTTGGTGCTATGAGAGCAACTATAGCCGGACTCGCTAAATTGATCGGGAGGATGCAGGATCACTGGCCGGACAGGAGAGAGAAGGAAAAAAGTTGACCCTACTATACCATCAAAGCATCTCTAATTATAAATCCGGGCTGTCCGACACTCCTCATACTTAGCTAATATAAGAGGGCAATATGAGGAGTGTCCGGACGTGTTCGGTCAGTTGCCACATAGAATTTGGCCCACCATGTACCATGTTTTTTCTTTCTTTTCTTCCTCTCTCTCCATCTCCACCAATGACATGCACGTGATCAGCCGTATAGAGAAAAAAAATGGGGAGCCTTGATATGTGCACAGACAAATGGGGACTTGGAACAGACACGCCCGGACAATGATCGGACGCGTCCACAGACATTTGAGGGGCCAAATTTGCCCAGTCCGATTAATGCCCTAATTTTCAGACTTTGGTGAGACTAATTTTTAATCAAGAGAACAACTTGAAAACTGAATACAGATACTAGTAGTTTTCTATGGATAAATCCAGGCAGTACTGTGCTGAAACTCCTGTTGGTCTTCTGAAGTACTACGTATCGAACCTTCAGTTTAACCAACTAAATATGGATTATGTAGGACAAAAGTTATATCATCACGTATTGAAAAGAATTTTTCTCTAGTACTCCCTCCGTCCCAAAATAAGTGTCTTAACTTTGTACTAACTTTAGTGCAAAATTGTACTAAAGTCAAGACACTTATTTTAGGACGGAGGGAGTATGATATTTAGGTTACATAACTATATATTATTGGTTTAATAACTGGTTAAAGTTAAAAATTTTAGTATGTGTGCACCTTATTCATTGAAACGGAGTAGTACGATAATTTATATCCTTCCAAATGTTGCTACATACTCCAGGCTTCTTTTTTTGTGTGTGAGTGTCAGTGCCGTAGGTTTCACTTGTTTTTAACACTATATTTTTTTTTTATTTTATGATTACTTCAGAAAAAGCGAATCAACCTGTGGTTGGATGGTTAGGTGGACAGTGGTATCGCCATCTCACCAGGGTTCAAGTCCTGGTGCTCGCATTTATCCTGGATTTATTTTAGTAATTCCGGCGATGCATGTTCAGTGGGAGGAAACATTCCCGTCGACTACGAGGCGTGACTTCGACAAATTAGTCTCTCGAAGGTGCTCATAGGGTAGGGTATGCGTGTGTGTGTTCATAAGAATAAGTGTATGCGCGTATATATAAGCGTTTGCCTTTGTACTATGTTAAAAAAAAGATTACTCCCGAAAAAGAAACACTAATTCTAGCTACTAGCTTTTCACACTATTTGAAACCCTGAAAGGTACACATTTATATCCCTTTCTTATCTCTCTGCCATAACAATAACCAAAACATCAAACATACACCACCCATGATTAATTATCCTAAATGATAACGCTCGCACGTGTGGCACTTATCAACACGTCCACACGCACTCGATGCCTATTCGATCCATTTGCACGAATTTTGAAGCAGTTATCATCTCGATAGAGAGCCATGTAAGCACCCAACGTCATGTGGGTGTTATCATTTAGTGCCCCACACGTGGGCGCTCCTCGCCAAAACGGACACGGGACGCTCACCCGAACATGTGGGCGAAATTGCTCTTTGCCCACACGACGCTCACACGATGATAGAGGGCAACTACAGATGTGCATATGTGGCAACTAGTTAATCACACATGGTAACTACGATTGAACATACATGGTAACTATGGTTTAACCACACGCGGCAACTACATGTGTGCATAAGTGGAAACTAGTTAATCACATACGACAACTCTAGTTGATAACACATGGCAACTATGGTTTAATTACACGTGGCAACTTCAATTAGTTACACATGGTAACTATATGTAATGATACATGGCAGACATGGCAATTACAGTTAATTACACATGGCAACTAAAGTTGATTACACACGCGTTCGCGCTCACGAAGTGGGGGTGTGCAGTTGCCACACAGGGTCGTGTGGGCGGTCGTAACTGCGCCCAAACATGTGGGCAGTTTTAATGTTTGCCCACACTGGATCTTGTGGGTTGTCTCCTGGATATGACCACACGACTCGTGTAGTCGGGTATCCATTATGCCACACTTATAACTGTTATTGGCGTCCAATTATTATGTATGATATTGAATACAGAAAACCAACATGATTGGCTGGGTCATTGAAGTGAGAGTATACAATTAAGTATGTATGTCCACTACTACTCCTTCTGAACTCCAAAAACCAACCAAGACTCGGGAGGGCTGACCTTGAACATGCATATATGTAGTATATGCATACAGCCAGACATAACTAATTAAGAAAACCAGGAATTAGGTCGCGGTGCAAGTGTATGTTGCATCTGAACTTCCTCTCAAGACCGTGTCTTCAATTTGAGCTTTGACCTCAACGTGGACCGTATACACAATTGGTACACTGATTGGAGTACATGCATAAACCAAATAGCCAATACATGTCGGCCACATGATCCGTTATGATTCTATTTAGTGTGGTCTTGCCCGATTACACGCGAGGTTAGGTGGATTAGAACTATTCTACATTACAGTCGCGTATGTAATCCAGTTTACTGATTTGGTGTGATCATTGCAGAAATCTATATATGTATGCCACGCACATCTGATTATTCCGTACATTTACCTCGAAAACTGAACTACTTTGCATGGCACCTTCCGATGCATATGGAAATGATCGGGTTAGCTAGATGCGTCTAATGTAAATTAAAAATATCCATTGTGTACGTAATACTTGAAAGTATTTTAGACGGATGAGATTTACAAACATATCCTGGAGTATATACTGAAAATTAAATTGGTTAGTTCGATACATACGTAGATAACGAACTTGCTAAGTAATCGAGGAGTAGAAATATAAGCATGCATTAGCACGTGGGGTGACAAACAAATATCGGCACACGTAAGCGCTGTTAAGAAATGTAGCTCTAGGAAATGCCAGGAAAACAAATATCCAATTTTGAACTTCTAAGTGTCTATTTACAAAACTCGCCACGTTTGTACGCAATTTAGTGTTGTTTTTATTTTGTTTTTTCAATAAAAAACATTTCATTAAATTGATATATCGAGATGATACAACCGTGTCAAAAGAATGTCCGGCCTCTACATAGCACAATGCACACAACCAATAAGTCCAACCGAATCTTAAAAAAAATATCATTTTACAACATAAATAAATCAGTCCAGCCTAAGGCTGGTTGTAATGGTAGTATCATAGGTAGTATCATGCATGCCAACTAAGCAAATTTGATGAGGTGGCATAAAATTAAATGAAGAAAGAGAGGGTTGAGTATCATATCATGATACCGTATCATATTAAATGGTGTGCTACTATGTGTCATGCATGGCAATAAATGAAGTTAGCTATGATACTAACTTATGATACTATGCACTACGGATGTAGTATGATACACTAGTATCATATGCATGATACTAGTATATGATACTTGCCATTACGACCAGCCTAAGCTGGGGTAGATCGTATCCGGAGATAACTACCTGTCATCATTATATATACGTTTCAAGTCCACCTTACTATCCGGATAGCGGTGAGACTGTAATAGTCCAGCTTTTGATGACAGGTAGACTTTTACAGCATAAGGCCAACTCCACCGCACGACTCCAAACGGACGTTCGGATTGGCCGGATTTTGTTCTTTTGGGGCGCCAATGGGTCCGCCCGTGTTCGGCTGTGTCCGGTGGGTCGTGCGTGCGCCCACCGCGCAGCCGCACCCCAAATCACGTACGTGTCAGGAAAGCAATAAAAAAATAAAAAAATAAAAAAATGACTAAAAAAGTATATAAACGCAGTTTAATAAAGATAAAACTTAGTTAAGGGGTCCATGGCCACAAAACGGCCCAGTTTCGTCACATTAATAATTAAACATAAAAAAATAAAAAAAATGGTCCGGCGTGCTCCTGCCCGTGCCCGTCGATGCCGTCGCCGTGGCCCTCTTCGGTGGCCGCCGGTGTCGTCGTCGCTGACAAGGTCGACGTAGTCTGGCGGCGTCCACAGGTGGGGCGGCGGTGCGTGGTAGACGGGGGCGGGCTGGACGGCGGGAGGTGCCTGCACCACCTCCTCCCGTGGCGACGCCTCCCGCTCTGGTGACTGCGGCGGAGTGGCGCGCCAGTTCACGCCCACGCCGGTGGCCATCTCCGGAGCAGTGCAGGACCAGGCCCACCCCGTGCCCAGCAGCTGCTGGAACGCGGCAGACGGCTCCTCCTCCATCGCGTCCTCCATCCTCTCCTCCGTCAAGGCCGCCATCAGCAGCTCTGGGAAGGCCACGTCGCCGGCGGCAGAGAGTGCCATGGCCTCCTCCAAGCCGTCCCATTGCCGCTCGTCGTGCCTGCTCATGGAGTCCTTCATGACACGCTGCACGAGACGGGCCTCCTCCTCCGCCGTCATGCGAGGAGGTGGTGGTGGCGATGGAGATGGTGACGGCGACGGCGTGGGCGTGAGGCCGCGCACCAGCCTACGCCCGCGCTACTGTGGAGCAGCCGCTCGGCGCTCTGGGCGTGGCCGCCGTGGCCCCGTCGACGTGCCGGCGAAGTAGGACGCCCGTGTGTCGTGCTCATCGTGGAACCAGGTGTCCCACAATGGCGAGTCGGGGGCGTACCTAGGGTCGTAGTAGAGGTCGTCCGGGAGGAGGAGGCTGCGGTGCTCGATCTCCTGGCGGCGCGCATGACCGGTCACCGGGACCGGCGGGATCGGCACGCGGTCGGCCGACAGGTGCCAGTTGTTGGGGAGGTGGGCGTCGCTCCAGGGGATCGGCGTCCTCGTCTCCCAATAACGGCGGCACACTGACGCGCGGATGTAGTGCCGGTCGCGCTCGCCGGCGGACGCGGGGGCGATGGAGAACGCGGGCGGCGAGGGGGCCCGGCGTGGTGGCGATGGCGAGGCCAGCTCCTCCTTCACCGAGCCGCGGCGACGCCCCGACGAGGAGCCAGCCTCGCGGTCGTGCTTGCCTTTGCGGCCGTAGTTCCAGAGCCCCATGGATGCGGGCGGCCGGCCGGCGAGTTCTTGGCCAGGGTTTGGGGCCTGGGACTGTCGGGTTTCAAGGAGGCCGCGGAGTGGCGTGGGGCAGTGTGGACGACGACCGGTCCACGGTTTTCACCTAAAGAAGGACGGCGACCCTTCGATGTGCGGATGACAGGTGGGGCCGCCCGCCCGTGCGTATTGATGTGGGCGGATGGGAGGTAGGTGGCCGCCTGCCACGCGACCCCGACGCGGACGAGACGCGGGTCCGTTTGGTGTCCGCCGCGACCCAAAACCGGCGCAAGTTTGCGCTTGAAATGGGTCGGCCCGGACACAAAACGGACAACATGGGTCCGGACCGTCGCGCGCTGGGCCGTCTCATTTGTCCCTTTTACCCCAAACGAACGGGGGCGGACAGGATTGGGTCGCGCGGTGGAGTTGGCCTAAGGTGGCGTACAAAATCTCATACGTTCCTTTGGGAATGTGAAAGTGTGAGAGTGTACTACTCCAGCTTTCTTTTATTCGTACGTATCTACAGACATACTAGGTACTGTAGTGTTGACAGAAAAAGGACAAAGAAAAACAGAGTTTTCAGAGTTGTAGTCTTCTAGACAGTGTCGAGCTTGTCGAAATGAATTCAAATTGACTACAAAAGTTTCAAGGAAAGAACCTACTACAGTTAAGCAAAGGGTAAACATGAGTTTTTTCTTGCGGCGGTAAATATGACTCTTTGACTGTGACAGTATACACACTTCTAAGTTACTAGACATATTCCCCGAAAAAGAAAAGTTACTAGACATATGTAAGCATGCCATATACTCACTAGCTAATGCTCGAGAAATTACTACTAATCTTAGGGAAAATTTCGTGTACGTTTCTCGACATTTGCCACATACTTACATAATAATGCTCGAAATGCGTCCGGGTTGTACAAATGTATATGCATACTCTTCACCAGTTTTTCAATCGTCATGATTCAGTAGATTCAAGAGACCCAGAAAATCAGCAAGAGACCAGCCGGCCAAGAGCATGGGTCCATTCATAGAAAACTTTGAATTTCTTCTTCAGGACCAATCAACTAGACCGTAGAATATAAAGGGAACGCGAACGACGTACAGATCGTAAGCAAGACCAGATCAGGTAAAAGTAGTACTAGCTTGCAACTGACTAATGGACTAAATAAGTACGCTCTTGTTCATATCTTCGCGGACCATTCCTGGCTAGTATTATTGCACGTACTCTAATCACGTAATTAGTCAACTAGTGGCCCACTAATTGAATAATCGATCGTAGTACTAATCAACGAATATACAAATAAGCAAGTACAGTAGGTGTGTATACTTTTTTTTCTAGCAAGAAACAAAGTTAGCTCTTGCAGTAGTTTTGCGTACATGGGTTTTGAGGAGGTCAAGCTATCCGCGTACGATCGTCATTAAGCCAGTCTTGACCAAAGATTATGTTCTCTAGCTAGGTACAAGTCCACTGTCCATTCGTCGCCTCGCAGCTCTTGTAAAGTTTAATGGAATTAATATACGGTTTTGGTGGTCGCTGCTATAGCAGGATTGCATGAGACCGACGTGTATATTCTCCTCCATGATTGTTGAATGTTATTATGATGGGCGCGGTATGGATGCCATCGCCACGTGCTACGACTTGTAGCTAGACCGAGTCTTGAGACTGAGCGTACGTACATGTGCAGGCCAGCAGTTGCCAGCCAGGGCCATATATTACCCGACCAATGTGCGAGCCCAGATGATGCGATGATTCATGATCGCACCGCACATGGACATGCTCGTATAGGGAAAACGAAGAAAAAATAGTAATAATTAGCATCCACCTTTAAAAAGGAAAAAAGTAATTTTTTGGGAAAGTAAAGGTAATATAAGTTAAGGCATCTCCAACACGAAACCCTAAAACGAACACTCAGCATATGTGTGCGGATCGGTCCACACCGATGTCCGGACAGTAATACGTGAGGCGGTCATCCAAAGCTAGCCGCATATGGCCGGTCATATTTTGAACATCATTTAACCAAACGAAACAAATTTGATGCAAGTTTAAACAAACTGGACGGTTTTCATTCAAACTTAAATAACTTTTACATAAAATCACACGGCACATCATCTGGTGAACCAAAACCACAATAAATAAATCATAAACTACCCTATACTTGACGGTGACCTGGCATGCCAGGCTGGTCTGGTTGGCACCTCCATCGTCGGCAGAGGAGGTGACGATCTCCTCCTTCGCGGAGGAGCCGGGCGCCGTGGAGGAAGAGGCCGCAGCACCTCCATCATCGCCAAAGGAGCTGACGATCTCCTCCTTCGCAGAGGAGACGGGCGCCATGGAGGAAGAGGACCCGAAGAGCGAGGGTGGCGACACCACGCTACGGAGCCGCCCGCCGGTGCCGAGGCCCAGGACCGACTACCTACACTTCTAGGTGATTATCTCTGGTCTAAGTCTGTTCATCTCCCTTGTCTTTCCATCTTTTTGGATTGAGGACTCCATGGGCTATCATAAACAATTATTAGTAAATCCTGTTCGTGCGGGTGAACGAATGGCAGCGCCGATGCTCCAATCTAGTCGTAGTCTCTTTGTTGATGTCTTAGAAGTATTTCATTTTGCAAAGATTGATATTACTAAACAGTAAAACTCAGCTAGCTAAGCCTTCTCACAGCAATTTGACATCCTCAACCCTCCGATCAAACTTACTGAGAGTCCAGATTACCCCAGCGTCCCGTGGTACCTTTTTTGCCCCGTCACAGCGCGTTCACGGGACGGCCCAACATAACCGGGCCGCTACTCCGCAAACCGACCTGGGCGCGTTGTTGTTAATCGGGCTAACATCCTATGCGGGCTGCGAGTTTGTTGCGAGAGGATGACGCACCAAAGCTTCTCATCCCCGTGCGGCCGGCGGCGGTGTAGGCCATGGCGATGGAGCTCAGTCATGGTTCGAACGCATCTCCCCTTTTCGCCTCCCTTCGCATAACCTTCCTGACGATGCAGATCGGTGCCGCGGTAGTACCTTCTTCCCTTCCATGGCAGAGCCTCCATGAGGGAAGAGAAGACGCCAAGGAGGCACCACCGCTCGAGAACTTCTCAGCGAGCTCTGCCAGATGCAAGGAAGGACACCCAAAGATGGTTTGCTTTCCAGTCCGATCCGTCCAAATCTCGTGCTTCTCTCCAAAAAAAGAAAATCCCGCGCAGGCCACATACAGGTAGTGGCAGCTTCTCGGTGCTCTGACGGTCTCGCCTCATCCCGTGTATTGATGTTGATTTCGTTTATGATATGTTGTACAGTATTTGTGGAGCCGTGTGGCATCTCAAGGTCTAGGGTGCATCCAAACAACTGGCTGCCTTGGTTTAAATGAGTTCACCACGATTATGCATGCACTTCTTGCTAACATACATGTTCATTGATCAGCATATCCTACTCCACACCGAAAAAGAAGGCATACCCTACTCGAGGAAGGTTCATGTTGCTTTAGTGACGCTTCTGTTGTGATTATCGGCTCATCTCTCTGTCGCAATGGAGGAATGAGATTACTCAAGACAACCAAAAGGTACAAGTGATAATGACATGTTTCTACAAGTTAAGCATTTGCCACAGAGGGTTGATCCTGATATTGATTGCAAAAACTGAACCCTGAAACATTAACTTATACCATGGAGAAACATATGAAGCAAACCATCTTATCTGTTAAAGATTTTCTGAGGCACAAGCATCTTCAGCTGACCATACGTTCAGCTCTAAGGGATGAAACAAGGTAGTGTGAATTTTTTTTCTTCTTCTTTTGTAGGTGCCAATATTGGACCAGAGC
The DNA here is from genome assembly GCA_021437245.1 of Aegilops speltoides. Lineage (NCBI taxonomy): Eukaryota > Viridiplantae > Streptophyta > Magnoliopsida > Poales > Poaceae > Aegilops > Aegilops speltoides. Next base: position 451,416,816 of record CM038144.1, read on the forward strand.
CAAGAGCCATCAGATTTATTGCTGTCATGGTATATTTTAGTAGTCATGGGTGTGTGTGTTCTTCCGAAGATGTTTATTTTAGATGGCACTCTTATATTTTTCTCTGTCTAGGTTCGTATTTAATGTTCTCTTGTTTGGATTCCATGCTGCAGTTCAGTGCTCATTGGACCCAGCTTAAATTCAGGGGGGCCATTGATTTTTTGTCATTTTCTTTAGTCTGAACTACCACTTAGAGATTCTGTTGCTCGTATTCTTGTACGTGTGAAAGGATGTCCACTACTGTTTTGGCATTACAGATCGAGGATGAAGTCTAAGGTTGAGTATATATAGCTGGCTTAACGTACGTTGCGACATGAACCATATTGGCGTATTTGCTATACGAATATCTATGTGGTCTTGATTATATAATTGTTTGGTGGAGTGTGCAAATCAGTGTTTTATTATTTTATATATTTTATTTATGGATTCGTTGCACCAATCACCGCTGTGTATTTTTCTTATTGTTTTCTAACTTACCCCATTCTTCTTGTTGGTACGCGTATGTCATTTGTCTCCACTTCTAATTCACAGCCAAACATTGAATACAATGTGACTTGACTCTAATTCACAGCCAAACAAAAACAGTGACTTAATTGCAATTTACATCCAAACTTTAAATGTGGTACAACTTCTCAAGTTTTTGTGAATTTCACCGTATATATTTTCTTCTATATTTCTACATTTTTTCTTAAAAATAGGCGGGCGCGGCAACGCGCGCCTTCATGTTCTAGTTCCATAGAATATGCATCCGAGGGATTTCATTGTATTTCTTAATCATAAGAGTAACGTCGTAGTTTTCTTGGATTTTAGATCCAAATCATTGTACCTTTAATAATGGTTACATATGAGTATGAATAAATTTACAAGTGTTTTTTTTTCTAAATGCATGCATTCGTAATTCTGCAGAAATTCACTCCTTCGTTCCATGCAAAAAGAAAAACTTCATTTCTTCGTAGAAGAAGTCGTTATTCATCCCCTTTCCGGCCGAGACAATCGTTTTGGACAAGACTCCCGTCTAGTCGCCAATCAACGCTCGCTTCGCTGGCCGATTCAGTACGATTCGTACGTACGATGCCTTTCAATTCAAAGATAAAATCCTACTGTAGGTGAGGACCGTTTGGTGCTACCACCGGTCAACATCGATCGCGAAGGTGCAGGTGAATGCACCGCCGACCAGTACCACAGCCTGCCAAACCGGTGCTACTGAACAGCTGATGCTGCGGTGCGCCTTCCGCCATGCATTGCATGGCCCGTGGAAGAATCGATCAGGCACACCACAACGGCGTCGCCGGTGGCTCCTTCCGGGGCGGGGCGTGTTGGCGGCCGTTTTTGGGCCCTCGCTGACCCCGACGAGGACAACGATGAGGATGCCGGTGACTCGCCGGAGTATTCGCCGACGCCGTCGTCGATCATTTGTGAGGCGTTTCATCCTGGGTACTCGGAAGATGAGGTTGCGGCGATCGTGGACGGGGTGGTGCCGCTCGATGATCCAGCGCGTCAAGGGCTTCGACGGGAAGACAGACATGAGATCCTCCGGCGAGTAGTTCACCGACGAACCTCGGCGGCTGCGTCACGGCCGTGGAAGGGACCCATCCCGCAGGTATGTCTGCCTAAACTCGTTTTATCCGATTTTATCACTGAGGATTCATGGAAGGTTGTGAGAACGAAGAAGGCTAGGCGGTCGTCGGCGGCCACAGTGCCGGCGCCGGCGAACGACCGATGCAATCAGATCCGCGATCAACGGATCGCCCGTTTGAATGTATTGCTGGGCTGTGAGCTCGGTAATCTGGTGGGTGGGCCGGTTCTGAGTGAACCGGCCAATGTGGACATTGAGCTACAGACCGATGGGTATGAGGCCCGGCTGGTTACGCAGCCCAAGTCTACACCCCCATGCACGAGTTCGTTTCGACTTAGGGTTCGGCACAGAGGCGGACGTCCTCGTTTTCTCGATCGCGGCGGAGGGAGGGCTTCGCGTATACCTACCCTTCGTCTAATGGCGGGACGGGGGAATCTTCCGGGCACGGCCGCTGGGGCTCCTCCGGCAGCGGCGGGTCGCGGAGGGCTGGCGCAGCCAGCGGCCGCTAATCGCGCGGCGGCGGCACCCATGCGGGCAATGGTGGCGGCGGCGCCGGCGCGCGCTGGTGGTGGCGTGGTAGCGCGCCTCCACCCAGTGCCGGTCCATGCTGCGGGCGGGCTGCCGGTGACCAGCGTGCTGCGGTTGCCGTCGCCATGCCTACGGGCCGCGGTGTCGCGGCGGTTCGGCCGACCGCGCCGGGGACAGCGGCGGGCCGTGCTGCTCCTAGGCCGCAGACTACTGGAGTTCCTGCGGGCCGCGGTGCTAGGCCGCCTCTGGGTGCCCATGCCCAGCCTCCTGTGGTGCAGGTGGGAGCTAGACCGCCGCTATTTGTGGCTAGGCAGGTCAGCGAGGCGGCGACGCCAGTGTTGCAGCAGGCTCAGCCACCTCCGGTTCGAGCTAGGCGGATTTTCGGCGGCACCCGTGGGCGGTGGGGCGGCGACGGTTACAATGCATATGGTGAGGGACAGCACCGGGGATCCTCGTCTACGGGTGGCGGACGGGGATACGCCTGGCAGAGTGATGGTTCGGCTGAACGGCCTTTCTTGGGGCCGTCTGGTGGTTTTGTCGAAGGGGCGACTGGGCCAGCTAATCGTAACAGAGGCGGGTTTCGCGGTTATCGTGGACGAGGAGGCCGAGGGGGTCGGTACCGTCCAAGACAACATCAAACTGCAGTTGAGACGGTCGTCGAGGCTAGTGCTGAGGAGTCTGACTTGGGTTGCCAGGCGATGGAGGTTGTGTCGGAACTGGCCGCTGTGGAGGTTCCGGTTGACGCCGAGACTCAGGCTATGTCCGCGGACGGCTCTGACAGATCCGAGGTTGACAGGGCTGCTAAGTTTGCGAAGAAAAAAGAGAGAATGCTATGTTATAGATGTGGCGATAAGGGACATTTCATTGCTGAGTGTGTGGCGGTTCTGTGTGATTCTTGTGGTAAGCCTGCACATGAGTCTGGAGTGTGTCCGATGGTGCGGGAGCAGAGACCGAGCCTCATGACTTATGGTGTTTTTGTTCGAACTCACTTTTTTGAGTCACCGACCGAGAGGAGGTTCCTCAGGAGGAGCACAGTACGACAACTGGGATTGTGAAAGTGACGAGAGGGCAAGTGTCCGAGGCTCAGATCATTCAGCGTCTCAGGGAGCTGGCACCAGGTGATTTCCATTGGGAGCTTGTCAGGCTGGAGACTAACACTTTCAGGGTGCAGTTCCCATCTGTGGAGGATTTACAGCGGTTGCTGAGTTTTGGGATGTGTAAGGTATTGGGTACTGATGCCATACTTGAGTTCCACGAGTGGAAGTTGGTTGAGCCCGAGGGTACACCCCTTATCCAGGCCTGGTTGCGCTTTTCGGGGGCTCCGTCTGAGTTGCTGCGGGATGCCACGGTGGTGGCTAGTCTCGGTATTTTGGTTGGTAAGACCGAGCGTGTTGATATGGATTTCACTAGAGCTCATGGGATAGCTCGCTTTGTTGGTCGATTTCGGACATCGACTATGTACTCGACATGGTTAAGTGGGCCTTCGAGGAAGGTTTACACTGGAGATTCAGTTTGAGGATGATAGTCTCTTCGCAGAGGCTCCAGCGGCTACTGGTGATGACATGAGTGAAGGTGATGATGATACTGCGGGTAAGGAAAAGATGGCCGATGATTCTGTCAGTGAGGTGGCCAAGAGGCCGGAGCCGACGAGTAGGGCAACAGGAGGGGGGACGGCGCCTGGGGTTTCTGTGCCGACCACCACTCTGCGTTTTGGTTCCTTTGGCCCAGCTTGTGCTCCGCCGAGACTGTGGAGTGAGCGGGTGGAGTCGGGTGAGGAGATGGAGTTTTCTTTACCGCCGTTGGATTTTGCGGGTACGGTTGAGGAGGGCTCCGGTGGGCCCGCGAGCTTGGGTATTGACTCCTCTACATCAGCGTGTGGTGACGTGGCTGTGGTGCAGGCGGGTGGACTGACCTTATCTGGGAGTCCGGATCGGGGTTCTTTGGAGGCCCCCTCTCATCTTCCGGTTGGGGAGCCATCTCCTCTCTCGCCTGTGGCTGGGCGATCACCTCTGGCGGATGCGCAGGTCCGGCGGGAGGGCGTGGGGCCGGTGGCCTCTACGCCCCCGTTGGCCTCGGTGCCCGAGGGGGGCGCCATGATCGAGATGGCGTCGTGCACTCCGGACAGGCGGTCCGGGGTGGATGGGGGGAGGGGGCAGGTGGCCTTCTCCTCCCCACTGCTGGACTCGGCGCGCTCACCTGGTGGCGACCGGGTGGATGTTCGGGGAGTGACAGGTGGTCGCTCGCCGGATAAATTCTCGCGGGAGGAGGTCATTATGTTTGGCGGGATCCCGGACCAGGCAGCTGAGGGTCGACGTATGAGTTGTCGGCTTCAGAGCCATCCGGAGGTGGACGACATGCAGCGGCCAGTGCCGCGAGGGCGGCCAAGCCGTGGCGCCCAAGTAACTACTGGTATGTCTGTTAATACTTCAAATACTATTTTGCATTTCTCGCATGATCAAATTATGGATAAGGCACAACAGTTAGGAATTTCACTTGGTAGAGATGAGGGTGAAGTTACTAATTCTGTTAACGATTTGCTTGATCTAGAAGCCGAGAGGGCTTTAGAAGTAATTCGTAAGTTAGCTGCGGTCAAACCTATGAATGACTCTGAGATTGATGCCTTGGGAGTTCGAGTTCTTGAGAATTTTTGTGATGATCTAGCACCGCCCCTCCAGGAGCAGGAGGAGGACGATGAGAATATCGGGACGCAAGTAGATAATCCATCGATTACGAATACGATGGACCGGGAGGGCACGTCCAACCCTAAGCGCAAGTGGAAGCGCAAAACTTACCCGATGTCAGCAGTCCGTAGGAGTGCTAGGATTCGTACGGCTAAAAAATTTCATGATGAAATATGAAAGGGATCTTTTGGAATAGCAGAGGTCTTAAGGACTTGGCTAAAAGGAGGTTCCTTGCGGAGGCATCTATTGAGCATTGTTTGGACTTTATTGCCCTGTCGGAAACGGGTAGAGCAAATTTCTCACCTCAATTTCTCAATACTTTGTCGGGAGGGACTGAGTTTGACTGGCATTGTCTACCGCCTAGAGGCAGGTCGGGGGGAATCTTATTGGGTGTTAGATGTGACTCTCTTGAAGTTCAAGTGTGGTCATGGGGATTTTGCTGTTAAGTTCAGTGCGGTCCAAACAGGATGGTTTTGACTGGGCTTTGGTGGCGGTGTCGGGCAGCGCAATCGAGTTCAAACCAGATTTCTGGCAGACCTTGTTAGAGTATGTGGTCCGAGCAGCTTCCAATTCTGGTTGGGGGATTTCAACATAATTAGGAGACGCGATGAAAAGAATAATGACAACTTCGATGGGAGATGGTCATTTATGTTTAATACCATTATTGAAAGCTTAGATTTGAGAGAAATTGAGCTTTGGTAGGAAGTTCACGTGGGCTAATGCGATGCGAATCCAACGTCACGAAGTTGGATCGGGTTCAGCTAGTGTTGCTTGGGAACAGAAGTTTCCCGTGGTAACTGTTCAGGCACTCACTTGCGGGATCTCTGATCACACGCCGTTGTTGCTTGATTCTGGCGGGGCTACATACTCGGGCAACAAAAATGTCTTCTCGTTCGAGATGGCATGGTTTGAAAGAGAAGGCTTTTTGGATCTTATTGCCAGAGAATGGGCGAAAGAGGTAGGAGGTAAAAGTGCCATTGAGCGGTGGCAGAACAAGATTAGGCATCTCCGTAGCTTCCTTCGTGGGTGGGCTAAACATCTAGGTGGAATGTATAAGGTTGAGAAGGAACGGCTCCTTTCACTTATAACAACCTTAGATGTAAAAGCTGAAACTGCATGTCTGGTACCCACTGAGCTTCATATTAAGCATGAGGCTGAGATGAGGCTGAAGGAATTGCTCCGGGAGGAAGAATTAAAGTGGGCATTACGGGCAAAGGTGAGAAAAGTTGTCTAGGGGGATGCGAACACTCAGTTCTTCCACATGATCGCTAATGGCAAGCATAGGAAGAAGAGGATATTCCAGCTGGAGCAAGAGGAGGGTACAATAGTTGGCCAAGACAACTGAAAACATACATTCTTGAATATTACAAAGGTTGTTTGGACCACCAGAGGAGAGTAGTGTGTCCCTGGATGAGTCGAGGGTCAGCGATATCCCTCAACTTTCTTCAGTGGAGAACGATGTGTTAACAGCCCCTTTCTCGGAAAAGGAAGTTTTCGAGGCTATTGCCAACATGAAATGTAATAAGGCGCCGGGGCCGGATGGTTTCCCGGCTGAGTTTTACAAGAAGTGTTGGCATATTATCAAAGGGACCGATGCCAATGTTCCATGATTTGTTCGCGGGACACTTGCAACTGTTCCAACTGAATTTTGGCACGATAACGTTGTTGCCTAAGAAAACTGATGCCGTCAAAATTGAACAATTTCGCCGATCTGCTGCTCAATGTCGACTTCAAATTTTTACCAAGGTTGGTGCGATAAGGCTGACTAAGATAGCGCCGCTGTTGTTCAACCTTCGCAAACGGCTTTCATGCCAGATAGGAACATCCTAGAGGGGGTTGTGGTCCTACATGAAACGCTTCATGAAATTCATACGAAAAAACTAGATGGGGTTATTTTCAAAGTGGATTTCGAGAAGGCTTATGATAAAGTCAAATGGCCGTTCCTCCAGCAAGCTTTAAGAATGAAGGGTTTTGATGAGCGCTGGAGGCATCAGGTGGAAACGTTCACGCAAAAAGGTAGCGTTGGCATTAAGGTCAATGATGACATAGGCCACTATTTCCGAACACACAAGGGCCTGCGGCAGGGCGATCCTATGTCACCCATTTTGTTCAATATTGTGGTTGATATGTTAGCGATCCTGATTGGGAGGGCCAAAGAGGCTGGTCAGGTGGAGGGAGTGGTGCCTCATCTGGTTGATGGTGGTTTATCCATCCTGCAATACGCTGACGATACAATCATCTTCATGGAACATGATTTGGCCAAGGCGAGGAATATGAAACTAGTTTTATGCCTTTTTGAACAATTGTCTGGGCTGAAGATTAATTTCCATAAAAGTGAGTTGTTCTGTTTTGGTAGAGCCAAAGACGAACAGGAAGCTTATACACAATTGTTCGGATGTGAGAGTGGGTCTCTTCCGTTCTCTTATCTCGGTATTCCAATACACTATCGTAAGTTAACGAATGCTGAGTGGAAGAGCATCGAGGATAGATTTGAGAAGAAACTAAGTTGTTGGAAAGGAAAACTCATGTCTTATGGAGGTCGATTGATTCTCATTAACTCGGTGCTCACGAGTTTACCTATGTTTCTGCTATCTTTCTTCGAAGTACCAGTTGGGGTGAGGAAGAGACTAGCTTTTATCGCTCTCGCTTCTTCTGGCAGAGTGATGAATCCAAGAGGAAGTATAGATTGGCCAAATGGGATATTATTTGCAGACCGAAGGACCAAGGAGGACTTGGCATTGAAAATCTTGAAGTCAAAAATAAGTGCCTCTGAGTAAGTGGTCGTTGTTGTCTTCGAGACAGAGGCAACTTGGGCGCAGATTTTACGGAGTAAATATCGTACTCAAAGACTTTATCCCAAGTCACTATGAGACCTACAGACTCGCCGCTCGAAAGGGCTAATGAGGGCTAAATCCGCTTTCTTTAACAGAACGAGATGTATTGTTGGTAATGGAGCCGATCTGCGATTACGGGAGGATACGTGGCTGGGTGACACGCCTCGCTTCTCGGTATCCAGCCAGATCGTATTGTTCAGCGTAGGGATGCCCTTGTGGCCACAGTAATGCAGACGATTCCACTTAACATCCAGTTTAGAAGAGTGCTTGCGGGACCGAGATGGGAAGCATGGCTTCACTTGGTCCGTGGGCTGATGGAGGTGCAGCTAAATCCTCAGCCCGACCAGTTGTTTTGGAAGCTAACTAGAACTGGGGCGTTCACGGTCAAGTCGATGTATCTTGACATCATTAATTCATCCGTGATACCTACGTCCAAGGTAGTCTGGAACGTTAAGGTTCCTTTGAAGATTAAAGTGTTTATGTGGTTTGTGCATAAACAAGTAATTCTTACAAAGGACAATCTAGTTAAGCATATCGACAGGACCTACTAGGTGTAGCTTCTGTGATCGGGATGAGTCTATCAAACATTTATTTTTGATTGCCCGTTGGCACAAGGGTTGTGGCGCACCGTGCAAATTGCCTTTAATATTACTCCACCGAGATCGGTAAACACGCTTTTTGGGCGTGGTTGCTCGGGGCGGAGCCCAAACAGCCGACAAATTCGTGTAGGAGTATGTGCGTTATTATGGGCGATTTGGAACTGCAGGAATGACTTGGTTTTAACAGGACATCAAATACTCATTTTTGCGGTGTTGTTCCGGCCACGGCGCTGATCCGTGCTTGGTCCTTACTCACTCCGGCGGAGGCGGGAGCGTTGGTTACTTGATCTGTCCGGTGGGAGGCGGTTCTGTGGATATCTTCAACCGGTTTGGATGGCGATCATGTAATAGGATAGGCATCTAGTTTACCTACCTTATATTATGCCAGCCGGTTTGTGGCTTATCCCGTTTGTGTCTTTTCGCTGCTCTGTGTGAGCTGCGCGCTACCTTTTTTCATTTGTTTGTAAGACTTATGTTATGAACCTTTTTATTTCATTAATAAGAGAGGCCGTATGCATCGATCTGATGCAGAGGCCGGGGTAAAACCCCTTTTCCAAAAAAAAAAACAGCTAGCTAGCGTTGCCTGTTTCGGCGCACACGCATGGCAGTTGCCCGGATGGATCCATCGGTCGGTATATCCATGCACCAAGTGTGCACGTGCGTGCACACCTGGATAGATCCGAGCCTGCACTAGCCACCGACACGGCGATACGTACGTACGCCGCCGACCGGTCTTGCTAGCTGGCTAGTCGGCGATTTTGCTTTTGACGGTGGGCCGGGAGGGACGGTAGATATATGCAGCGTTGCAGCGCGCGTCCACGCGCGCGTCAATGCAATCATCGTGCTATAGCTGCATGGTCGAGTCCAATGTCCAAAGCTGACCCGTTCATTTCCAGCCGCTGCATGTTGATAGATACAGCATGATCCTTCGGCGTCTTGCCAAGATTCACCACGCGTTTGCGCATGCGTCGGTCGGGACTCCCTGTCCTTCTCTTGAGCAATCGACAATCGTTCGGTGTCACGGCTTTCCTCAAGACTTGAGCGCGCAGACAGAAGAAGAGAGCACATAAAATCAGCATTGAATAGTGCCGAACAAGAATGTATTCGGGGCTGAATTTGTTCTTTTCATAGCTCACATCTCGTAATGTGTTTCGACTCGAAATTTTGCGTGGCAATAAAACATCACCCTTCTAACATTCCATATTTTTTCAGTTCTTTTTAACTTTCAAATATAGTTTTTAAGAAGTTTTCTCTGAATGTTGGTCTCGATTCTAGCTATGTATCGCTTCTAGCTAGTAGTTCCTTCGCGTCACTTACGTGTAGCCAGCCCACTATTTTAGATGGTCTGATGGCCCAATCGTGCGCTAGCCTAGGGTGCGTTCACGTCGCTCAAGTAATAGTTGTCTGGGTCATTTCCACATAGCCTTTTTTTTATTTCAAAACCTGTTTATGAGAAAAAAATCATAAACTTTAAAAAGTTCAACAATATTAAAAAATACAACCTATGAATCTAGAAAATATTAAAAGAAATCTAGACATGTTTTAATTTTAAGTACACCGTATCTAGACAATTCTAAGACAATTAGTGCGGGATGGAGATAATATTTACAATTTCAGAAAATATAGGTAAATTTTGAAAAAATGTTCACAAATTAGGATATTTGTCTATTTAAAAAATGGGCATATATATTATAAAAAAACAAATTTGCTAGTTAAAATCCTTCATGAAATTAAAAAAAAACTGAGTTTGGAAAAAATGTTTGCAACTCTTATGATTGTAAATTTTAAGAAGTTCATGAATTTTTTAAAATGTTCATAAATTCAAAAAAAATAGTGAATTATAAAAATATTTGTGTACTATAAAAAAGGAAATAGAATTGAATACTAAAAATGAACAAGAAAATGAAATAAAAAGGAGGAAAATAAATAAATAAAATGGATTGGTCACACCATGTATATGCTCGACTAGCCCTTAAAAATATTGGCTCAAAACATGCTTGCCAATTTGGAAGAAAAAAAACCCAAAATGTATTCATGAATTTAAACGAAGAAATTAATAATTTGAAAAAGGTTCCTGAGTTGAAAAATGATCATGAATTTGAAAACATGTTGGCCGTTATTAAAAATGTTCATGAATATGGAAAAACCAAATAATTTGGAAAATGGTCTGAACTTAAATTTTTTTATCAAATTTGAATAATGTTCATGAATTTGAAATGTTCACAAAAGGTGAAAAGTATCATAAATTTTATAAAGAAAATAAGAAGGAAAAATAATAAGGAAAAATTAAAATAATTAGAATGCAAAAGAAACAAAAGGAGAAATAAATAAAAATGAAGTAAAAAATGAAATTGAATAAAACAGGAATTTGACAGAAAATAATGGAAATAAAAGGGACAGCCGAAAGCTTCCCAAAACTGGGATGGAAGCTTGGAGAACCTTCTGAAAATCAATCCTCCCATGGAACCGCTATGGAGTGCTTAATGGGCTGGCTCACTTCGGGACGTTGAGGGCAATGACCGTCATAGAACTCGCAAGAGCCATACATAACATTAGCGGATAAGTGAATAAACAGAATAGAGTTGTGTGCACATGATCAAAAAAGAAAAAAGTGGTGTCTGCACTCAGGGCCGCTGAGCGCATAATTTCAAGACTTGGTGTACCTTGGCGTGAAGCTAGGACCTCAATCCTTGTATCTGTTGTTGATTTTGAGTAGAGAGAATGTTAGCATTACATTTGTTTTCTCATCATGCTTAATACCCCAGCTCATGACCATCACGATGCGTGCGTAGATGGGAGAATGTGCAACTCTACTACTTTTTGAGGGGGCACACCTCTACCATATTTTTCTTTTTCAAGAAGTTTACATATAGGGTATGGACCCCCTTTTTCTTTACCGTGGGTGTCCGTGACTTGCGTGTATACCTGGCCATCGGCAGCCTGGCCCAGACGACCCGACCCGGCCCAGCCTGACCTTGCCCATGGGCCAGGCCTGGGCGTAGATTGTGAGCTCGATGGTCGGACCGGGTCGGGATCAGACTTTGTCGTATTTGTAATTTAAGGAAGAGGCCTGCTACAAGGCCTGAGGTCCAATGGGCTTTTTGACTAATGGGCCAGGCTTGGGACTGAAAATTAGGCCCGACGGCCGGCCTGGGTCAGGTCCGGGCCTAGGTTTTATGCTTTGGGCTTTGTTTGGCCAAGCCCGAAGCCTGGCCGGCCGAGTTATGCCTAGGTATACTTGCGTGGGAAAGGGAGGTCTGCTTTGTTGGCGTCCCGCCTACTATCTTTGCAGTCCTGATCAAGGGAGCTCTTATTCTTCGCTTCGTGCTAAGAATAGCCTTTGAAATGCACTTGTGCTCCAGCCCACTACGCGATCATGTCATTCCCCAGAAAAACCAAAGCTGAATCATATGAAAAGCAGCGTTGCTCCAAGCTCCGAGGAAAGAATTGATTTGCAGATTTGGAAAATACACCTCTGTTCCTAAATATAAGACATATTTGTCGTGCAATTTAAAATGCAAAAATGTCTTATATTTAGAAATAGAGGTAGTAGTCTATTACAAAAAACTTCATAAATATGAAAATGTTCCTGATTTTAAAATAAAAACATATGTTTAAAAAAATACATGTATTTAAAAAATATTTGTTTTATTTAATAGTATTCATAATTTTAAAATTTCAGCTTATTCTTAAAAAATTGAAAACAAAAATAATGTATCATTGCAGAAAAAAGTGATTTTAAAATGGTTGTGAATTTTAAGAAGTCCATGAATTTAAAGACAATGTCCACAAATTTAAAACAAAATTAGTGAATTTTAAAAATATTTGTGTATTATAAAAAATAAATTAGAATTGAATACAATAGATCAACAGGAAAACAAAGTAAAAAGGTGGGAAATAATTAAATAAATATTAGAAAAAGAAAATCAGAATATAAAGCGTAAACCCCACAGTCGCAAGTTGAAGCTCAAATTTGGTCGTCGCCTCGTCGGTCTCGCACGCACCTTTGAGTTTTATACGCCTTCATCATGGGGAGCTCCTCGTCAGCGCTTATGGGGCTACATCACGCAGGTGCACTTGTGCGGAGTTTGAAAACTGGAACGGTTATCCATTTTTAGTATATTTCATGAAGATTTGTGAATAAGAAAATGTTCATAAGTTGTCTAAAAGTTCATGAATATAAAATATACTCTTGAGTTTGAAAACAAAATATGAATTTGAAAACTGCTACTGAACTTGAAAAAGTTTGTGTATTTGATAAATGTTCACTGATTGGGAAAATGTTCATGGGTTTTAATGTTTCCAGCAGATTTGAAAAGGTTCAAGGATTGTTTTTAAAAGATCATCATTTCAAAAGTTGTTTGTGAATTTTAAAAATGTTCATCATTTAAAAAAGTTCATGGATTTTGCAGAAGTTCACAAAATTCAAAATAGTTCATACATTTCAAATATTCCATGGATTTGAAAAAGTTCACGCCTTTGAAAAGTTTGCGGCAAAAGAAAATAAAAAAGGTAAAAAAAATAAATACATAAAATAGATAAACCCGAGTAAGAACCAACAAATGATAATTAAAATAAAATACAGATAAACTAAACGGAATATACTGAATAATCCTTCTAGAAGGTTCCCAAAACCGTAATAACGCCCTTCAATTTTTCAGTCTTTATGGCCATCCCATTTTGATGTCCAGTGTGCACATGCTACAAAAGAGAAAGCATGTCTCTTTGTGAATAGGCTGCATATGAACGCAGTCCATATAAGCGCTGCGAGGGCCATGTCATGCTTTCGCTCGCTCAGAGCGATCTATAGCAGCACCCAAGATGAAATTATTCCCTATTTGGCGCTTAGGCAGTGGCGGAGCCAGCGCCCGGCGAGCCTGGGCACCTGCCCGGGCTCGCTAGATATGCTCCAGGTACGATGGCCTCGTTCCACAGGGAAAAGTCGTCAACGCCTCATGCTTTGCCCGGGCAAATGGGCTGGTTGTGGCAGGCTAATCAGATAATGGGTTTTATTTTCGTTAGGTGGACATGCGTGATGTGGGATATACTAGGCGTATTGGGCCACTGGCCTAGTCGAGACGAGAAGGACCACGATTTTTTCCAAAAAAACGACCAGATCAATCGATCGCTCCACCTCCCTTGCCCTTTGTTGGCGATTCTTGATCTTGCGACGGCGGCACACTGGGTCGATCGAAGACGAAACGGCGGCGGGTGGAGGCTGGCCTTGGCTGGGCGCGTGGCCGGCGATGGGTTGAGCCGAAGCAGATCCATCCCAGGAATAGCTTGCATCATCGGTTGGTGCCTTCTTGTCACCTCTTTGTGCTTAGGTGAGATTGCTAACTTTTGAAGATTGAGTTATTAGGGTTTACTTTTGAGGTTAGAGCGTCCGGAGTTGGTCATTCAGGTTATATATTGCTTCTTCATTATTAATGTTGATTTGTGGTTTGCTATTTTAAATGTTGTGTATTAGGATCAAGGTTTTTTTATTGGTCAACAAAATTTGGGAAACCGATCGGCTACCGAATATTTCGTCGGACCCTGAAATTTCTTGCTACATGTTCAGATACTATCAAATAGAACGAGTATGCATATTTACATAACATAGCCTCTAGAATGGTGGAAGTGCTTTCAAGGTTACAGGATTGACTACCAATCTTGCCAACCTGATTTTCAATGTTTCTCTCTGTAAAGAAATATAAAAACATTTAGATCACTATATATTTCTTTACGGAGGGAGTACTAGCATTGAAAATTTTCTATGGCCGTGGTGAGTTATGGAGGACTCAAACCCATTAGGGAAAGTATTGACTGCTAGAATGCAAAGAGAGTTGCGTAAATAGAGGGCTGCATGTTGTATATTCCGCTGATAAAGGAATTTTAATTCAAAAAAGGAAAAAAAAATTGAGATTTTTTTGAAGCGGTTCTTGTGGCCCCTATAGGAAAAAGACCGGTATCAAGAAAAAATTTCTTGATCGAAACACCCGATTTTAATTTTCTAATTATATACTTAGGCTTAAACTTGCCCAGGCTTCACAAAATTTCTGGCTCCGCCCCTGCGCTTAGGCGACAAATATGGAATGGAATATGGTCCATAAGTCCATTTAAACGTCACGAGGGCCATGTCCATTTAGGCATCAAATAAGGAATGACTTTGTCGTCTAGAGAGCTCTTAACTACGGCTTATGGGCCAGTTGGGGAACAGGCACTCATGCACCTCCTATTAATGGGCTGGCCAAATAAAAAGTTACGAGCACTACCTCAGTTCCTGGTTCGCTCACCCAAAAAAAAATCTTGGTTTTTTTTGCCTTTTCTATTTCCCTGATTCACTTGATTCAGATAGTTTCCACTTAGCCAGCCGACTAATGACCGTTGACCGGTGGCACAATTGACCACTAACTTTTTGGAAAAGTTCACAAAATTCAAACAAATCATCAAAATGAAATAGTCCAGGAATTTGAAAATTTGCAATAAATAATCAAAAGAATTAGAAAAATTCATAAACTTGAAAAAAATCACGAATCTATCAAAAAATTCACGAATTTGATGAAGGTTCACAAAATCTGAAAAAAATCACAAATTTGATAAAAGCTTGTAAACCTGAAAAGTTAGATAATTCAAAAAAGTCATAAAAATTAGGAAAACTTCATGGTTTTATATAAAAAATCTTGAAATTTATAAAAATTCATCAATTTTGTAAAAAAAGTTCATGGATATGAGAAAAATCATGCCTTTCATAAATAAAATTCATGGATTAATTTTTTTGCTAATTT
Organism: Aegilops speltoides; assembly: GCA_021437245.1. Lineage (NCBI taxonomy): Eukaryota > Viridiplantae > Streptophyta > Magnoliopsida > Poales > Poaceae > Aegilops > Aegilops speltoides. The sequence continues at coordinate 451,431,843 of CM038144.1, forward strand.
TAAAAGAGTTATTAGGGTTTTGTAAAAGAAGGTTCACAAATTTCGAAAAAAAGGCCGTGAATGAGAAAGATTCACAAATTTGAAGAAATTGTTTGAAATGAAGAAAATTTCATGCATTTGAGAAATAAGGAAAAGAATAAAGGAAATACAAAAGAGAAGAAAAAAGAAAAAGAAAAAAAGGACGAGATAAAGAAAAGGAAAAAACAAAACTGGACCAAAAAACTAAAAAAGAAAAACCGGACAAAAGCTTCCAAAGCTTCTTAAATCCGAGCCACGGAAGATCTGGGAGGTTCCCAAAATCGGGAATGGGAGCTCCTGCTGATGCCTTATACGTGTCGGACCATACAATATCTATAGGGGGTGTGTGTGTTGCACGATTTTGCCTTTAAACAACAAGCGCTAAATATGAGAGCAACTAACTGAAGGTTACCCCTTCCTCGAACCCTCAAGTGGCCGCTTTTTGTGGCCAGGGATGCCAAGTGGCGCGTCAAGCTGCCGGCACATGTCATGTGCTGGGCTCTCTGTCTAAATTTTGTTTTCTTATTTTTTTGTACGTGATTTCAAGTTTTAGATGGTTTGCTTTTTTGTTTTCAGTTTCACCCGGTTTCCGGAGATTTTAGTGATTTTTTTGTGAGGAAAAAAATTATGCTTTCACAAGAAGCACATATTTGCTTCTTGTGGAGGCACAACCGTGCTTCTCGGAAAGGAAAACAATCTATGCTTCCGTGAGAAACATTGATTTGTTTCTTGTGGAGACACAAATTTGCTTTCGCGCAGTTGTGTTTCTTGGAAAGGGAAAAATATGTGCTTTTCATTGCTTCTCATGGAGGCACAAATTTGCTTGCCTGATGTGATTCTCGGAAATAAGAAGTTGTGCATTACAAGAAGCTTTACTTCTCGTAGAGGCACAAATTTACTTCTGTGAAAAGCAAAGGGAAAAAATATGTGCTCCCACGAGAAACACAAATTTGCTTCTCGTGGAGGCACACATGTGCTTCCGCGAGAAGCACAGTTGTGTTTCTTGAAAAGAAAAAAAGGTAAACAAAAGACAAACTTTCAGCTCAGGTTTTTTTCTTCCAGTTTTTCGTGATTTTCCGAAATCTATGGGTCTAGTTTTAAAGATCTCGACGCGAGGAATCCAATGGTGAAAACGCTTCGGGATTTAGATGCACAGTTCAAGAGATAAAATGACTTTAATAAACGAATCTATGAAAATGGAGACAACTCCTAGATTGAGACAAATAACACACATGTAGTGCGCGAGTTATCAACAATTTAGAAGATGGGAGTGACATTTGTGATTTTGGCTAAATTGGAGTTGCCTTCGTCGTGGGTGCTGCTATAGACCGTTCTAAGCGAGCGGGAGCATGACATGCCTTCCTTAAATGGATCGCATTCAAATGCAGCACATTCACATAGGGACTGTTTTTATCTTTTGTTTTCTCCTTTCTCTTTTATTTTACTTTTTATATCACGTATATCTTAAAATAAATATTGTAAATTTATAAAATATATTCACATACTAAAAATAAAATAAAAAAATAAAAGAGAGTTCATATATTTTTAAAAATAATTGATTTTTAAAAAAATCATGGATGTTTAAAAGTTCATATCTTTCAAAAATATTCACATAATTTAAAATTTGCTCATATATTTGAGAAAGTAATATTCCTACAATTTAAAACATGTTCTCGTATTTACAAAACATGTTTGCAAATTTTTAAAAATATGTTAAGAAAATTTGCACAATATTCATGAAGTATTAAAAAAGTGTTTGTGCAATTTAACAAGTGATAACCCAATTTTGAAGAAAGCGTTGTGTATTTGGGAAAAAATAGTTATGTATTATTTAAGAGGATTTATTTTTCTTCGGGAAACACTAATAAGAACAAATAAAAAGGAAACAAGAAAAGATAAGACACGCAAAAAAGAGAAAAGACAAAAATTATGAACTGGAAACTGGCAACCGGATAAGGCATGTTTCCAAAAAAATACCTGCAGCAAAATCCGATGATAACGACTAGCTGATAAAAGTAAGAAAAAATCGCCTCTGAATTGCACACCTATTGAAGTGTGGGCGGACACCTACTATATGCGGCATATATTAGGCGCATAGTAGATGCTTTCAAAAAGCAGGGTCGTCCCTAATTAATTGAAGTTAGTTAATTCATAACTCCCCTCCCTAATCATTGTTCCTCCTTGTAATCATACATCATCTTATTTAAAGTCTACTCCAAAAACCCTTTGGAGAAAATATGAGGATATATGTAATTTGCCATGAAAACTCCTTCGAAAAACCCAATGAAGAAATAGGAAAACACGACATATTATGCATAATGCTTGTATTATTGTGGCCTTATTTAAAACCTTATATGGGAAACCGTTTAATAAAGAAAAAACATAAAGGAAAACAGTACAATATCAAAGGTCTTAGGATCTCGAACAAGTTACCATTCAAGAGTGCCCCCTAGATCTTGCAAATCACAAAGTTGTCTTATACCGAGTCCATTAACATATTATTGAAATGGTGAATTTGGTGAGGACAGTGAAAACAAATCACTGATAACCCACAAGTATAGGAGATCGTTTGTATCCTTTTTTGATTAGTATGAGTATCGAACACAATAAGGAGCTAAAGATAGAATTTATATTCTCTTCAAGTTCTATCGACCACCAGTACAACTCTACGCACACCAACGTTTGCTTTATCTAGAAACAAGTAATAAACTACTTTGTAGGTGTAATGGGATAAGTTTGCAATATAGTAAAGAATGTGAAAATAAAAGTTAGGTACTGTTTTAGTAAAAGAACAATTAAGTTAGTATAGCGAGTGTGGAAAAGTGGTGGTAGGATTGAGAAATTGTCCTAGGCAATGATAACAAGATCGGTAATCACTACTGCAAATTTATATGAGGGAGAGGCATGAGCTAACATACTTTTCGTACTTGGAACATATGTACTTATGATTGGAACTCTAGCAAGCATCCGCAACCACTAAAGATCATTAAGGTAAACACAACAGTAGCTTTAAGTGTAAAGTCCCCTTTATTCCCATACGCAACAACCTACTTACCTGAGTTTGTGTTTATGTCACTCACGCAACTCGGTCAGTAAGTAAATCATGAACATATTACAACACCCTACAGCGGGGATCCTACACGTGTGCATGGCACGGATGACACCATAGGACAACACCAAACTAAAGTATGCACTTCAAACCAATCAAGATCATCAATCAACCCATAGAACAAAAGGAATCCACTCAAACACCATATGATGGCTACACATAATTGGATAATAATATATCGCATAAAGCACCGTGTTCAAGTAGGGGGTACAGCGGGTTGCGGGAGAGTGGACCACTGATAATAGACGAGGGAAGGTGGTGGAGGTGTTGATGAATATGACAGAGTTGTTGGAGTGGATCACTGTCACACGATGGTTCCCTCGGTGGCGTTCCGGCGCCACCGGGAGAGAGGGGGATAGATCCCCCTTCTTCTTCTTCTTGCTTGGCCTCCCCCCTAGATGGGAGGAGGGTTTTCCCTCTGGTCCTCGGCCGCCATGGCTTTCGGAGGGCAGGAGCCCCTCCGAGATTGGATCTCTCTCTCTCTCTCTCTCTGTGTGTGTGTGTGTGTGTGTGTGTGTGTGTGTGTGTGTGTGTGTGTGTTTTGCAACCCTCTTTTCTAGCCAAACACCATTTCATAAATATCCGAAGATGCGTAACTCTGATTGGGCTGAAATTTTGAGGGGACTTTTCTCTAGATATTAGCTTCCTTGCGGCTGAAGGACACGCCAACCGACTTACGAGGTGGCCACAAGTGTAGGGGGCATTCCCTAGGGTAGGGTCGTGCCCCTTGAGCTTGTGGGGCCTGCGGGCCACCCCTTATGTATATTCCATAAAATCACCGCAACTTTTTATCGCGTTTGGACTTTGTTTGATATGGATTTTATTGAAAATACAAAAACATGAAAAAAAATAGAAACTGGCACTAGGCACTACATTAATACGATAGTCCAATAAATCATATAAATTGCTGGCTAAAGTATGTGAATATAGTAGGATATTGGCATGAGACAATAAACAATTATAGATACATCGGAGATGTATCAGCATCCCCAAGCTTAATTCCTGCTCGTCCTTGAGTACGTAAATGATAAAAAAAGATAATTTTTGATGTGAAATGCTACCTAGCACAATCTTAATCAAATAACACAATCATGGCATGAATATTAAGATATGAATGGTTCAGGGCAATATTCTATCATTTGATATAAAGACATCAATACTCAGGCATACTAACAAACAATCATGCCCTTCAAAATAAGTTAATGAACATCATCCCTACAAAATCATATAGCTTAGCATGCTTAGTCTTCCTAGCATAAAGTATAAATCATGAGCACCTCAGTGCCAAACCAAGCAATTGTATCATACTTTTTCTCAGTTTAGCCTTTTCAACTACACTCGATACATGAGCGTGAGCCATGGACTTAGCACTTTGGATGGCAAAGAAGTGGTGATTAGGGTTTATAAGGGAATACAGAAGGATAAGAAAGTCTCACACCAACGTGGCTGGTCGTTAGGCAATGGAGCAGCCTTACAGTCAATGTTAATGTGAGGAGTATGGATTACCATGCAAAGAATGCACTAGAGTTATAAGTTTATGAAAGCTCTCCTAATGCAGCTAAGTGGGTGTGCATCCAACTTGCTTGCTCATGAAGACATCGAGCATTTGTGGAAGCTCATCATCGGAATATACAAGCCAAGTTCTATAGTGTAAAGATCCCACTAGCATAGTCATGAAGTATATGAAAACTCTCTTATGAAGTACATGGTGCTACTCTGAAGCACAAGTGTGGTAAAAGGATAGTAGCATGCCCGTTCTATCTTTTTCTCTCATTTTTTGTTTTCTCTCTTTTGGATCTTTTTGGCCTTTTAGAACAGTCTCATCGACCTCATCCCCACTTTTTCCAGGACTCATAAGTCTCCACCATTCTTTACCCCACTGGAGCAATGCTCTAATAATAATGATCATCACACTTTTATTTACTTACAACTCGATAAAACTGAAAAAGATGTCTACATATGAATACCTCTGGTGGTGTACCAGGATGTGCAATGATCTAGCGTAACATGTATAACAATGATAAACGGTGGTTGTGCCACAAATATCATGTCAGCTCTATATGATCATGCAAAGCAAAATGACAATGAATGCTCAAGTCATGTGAATAGTAACGATGGAAGTTGCATGGCAACATATCTCAGAATGGCTATGGAAATGCCATAATAGGTAGGTATGGTGGTTGTTTTGAGGAAGGATATAATAGGACTTATGTGCGATAGAGCGTATCATATCACGGGGTTTGGATGCACCAGCGAAGTTCGGACCAAGTCTCGAGGTGAGAACGGGCAATGCAAGACACCGAAGAGGATACCAAAATATGGATAGGTAGAAGTATAGTCCACAAACTCACATTAGTCATAATGATATACTTATTATGAAATTCTATTAGCCCTTGAAGCAAAGTACTACTGATACGTCTCCAACATATCTATAACTTTTGATTGTTCCATGCTATTATATTATCTGTTTTGGATGTTTTTATATGCATTAGTATGCTAATTTATATTATTTTTGGGACTAACCTATTAACCTAGAGCCCAGTGGCAGTTTCTATTTTTTCCTTGTTTTTGAGTTTTACAAAAAAGGAATATCAAACGGAGTCCAAACAGAATAAAACTTTTGGGATTATTTTTCTTGGACCAGAATACACCCCTAGGACTTGGAGATGAAGTCAGAGGAGTCCCGACACGGCCACAAGCCTCAGTGGCGTGCCCTAGGGGGGCGCCCTGAGGGCTTGTGGGCCCCTCGGAGCTCTTCCAACCCTAATTATTGCCCTATAAATTTAGAAATATTCCCCCAACATCTGAAGCATCCACGAAAATACTTTTCCGCCACCGCAAGCCCCTGTTCCCGTGAGATCCCATCTTGGGGCCTTTTCCGGCACCCTACCTGAGGGGTATTCGATCACCGAGGGCATCTGTATCAACTCTATTGCCCTACCGATGAAGCGTGAATAGTTTACCACAGACCTACGGGTCCATAGCTAGTAGCTAGATGACTTCTTCTCTCTCTCTCTATGATCTTCAATACCATGTTCTCCTTGATGTTCTTGGAGTTCTATCCAATGTAATATTCTTTTGCAGTGTGTTTGTCGAGATCCGATGAATTGTGGATTTATGATCAGATTATCTATGGATATTATTTGAATCTTCTCTGAATTATTATATGCATGATTAAATATCTTTGTATTTCTCTTCTAATTATTGGTTTGGTTTGGCTAACTAGATTGATCCTTCTTGCAATGGGAGAGGTGCTTAGTTTTGGGTTCAATCTTGCGGTGTCCTCACCCAGTGACAAAGTAGGGGTAGCGAGGCACGTATTGTATTGTTGACATAAAGGGTAAAAAGATGGGGTCTATATCATGTTGCTTGAGTTTATCCCTCTACATCATGTCATCTTACTTAAGGCGTTACTCCGTTCTTATGAACCTAATACTCTAGATGCACGCTGGATAGTGGTCGATGTGTGGACTGTGGAGTAATAGTAGTAGATGCAAAATCGTTTTGGTCTACTTGACACCGACGTGATGCCTATTCATAATCATTGCCTTGGATATCATCATAACTTTGCGCTTTTCTATCAATTGCTCAACAGTAATTTGTACACCCACCGTATGTTTTCTTTCAAGAGAGAAGCCTCTAGTGAAACCTATGGACCCCGTGTCTATTTACCATCATATATTTTTAGATCTATAAAACCAAAAACCCCAAAAAATATCTCGCTGAAATTTATTTTATTTTATTTTATTTTATGTTTTAGTAATCTTTTATATCTATCTCTATCAGACCTCATCCTTGCAAGTGACCGTGAAGGGATTGACAACCCCTTTATCGCGCTAGGTGCAAGTGTTTGATTGTTTGTGCAGGTGCATAGATTAGAGACTTGTTCGTACCTCCTACTGGATTGATACCTTGGTTCTCAAACTGAGGGAAATACTTATCTCTATTTTGTTGCATCACCCTTTCCTCTTCAAGGGAAAAACCAACGCAAGCTCAAGAAGTAGCAGGAAGAATTTCGGGCGCCGTTGCCTGGGAGGTTCTACATCAAGCCTACTAAGTACCCATCACAAACTCTGATCTCTTGCATTACATTGTTTGCCATTTGCCTCGTTTTCCTCTCCCACAATTTTAAAACGTTTTAAGAAAATAACAAAAATATTTGCCTTTTTATTCGCCCTTCTTCCGTTCATCTTTCCGTTCGCTTTCCATTTGCCTACTTGCTAGATCTGTTTCTTGCTACCATGTCTGAATTTGGGGAGGTTATTGTTGAAAATTTGGAGAATCTTACTAGCATAAATCTTGAGGAAAAACTTGAATCTTGTTCTTTAGATCATGAAACTAAACCCCCCCTAATTATAATGCAAAAAAATTTCATGTGGGAGACGGTAATATTATTGGGAAAAGTATTATTCAAGAATTCTTTGATTTATGGGAGCTTTGCCTATTAATAAGAGATCTATCCTTCTTGATACAAAATGTTATGCAGATGCCATTTCCATGCTTATTGATAAATTAGAAATAAAATTTGTGCACATCCACCCCGCTTTGCAAAAGGTGTTTTATGAACTTCCCAATATTCATCATCCTAAGGCTAAAAATATTGCCACTATCATCCTTATGCGGGAATTTGATTTTATAATAAAAGAAGCGAGGGAAAATTTTGCTTTATACAATTTAGATGTTGAGCACCCTCCGATTGAAGAAATTCTTCATGACAAAGAAACCTTGCGTAGCTTGTAGTCTAGAGATTATCTATCTTACAGTGGCAATCTTAGGAGTAGAGTTCCCTATTCAGAAATTACTCAAGCTCTTTACCTTGAAACTTATGATAAATTTGATTGCATAACTCGGGGAATTTATGTAGGATTCAATGATGATTGGTTGGAGGAGATGACTAGGGAACCAATTAAAACAAGATACGTATTTTATATGATGATATATATGGTGATGATCCAGACTATGGTTTATGAATGTCAAAATCACTAATCAAAGCCCTTTTCATGAATTAAGCTAACCTACTAGAAGGGAAAGAAAAGAAAAGAAAATTTTTCTAAGAAATGTTTTGGAATATTTTATTAAGAAGGAGTTGGATGACAATACCTAGATCTATGTTTTATGCTTAGCTAGGGGCATTAAACAATAGCGCTTGTTGGGAGGCAACCCAATTTTATTTTTTTATTTTTTTATTTTTGCTTCTGTTCTTGAATAAATACACATTATTACCTCTGTAGTAATTGTGTGTTGGTGTTTTTAATTAGTGTTTCAGCCAAGTAAAGCCTTTGGGATACTTTGGTATATCATTGATTTGATCTTGCTGAAAAACAAAAACTTTTGCGTCCAGTAACAAAATTGTTAAAATCACAGAAGCGCGATAAATCCTGAATTTTTACACAAGATTGATATATGAATTGCCTCTGTTGTCCTAATTTTTCAGAATTTTTGGAGTTACAGAAGTATGCGAAGTTTCTAGATTACTACAGACTGTTCTGTATTTGACAGATTCTGTTTTTTATGTGTTGTTTGCTTATTTTGATGAATCTATGAGTAGTATCGGGGGGTATGGACCTTGGAGAAGTTGGAATACAGTAGATATTACACCAATATAAATAAATAATGAATTCACAATAGTACCAAAAGTGGTTATTATTTTCTTGTACTAACGGATCTCATGAGTTTTCTCTTGAGTTTTGTGTTGTGAAAATTTTCAAGTTTTGGGTAAACATTTGATGGACTATGGAATAAGGAGTGGCAAGAGCCTAAACTTGGGGATGCCGAAGGAGCCCCAAGGTAATATTCAAGGACAACCAAGCATCTAATCTTTTCAGGGCATCCCCTCTTTCGTCTTCAATCCATCAGTAAATTTACTTGAGGCTATATTTTTATTCGCCACATGATATGTGTTTTGCTTCGAGCGTCTTGTATGATATGATTCTTTGCTTTTTAGTTTCCCACAATCATCCTTAATGACACACCTTTTGAGAGGGACACACATGAATCATGAATCTATTAGAATACTCTTTGTGCTTCACTTATATCTTTTGACCTAGGCAATTTGCTCTAGTGCTTCACTTATATCTTTTTAGAGCACGACGGTGGTTTTATTTTATAGAAATTGTTGAACTCTCATGCTTCACTTATATTATTTTGAGAGTCTCTAAACAACATGGTAATGTGCTCAGGTTATGAATTTAGTGTCAGGACCCCGATCCTAAGTCACACCGATCTAGCATGTAACACATCATATCGCTTTGCGACCTCACGCATGGTATTCCCACGGGTGCCACCTTACCTAGACCGGGGTCGTTTGCACCTTTTGGCTCACTTATATGATAGTGTCACTAGCATCCATATGACAAAGAACCCAGGCCGACATGACTAGTCATAAACCCAAGGTGGCGCTAACTTACAGGAACAGGCATACATGACCCAGCAATGAACGTGTCGATCAAAAACGTATGAACCCAAGTCGTAGCAAGGTACATGGACTTAAGGGAACAACGCGTGACATTTCCCCGAAGGGACAGACACAGGAACAAACAAGTACACATGCCGGCCAGCCTAAGTGTTCCGAAGCAGTAGCAAGCTACCATGGCTCAGCGGAAGCACTAGGAGACATTTCCCGGTAAGAGAGGCTACCAAGAATAAACAACTAGGTTGTCGAATCCCACACATACCAAGCATTTCAGTAATCATACACACAATATGCTCGATATGTGCAAATACAACATGGCCTCACAACATGACTCTACAACTCAAGTATTTATTCAATAGGCTCTGAGGAGTCAAGTATTACAATCATGGGTATCATGACCCAACATTCAGAGCCAACAAACCAAAAGCACATGAGGAAGCTTAACATGTCTGAGTACAGACAGCTACAAATGAAAAGGGCTGAGAAGCCTGACTATCTACAAGACCCTCCAGAGGGCACAAGATCCTAGCTGAGGTAACAAGCTAATCGTCGAAGTCCATGCGGAACTACTAGCGAGACTGAAGTCTCTCTACAAAAACATAAATTAATTAAACATGAGTACAAATGTACCCAACAAGACTTACATCAGAACTAGCTACATATGCATCATTATCAACAAAGGGATGGTGGGGTTTAACTGCAGCAAGCCAGCTTTGACTTGGTGGCTATCCAGAACTATGACTTCAAGTAACTCTTTTGAGGTGGCGCACATGAGTCCACATATTCACCATATCAATACACCACTATGGATCCGCTCCCGTCTCCCTACGACAATGCCATCCATAGCACTCACGCTTATCTTGCGCATTTTAGAGTATCCACTTTCACTTGTCTATGAACTGTATAGGCAACCCAGAGGTCCTTTACCGCGGACGCGGCTATTCGAATAGATGATGTTAACCCTGCAGGGGTGTACTTCTTCACACACGCTCTCGCCACTTACCACCATGTACACGTCATGTATACCGGCAACCTTCAGGCGAAAGCCTGGCAAGGGTGTCGGCCACGACCTGACTAACCACACAAGTCTCTAGTCCAGGTTTATCGCCTATTTAGGTTCCATTCGCAGGGAATCCGGCCGAAGTTTCCACATAAGGCCCCGAACGATGTGAATAGGATTTCGAGACACCAAACGGGCGCCCGGCATACCCGGCCATGGGCCTACCGCATCACAGCCCACCCCTCGGGTCAGTGCTGCGCACGACCTCCAGCATGCTACAAACACCAGAAACTACTTGCAACTCCTGGACAGAGGACTGGGGGTTGATAAGTCGAGAGGGGCACTTAAGCATTCCAATGCATGGTCGTAAGTGTTCATGGATCACAAACACAGGACTCAGTTCCTGAGGACGGCTTCAATAAGACAACCCACCATGTACTCCTACATGGCCTCTCACCGCTACCTTACCAAATCGTGTTCACACACTTAGCTCACACACAGTAGGACATGTTCATCACCATTCCAATTCATCCCCGATGAATCAGACCTGACTCAACCCTAAGCAGTAGCAGGCATGACAACAAACATGAATGAGTAGGCACATCAGGGCTCAAACAACTCCTACTCATGCTAGTGGGTTTCTTCTGTTTACTGTGGCAATGACAGGTCATGCAGAGGAAAAGGGGTTCAACTACCACAACATGTAACAGTTGAATCGTTGTTGTCGTAATGCAGTAAAAGCGAACAGGAGCGAGAGAGTTGGATTGTATCAAAATGAACAAGGGGGTTCTACTTGCCTGACACTTCTAAAGATAGTATAGTTCTTCATCGGTGTCACCAAACTCATCGCCAGAACACGTCTACTAAGAGGGGACAAATACCGACAACAGAGAAGGAAACGCAATCAATGCAATGCACAATATGATGCATGATCATGACATGGCAAAATGAGTGTGTTGGGCTAATGCAACTACAACCAGATGGGTTTGAGTCATTTTGAACCAAAGGTTCAACCCCAAACTCAAATTATGAACTTAAATAGTGTTTTATCATGTTTTGAACTAAACAACAAAGTTAAGTTGTTTAAACATTCATGAAACCAGTATAGATGGATAGATTGGATTTTTCTGATCATTTTTCATATATAAATCTTTTCATTCTGAGTTATGGTTGAACCTATATGATTTTTAGAAGTTTTGAACATTTTCGGAAATTTATAAATCATTTCTAATTTATTTTAAATTCCCAGAAAATGTTTACTACATCAGCATTAAGTAAGCATTACGTCAGCAGGTCAACTGCGCTGACCCAGTTCAAACCTGACCTATGGGTCCCGCATGTCAGTATTAGCAGGGGCTAATTAAGTTTAGTTAGCACTTAACCAAAATTAGCAGGGGCCTGGGCCCACACATCAGCGACCCTGGGGAGGTCAAACCCCAGGTCAAAACGGTCAAACACGCTAGACTTGGTCCACGGCTCGTCGCCGGCGAAGCCAGAGACGACGGAGGTGCTCGGGATCGCTCCTCCGGCAACCAAAAGAGCGGCGGAGGGGCTCTGCGTGATCCTGGGAGTGCTCCACGTCTACCTGTGCAAGCGGGAGGGGCTAAGGAGGCCGGAGTTGAGCACGATGTCGACCTCGGCGGCGGCCAGAGCTCGGGTGAGCTCGGGATTGAGGCCGCAGTGCAAAAATGGGCGGGGTTTTACGCTAGGGAGATGCTACGCGAGGTGGTGATCACGTTAGGCACGCCGGGGTGACCATTGGGTCACCGGAGCTGCGGCGGCGATGAGCTCAGGCGGCAGTGGTTCTCTGTCGTCGGTGAAAAAGGAGCTACAACATGCAAACGAGACAACAGAGAGGGTGGTTCAAGGGAGAGGCTCACGACGGTTGCAGCGGTGCAGATTGCGAGCTCAGAGAGGGCCAGGAGCGGTCGGGGTGGCGATATGGATCTCCGGTGACTGAGGAGGAAGAAGGGGTCAGGTACGCTGAAGCGAGGCGCGTCCGCTCGCGTGGCTTGATGGAGACGATGTAGAGGTCGACGGCAGAGCTCATTGGCATGTCGGGGAGGCGAGGGGTGGATGGTGGCCATGGCTACGGCAAGCGACGGCGACGGCTGTGCTCGGTGGAGAGGGCAGGGGAGGGGGAGGGTGTTCGAGGGGGGAGAGAGAGGGGTCCAGGCTGTTCAGGCATTGCGTTGGAATTGTCTAGGCGCGTCGAGGGGGAAGATGGCCAGGGCACGTGTCAGCGCGCTGCGGCCACGCGCTCGTCCTCCTGGCAAGCAGGAAGACGACAGGGGAGGAGGCCAAGTGGGTGGGGCTGCCAGCTGGGCCGGATGGGCGCCAGGTAAGTTGGCCCAGGTGAGTCCTTCTCTCTCTCTCTCTCTCTCTCTCTCTCTCTCTCTCTCTCTCTCTCTCTCTCTCTCTCTCTCTCTAATTCTTTCTGTTTTTCTATTTCTTTTCCTCTGTTCTGAATTAGTAAAAATACTAACCCATTTCATAAAATCCTAGAAACAATTATGGATGCTTTCTGGATTATTCCAGTGACCTTTAATAATTTCTAGCATTTTTGGAGCATTCAAAATATATATATTATTTAAATTGCTCCAATTCAAATATGTATTGGATTAGTTCAAAAATCCAAAAATGACCTAAAAATATGTTCATCATTTTTGGCAGAGGTTTTCACCTTTATCAGAAATCATGAACATTTTCAAAGGCTTGATAATGATTTTATTTTGAACCTAGTTGAATTAATTTGGTGCTAGGGTTTTTAACATCCCCATTTCAAGTTAAATAAAATTTAAACATGATGCAACAAAATGCAAACACTAGGCAGTACCAGAAGCTAGGGATGTGATATTTAGTCCTATATGATGGGCATCCAAGAGGGATATAATAAAAACTTTCATATAAAGAGCATTGAACACTATGGGAAGTTTGATTCTCTGCATTTTTTTAAGATATAAAGATGGTGATATTAGAGACATGCTAGTGAGTAATTATGGATTGGTAGAAATACTTGGGTTAAAGTTTGTGATTCCCGCAGCATGCACATATGGTGAACCGTTAAGTGATGAAGTCGAAGCATGATTTATTTTTTGATTGCCATCCTTTGTGTGGAGGTCGGGATCGCGCGATGGTTAACTCCTACCAACCCTTCCCCTAGGGGCATGCATGTAGTACTTTGTTTCAATAGCTTATAGACTTTTGCAATAAGTATGTGAGTTCTTTATGACTAATGTTGAGTCCATGGATTATACGCACTCTCACCCTTCCATCATTGCTAGCCTCTCTAGTACCGCGCAATTCTCGCCGGTGCATTAAACCCACAATATACCTTCTTCAAAACAGCCACCATACCTACCTATTATGGCATTTCCATAGCCATTCCGAGATATATTTCCATGCAACTTCCATCGTTCCGTTTCATATGACACGCACCATCATTGTCATATTGCTTTGCATGATCTTGTAGTTGATATAGTATTTGTGGCAAGGCCACCATTCATATTTTTTTATACATGTCACTCTTGATCATTGCATATCCCAGTACACCGCCAGAGGCATTCATATAGAGTCATACTTTGTTCTAGAATCGAGTTGTAATTCTTGAGTTGTAAGTCAATAAAAGTGTGATGATCATCATTATTAGAGCACTGTCCCATGTGAGTAAAGGATGATGGAAGCAGTCATTCCCTCACAAGTTGGGATGAGTCTCCGGAATTTATGAAAAATAAAAGAGGCCAAATAAAAAAAGAGGCCAAAGAAGCACACACAAAAAAAGAGAAAAAGAGAGAAGGGACAATGTTACTATCCTTTTCCACACTTGTGCTTCAAAGTAGCACCATGATCTTCATGATAGAGAGTCTCCTATTTTGTCACTTTCATATACTAGTGGGAATTTTTCATTATAGAACTTGGCTTGTGTATTCCAATGATGGGCTTCCTCAAATTGCCCCAGGTCTTTGTGAGCAAGAGAGTTGGATGCACACCCACTTAGTTTTCTTTTGAGCTTTCATACACTTATAGCTCTAGTGCATCCGTTGCATGGCAATCCCTACTCACTCACATTGATATCTATTGATGGGCATCTCCATAGCCCGTTGATACACCTAGTTGATGTGAGACTTTCTCCTCCTTTTTATCTTCTTCACAACCGCCATATTCTATTGCACCTATTGTGCTATGTCCATGGCTCACGCTCATGTATTGCGTGAAAGTTGAAAAAGTTTGAGAATACTGAAGTATGAAATAATTGCTTGGCCAATACCGGGGTTGTGCATGATTGAAATATTTTGTGTGATGAAGGTGGTGCATAGCCAAACTATATGATTTTGTAGGGGTAACTTTCTTTGGCCATGTTATTTTTAGAAGACATGATTGCTTTATTAGTATGCTTGAAGTATTATTGTTTTTATGTCAATATTAAACTTTTGTTTTGAATCTTATGGATCTGAACATTCATGCAACAATAAAGAAAATTACATGGATAAATATGTTAGGTACAATTCCACATCAATTTTTTTTATCATTTACCTACTCGAGGACGAGCAGGAATTAAGCTTGGGGATGCTTGATACGTCTCCAACGTATCTATAATTTTTTATTGTTCCATGCTATTATACTATCTATTTTGGATGTTTTATATGCATTAATATGCTAATTTATATTATTTTTGGGACTAACCTATTAACCTAGAGCCTAGTGCTAGTTTCTGTTTTTACTTATTTTTGACTTTTATAGAAAAGGAATATCAAACAGAGTCCAAACGAAATAAAACTTATGCGATGATTTTTCTTGGACCAGAAGACACCCGTAGGACTTGGAGATGAAGTTAGAGGTCGAGGCGGCCACAAGCCTTAGGGGCGCGCCCTAGGGGGCGCCCCGAGGGCTTGTGGTCCCCTCAGAGCTCCTCCAACCCCAATTCTTGTCCTATAAATTCAGAAATATTCCCCCAACATCAGAAGCATCCATGAAGATACTCTTCCGCTGCCACAAGCCTTTGTTCCCGTGAGATCCCATCTTGGGGCCTTTTCCGGCACCCTCCCGGAGGGGGATTCGATCACGGAGGGCATTTACATCAACTCTATTGCCCTACCGATGAAGCCTGAGTAGTTTACCACAGACCTACGAGTCCATAGCTAATAGCTAGATGGCTTCTTCTCTCTCTATGATCTTCAATACCATGTTCTCCTCGATGTTCTTGGAGTTCTATCTGATGTAATATCCTTTTGCGGTGTGTTTGTCGAGATCTGATGAATTGTGGATTTATGATTAGATTATCTATGGATATTATTTGAATCTTCTATGAATTCTTATATGCATAGTTAAATATTTTTGTATTTCTCTTCTAATTATTGGCTTGGTTTGGTCAACTAGATTGATTCTTCTTGCAATGGGAGAGGTGCTTAGTTTTGGGTTCAATCTTGCGGAGTCCTCACCCAGTGACAAAGTGGGGGTAGCGAGGCACGTAATTTATTGTTGCCATCAAGGGTAAAGATGGGGTTTATATCATATTGCTTGAGTTTATCCCTCTATATCATGTCATCTTACTTAAGGCGTGATGTCTGCTAGAACTACGTTGGTATTTCTCCAAAGAGGAAGGGATGATGCAGTATAGCGACGGTAGGTATTTCCCTCAGTGATGAGACCAAGGTAATCGAACCAGTAGGAGAACCTCCTCACACCACGTAAACAGGACCTGCACACAAATAACAAATACTCGCAACCCGACGTGTTAAAGGGGTTGTCAATCCCTTTCGGGTACGGCGCCTCAAGATAGGCAAATAACATGAGGTAAAAGTGGTAGATAGGATAAATAGACCGCGGAACAAATAAATTGCAGCAAAGTATTTTTGTATTTTTGGTTTAATAGATCTGAAAATAAATGCAAAGGAAAATAGATCGCAAAGGCAAATATGCTGAAAAGAGACCCGGGGGCCGTAGGTTTCACTAGTGGCTTCTCTCGAGAAAAATAGCAAACAGTGGGGAAACAATTAGAAAAAAGTCCATTTTACTACCCTGAACAAAGTGGGTGGTTCACATTACCCCCTGATCTATTTTTTGGTTCCTTTACCCCCTAAACAATCTTATACCGGTCAAAAAATACCCTAAGTGGTTTACCCAGACCGAATGGTGACGTGGACACGGTCAAAGGTGGTATTTGACCTGCAGGTGGGTCCCACTCGTTAGTTTAAAAAAATCAAAGAAATAGAAGAAAAAGGGGCGCCCCCTACTGCAGTAGCAGCCGGCCACAGCGGCGGCGGTCGGCAAGACGGCGCCAGACGCGGCGGGCCGACATCGGGCGGGCGGAGATAGCACGCTGAGCGGGAAGGCGGGGTGCGGCCAGCGCAGCGACGTGGTGCGGCAGTCAGAGCAGCGAGGAGTGGCGCGGGCGCGGACGGGACGGCGGTGCAAGCTCGGGAGGAGGTAGGAGGCGCGGGCGCGGGCTGAGCGGGCGACGGGCGGATGGCGGCGGAGCCAACACGGCGGAGGGGCGAGGCGAGCCGAGGCCGAGCGGGGTGCAGCGACCGGGGATGACGACGGAAGCTAGGGGAGGAGGCGGGACAACACAGGCACGGGGGCGGTCGGGGACGACGGCGAAAGCTAGGGGAGGAGGCGAGACGGCGCAGGCGCGCGGCCGAAGCGGCGACGGGGTGGATGGCGACGGAGTCGACGCCACAGAGGAGCGAGGCGAGGTCGAGTGGTGTGCGACGACGAGAGAGAGAGAGAGAGAGAGAGAGAGAGAGAGAGAGAGAGAGAGAGAGAGAGAGAGAGAGAGAGCTGACAAGAGGGACCCACCCAGGCCAAAACCACCGTTGACTAGTGCCACATTAGCACAGGGTGGAGACAAACCAGCCAGGGGGGTGCTTTATCCGGTTTTGGTTTGTTTGGGGGGTAGAAGAAGCCGAAAAATAAATCGGGGGGTAAAGTGAACCACCCACCTTATTTAGGGTAGTAAAATGGACTTTTTGCAAACAATTACTGTTGGGCAATTGATAGAACTTCAAATAATCATGACAACATCCAGGCAATGATCCTTATATAGGCATCACGTCCAAGATTAGTAGACCGACTCCTGCCTACATCTACTACTATTACTCCACACATTGACCACTATCCAGCATGCATCTAGTGTATTAAGTTCATGGAAAAATGGAGTAATGCAATAAGAACGATGACAAGATGTAGACAAGAGCCATTTATCTATTTATTTAGATATAGAGCCCATCTTTTTATCCTTAGTAGCAACGATACATACGTGTCGGTTCCCCTTCTGTCACTAGGATAAAACACCGTAAGATCGAACCCACTACAAAGCACCTCTTCCCATTACAAGATAAATAGATCAAGTTGGACAAACAAAACCAAAATATCGGAGAAGAAATACGAGGCTATAAGCAATCATGCATATAACAGATCAAAGAAGACTTGATATGTCTCCAACGTATCTATAATTTTTTATTGTTCCATGCTGTTATATTACCCCTTTTGGATGTTTATGGGCTTTATTTTACACATTTATATAATTTTGGGACTAACCTACTAACCGGAGGCCCAGCCCGTATTGCTGTTTTTTTGCCTATTTCAGTATTTCGAAGAAAAGGAATATCAAACGGAGTCCAAACGGAACGAAACCTTCAGGAGCGTGATTTTTGGAACGAACGTGATCCAGGGGACTTGGAGTGCAAGTCAAGAAGCAGTCGAGGCCTCCACGAGATAGGAGGGCGCCCCCCCTATAGGGCGCGCCCCCTATCTCGTGGGCCCCTCAGGCGACCACCGACGTACTTCTTCCTCCTATATAAGCCTACGTACCCCGAAAACATCCAGGGAGCCAACGAAACACAATTTCCACCGCCATAACCTTTTGAATCCGTGAGATCCCATCTTGGAGCCTTCGCCGGCACTCTACCGGAGGGGGAATCGACCATGGAGGGCTTCTACATCAACACCATAGCCTCTCCGGTGAGTTGTGAGTAGTTTACCATAGACCTACGGGCCCATAGTTATTAGCTAGATGGCTTCTTCTCTCTTTTTGGATCTCAATACAATCTTCTCCCCCTCTCTTGTAGAGATCTATTCGATGTTAACTATTTTTGCGGTGTGTTTGTCGAGATCCGATGAATTGTGGGTTTATGATCAAGTTTATCTATGAATAATATTTGAATCTTCTCTGAATTCTTTTGTGTATGATTGAGTTATCTTTGTAAGTCTCTTCAAATTATCAGTTTGGTTTGGCCTACTAGATTGATCTTTCTTGCCATGGGAGAAGTGCTTAGCTTTGGGTTCAATCTTGTGGTGTCCTTTCCTAGTGACAGCAGGGGCAGCAAGGCACGTATTGTATTGTTGCCATCGAGGATAAAAAGATGGGGTTTATATCATATTGCTTGAGTTTATCCCTCTACATCATGTCATCTTGCTTAATGCGTTACTCTGTTCTTATGAACTTAATACTCTAGATGCACGCAGGAGTCGGTTGATGTGTGGAGTAATAGTAGTAGATGCAGGCAGGAGTCGGTCTACTTGTTGCGGACGTGATGCATATATACATGATCATGCCTAGATAATCTCATAATTATTCGCTTTTCTATCAATTGCTCGACAGTAATTTGTTCACCCACCATAATACTTATGCTATCTTGAGAGAAGCCACTAGTGAAACCTATGGCCCCCGGGTCTATCTCTTATCATATTTGCTTCCAATCTACTTTTATTTGCATCTTTATTTTTTGCATCTATATTATAAAATACCAAAAATATATTTATCTTATCATACTATCTCTATTAGATCTCACTTTCGTAAGTGGCCGTGAAGGGATTGACAACCCCTTTATTGCGTTGGTTGCGAGTTCTTTGTTTGTTTGTGTATGTGCGTGGGACTTTTGAGGAGCCTCCTACTGGATTGATACCTTAGTTCTCAAAAGCTAAGGGAAATACTTACGCTACTATTGCTGCATCACCCTTTCCTCTTCACGGAAAACCAACGCAAGCTCAAGACGTAGCAAGAAGGATTTCTGGCGCCGTTGCCGGGAGGTCTTCACTCAAGTAAGGACATACCAAGTACCCATCACAAACCCATCTCCCCCGCATTTACATTATTTGCCATTTGCCTCTCGTTTTCCTCTCCCCCACTTCACCCTTGCCGTTTTATTCGCCCTCTCTTTCCCAATCTCCTCCTCTCTCTTTCGCTTGCCTTTTTCTGTTTGCTTATGTGTTGGATTACTTGTTGCCATGGCGCAAGATAATACCAAATTGTGTGATTTCTCGAATACCAACAATAATGATTTCCTTAGTACTCCGATTGCTCCTCTTAATGATGTTGAGTCTTGTGAAATCAATACCGCTTTGCTGAATCTTGTTATGAAAGATCAATTCACCGGCCTTCCTAGTGAAGATGCCGCTACTCATCTAAACAACTTTGTGGATTTGTGTGATATGCAAAAGAAGAAAGATACAAATAACAATATTGTTAAATTGAAGTTATTTCCGTTTTCACTTAGAGATCGTGCTAAAGTTTGGTTTTCGTCTTTGCCTAAAAATAGTATTGATTCTTGGAACAAATGCAAAGATGCTTTTATCTCTAAGTATTTTCCTCCCGCTAAGATTATCACTCTTAGGAACGATATTATGAATTTTAAACAACTTGATCATGAGCATGTTTCCCAATCTTGGGAAAGAATGAAATTGATGATTCGCAATTGCCCTACTCATGGTTTGAATTTATGGATGATCATACAAAAATTTTATGCCGGTTTGAACTTTGCTTCTAGAAATCTCTTAGATTCGGCCGCAGGAGGCACGTTTATGGAAATCACGTTAGGAGATGCTACAAAAGTTCTTGATAATATTATGACTAATTATTCTCAATGGCACACCGAAAGATCTTCTAGTAAAAAAGTGCATGCTATAGAAGAAATCAATGTTTTGAGTGGAAATATGGATGAACTTATGAAGTTGTTTGCTACTAAAAACACTCCTCTTGATCCCAATGATATGCCTTTGTCTACTTTGATTGAGAATAATAATGAATCTATGGATGTGAATTTTGTTGGTAGGAATTGTTTTGGAAACAATGCTTATAGAGGAAACTTTAATGCTAGACCGTTCCCTAGTAATTCCTCTAATAATTATGGAAATTCCTACAATAATTCTTATGGTAATTTTAATAAGTTGCCCTCTGATTTTGAGAATAGTGTGAAAGAATTTATGATTTCTCAAAAGAATTTTAATGCTTTGCTTGAAGAAAAATTGCTCAAAGTTGATGATTTGGCTAGGAACGTTGATAGACTTTCGCTTGATGTTGATTCTCTTAAACTTAGATCTTCTCCTCCTAAGCATGATATCAATGAGTCTCTCAAAGCCATGAGAATTTCCATTGATGAGTGCAAGGAAAGAACCTCTAGATTTCGTGCTAAGAAAGATTGCTTTGTAAAGGCGTGTTTTCTACTTTCCATGAAAATAATGACGAGGATCTTAAAGTTATTGATGCGTCTCCTATTATATCTATGTTTTGCAATATGAATCTTGATAATTATGGGACTGATGATGAGTCAACTTTAGCTAGAAGGCGTCCCAAGAATTCGGAGTTTTTAGATCTTGATGCTAAATTTGGTAAAAGTGGGATTGGAGAGGTCACAACTTTAAATAGTATTGAACCCACTATCTCAGATTTCAAGGAATTTGACTATGACAATTGTTCTTTAGAAGGTTGTATTTCCTTGTTGCAATCCGTTGTTAATTCTCCTCTTGCTTATAGTCAAAATAAAGCTTTTACCAAACATATTGTTGATGCCTTGATGCAATCTTATGATGAAAAACTTAATTTGGAAGTTTCTATACCTAGAAAACTTAATGATGAGTGGGAACCTACTATAAATATTAGAATTAAAGATCATGAGTGTTTTGATTTGTGTGATTTGGTTGCTAGTGTTTCCACGATTCCAAAAACTTTATGTGATATTCTAGGTTTCCATGATCTTGATGATTGCTCTTTAAATTTGCACCTTGTGGATTCCACCATTAAAAAGCCAATGGGAAGGATCAATTATGTTCTCATTGTTGCAAATAGAAATTTGGTGCCTGTAGATTTTATCGTTCTTGATATAGATTGCAATCTTTCTTGCCATATTATTCTTGGTAGACCTTTCCTTAGAACAATTGACGCGATTATTGATACGAAGGAAGGGAATATTAGACTCCAATTTCCATTAAATAAAGGCATGGAGCACCTTCCAAGAAAGAAAGTCAAATTACCTTATGAATCTATCATGCGGGCTACTTATGAATTTAGTGCCAAAGATGGCACTCGTAAGATCTATCTTCGCTTTTATGCCTAGCTAGGGGCGTTAAACGATAGCGCTAGTTGGGAGGCAACCCAATTTTCTTTGTGTTTTTTGTTTTTGTTCCTGTTTAGTAATAAATCTTGCATCTACCTTCTGTTTAGATGTGTTTTTATCTTTTAATTAGTGTTTGTGCCAAGTAGAACCTATAGGATAACCTATGATGATAGTTGATTTGATTCAGCTGAAAAACAGAAACTTTGCACGCACGAATTTAGTTTTATTAAATCATAGCAACTCGCTTTTGCGTTGATTCTTTTTTCTTCTGATCAATAAACAAATTTTCCAGGACTTCCTATTTTGGTAGGATTTTTAGAGTTCCAGAAGTTTGCGTTAGTTACAGATTGCTACAGACTATTCTGTTTTTGACAGATTCTGTTTTTCGTGTGTTGTTTGCTTATTTCGATGCATCTATGGCTAGTAAAATAGTTTATAAACCATAGAGAAGTTGGATTACAGTAGGTTTAACACCAAAATAAATAAAGAATGAGTTCATCACAGTACCTTATGTGGTGGTTTTGTTTTCTTTCACTGACGGAGCTTATAAGATTTCCTGTTGAGTTTTGTGTTGTGAAGTTTTCAAGTTTTGGGTAAAGCTTTTATGGACTATGGAATAAGGAGTGGCAAGAGCCTAAGCTTAGGGATGCCCAAGGCACCCCGAGATATCCAAGAATAGCCAAAAGCCTAAGCTTGGGGATGCCCCGGGAAGGCATCCCCTCTTTCGTCTTCGTTCATTGGTAACTTTATTTGGAGCTATATTTTCATTCGCCACATGATATGTGTTTTGCTTGGAGCGTTGTGTATTATATTAGTCTTTGCTTTTTAGTTTACCACAATCATCCTTGCTGTACACTGGTAGAAGCCTACTTGATTAGAATTTTCTAGAATACTCTTTGTGCTTCACTTATATCTTTCTGAGCTTGATAGTTTTTGCTCTAGTGCTTCACCTATATCTTTTAGAGCACGGTGGTGACGTATTTTTGTAGAAATTGCTAGTCTCTCATGCTTCACTTATATTATTTTGAGAGTCTTTTAGAACAGCATGGTATTTTCTATGGTTATAAAATTGGTCCTAGAATGGTAGGCATCCAAGTTGGGTATAATAAAAACTATCATAGGAAGTGAATTGGATGCTATGATCAATTTGATACTTGATAATTGTTTTGAGATATGGAGGTAGTGATATTAAAGTCATGCTAGTTGGGTGATTATGAATTTAAAGAATGCTTGTGTTGAAGTTAGCAAGTCCCGTAGCATGCATGTATGGTTAAAGTTGTGTGACAAATTTGAAACATGAAGTGTACCTGGCTTGTGCATCCTTATGAGTGGCGGTCGGGGACAAGCGATGGTCTTTTCCTACCAATCTATCCCCTAGGAGCATGCGCATAGTACTTGATTTTTGATGACTTCTAAATTTTTGCAATAAGTATATGAGTTCTTTTGACTAATGTTGAGTCCATGGATTATACGCACTTTTACCATTCCGCCATTGCTAGCCTCTTCGGTACCGTGCATTGCCCTTTCTCACCTTGAGAGTTGGAGCAAACTTCACCGGTGCATCCAAACCCCGTGATACGATATACTCTATCACACATAAACCTCCTTATATCTTCCTCAAAACAGCCACCATACCTACCTATTATGGCATTTCCATAGCCATTCCGAGTTATATTGCCATGCAACTTTCCACCGTTCTGTTCATCATCATGACATACTTTACTTTTGTCATATTGCCATTGCATGATCATGTAGTTGACATCGTATTTGTGGCAAAGCCACTATGCATAATTTTTCATACATGTCACTCTTGATTCATTGCACCATCCCGGTACACCACCGGAGGCATTCATTTAGAGTCATATCTTGTTCTAGTTTCGAGTTGTAATTCGTATGTTGTAATCAATAGAAGTGTGATGATCATCATTATTAGAGCATTGCCCAAAGAAAAAATAAGAAAAAAATAAGAAGAAAGGTCAAAAGAAAAAAAAAGAAAGGCCCAAAAAAAGAAATGAAAAGAAAAAAGAAAAAAAAGGAAAAAAGAAAATAAATAAAAAGGGCAATGTTACTATCTCTTTTTCCACACTTGTGCTTCAAAGTAGCACCTTGTTCTTCATGTAGTGAGTCTCATATATTGTGCTTCAAAGTAGCACCATGTTTTTCATATAGTGAGTCTCATAAGTTGTCTTTTTTCATACTAGTGGGAATTTTTCATTATAGAACTTGGCTTCTATATTGCTACGATGGGCTTCCTCAAATGCCCTAGGTCTTCGTGAGCAAGCAAGTTGGATGCACACCCACTAGTTTTATTTTGTTGAGCATTCATTTATAGCTCTAGTGCATCCGTTGCATGGCAATCCCTACTCCTCATGTTGACATCAATTGATGGGCATCTCCATAGCCCCGTTGATTATCCTCGTCAATGTGAGACTTTCTCCTTTTTTGTCTTCTCCACACAATCCCCATCATCATATTCTATTCCACCCATAGTGCTATATCCATGGCTCACGCTCATGTGTTGTGTGAAGGTTGAAAAAGTTTGAGATTATTTAAGTATGAAACAATTGCTTGGCTTGTCGTCGGGGGTATAGAAGTTGGGAACATCTTTGTGTGACGAAAATGAAGCATAACCTAACTATATGATTTTGTAGGGATGAACTTTCTTTTGCCATGTTATTTTGAGAAGACATGATTACTTTGATTAGTATGCTTGAAGTGTTACTATTTCTTTTATCAATATGAACTTTTATTTTGAATCATTTGGATCTGAACATTCATGCCACAATAAAGAAAATTACATTAAGAATTATGCTTGGTAGGATTCCACATCAAAAATTCACTTTTTATCATTTACCTACTCGAGGACGAGCAGGAATTAAG